>ML682006.1:16768366-16983239 GCA_007922195.1 Podocnemis expansa | reverse complement strand
CCCCCCACCCCCACCCTAGTTGTTTGTGGACCCTGGTCAATGGTGGAAGGCTGAATGTGGACCGGCTCGCAAAAAGTTTGAGTACCCCTGGTGTAGAGGGACTGTAAAAGTTCTGGTTCCAGCTGGGTGGACTCTTTCTTCAGCACAGCACTATAGAGACAGCTGTAAGACTGCCTTCTGAGGATCCCCTTGTTAGCCCTCATGTAGCCAGCACTGGTGGGGGAGGAAGGACATAGTGCCATGGAGATTCTGGGCAGGGTAGCCATCCATCAGGCTATAAGTTAGGTAGATTCCCAACTCTGTCTGAATTGCACTGAGGCTGTTCAGTCTGCCAGAGCACTCATTAATTGAGAAGTGGCCTGAAGCTCCCCATGCCCTGGACTCAGAGTTCTGTTCTGCACCTGAAAGAAACATAGCACAGAACTTCACCCACTGCTTTTGAGATTGCTGGAAAGAGCAAATATGTAACAAAGCAACTAACTTGTTTTTTAAATGTTTGTTATGTAATAAAGTTCTGTGTTCTTCCTGGGTTTTTGATCCACTGATTTCAAAGACTGGGGCCAAATTCTTTTCTGTCTTAAACCCCACTGCATGACTCCCATGGGAGCCTTAAAGCAATCCCTAAACATGCCTCATACCCATGGAGGTATCCTCATCTGGCATAGAGCTAGGCCAGGGATCTGCAACCTGTGGCTTCAAAGCTGCATGAGGCTCTTTGGCTGCCCTTTTGCATCTCCCCCACATCCCCAGCCACCAGGGGACCGTGTGGGCAGCCCATGCCAGGCTCTGGGCTCTCCACTTCCACTGGGGGACCCTGTGGGGGATTCTCTCTTGGTTCTGGGTTTCCCTGCCAGGGGACCTTGTTGTGGCATGCACCCTGGCCCAGCTCTCAGCTCAGCCCACCCTCCACCAGGAGACTACACCCATTGTGGCTCTCAAACCACTTGGTTATTAAAGGAATTTTTAAAAAATGGCTCTTCTTATCTTTCAGGTTGCAGACCCCTGGGCTAGGCTGTCTCTGTCTTATTTCTTCCCATACAGTGCATGTTCATGTGTGGTCAATTTAGCTGTTCATAACACTGCATAACATACAAACTGAATAGTTGTATATGTACATAGTTATATATACATGCATTCCAGCCATACACCTGCGTATGAATAAAGCATTGTGTATGCCTGACTTGCAGACTCATGCCTTCCTTATTCACATTTAGCATTTTATCTAGAAGCAATGCATCTGGAATGAAGTGTTAGAGTTTGGAATAGAAATGACGTCTGCGTTCTAATAAACCAATTGACTACTAGATCACTATAGAGAATGATAAGATAGAAAGCTCCAGATTGATAAATTCAGAAGATCTGTTGCAAAATGCTTGAGTGTGGTTTTTTTTCTGGTAGGTGATGTTGGATCTAGAGGACAACGTGGTGATTCAGGATTACCTGGGCCTGATGGTGCTCCAGGGTTTCCAGGAACTGGATATCCTGGAGATCCTGGTCCAAAAGGTAAAATGTTCCTTTACAATGTTTTATAATTATCTTAATAATTACAATTTTATTAAGAATATAATATTATAAATATTATAAAATATTGTAATATATAATATAAATACATTAAATATAAAACATATGAAATATATAAATAATAAAATTTAAAATATAATTATATGATAAACAATAATCTAATATTATAAATAATTATAAGTATTCAAGCATCTGACAAAGTGAGATTTCTCCTACAAAAGTCTGTGCAATAAATTAGTCTCTAAAAGTGCAACAGGACTCCTTGTTTGTTTTGCTGAACTAGACTAACATGGCTACCCTCTGGAGCTTATAATTCTCTGTTATTTGTGTCAAGAATAAAAACAATTGAGAGAGAAAAAAACTGTTTTAACACACGCAGGTCAGACAAATAACTCATAAAAGGGCCTACATCACAGTATTTATACAGATGACTACATGAAAGCAGATGTATTGTAGATATCAAATAATATTTTTTTTTGTATTTTCAAAAAGCCAAGCATCAGAACTGACAAAATGGATTAAGTTTTGAAAGACGTGCACATGGATTTAATTGGACCATTTGTTTTACTATAACATCTTGAAAAGGCATATAGAGACACACAATAGTATATATACCAGGGGTCTCAAACATGTGGCCCATGGGCCGCATGTGGCCCCCTAAAGCTATTTGCTGCGGCCCGCAATGACACGATTGTTACATGATATTGCAAATATTGGTATGGAAAGGTTTCAGTGGTGTGGCCCTCGGGCTATCGTACTAATCCTCATGCGGCCCTCTGCTAGTCTTCATGTGGCCCTTGTGGTGATTTGAGTTTGAGACCCCTGATATATACTGTACCTCAGGCAGAACTTCCTGTAAAGAGAGGCAGAAGACTTCATTGTCCGTTAAAACACTTGCCACAGAAATCTGATTTCTTTGTGCAGCACTTAGATACTATGCTGATGGCTGATGCTATTTTATTTCTGCAGTACATACATACTACAGTAACTGTGGATTTGTAAGTGCCAATGTTTTAGTTGTGTTCATGCCATAACTGCTGTGTTGCTAAAGGAAGTAGAAGATGTTTTGAGTCCTATGAACTGAGTCTTTTTCCATGCAAATGTAAGCCCCACTTCTAAAATGTCTCCAGATACCAACTCCAGAAATATCGAAAGACTAGTTCTTCCCGATAGTCTTCTTAGAGCTGAAGAAAACCCATTCAGAGCATTGATACTGAAATTATAACTGTGCCATTTTCTGAACTGTGTGTTGAAGAAATTGGCCATAGAAATGCCCTATATAAAATTGAATGAAAGCAAATAGAAATCAGTGAATGAGTCCAGCCATTTTCTGTCTGTCATCAAATCAATTTGTAAAGGCAACTAAAAGAGAACTGATTAAATGAACCTCAGAACTAAGTAGTGCAATAATCAACATTTGAGCGACTACCAAGGTGAACAAGTGATGGTATATACTAGTTCAAAAATGTCAGAACCTCATGAAGAAGAAAGTAAAAATCTCTGTGCTTATTCAGCAAAATACATGGGTGACCAGGGGGTTTTCACCTGCCATTTGGTTTGCTTTGCAGGGGATAAAGGTATTTCAGGGTCAAAAGGATCACCAGGTTTGCCTGGAAAAGCAGGAGAACGAGGTTCACCTGGACAGCCTGGATACCCAGGAGAAAAGGTTTGATTTGAAACAGCCCAAGTTTGTCGGGGCTACTTGTCAGCAAGCATGTTTCCAGACAAATTAAGCAAATGAGAGACCGCAGGAGCACAGGATTTGGTTCCTAATAGTTAATGTACAAACTGTGGAAGCTAGCTATGCTGAGAGGGAGGCTCAAACGGTAAAAATTTGATTTCAAACACCCACCTTTCATGGTTATAGTGGGGGCTGTTTTTAGGGGAGAAATAAAGTTTCCCATACCTGCACCCAAGCATCAAGACCACAATTCTTGAAAGCATCAGTGTTCAGGAATGGGAATTAAACATATATTTATCTCCAACTTAAGCAAATGGAACTTAAGCACATGCTTAATATTAAGCATATGCTTAAGTGTTCCCTGGAATCAGGACATGACATAAAAAAGGTCAGAAGCCATAGGTGTAATAAAAAATGCCAATAAATAAGAGCTCAGCTACTGAAGCCATTTGTGAGTTTAGTGCTCAAAAGTTTTAAGGGGTTTATATGTACAATAAAACACACTTATTGCTTCAGAATGGCATTATTTCTTTTCTGGGTGGCTCTATTTTACTGTCTACTTCGAGTATTCATTTGCTTGCTTAAAATGCCACTCAAACTGAATGTGAAAGATAAAAAAAGGTAACAAAGGCGATCAAATGGCCAGATGCAGCACCAGTCAGCAAGATTCCAGCAGCTACAATACTGTAGGGCTTACTGTAGGGCTTGCTTCAGTTTATGGCAGCCTTTGGAAAGGCCGTTGGGGTCTAAGTACGCCATCAATAATTGCATATAAACTAAGTTCCTGTGGGGATGATTTAACTCTTTGAGATCAGGGACTACCTTTTTCTTGTTTGTTTGTATAGCACCTAGCACAATGTGGTCTTGGGCCATGATTGGGGCTTGTAGGCTCAGTGCTGGTAGTAATAATAATAAATTGTTGAATTTAGAGGCTAGTATTTGAAAGCTAGTACAAAGCAGTTTGTCAGTCTGTCAAGAAGAGCAAGTCAGACTTTCCTATTGGGAATGTTTCTTTCACAGAATTTTACTTTTGAGAAAAACAACTAGAGCTAACATATGTCTAAATATTTCTGAGGCGTGGTAGCGGAGCGCTGACTCGTGTATTAAACCTTGTTCTTTTTCTCTGTTAATGGCAGGGCTAGTACTAAATCAGATTCTTTGATTTGCTGGCTTATTTTTTAAATATCTATTTAGCCTAAAGAGTGAATGCTGGGTAATGTGAAGTAAGCATAGCACTCATGTGGATATCAACCAGCTTACAGATACTTGAGTTGTCTGAAGTGGTTTGCAGGTGTGGCAGGGTATCTGAGAGCTGTGGAGGCAGAAGCGAGGGGACTGTCTTGCATTGCTTAACAAACATTTCATCCATCTGCATAGGGAAGCTCAGTCCACTGCTCATGCAGAAGAATAGTAGTAAAACATACAGGGTCTCAGGAGCAAGAGGAGTTTGGACGGGAGAAATGTATTTTCCACGCTCTGATATGAATGTGAAAGATCTTGTGGGAGTGGAGATAATAACTGGACAGAAGAAATTAACTGCTGACAGGACAGAGAAAGTAATATTGTCAGATTTACAGAATTTAATGTACATTCTGCATTTATGTTTTTCTCCATTTTAGGGGGATCCTGGATTAATTATCCCTGGGCAACAAGGTGGATTAGGCTCCCCAGGAGAAGAAGGCCTTCCGGGGATAAAAGGTGACAGAGGATTTCCAGGACTTCCAGGTCTGCCTGGGTGCCCAGGGCATCCCGGTGCTGATGGGCCAAGAGGTACTGTCATAAACAAAACATAGACAGGAACACTTTACCTTACATCCATCCTATTGAGCAAGGCCCTAAGAAAAGGCAGGAAAGGACAAGTTTATTGTCCACCTAAAAAAACTCAAATGTGTTTTCTCTCTTTTAGGAGAACCTGGCTCACCTGGAACTCCTGGAGAAAAGGGACCTCCAGGGAAGGGTTGTAATTCTCTTATGGGCCCACCAGGTTTCCCAGGTGCACCTGGAAAAACAGGCCAGCAAGGTAGGAGTACACAGAATAGCTGCTAGATCTGCTTGATAGACAGACAGTTAACTGAAAGGGCATTGAATTTATTTTTACCTTATCGTTGCCTAAATGATGATGCAAAGGCCTTATGGCTATTTGATGTAATACTATGCAGAAAATTATTTGTCAGTTTAAAAGGCTGAATGCTGCAATATGATCTCCACAGGCAGACACTTAGAGCTGCATGGAATCTAACTCTCCACGGTGGGATCATATTCCAGTGTTGGGGCCTAACGTATTAGTGACGTAAAACAATATGCTTCCTGCTGCTTTACACAACACAGAAGAACACGCTGGTCCAATTTGCATAGAAGGAGTTTGGGGGAAGGGGAATGGAGCATCATACAGTCTCCTTCCCCAGCATATGTGGCGGGGCTCAACTTTATGCACCAGAAAATATATGCCTATGCAGGGGGAGTCAGAGGCTGCGCAGCACGTTCCTTCTGACATTAATTGGGAAATGCAGTGCTTCAAGCAATGGAATTCATTGTTGCTGGGAGCAAATCCCCTTGGATTAGATTGGAACCAGAAGTGGCACAGAAGAAACGTCCCACTATATGGAAACCAGATCCATGTAGATCCATGAGTTTGTCACTTGTGATTCCTGGCATCTACATTTATGGCAGAATATCTCTCTTCCTAAAGAGGACAATATGACAAAGCAGAAATGCAAATCTGTACTCCTCTTCTGTACCTTCTAATAATGATCTCAAAAAACTTTATATTTGCTTCTTGATAACGTATAAGAAGTGTGAAAGGACTTTTTTTTCCCCCTTGCTTTAAAGGTGTCAGTGGGTTCTGCTTGGTTTTGCTTATATCTTTATTATCTTAGGAATGTCAGTTTGGGTCTTCTTTTGGTTTTTGGAGGTCTACAGATGCATATACCTTATAGCAGGGGTACTCAAACGGCGGCCCGCGGTCCACAATCCGGACCATAAAGACATTTCTGGTGGACCGCAGGCCGCCAATTTGCATGAAAAATCCGAATCCGAAGCAATGTTCCTTCTAAGGCTGTTTGAGTACCCCTGCGGCAGCTGAGCAACTCTTGTTGCTCGCTGCACTCCCCCCCCAACACAAAGCCTGCTGCGCAGCCGCCCCTCCACTCCCAGCGGCACCCCCCCCCGCTCCCAACATCGACCCCCGCTCCCAGCAGCAGCCCCTCCGCTCTCACTCCCCCCTGCTCCCACTTGCCCCTCCCCCACTCCCAGCATCGCCGCCCCCGCTCCTGACATCACCCCCCCGCTCCCACTCGCCTGCCCTAGTTGCTTGTGGACCCCGATGAATGGTGGAAGGCTGAATGTGGACCGGCTCGCAAAAAGTTTGAGTACCCCTGCCTTATAGGCTTCATCCTGTAATAAAAGAGGGAAAAGGTCCATAGATTTCTATTAGCATTTCAAATGTATGACTGGTGTAGTTTTCTTCATAGGAGATTACATATTTTGACTGTATCCAATGCATTTGTTTTCTTAGGAGGAAGAGGCGCACTAGGATCAAAAGGAGAGCCAGGTATTCCAGGACTGGCTGTCCAGGGATTCCCTGGAGAATCTGGGCTCCCAGGATTACCAGGTTGCCAAGGAGACACAGGATTGCCTGGTCTCAAAGGCCAGCCTGGAAGACCAGGAGTACCAGGTACACCAGGTAAGGACATGCTAAATACATGTTTATACCTCCTGTGTTATATTTGGCTGTCCTTTTCTTCCCCATAGAAATAGAAGAATGGTTCCTTCCTGTACAGACAGAGCTACTGTTAGGTCTATGCCACTAGATAGCATTGTAACTCATTCACAAAACAAATGGTAGCATGTTTTGTTTAAACTGATCAGCAGTTCTTGATATAGAACAGACGTGGCTAAACTGCAGCTCGCAAGCTGCATGCGGCTCTTTAAAGAAAAATTGTGGCTCCCAGAAGAGCACAGCAGGGAAGGGTGGCATGGTGGGAGACAGGGGTGAGAAATATGCAATGGTCGGGGACAGCAGAGCACCGGTGGCATGGTAAGAGCCAGCAGGGGAGGAACAGCATTGCGAGAGCCGGCAGGGAAAAAGCAACAGTCAGAGCTGGCAGGGGAAGAGCAGCATTGTGAGAGCCAGCAAGAAAAAGCAGTGTGGTGAGAGCTGGGAAGGGAGGGGCAGCATTGTGAGAGCCGGCAGGGAAAAGCAACGTCATCAGTTAGGTTCAAAGACAAGCACTCAAAGTAAGTAAATGTCAGATTCTACAGTTTACCCACACAATATTAATTCTACCCTCCTAGTCTGTGTGCATTGTGATACAGTCTTTAATTACATCATCACAGGCTTCAAGCATTGCACAAACTGGATGCACAAAGAGGGAGAATTAAAGTAGCACCAGCAAGAGGTCTGACCTTCTGAGTGCATGATTTTTTAAATACTTTTCTTTTTTGATATTGTTTTCTGGGTAAATATTTTTAAAACTGGCAACATAAATTGATCAAGAGCAAGTCTACAATGAACTACAGATAAGTGATGATAATCTAGCAATTTAAACCTGAAAAGCAGTTGTAAATTAATTTTCTTTTTTAAAAATCACCTGGCATTTCCAGATGTCATAATATAATGCAAAAGTTATTTCTCTTGTATTTCTGTTTTGAGAATTAAATAAGAATCATCCGAAATGACTGAAAATTGACGTGAGTATTAAATCCAAAACCACAGACTACTGTCAAAAGGTTATTTAAAAAACCTCTATTAATGTAAAGAATGTTACAAGTACTTATTATGGATCATGGTTCATTTTCAGCATGCAGAATGATTTAGACTTAGGATAGACCACCACTACTGAAAACTGGCTTTAGAAAAAAAATTCCTTAAGTCCATTGAACAAGTGTGCCTGAGACATCAATATGTCACCTGTTTGCAGAAGGAACAGTTAGTACATTTATTTTATAAGAAAATTTTAATTAATATAACTAAGTCAATTAC
This sequence comes from Podocnemis expansa, assembly GCA_007922195.1. Lineage (NCBI taxonomy): Eukaryota > Metazoa > Chordata > Testudines > Podocnemididae > Podocnemis > Podocnemis expansa. Next base: position 16,975,056 of record ML682006.1, on the reverse strand, counting down.
CATGATAATTTACATTCACTTGAAAGTTCAATAGGAGCGCTACCATTCAATATGTATTAACTCTTCTTTTTTGTATAGTCAAAATCCATTTATATTTCAGTGCAGTCTTCATGAACGACACTGTAGGTATCTGAGCCCATTAGACAAGAGAGTAATTGTTGTGAAGTGCTGAGGATGGAAAATTGTGTGGAAACTTTCTGAAAAAAATCTCTCACCAATAAAGATTTTACTTTGTATTATAAAAAAACAAATAATGATATTTAGAATTTATACAGGGCCTAACCCCAAACTGAATAAACTCAATGAGATTTTTTCCATAGTATCTTCTGTGCATGGACTCCAAAGCACTTACTGAAACAGGCTCTGATCTTGAGAATTTATGGGGACATCAAGTGCATTGATCTGTTGTGATTGTGAACAGTTGAAAAGGCGTCCTTGTGTGCATCTCGTCACAGGATTAAGATGAGAGCAGTGTCTTCCCTAACTGTTACTCTCATTTTAAAATTAATTGTGTCTGATTGAGTCCTCAGACCTTTTGTCTTCACTGTGCATGAGTATTTTAGTGAACAAGTTTACTGGCAGAAATGTTGGCAGGGAAGCAGGGGCATGGTTGCGTCCGGAGTGGGATGGGCGGCAGAAGTGTGGCATGGTTGGGGAGAGCAGAGAAGGAGCAGCATGGTAAGAGACGGCAGGGAAGTGGCAACAGGGGTTGGGGAGGGAAGCGTGACATGGTCAGAGAAGCCGTAGCATGTTTAGATTTTCCTATAGGCCATAATGCAGCTTACTCGTTGTTAAAATCAAATCATGTTTTACAAGTCGTAAACATGATGTGGAATATTAAGAAATGAAAATACAAAGGAGAAAAGTTTAAAACTGAACATAGATTACTTTCAATTTTTGGCACAGCCTACTGCTGTGAAGCATCATATTCCACAAGGAAATTCAAAACATTGTGCAATACTTAGAGATCAGCATCTGAGAGAACTTTCACCTACTGTTTTGACAGGTAACTGCCCAGATTTTTAAAAAAACTTGCCACGAGCCTGTAGTGTTCTACATCTGGCTACAGTAAGTTTTTACTGTATAGGCCTAGTTTCATGGTAACCTTAAATAATTAGTAGGATCAATGTTTGCCCTATTTTTACTATAAAATTAAAGTGTGCGGTGAATTTTATCTTAGTAATTTTGAAGTAGGTAAAAATATGTGGTTATATGCCTCAGTGCGGCTCTCGAAGGTTTAATAATCAACTTGTGCGGCTCTTGAGTTCCATAAGTTTGGCCACCCCTGATATAGAATGTCTAAAGGCTCCAGGATCATGCTTCTGGACCAAGAAGGAATTCCAGGACTCCTCCTGGCCATTTTGTTCTTCCACTTTCACAGGAATAAATCCAAAATGTCGCATTCAGGCTTTAAATTCAGTAAGCTGCTAATTATTGAAATATATAGATGCTGTCAAACCTAATTTTTGCTGGCCCATGCCCCTGAAGAAGAAACTGTTTACATTTTACAGACGTTCTTCTTGTCCATTTAGCTTTTCTCCGAATAGATATGTCCTTTTTTCTGATTTGTGCTGTGGTGGAGGCCATCTCTGGCTTATTAAATTACCCCAATATAGCCCAAAGGGGGCGCTATAACAGGATCTGGATTGAGCAGTGTCAATGTGACCACAAGTGATAGAATAAAAGATGATTTTATTAAAAAAGGTAGAATGCTTACGTCCTTTCAGCTACCAGGAACCCCTTGGAACGGTAGCGGGTGGGCTCCGGGGCTTTATCTCCAAGGACACCTTTTGCAGCTTCCCGGTGCATCAGTGAAGTCCAACATGCATTAGATTTTCCTGCTGTTATATAGCATCACAGGGAAAAGAAACTACTAACTAACTATAAAATACATACATCAGCATACAGGCTCTGCTAAAAGGCATGCCTTGTAAGGATTACAGGATGGTCACTCAAATAAACAAGTAGATATATGTATGTCTTCTGGTTATCAATGCCTACATAAACAGCAGGAAACTGTGCGGGTGTCTGGTTCAGGAAGGTACTTGATTCAGGGAAAGGTCATTCCCTGGTCTGAGTGAGGCTATTAACAAGGCAATAAATTGTGCATGTTTACGATGCGTGGGCAAGGTGATAAATCGTTCATATTCTGGGCCCATGGTTTGGTCTGAGTGGGGGTGCCACTGTCTTTCACGTACAGTCTTCTTCCACTTATTTTCCCTACACCCTATGAATACCATCTCCCTTATTTTATCTTACTTGCACTACAGTTAAAGCAAGTCCATTATTCCTCCTTATTTTACTCCTTATTTATAGCAAAAGACTAAATCTTTCATTTTTCAGTGCACAGTATAATATGCATATCTTTTGTAAAATACAACCCATTAAATTGATTATAGAAATACAGTGTTTTTGTAAATAATCTCATTAAATATAGTCTGTTAGAAGCCAAGGGACAAATGTAGCAATCCTTATACACATAAGTAGCATTTGGGGATTTTATACATGTAGGGACCAGTCTTATCATTGGGGATTGCAAGATTGGGCCCTCAAGAATACTACTAGGTAAATGAGAAAAATAATAAAAATGAAAAAGAAAGTGATTTCATAATTAGGCATTTACATACCACGTTGTCCCTACAAGTGATTAGCCACAAACATACATATGCACAGTTTCAAAACTAATGTTGTTCTGGGAGCACTTTGATTAGTTAAACATAAATTTCAGAAACATGCTTCACATTTCTGTGTCCACAGGCCGAAGAGGAGAAAGAGGTATAATGGGAAATTTAGGAATTCCTGGACCGCCTGGTGTCTTTGGAAATCCTGGTGTCCCAGGAAACAGAGGTTAGTGGCTATACTGCCTACCTTCTCTATTAAATAAGAACATACTAATTGCCATCGTAGATCAGACTTGTGGTCCATTTAATCCAGGATCTTGTCACCTACCCTGGCTTGAATCATATACTTCAGAAGAAGATGCAAGAAACCCCACACTAGGCAAATGTGGAATAATCTGCCTCCCCCCATAAAAGTCTGATCCTTATCCCTAATAGAGATTACTTTAAGACTTGAAACATGAGGTATGTTTATCCCTTCCGATACCTTTTTCTTTCTTAGTGTTAACTATTATAACTCTGAATATCCTTCTTATCTAGATAAATGTCCACTCTTTTTTTTTTTCTTTTTTTTTTTTTTGCATCTTTTTAAATTCTTGGCCATAATGAATTTTGCAGTCCACTTATAAATTGGGTGAATAAATAGTTCCTCTCATCACTTTTGAATTTGATACCTTTTTAATTTCATTAGATGCCCTCTTGTTTTCGTGTTATGAAAAGTTCCCCGTCAACCTTCTCTAGAATCAGTGGTTCTCAGCCACTGTGTCAGGACATGTTACTGTGTCACCACAGAGTGATGTGTGTCACAGAGAGCCAGGGAAATGGCTGGATTTGGGTTGGGGGTCTGGGGCTGGTGTGTCCTGTAGGATCATGATATGCCACCAGGTGCGTCAGAATGTGCAAAAGGTTGAGAACCACTGCTTTAGATCACACTCTGATAAATCCCTTTTATTCGTTTCTTTCCTAAAATAAACAGTCCCAATCTTTTCAATCTCTCTTCACCTGTGAGTTTTTTAATTTACATAATTTGTGGATTTTTTTCACGGGAGGGGACATGCTAATTTCACCTCAGCAGTCTCATTAAACAGATCACCATGAATTCATGGTGAAGTAATTCTTCTACTCTGCTCTGATTAGGCCTCAGCTTGGGTACAGTGTCCAGTTCTGGGTGCCTCATTTCAGGAAAGATGTGAAGAAACTGGAGAAAGTCCAGAAAATAGCAACAAGAATAATTAAAGATCTGGAACACTTGACTTATGGGGGAAGGCTGAAAGAGCTGGGTTTGTTTAGTCTGAAAAAGAGGAGACTGAGAGGGGACATGATAATGGTTTTCAAATACCTAAAAGATTGTTATGAGGAGGTGGGAGAAACGTTATTCTCCTTAACTGCCAATGACTGGACAAGAAGCCGTGGGCTTAAATTATGGCAAGGGAGGTTTAGGTTGAACATTAGGCAAAAATTCCTAAGTGGCAGGGTGATTAACCACTGAAGTAAGTTGCGTAGGGAGGTTGTGGAGTCTCCATCACTGGAAGTTTTAAAGTGCCAGTTAGGCAAACACCTGTCAGGGATGGCTTAAAAGGGTACATCGTGCTGCCATCAGTGCAGGGGGACTAGACTCGATGATGTCTCATAGCCACTTCCATTTTCTATGATTCTATGATTCTCTGGTTAAGTAATAATATTAAAAACATAATTTGATTATCAAAGTGCTTGCACACAGGAAACTCCCAATAAAGTCGATGAGAACTTCACGCATGGAGCTGATGGAACAATCAGACCTCTAGCATCCTGTGTTTCTTTTTAGTTGTCAGAATGGAAGAACCCAGTTTTCCATTGTCTTCTCAGTTGAGGAATAAAAAAGAAGCCCTGTTGAAGACAGCTACTTTTAAGAAGTTAGCTTTATAATTATTTTAGTATAGGCACATACAATCACCCTTGAAAACAGTTATTTATTTTTGTTCGTTTTCCATTTTCTATGTGCTAGTTAGGTTTCCTCAGTATATTTGGTTACACTGCTTTGCAGGGTCTCCTGGTCTTCCAGGACTGAAGGGAAGAAAAGGGTCTTTTGGGCCAAAAGGTGAACCAGGTGATAAAGGATTTCCTGGCCCATCTAAGACCATGGTAAATACTGGGGATAAAGGAGAACCAGGATCTAAAGGTATACAATTTTTTTCTATTTAATTTGAAAACAGAAAAATCATCCAAATTACTATTCAAACTATATAAAGAAGCTGACCAGAATTCCTAGTGCTTGGGGTTTTGGGGGGTGGGGAGGTGGATGCCACTTTTAAATATCTGGCTGCTGAGCAGCACAGAGGGAGGCTTAAGGATTGGTTGGCTGGTTGGTTGGTTGGTGGGTTTTTTTTTTACAGCGAATATTAAATTATTTTCACTTTTAAATTACTGTAGCGAGGTTGATATATCTCTTCATGGGGTATCAGGTCTCCTTTGATGACAAGGAGTTATGGCCCCAGCACCAGGGAGTTGGTAAAGTTGTCCTTTGATCCTAGACTGGGTAGTGAGGTAAAGTGACCGGAGTCAAAGTGCAAAGGGTTGGGGGATTTTCACCTTCCTCTGTAACATGCAGCATGACTCAGTTGCTGGGGGATTCTCTGTACCTTAAAGTCTTTGAACCATGATTTGAGGACTTAGTCATAGGTTAGAGGTTTATTGTAGGAGTGATGGGGGAGGTTCTGAGGCCTGCATTGCACAGGAGGTCAGACTAGATGATCATATTGGTTCCTTCTGACCTTAAAGTCTATGAATCATATGAATAGTGTGTGACGTTTAGGCATATGTTTTTGGTGAGCGTGCATTTGCACACATTTAATAACTCATGTACACTAAGATTTGTGTGTGTGTACCAACTGAGTATTTATGAGCAAACAGATTGAATGTGCTTACACATACCTGATTTGCGGAGGTTCACTAGCATTTTCTCTCATAGGCTAAGCACAATGCACATATCTGTGCACAAGTTGCATGCACTTAACTTCTACAATCAGGCTTGCTGTGTTATAGATTTTCAGATACTTCTTCTCTTCCATATGAGAAATACCGGAAACTTTAACAGAGGGCCCTTGTTTGTTGTATTGTGTTTTCTTGTAAGGGGATAACTCCAAATTATTCACTTTCATGTTCCATACTTCCTTTCCATCTTTTCAAGAAATGATTTAATGATGTTGTGAGATACTGCATGTAATTTTATTATATACCATTGCTTCTATAGGATTTCCTGGAAGAATGGGTCTTAAAGGAGAAAAAGGAGATAAAGGTGTACAAGGAACAGCAGGTCTTCCTGGGACATCAGGAGTATCAGGTCTGCCAGGTATGCAACATCTGCTCTGAAAATTAAAAGCTTAAATTTTTATAGCAGCATGTTTAATTAACATACTGCATAGACTGTAGAGATGGAGGTAACCACACAGAAGAATGCAAAGCTGTATTAGCATTTCTTATTTTATTATAACCTAAACTTGAGGCTCACATGTTGAGACACTGTTGATATTTTGTCATCTTACAGGTCCCAAAGGATTTGCAGGTCTGATGGGTATTCCTGGAAGACAAGGATTACCAGGACCTCCAGGAGACAGAGGGGATAGGGGAGTACCAGGTGATTCTCCTGCTACAAATTCATATACTAAAGAGGCACATAGACAGATCTGTACACTTACTGTGGGCATAGTCATGCAAGCCTACTCAGACAATTCATCTTTAATTTCTCAAGTACCCACTGACTTTATTGGGACTATTTGAATCAGTGAAAATTCAGCCCTATATCTGTAAATACCAAACATGATTATACTAAATTTAGTGCTACATGTTTACACAGCATGCAATCCTCAATAATTCTACTGAATAGTATTAACTTACCTGTTTTAAATGAATCAGTAATTAGAACCTGCTCTTAGCCATCTGAGATTAATTTTCTTATGGGATCTGAAGATACAGTTAGAATTTTGGATAATATGTCAGTGTATTAAAGTGAGATTGATCAACCTGAAAACTAGATTCAGATCCAGCTAAATAATGTTACCTTGCAAATTTCTTGTGCCTTCCTTTAGTGTTTTCATCAGTTCTGAAAGTCATGCCCAGCCTTTATTAAGATATTGTTATAAACACAGAAATACAGTCTGGCTCAGATAAAGCTCCTGCTGTTTCTTTTTTTTGCAATTGACTCAGCTTTTCTGTGGTAAGAAGAAAAGCATGATGTCTCTACATGTGTGGAAATTACCGGATGTGCCATACAGTACCTGCGTGATGTTTCTGGAGAATGTAGAGCTAGATTTGGGCTGATACTCAGCAGCATACCTTTAATATTACCTAGCTACGTAGTCTCATGCCAGCCATGTAATCATAGATCTCTCCTGCTTGGAATGAAAGTAAAAATGACTCCCTCAAGTATGTTTAGAGACTTGTAAAGTGAGGGAGAGAGGCTTGGGAGTCCATGGTGAGTGCTGATAAGGAAGAACACAGAGGGTCCATCTATGCTGGAGCCTTAGGTCGACTTAAAGAAGGTTAAGTCGACCTACAGACCCCTGCATCCACATTCCCAGTGTTCGGGCCCCTAAAAATAGAACATAGAACCGGAACACTGTATTCTGGGGCCTGCTATTTTTAAATGGTGGGCCCTGGAATGCAGCATTCCAACTCCACATTCTATTTTTAGCGGCCCCATAATGCTGAGCCCCTAAAAATAGGGGGTCCCAGAACAGCATTCCACTGCATTCTGGCTTACTTTAATCCCTGTATATTGTTTGGCAACTAACACAGTTTGTGATAGAATGCCAATTTATGTAAGATTACAGGAGACTTTTTATTTTACATTATGGGCTAAATGTATTACCCTATTCACTATTTTTTTTAAGTAAATGTTATCTTAACTTCAAATGGTGTGCCTGCAGTTAACTGGAGGTATAAAGTATATACAATTTAGCAATGTGAATACCTGATATAATTAATATATTAATATTGTGCCTAAGTGCTATACCTTCTGAAAATAATAGTGAGCACAAAATAGTTCACACAGAATTAAAGGTAATTAAAAATATAGACCATCACCCCAGTCTTACAAAGCATGACTGGCACAAAATTCACAGAAAAATGCTGGCGGGATGCTATGATGTAGAAAAACTTCTGGAATCATCTCAGTTGAAAGGGTTCATGTCTTATACTGGAAAAGTGATCCAAGAGTTATTTCAGAGATATTTCTCCCAAAACTTCTGTTATTAAATTACTAGGAAAATATCTTGATTTTTGTGAAGTTAGACAGACAGAGATTGCTTGGGATTGCAGTTATAAAATGCAATTCGCCTTATATAACTCATAACTTGTACTATCTCAACTCTGCTGTCTTCCCTTACTGTCTTTAACTGCAACCATTTCTTTAAATATATATGTAAGAAAATAAATTATACTGTCAATTATTTTGTTTTTCTGTTTTGGGAGAGTTGATAACTAAAAATATAGGCCATAAACCATAGAAAGCATGCAGTGTGATATGTAAGTATGATGCTTTTGAGATTAATAACTATATTGGCATCACTCCAGGTTGTAAGGGAGAGAGAGGATCTCCAGGTTTACTGGGACCGTCGGGCATACAAGGTCCTCCTGGCCTTCTTGGTTTTCGAGGTGATAAAGGAGAACCTGCCAGTTCAGCATCTGGGCCTCCAGGAAAACCAGGACCAAAGGTACAGTATGAACACAGTGGATGATATGTGGTAATGAGTAATAAGGCAGCACCTTTGATTACAGATGAAATAATGTGAAATATAAGCTAGGGCAGAAAAAAATTATGGAACAAACTGGCCCAACCCAGAACTTCAGGGAAAGAATCTACTGTTGATGAGAAATACTGAAACCCTTTCCTGTCAACATTTTAGGAGAAATTGATGCATTTATTTTTTGTTTTGTTTTTATTTTCTCATTTTCCTTTGTGTCCTGGAGTTTCATATTTGTTAAGAGGAAAATCTCTTTGAATAATTTTCATATGTTTATTTATGAAGATTGTCCTTCTGAGAATAACAACTGGTAGTTAACAAAACTTACTGAGTATTATTGAGTTGTTCTGTTTATCACATGCAAATAAAATAAGACAGTTTTAAAGTTGTGCTATCAGTTTTTTGACAGAGTTGTAACGTCATGATGCAACATGAGTTGTTAGTTTTTAAACAGTTCAACTGTAATCAATTATATTTGCTGTATGAGATCATTTGAAGTGTTTGGATCAGGTTTTGTGTTGTATAACAGTTTAGGCAATCCATCTAAATTTTGTGTCCAGATTCTTATTGCATACCCATACCTGTGCTAGTTAGGCACTGTTATTTATCATCTTGAACCTATACACAGAAACACATTAATTATACTGGGTCAGACCAATTATCCTTCTACTTCAGAACCTGTTTTTTGACAGTGGCCTATAGCAAATGATTCAGAAGATGGTGGATTTTTTTTTAAATAGCTCATCTGGACTTTTATGTAGAACAAATTAATTCCTAGCTCCCCAGAAGATGACCACTTTATATGCAGGAGCTATTAAACCACCTTGTGTCAATGCAGATAAAGTGTATGTACTGTTGGTGATATTGAGTGTGGGGAAGAATAGAGGCCAGAGATTCAGGGAATTGCTTTGTGAGGTATTTAAAATGCACATATTTTAGACATTAAGATCTCTCTTTGAAATGTTCAGTGGTGCATTGTAAAATATTAGAAGTAGATATTTCACGTATATACTTTGATATTATTTTCTGTCTGCAGATTATCTCACAACAAACAGCCATGATTACTATATATTCACATCAGCTTGAATATGTGATTTTTAAATGCTTCTAATTCAATATGGATTTTCAAGTAATGAAACCCTTATGTGAAATGTATTTGACTGCTGCTTCTCAGGGTGATCCAGGTCCCCCAGGAGAAATGGGAAGAAAAGGAGAAAGAGGATCACCAGGTCGGCCAGGACCTGTAGGAGAACCTGGGCTAGTTGGAAACAGGGGGGATCGTGGAAAATCAGGAATGCCAGGTAAATTTTGGTTTTGGGAAATGGTGAGATTTTACATGTTTTTTTAGAGAAAGGGGGTCTCCAAATCCTCCAGCAAAAATAACTGGGCCAGATTCTCAGCTTGGTGTGAGTTTGCAAAGCACCGTTAAAATTAAGGGAGCCATGCTAGTGTACAACAGCTGAGGATCTGGCCAAAGTAAAAATAGTAGTAGATCTAGCAAACCACTAACTCTGGATCTGGTACTGATCTGAATTCAGAGTGGTGCAACTTTTTCTTCCAATCTCTTTCCCTCATTTACAGGTCCTTATGGATGTGTTGGAGAGACTGGAGCTAAAGGGAGCAAGGGGGTCCCAGGACGGAGAGGCGGTAGAGGCCTTCCAGGTTGGATTTTTATCCACTCTCTCATTTCTTTCCCAACTACCTGCAATCTTGTTTCTTTCCTCTGTTGACATGAGATATTTGAGATTTATTCTTGTTTCTTTCCTTCGTTGGCACAAGATACTTGAGGCTTTTAATTTCTTCTAAATTTTTTTTATAAATTATTTTGTATATTTTTGAGGTTGGGTTCTCTATGCATCTGGGTGTGAGACTGTCTTTGCCTCCTCCAATTCCAGCTAAGGTGCTTTAAAATTTCAGTTACAAAGCTACTGATACAGCTTAATCCCAGAGAAAGGATTTAGAAAATGATCGGGGCCCTAGAGATAGCAGGCAGATGTAATAGCCTCACAGGTGATGAGAAAGGCTTGTTGTGCTTCATGAAGAATCTTTGAGATGCCCACAATGGATGAAGAAAGCAAATTACCTAATCAGAAGTGGAAAAGAAGCAACCAAAAAAAGTGAGAGAAAAAGACAGTTTGTGACAATCCATTGTTAGAGTAGCAAAGATCAGAACACTTTAAAATACACAAAGAGAATGGTACGTAAGTGATTATGATACATTTTACTGAAGTGAAAACAATGCAGACAGAATTAGTAGAGTGTATTGTCATGACCAGATTCTGGTCTCATTTACACCAAGATGAATCTGGAATAATTCTGTTGACTTCCCTGAAGTTACTCAAGATTTATACTGGTGTAACAGCAGTCAGATTCTAGTTCTCACTCAAATAAAACCCACACCTGCCAAAGGATTTGGGATAGGTTCCCAGTAATATGAATCCCATTGAAAGATGGTGTCCTACAATTTCTGTGAAAGACAGAAAAAGTAGCCTACAAGCATAAGGAGGGTCAAATCCTGAATCCATGGGAGTTTTGCCAGTGAGTTCAATGGGAGCAGGATGCTGCACTTCACCACCATTTATACCTTAGTACCATTGTGATTTTTTAAAAAGTATCTTTAATAATGCTTAAGTAAATAAGCATAATTTCCTTATGATTTTGCATTTGAAAGAGAGAAGTAAAAATAAAAATGACAGTCTCGTCTTTTATAATTCTCAGGTGCAACTGGAGCTCCTGGACCCAATGGACCTACTGGTGAAAGGGGGAATCAAGGACAGGATGGTATTCCTGGTTCCCCAGGGGAGAAGGGAGAACAAGGTACTGCAATAAAATATTTTCATTTATTTTAAACTCATTTCCTGTTAACAATCTTTGTCAATCCTGTGGACCAGAAGAGGAATCCCTGAAGTACAAAAATTATATTGGTAACTGGAAGGTTTCTTTCACACATCACAAACTTTCCGTGCAAATTTTACATAGGACATCAAAATACAGTATTAAACACATGGCTCCTGTGTGACATTTCTGCTTTATCATCATCGTTACATGGTCCATTTTAATGCCCTCAGCTACAAAGGTAAGGTTATTGTTGCTAACATCTTAGGTAGCCTCAAAAATGCTCCAAGAGGTAAAGAGATCTTAAATCTTTATAATGCAGCAGCAGCAGCCTCAACTGCTGGGTGGAATAAGAACTTAGAGGTCATCCTTTGGTCTGCTCATACAAATTTGGTTACTCACTTTCATTTGTCTTTGCAGGATCCAGCCCTTTAATTTTCAAATCCTTCAGTTAATTGCCTTTCCTCTTTCTCCCCAGCAGCCACAAAAATTACAGTTCTTCCTCATTTTCAGAAAACGTGTTCTCAGATTTTAGCCTCAAGTTCCTTTTTTGTGTGTTAGTATAAAAGCAGACAACTACAATGTGAGGCTTGATCTAATATGTGTTTCCAAATTTGTAGATTGTTAGTTATAATATACATTTTCCAATGGTGCTTATGGGCTGTTGAGTCACATGTGAAATATTATTTTGCAGGTGCACCAGGATGGCAGACTCCAGGTCCACCAGGTGTTCCTGGTCCTAAAGGTGAGTTTTCTTTTCATATGCCATTGTTTAGTTTTTAAACTTTTTTCTTTTTTAAAGCCAAATTCTGTACTTGCCTAAATTGCCATTTAGGCCCTTAAAAAAGAGGGAAAGTGATTTTGTGGTTAAAACCAGTGGCTTGACCCTGTATGTTAGGTCTCAAAATCTTTTACTTGTATAAACAGCAAAAGTCCTGTTGCATCTTAGAGACTAACAAAATTTTTTTGGGTATAAGCTTTTGTGGGCTGCAGCCCACTTTGTCAGATGAAGTAGGTTGCAGCCCAAGAAAGCTTATGCCTGAAGAAATTTGTTACTCTCTAAGGCTATGTCTACACTGGCCGCTTAGTCCAGACTAATGTGGACCAGGTCTACACTAGTCTTTGCCAAGCTCAAACTAAAAATTTCTTGATTTCTGGGATTCTGAAAGTAATTGTTGCCCCATTGAAAATTATTTCAGAATTTATACAACTGTTCATATTTCACAGGAGTCAAAGGTGATATGGGGATTCCTGGTTGTCCAGGACCAGAAGGTATTAAAGGTCTAATGGGGGATCTAGGGCCAATTGGACCTCCTGGATTGAATGGAAAGGCAGGATTCCCAGGTGCACCTGGCATAATGATTCCTGGACAGAAAGGAAATAGAGGTCTTGCCGGCATGAAAGGAAGACAAGGTATGGTGTTTCTTTTAACTGAAGTAAAAAGAAGCTTTAAGGTCTGGTGGAGATGATTTGGCAAATGTAGAATCACAGGTGAATCTTTCTGATTAAACAGATAACTGCTTTATCAGTTGGTGTATCTTTACAAATGAAAAAATACATCTATACAGCAAAACATAAAATTAAAATAACTTATTGGATCTCAATCTGTGAACCATATCATCTGCTAAAATCCCCATCCACACCCTCCCTCCATCCCTATACAAACACCTTCATCCATTTCCCTTGGATTCTGCACTAGTTCTGAGCTGGTAGGCTTGCACAGATATCATCCTGGGCCTATTTAAAGACAATGAGATAGCAGTGGTGTGCCTGAAGACCTGATTTCATGTGAAGATGGGTACAGGATAGAAATAGCTCGGCTCCCATCCCAGGTTTCAGGTGGTGTGTGCCAGGGCTGACAGTTGTAAAAATTAGTAAAGTCATGTTAATGCTTCTTGCTCTGAAATTATTGCTAGATTACAGACATAGAGCCCCCAGGTGACACTTCTGCAGAGTCAGTTTTCATGGAAGAATTGTACTGTAAATGATTCTGACATGAAACATGACTACTGATTGCCTTTATTGAAACTACTTCTTCTTCTTCCTTTTTTAAATGTAGGTATTCTAGGTAGTCCAGGACCTTCTGGTCCTCCTGTCTACAGCATAAAAGGAAACAAAGGTGTTAAAGGAGCAGATGGCATACCAGGACTACCAGGACTGGTAGGCAGCATTGGTCCTCAAGGTTCAAAAGTAAGTAAAATGAATACTCCTCCTTTCTCATTCACTTTTTAGTTTTCACAGTTATAGTGAAAATTACATCCAAGCAAAAAGTTGTGATGTAAGTAACAAATGAAGGTGCATACTAGTTCTGCAGAAGCTTCAACGGGCAGAAGAACACATTTGAACATGAATTTACAGTAGTTTCCTTGGTTTTTCTGTTTTATTATTCATGATTGCAGCTCTTGGTGGAGGAATTTCCACTTGATTGTTTTCTGTAAAAGGGGGCATGATATTTTTAGTATGCTTACAAACACTTAAGGCCAGATGTTTTTGTGTCTGATTACAGTGTATTTATAGGTACATTTTACAGTGGCTCAGATATTTTGCCTTCAGAAATTCTCTTTTGATGTTTGATTGAGCTGTAGAAATTCATGGACCTTTTTTTCTCATTCTATTTGCCTGGAAAATAGCAGTCAGTAACACAGAATTCTAAATAAAAACTCAGACGGTTCAACTTCCATTGTGCAAATCTTGCTATGATTCTTCTTTGTTTTTGTTGCCTGACCTGCAGGGAGTTGAAGGCATTCCAGGCAATGTGGGCCTTAGAGGTGATCCCGGTTTTCCAGGACTTCCAGGTGTAACAGGTATTCATCTATGTACTATCTGGACAAAGCGCAGCTGTTTGCAGGGTGCATTATGGCACAATACCAGTTGTATAACTGGTCATATGGAGCTGCCTTAGTAAAAAAAAAAACAACAAAAACCTGTCTTTGCTGTATGCAATCAAAAAACTGAACAATATAAAACAAGGTCGTTCTCTGTGGTTTGCAACACTTTCTGTCTCTGGCTTCTGGTCAGCACAGCCAATTTCCCCCAGTTCCTTTCCATTATGATCCATCACTATGCACAAGGCCAGCATAAGAATTTGTGGAAAGGTATGCCAAATGATTCTTTGGGATACATTCCAAACATAGATTGATTTTACATAAAATTTTTTCAGGGGTGGGCGGTAGGGGTATATTTTTAGATTTGCCACAACCCCAGTTCTTTGGGACAGGGACTCTCTCTTAATGTTTGCACAGTGCCTAGGAGCATGGAACTCAGATCCTGACTAGCCTTCAGGGTATTATTTTATTATAAGATAATGAATTTTATTGCCAACATGACCATGGATAAATGACCAGGATTCCATCCTGTATTTTTCATCAACAAAAGAATCATTTGCTAAATTTCAAACACTTACAGCTTTGGCAACCTCCTGCAGGCAGTCACTGTCACTGAGGGTGGAATTCAAAGGCAGTGGGGTTGCACAGAGGTCACTGCTGGCGTCATTTGGCCTACAGACCAAATTATGATGATGCATAAGATGTACCAAACTTATCTTGAACGTAAGAGCACATCTGACTTTATGGAATTGACAGTTAAAAATAAAAATCTGTCTTCTTGTAAATTGACACTATTTTATATGTAAATAATTAAGCATCAATACACATGGAACCCTGCAGTGCTATTTTTACTAAATAAATAGTCACAGTAGCCTTTTGTTAAGGCTCTGTGAGATCATGTATTTTGAGAATTCATAAATGAACCTCAAACTACTGACAGTTCTTTTGACATCTACAATCAGGCATGTTTCTAATCTTTTGTAGGAGAAAAGGGTAATCGAGGACCCCCTGGGCGAATGGGTGCTCCAGGACCAATCGGACCAAAGGGTCCACCAGGTAACCATTATTCCAGTCCCTTTCATTCTCATCCCCCTGACCCCCGCCCCCAGTTGGGGAGAGTGGGTAATATGCAGCTTCAAGTATGTCATTGTATTTTTCCTGTTAGGTCAGCCGGGAACACCTAAAAAAGCCATATGTATCCCAGGAAATCAAGGACATGCTGGATCAGCTGGTAGCCCAGGATTACCAGGAGATCCAGGACCTCAAGGACCCCCAGGAGTACATGGTATATGTTTTGCTATCAGACATTTTTGTCTAGACCACTTGCTGTTGGTTTGGCTGGCACTCTGAAATTCTGCTTAGACAAATTTCTCTCTCTCAAAATAGCTTTCCTTTTCAATTGTCTTTTAGTGTCATTTTGACAGCCTCCTATTTATAACTTTTACCCCTAGTTTGCTGGGTGGCTGACCAATTCCCTCAACATAGAGCTGTGTAAAAAACAATTCAGGAACATTTTTGTCATGCTATTCACAATTTCCGTTTAAGCGGATTCATAACTGTGAAATTTGTGAAGGTGGTTGGTCTTGACCAAAAATATCAATTTAATACACTGATCTAGACATTTAGCAAAATGAGTATCTCTTTAAAGAGTTGACCGCAAAGCATTTTTGTCCAACTGCCATATGGGGAATGCTTGTTTGTTTGGTTTTTGTCTACTTCCCATCAACTCAGAAATTGCTCTACGAAGAGTCCTTGCACCTGTTAGGATAAGTATGCTCATCCCAAAGGTTCTTCAAGGAAAGACAGGGGCCAAGTAAACTCAGCCACCATTCTCTACTCCTGTTTCCTTTTTTATTCCCCCCCCGTGCACCAACTCTGATTCTTACCTTCTCTGACCAATACATTCCAAAGAAGACCATCGTCTTACTGAGTGGAGAGCCTTATGCTTCCTTCCCATAATAGGTTTGCTGGTGGTCTCTATCTTGCTGCTGACACACATTGCCAGCATTATGCTGGTACCTCTTCTCCAGTGTCCTTCACTGACACAGAACAAATTTTCCCAACTGCTTGCAGATGGAAGGAGGTGGTGAGACCAACCAGTAGAGGAGTGAAGCAGACTAGGCATGTGGGAGAAGTATGTGTTCCTAGCAGAAGTGCAGGTGGCCAGTTAGAACTACTGAGCATCCTGAACCAGCACCTCTTAGCAACCAGAATCAATTTCTGTTTTGTATTAGGTTCCTAGAGGGCTAATAAAGGCATAAAACAAAAAAAAAATTTTTGTCTCTTACAAGAAAATGTACCTTGTATTTGAATGTATATTGTTTATGGATCTATGAGCAGTAACTCGTATTGCTTTGGATTGCTATTGCACTTTTGGAAAATTTCAGTAAAACAATAAATGCTGAAAAGGTATATATACATATTAGTTTTCATTTAGCTTTAGCTATCCATCAGCTTTAGTTTTGTAACAGTCCCTTGTGAAAATTAATACTTTCCACAGTACAGTCACCAGCCTTATATCATCTTCCTCATCTATTTGATGGGAACTCTGGTGACAGTAATATTATAGAAGCCTGACTTTAAAGAATTTGATTCTGTAGAAAATTATGCCAAAGTATCTGATATTATGAAAATGCACTGAGCTGTTGTTTAGCTGACTGACTGTTTTTCTGTAATTGTTAATTGTGTATGTGTAGAAAAGTTACTGTTATATTAAAACATATTCTTGTGTGTATAAACAGGACCACAAGGTGTGAAAGGTCGACCAGGTCGTTGTGGAAATCCAGGTATACTTGGACCACTGGGTCCAAAAGGAAACAAAGGATTTCAAGGACAAAGAGGTACAGTAAAAGATATATAACTCTTTGTTAATGTTAATGAAGCTGCAGATAAGTTGGACTGCAGTTTCTGGGGATCCTTGCATTTGAAAACAAATCACATTATGACACTATTAGTCAGGCCCAGATTCAGCAAAGCACTTACTCAGATGCTTAACTTTAAATGTGAGCAGTTCTACTGAAATCTCTTTTCAGATCTCATTTGAATACATACCTTTCCTGCCTTGGTTATACTGCTCAGGGTCTCTGTCCTTCTGTGACGGACCATGTTTGTTTATTTATTTTTTTAGAAATCCGTGACCATCACCAAGCTCCAGACACCTTACTTTTTATGTAAAACAGTCAATTCTAAGCCAGCAAATTATGACTGCTTGTTTTAATTAATTCACCATAAAATGTTTTTACATCTCCCACTCTCCTGTAAACTCAGCCGTGTTTCTTAACATACCTTCTATTATTTAGCACTGCACATTTTGGAATACAACTTGAAGGAAGAATGCTACACAGAATCAAATTGCCTTGTATTTTATAACTAATATTGTTGTATTTGTTCCACACAAAAACTTTTAGGTAGCTTTTACATTCAACAGGATTTGAAATATGTATATCCATGTTTTATATAATATTTGTATAATGTGTGAGAAATTAACAGATTTCTCAAGTTCAGTCAGATTTTTACAATGTCGCTTTTGTAGAAAGCTGCATGCAGATAAATACAGGACTACAGCTTGACATAACAGAGACAGAGTGTTCCAGTAGATGAGACATTCACATGGGAGTGAAGCACTCCAGATTCTATGCGTAACTGCACTGCTACCATGCTACGTTACCTCCCATGGGTCATTTCACCTGTTTGCCTTCCCAGATTTTGTCTGTATTGTCTATTTAGAGCGTAAGCCCTTTGGAACAGGGATTGTTTGTTGGTCAAGGATTCTGAACACTATTGTAATACAGATAACAACAATATTCATAACTGTACATAGGAACTAATTAGAATATTGTTTCCTGATGGCTTCAGTCATTTCAGAAAGTAATCAGAGATGTGCTATTTAAAGAGGAATAGGATAAAAATATGTGTTATGGTGGTTTTGAGGGTTTTGTTTTGCTTGATTTTGTTACAGGATCTCCTGGGCTTACTGGCTTTCCAGGTGTTCGGGGCCTACCTGGTCCCCCTGGTTTTTCCATACCTGGTCCAACAAGAAGAGGCTTTATCTTTACCCGGCACAGCCAATCAACAAAGATTCCTTCATGTCCATCTGGGACAGCTGAGCTCTACAGTGGTTATTCTCTTCTCTTTGTACAAGGAAATGAGCAAGCACATGGACAAGACCTTGGTACCATCTTAAAAAGAATTTTCAGACTGTTTTCTGTAAAACCCATGGCCACATTACTGAATAGGGCAACAGCCCTAAACTACTGACGGGAAAGGCAAACATGCAGTAAATATCTCATTTACCGGAAATGAAAATATTAGTCAGAGTGAGTTACTAATGTCCACTGTACACTGGGGGGGCTAAATAGGGCTCATACAACCAGCTCTGTACAAGGGGACACAAATAGCTCTATTGTCGTGAGAGCCGGCGAAGAAACTGTGGCTAAGAGAGGTATAGTTCCTTTTCAGCATCCCTGTGCTCAATTTTGGCTTCCTTTGGCCATTTAGTATCAGGGACTAGAGGAAGAATGTTATTACAGAATTAACCCAAAGGAATAATTCCTTGCTTTCAGCAGATTTTGCTGTGAGCCTCTACACTACAGTATTTTAATGTAACCTCTGTGTATTTAATTTAATCATCAGATTCTGCTACTTATCGTGTCACTGTTAAGAGAAGTAGCTTCTTTTCTTCACAGGCTCTATCTGTGTTTATTATTAGTAAAGTAGTTTGGGTCTCATCACATAGCTGTTCCACTTGGTATGCTAAATATCTCTCTTGGCTTTCACAAGACCGGCATCTTATGTCTTTTAGGGACGACTGGTAGCTGCCTGCAGCGATTTACTACAATGCCGTTTTTGTTCTGTAACACCAATGATGTTTGCAGTTTTGCTTCTCGCAATGACTATTCATACTGGCTGTCAACTGCAGCGCCCGTGCCAGCAGATATGGCACCAATCGCTGGCAGAGCCTTGGAGCCCTATATTAGCAGGTATGGGTTTAATAACTTTGATGCCTCTTCTGACTGGGGACCTACACCGATAACAGTTTATTTTGAACAGCAAGCCACAGAGTACAACCTTCCTGTCTTAGTTAACACAAGCTCTGAATTCAGCCATCCAGTTTTTGATCCTGTGTGAATAGGTATTTAATGTGTGGTACGTAAGTCCCAAATGGGTGAATAATTTAGATCTAACCCAAATGAGCCAATATCCAGAAAACCCCACACCAAAACTGAGACGTTCATTTAAAGAGACAGGGTGAGTGAAGTTGTATCTTTGATTGGACCAGCTTCTGCTAGTGAAAGAGACAAACTTTCAAGCTACACAGATCTCTTCTTCGCATCTTGGAAAAAGTAGTGTCACAGCTGAATTCAAAGTGGAACAAACAGATTGGTTAGCTTGTAACAGACAATAATAAATCATGGCTTATTACAACAGTCTTTAACTCACTAATCCCCCTTTTTTATCCTGTGCCTGTAGGTTTCTTAAGAGTTCACTTCAGTTTGAACACTCCCTTGGACTATGTGTTAACTACTTATGCTAGATAACATGTTCTGTCTTGTATTTAACTATGCAGTTCTGAGTACCTTTCCCAAGTCTGAAGAAAAGCTCTGTGTAACTTGAAAGTTGTCTGTTACACTAACAGAAGTTTGTCCAATAAAGGATATTGCCTTAGCCACCTTTTCTCTCTAATATCCTGAGACAAACATGGCTGCAACAACATTGCAAATGCTTGTTTAACATTAGAAATGTGTCTTCTGCTTAAAGTTGAATTTACTTTAATAAACATATACTGGAATAAATCATAGTCACTGTAATCAGTGCAGGAAAATTACACACTGAGTTTGAAAACTTGTGCACAATATCCCAGGGCAATTATGCAGTATTGTCTCATTTTACAGCATTGCGTATCACAGACCCAGCTTCAAGAGTTTATCACAATAGTGTTTGGCAATCTCCTGCACCTCTAAGGCAAGATTCTCTTATGCACTGCAGCCACTTTGCACAATACCACCAGTTTAATCTTCCCCTGTAGCCATCTTCAGTGAACCAGGGATGATAGATGATCCCTGTGAGGAATATAGCTCAGTGGTTTTCAAACTTATGATTGGGACCCAGTACTGGGTCACAAATCCTCAGGTACTGAGTTGTGGCACCACCTGCTGCCATCACCAAAAGACTGAAATGCATTGCTTTAAGATGTAATTGTTGGGTTGCAGGCATAAATGGTATTTTTCAACTGGGTCCCAAGGAAAAAGATTTGAAAACAAGTGGTATAGCTGACAGATGACCTACCTGTCCTTTCTGGGAGAGAGAGACAGTTTCAGATAAAAAGAATGCAGCTGGAAGAAGGGGGGCATGGTTGTGATGCTCCTGTTCCATTTTCGTCCTCTGCCATGTTTCTGATCCCAGGTGACCTTTTGCAATCTAACCTACATTAGAGAAGCCCTCAGGCATCTTGAAAACATCACCAACGCTGCAGAGAGCATAGTGAGACCAGAGGGTGCAAAAGCAAACTTTAGATCTGTTTTGTGCACATGCAAACCCGTTTGTGTCCATGCTGTGCAATTTGGTCACACCCCCAGATCTTGAATCTGTTCCTTCATTTAAGGGTTGAAATAGGTTTTTCTAATATTGGCAAATAAAGCTGCAGAGTATACACCTTATTCCAGTATCCTAAAATATATAACCCCATGAGCAGAGCAACTAAAGAAAGCAGCTTCTAACCTTTTGGGGTAATGGCAGCTTTAGGATGATTAAAACTCTTTGCCTTACCAATTCCTGTACTTTATATGTTGATGGAAATTGACAGGTCATGGATTTTGGATCATCTAACATCTGACAGCTGGTTACCAGTTTAACTATTTCCCCATTAAGTTCCATGGGGCAATATCATGAGTACAAGTTTTAAAATTCAGACTAACCCCTGTAACTGGATGGAAAATTGTATCACTAAGGTCAGTAAATGTCTGAGTGTTTTTGTTCAGTGCTTACATGTTTCCTATTACAGATGTATTGTCTGTGAAGGACCTGGGCTGGTAATAGCAGTTCACAGCCAAACAACAGCAGTTCCTTTATGTCCCCAAGGCTGGATGTCTCTCTGGAAGGGGTTTTCCTTTGTTATGGTAAGGGAGAAGAATAGATTTAAAAAAATACTAGGTAAGAGCTGCTACTGCAACTTGGAGAGCTAATACATTCTTGTATCTGAAGAGAACTGTCTCTATTTCTGTTATCTCAGTAGTCCTGACGTTTGCCCACAGTTTGGTTTTATTTGGTTTTGTTTTTTTAAAGGCTTAATGTTCTTTTTGGCCAACACCAGGCAAGACTGTTATTAATCCCTTTGATTTTTCAAGCTGTGCCAACCATTAGAAGTAAGGGGGAAGTGATGAAGGAGAACTCTGGGATTCTGTTACAATGGCCTGATGAAAAGTAACTTAACTGTGTTTTTTCATTGACTTTCCTAGACTATGATGAAAGTAGGCATCATCAGTGGGTGCAGCTGAACTGTTCTGAACACAGTTGGAGAGCAAGTGTAGCCCAGGGCGATCCATATTTAATACCATTTTAGAAACCAGAGTGATAGCCTTAACTATACAAGGCAGTGTTGATATAAATCAAATTTAAGGGCCAAGCTCCACTGAAAATGCATAATCTGATTAAAAATTGCTGCTGTCCTGCTCTGCAGTCAGCACACGATGTAGACCCCATGAAGGGGGACAGTGCATCCTGTTTGTGAAATCTGGAGCAGATGCTCTGTGACTCATCCTGGAGAAGGGTGGGGAAAGGGATAGGTATATGTCCTGTGTGTCCATCAGGGGAAGAGGGAGTGGGATTACTTTGTGGTGTCTCTTTATACCCTACATTAGCAACTGAGGACTACTGAATGAGACTAAAAATGACATTCTTCTGCCCCATAACCTTGTCATTTGGAACAACACCCTTTGGAGTGGGGTTTGCTGCTTTGTCCAGGATTTACCCCTAGTTGGTGTAAAGCTACTTAGAGAAGGAAGGAAAGAGAGCTTGTTTCTAAGATGTGGTTACCACCTTGTGCTAATTTTAAACATGCAGATTCTCACCAGCTACAAAAGACATTCCATCCAAAGTGTTCCACTGAAAAGGGCCATTCTTCTTTGAGCACTGCTCGGGTACATTCAGAAATAGGTGTCTCCGTGCCAGAGCGACAGATTGGTCGGAACTTTTTGCCCTAGCCTGTCAGAAGAGGGTGGGCAGTCACCACCCCCCATGCCACCCCGAGGCTATATATGTGGCCGCCGCCCAACCCCTTCCCAGTTTCATTTCTTCCATCTTCACGTCGGTTGTGGAACTGCAGCCTGTCCTTCGTTCGATCTATGAGTTTTTCACCCAACTGGGAGCACTTGTTTGTGGACTTTGTTCCACCTAAGACAGTCTCCCCTTTCATGCCAGAACACCGCGTTACTCCACCATCTGCCATGCTGGGGTTCAAACCCTGCGCCGAATGCGGCAAGGCCTTCCCATGGGATGGCCCCCACAAGAAGTGCCTCTGGTGCCTGGGCGAAAGCCACTTGGTCACGAGCAGGCTCAGCACGCCTCTCCCAAGGCTTCGGGACTTCCTGCGGCACCGCGTGCCAGTTCAGCACTGGAACCCACCCGGCACCACACCAACAGGGGCCGCAGGGCAAGCTTGTTACCAACCTCGGTACCATGTCCCCGATACAGACCGGCGTCTCCAAGACGGGGCTCTTCCCGGGACCTATTGCACTCGACCCCAGCACCCTGGCACCATCATAGCCCTGCATCTTTGATGCGGGGCTCCCCCTGGGACTAGTCAGGGTTGGTGCCGATCCCAACGACCCCAGAGGCAGCGGAGGCTGCCAGGGTGCTCCTCCCATTGTCAGCACCGGTTAGAAGGGGCAAGCCGGCCTTCATGTTGAAGGCCTAAGCCCAACACAAGCAGCACCACTCTCCTTCCCCACCACAGGCCCTGGGTTCCGAAGCTACAGAGCCCATCACTCCCTTGGGTCCTGGTACTGTGGAGCCATCTCCACGGCGGCTTATCACCCTGCCATCTCTGGTACTGCCTCGTGGGTCCCGAGATGCTTCCCCCTGTTCCAGCCCAGGAGAAGGGGCTTCAGAGGGCTCTAAACGGCCCCAGTGCCAAGTCTCAGCACCATTGCCCTTCCGGTACCACCCACAAGAATGGTCACTGCACGAGGTCTCTGTGACCGTGCCAATACCACCTCTGGCATCAGAGAGAGCCTTAAACCCTGTACCATCTTCCTACACAGGTGACTTGTTGGCACATTTTGATCTCCTGCGCCGTGTCTCAGCCCACATGGGTATAGAGATCCAATCCTCTGAGGTACCTTCTGATGCTTTATTTGGCCTGGTGTTCTCCTCGGAGGAACTGGTCACGGTTCCCCTTCACCTGAGTGTCTGGGACCTAGCCTCCTCCTGCTGGC
The DNA here is from genome assembly GCA_007922195.1 of Podocnemis expansa. Lineage (NCBI taxonomy): Eukaryota > Metazoa > Chordata > Testudines > Podocnemididae > Podocnemis > Podocnemis expansa. The sequence continues at coordinate 16,951,627 of ML682006.1, read as the reverse complement.
AAAAGGCAGGTTCCATCTCCCCGGTCTCAGATACAGCGGGTCTCAAGTACAGGGTCCCGGAGTCAGAGTTTCCCTCACTCACCCACCACCCAGTACCGCCTTGCGTGGTGGTGGAAGCAGCCATAGGGCCAGACAAACCTCCCGCAGTCCTCTCCCGACATCAAGGGACACAAGGGAGTTGGAGCTATTCAGTAGGAAGCTATACTCCTCCTCAGCCTTCCAGTTGTGGGTCATGAACAACCAGGCCCTAACCAGCAGGTACATGTTGGATGTGTGGGAGGCTTTAAACAGACTTAGACATTTACACCCACCAGAGGCCAAGGAAGAGTATGATGCCTTCTTGTAGGAGGGTAAAATAGCCTCCCAGGACCTCCTCTTGTCATCATGGGATGCAGTGGATACGGCAGCCCGCACTGTGGCCTCCGCGGTAACCCTGCACCGCATGGCCTGGCTAGAGGAGACCAGAGTGCCCCCGGCCTCTCAAGAGGTAGCCCTCAATCTCTCCTTTGGGTGCGACACCTTCTTTCCCCCAGAAACCTCAGCTGCCTGGGGAACTGTTCACGACCCCTGGGGAGAGTGGAAATACCTTGGCCTTCTCCCAAAGGGGCCTCTCCCATGCCTTCCGGCCCCATAGGGCCCGTGGCAACGTGTCCCCCCCTTCCCTTTTCCTCAGTAGTTACTGGTGAGGACTCAGTCCCCACCACCACAACTTCAGTTCAAAACTCACCTAGGGGACCACCCCAGCAAGATCTCTCCCCGTTCAATTCCAGGGAGAGATTCTGTTCGATTATTCAGCAGCTTTGATGATAATCACAGCTTTGCTGTCAACCACCCAGACTTTGCTGTGGAGTGCAGTGTCTCAAGAAATTGAGGCCTGAATGAAGAGCTGCTGTCCAATTTCCCCACCACCAAATAGCTAGCCAATTAGTAGCCTTCTGCTTTATGGGCCCCAAAAGGTGCAACCTGTGAGCAAACCTTCTTCTTTAAGTGTGGGCAGATGACTCAGAGGTTAAATAGCCTCTTCTCCTCCTCCGAGTAGGATGAATATTCCACCCCTGCCCATACTCCTGCTGCTGACCCTAATGTGCCCCCCTAAAGGGGCTTGACCCTCTAATCATCCTTTAGAGATTGGTTTTTACTCCTAGGCACTCTCGTGCCCCCCCTACATAAAGCCCCCCTTGGGCAGCACCTCCTCACCCTTCGGGATACTCAAAGGTTCACGATACACTCTCCAGTCATCAGAGTGTGCTACCCCTGTTGATCCCTGTTCCAAACCAGATGGGCCTTTCCACTTGCTGTGCCCATCCCCGCACCGGGGTGCGTCACTTCCTCAGGCTTCCCCACACAGAGGGTCCCCTGTCCTACTATCCAATTGGACAGCTGGAGAACCCGTGTTGTTGCTTGTTTTCCTCTCATAGAGGGCCTCCACCTCCCCCCACCCCCCACCCCGCCCCGAAAGGCAAGGGGCAGAAGGAGCCTTCTCCTCCTTTCATATGCCGCCCTAACCAATGCCTTAAGGTATATGCCTCTCACCCGGGATACCGCACCCCTTTTGACCCCATAGACCAGGCATATTGCTTCCGCCTGTCAAGTACCAGACTCACAGGCCAGAGCCTGGCCAGCGATCCAGGCCTTTGATAACTTGCTCGTGGTCTCCATACCGGAGGCAAAACTGTACTGCTCACTACTACCAGCTGATTCACAGCCTGGAGAACAGCTTGGTGAGGGGTCTCACCAGTTAGACCCCAGCCCCACCTTCTGCCTACTTTCCCCGCACAAAGCCAGGTATCTCCTTTCCTTTGACAAAGTGGACGGGTGTCACCTCTAGCAGGCCATGGCCTTCAGTGGAGATGTCATAATAATACCGATGTTTTCTTCCACCTCCTTCCCACTCGCCCAGAGGTGAAGATACTCATTCCTCTGCCTTTCCCCATCAAACTTGCGGTCAATGCTACTGGCATAGTCCACTGGGTAGCCAAGAGGTCTTTACCCTCAGAGTAAGGGGTCCAAGACCTGGGCTGGGTACCCTGAGTCAGGCGGGGTACAAGTCTGACCTCAATCATCAACCCCCTTCCAGAGTCTACCCAGCGGGGCCCCCTTTGTAGCTTCCTCCCTAGGATGGTCATAATGCTGGGGTCACCCTGGTCTGGTTCTGGGACAACCCCATTTGGATATCCTGTGGGTGCAACTCACTCTCCTCATCACACACCGAGGGTTTTCTAGCCACCGCAGTCATGACTGGGCATTATGCTCAGGCTTGATAAACAACTCAGGGTCTTTCTCACTGACAGACCTCTTATTACACCAACCGACATCCCAACCATCGACTGGGAATTTGGCAGCTAGCCATCCCTGACAGAACCCACTCTCAGGATGAGTTCTAATAGCAATAACACGTTTGTAGAAGGCGCTTCACATAATCGGAAGTGTCTTAAAGGAGGCCGCGGGATGTGCACCTTCAGGGTGGCGAACCTTCTCCGCTCCCTTGGTAAACACTGTTCCTCCCCCCACCCCATACGTCCTGGTTGCCCCTCAGGGCCCTTCCTTCGGGTGCCCCAGTCCTAACACACGCCTCTGTGTGTCGCCGAGCTTAAAACGGGGTCCATACTGGTTCGACTCTTCCCAGTGCTATGAAGTCATGTAGGCCAATGTGAGCCTAGTCCCATAGGCCACGGGACTCAAGACTTGGGACTAGTGTACTTATGTGCCCTCCCCTGGTGTTGCTTATCACAATCAGATCCTCGCCGCCTATACTCCATCGGCCGATTGTCACCCAAAAAAAAAAGGAAAAGACAAGGGAAATGCCATTAATAATACTCCCTCGTGTCAACACAACGTTATCGATACATGCAGTCCTATTCAACAGGGACAGCCACACTGCCATCGATAGGTCTCGTAGGCCTGGGATGTATTCATCAGGCTCACGGGAAGTTCTTCTCCTGGCCTGCCCTGTATGGGGCCATCCAGTGGCCAGACGCCTGCCTTTCCCCATGGCGACCCGGTGCTTCATTTGTAGTGTTTTCTCCGAGGTCATCAGCTGCCACCTCTGGCTGTTTGTCCTCCCTCCCTCAACTAAGGACGAAGTAGCCCTCCTAGTCCTTCCCCTATCTGCTGGTAGCACACTTCTTCTATGGGACATCAAACGCCCCAGATTTCCATAACTATCGGCAGGGGCGTCACTGGGGCAGCGAGGGACCCGGGGCACGGGCCCAGGCCCTGCCCCCAGCTGGCAGGCCCTGCCACCTGGCCAGGGATAGGGCCAGCTAGGCTGCGGCGGGGCCAGGCCAGAAGCAGCCGGGGATCCAGGAGCGTGGCCGCCCGCAGCTGCGGCGGCGTGGGGCCTGGCCTCCTGCAGCCACTTCTGGCCTGGCCCGGCTGCGGCCTAACCGCCCGCGGCGGTGCGGCCCCACCTGGCCCTATTCCTGGCCAGGGGGTGGGGCCAGCCGGGCAGCCAGCCTGGCTGGAATCCCCGATTGGGCCGGAGATCCAGGGCACTGTCTTTGGGACTCGGGGCATGTGCCCCGGGGTGCCCAGCACCAGCGACGTCCCTGACTATCAGCCTTATGGCATGGAAGTGTCCCATACTGCCGGACCGAGGGAAATACGGTCTACCTTCACACCACTGGTTATGGCAGTGTTGGTGCCCACCAATGCCAGCCTGACAACCCTACTGCCTCCTGAATTCCCTTATAGGAGGTATGTTGACACATGTCACTGCCAGAACTCTAATCTTCTGATTTTATCCCACCTCTGCCAATATGCCTTTAGGCAGAGTGGTTAGAGTCGCATTCCTCGACTTTAACCATGATGCATTCATATCTCATTTATGCGTAAGGAGACTTCAGGCCCTCCTGCTTAAGCACCACAATAGGCACTCAGACAAACTGGGCCTACTTGCTCCACTGGGTTAAGTCCTGCAATCCCTGCTTATCCTTGCCGGGGCGAAGGTCCTTGGGTCGATCTCCTAGACCCCTCCGGTACCCTGCTCGTTGGACAAATACCCATGATGGAGTTATGCCATGCTGAAGGCGGAAGAGCCAACTCCACCTGCCATCCATCAGCATGGCTAGCAGTCACCTCTTTCTGAATGTACCCAAGCAGCACTCGAAGAAGAACGGTGGGTTACTTACCAGTAACCGTCCTTCTTTGAGATGGGCTGCTCAGATTCATTCAGAACCCTCCTCCCATCCCCGCTTTTGGAGTTGGCGACTCTTAGGAACTGGGGAGGGGTTGGGTGGCGGCTACATATATAGCCACGGGGTGGCATGGGGGGCAATTGCCGCTTGCCCTCTTCTGACAGGCTAGGGCAAAAGGTTCCAACCAATCAGGCGCTCTGGTACAGAGACACCTATTTCTGAATGTATCCAAGCAGTGCTCCAAGAAGAATCATGGCTCTTCAGAGCGTGCTTTTTAGAAAGATATTTCATGCATGCAGTTTAATAAAAGGTGAATAGGAGATTGGCATTAAAGATGGTTTTATGGTTACAGTATACAAGTGCCGGCTCAGAAGCTTCTGGCCAAGCATTGGCATCACCTGGATCCTGCTTGGAAGAGTTCCGTGCTATTCCATTCATCGAATGTCATGGTAGAGGGACATGCAACTACTACACAAATTCCTACAGCTTCTGGCTGGCTTCACTAAATCCAAGAAGAATGTTCAGGTAACATTTCTTTCCCAATGGCCCAGCTGTGACCTGTTTCCCTTGTCCACACCAGCCACATTTGCTCCAGCTGCAGTGATAGCATAGGAGCCACTAAGGTGTCTGTTCAGTATCTGAACCTCTTCCTGAGGATAGCTAAAATGGCTTCAGGATCATTTTGCAGTCCTGGAACAACACAAAGGGGCCTGACAAAAGATCAAAGCCTTAATGTCTTTAATGCCTAGTCTTCCCAAAATAAAATTTTCTAAATCCACAGGGAGATATTCACCATTAATAGAAGCAGGTGCAATTCCATTATCTTCTGCTCATGTTAGTGGTGAGTTTTCTAAAGTGAAGGTGTTCTCACTAACAGCAGCAGGTACAAGAAAGACAAAACACACTGGAAATTCTCAGGCCTGACTGTACTAATTTCCTCCCTGTGTCATCCCACCAATTTCAGCAGGATTCCAAGATGTATGTTAGCACAGAATTTGTACCCTTGGTGCTGATTTTTCATATGAGGGAAATGGGAATATTGTTCAAATTCATATATCCCAGAAAGCTTTTTATATTTTTTCCTGGAACCATAAACAGCATTGATTATTTCAAGAATGTATCTATTTCAAGAATGTATCATTTTTTGCTCTATACTGTACGCTTTGTGATCATAATGTGCACATTCAGGGCCAACCCTAGGCATATGCATAGCGTGTTGCTGAACATATCTCTGTGCTCTTATGGCCTGTGCTGTCAGCGTGTGTTCACTGTATATTTAAAAAACATACTTTGTTCCTCAAGGCAATTAATAGATATGCACCAGTCTTGTCAGCTGCACTGTTGATACCACCATTCACCTCCAGTTTAAGGAGATGAGAAGACGTTTTTTTAAAAAATAAGAGACTCCAAAGCCTTGATCCAAAACCCATTGAAGTCAATGAAGAGGCTTGATTTTAGGGTCTAATCCAAACAGTCTAGAGGACAGTGACGGGATTGTATTACTTTCCCCCATTTACTCTGGCTCAGAATCAGTGTTTAGTGTCAGGAGCCTTTGTGACACACGTTCTGGTGGGACTGGCCAAATTATGGGAGACCTGGAATGGTGGAGACAAAAGTGCAAAGCAGAAGGAGAAAACTCACACCTGTTTAAGAAAGAAAAGTAAACATGTCATTCTCTTTCTTTTAGGAAGCCTTTACCACAGACTTTGAAAGCAGGGGAAATGGAAAATATCATCAGCCACTGTCAAGTGTGCATGAAGAGACCAGACTAAGAGACTGAAAGCATAAACTCTGCATTTACTGCAAAGAATGGCCTAACTCTGCAGAATTTGCATTTGTTAAAGCCAAAGTGTTTCTGGACAGTGAGCTCTAAAATGCCAGTGCAGCACTGTAGTGAGATAGTGCAGCATTTGGGTTTTCCTTTTTCCTAAGCAAATTACAAAGCACTTTCTAAGAAGAGGCTGTTGTAATGTCAGTATTAAAGGTCTTCAGAATCTGAACTGTGAGGCAAGCTGGGTGAGGTCATATTTTATTGGACCAATTCCTGTGGCTGTGAGAGAGATGCTTTCAAGTTTACACAGGGTGACCCGACGAAGAGCTCTGGGTAAACTCAGAAACTTCTCTCTCACCAACAGAAGTTGGTCCAATAAGAGATACATCTCCTCACCACCTGAGCTCTCTAATATCTGTGACCAGTGTGGCTACAACACTGCAGACAGCTTCTGAACTGTTATTTCTAAGCCACCTGTTTACAGTCAGACTATTGCAAAGCCATCTTTTTCTAACTGCAGGGCAATTTAAATGCTGTAATTAAACCAACTTGCATCAGATTTTCAGTGTTAAAACTAGATATTTAAAATGAAACTCTGGCACTACAAGACATTAGATTTAAAAGGAAATTTTCTCAGTTCACTTTTTAAATATACCTTTCTATCCAGGTAGATAAATTCCATTTGGAGGGTGGGGGGTTGTTTGTTGTTTTTTCTTTTGTTTTATTAATAATCAGTTTCTCCACACTTATCCCAGTCATTGCAAATCATGCTTTCTCTGGTTAGGAAATGGAAATGCAGTGGTAGAGGGAAAAATTATAGCAGTAGTGCTTCTTGACTGGTCAGAAAAGAGAACTACACAGTGTACTGGGTGACTAGTCAGCCTCTGAGAATAGCAGTGACTGTTTTAGTGAAAAGACTCTTATTGGCATCAGTCAGCTCTGATTCAGACCCTTAGTGCCTAGTGCTCCATGATAGTTGAATTCTTTAGAAAGTTATGATATTTGCCCTCATTTTTAATAGATGCCTTTGTTTCCACTAAGGTAAAATTAACTAGTATGTTATAATTGCATCTGTGACTAAAAATTAGGTGGACCCTACGGTAAATCCATGACTTTATGGCTCCCTTGGCATTACAGAGTGAACACAACCCTTTAGTTATAAATTTATTTTTTTTAAATGCACTGCAAAAAGAAACCTAAAATTTACACATTTGATAATATATTTGAAACATTAAAAGTCTGTCACAAACATCTGTGGAAATAAAACCTTTTATTCCATCCTGTCAGGTGAAAGTGTCTAAAACAGAAGATGGTATTATCTGAACACTGATTTATATCAGTGAATTCAACTATAAATGGACTTAAATACTTGATAAGCACTTTTAGTCATTTAATTTATATAAATTGTAGCTCTGAATATTTTTGTATTTATGATATTGCACTTGCAGAGCTATGTAAAGTTTTAATGTTGACATTTAAAATGTTAATAACTTTTAATCCTTGCACACAACTGTCAGAATTCCAGTTCAGTTATTTAGTCTTATAGATAAAGCCTAATTAATTTGGCAAGTTTCATAAATGTAATGCTTTAAAGGTAGGATCTAGAAATCATTGAAGTAACAAAGATTTCTAACTAAGAACTATTTTTGAAAGTAAAATATTGTATATTGACATCTGTTAAAATATTTCCAGTATGTTCATTTTAATACTGAAATTTTCATTGTTACTATAACTAGAAGCATATGTAACATGCCAGGAGTATCCAGTACAGCTCCCCATACGTAACATGCCAAGAGTATCCAGTACAGCTAATTTAAATGCAGCATCTATATTAATTAAATGTACATTTAAGATTATTAATTCCTTTAATAGATTAGATTTACAGTAGCTGTTTGCAAACTACAATTCAAAATTTTACAGTTTTTATTAAATACTCTTGGCAGATACATGCTGCTGATAAGAGGGCACTGAAAAAGTAAAAGATTTTCCTTCAAATTGCCAGATTTTAAGATAGATGTCTTAATATTTTATGTTTTTCTCCCCTGAGTCCTAAATTCCACTGTAAATACAGGACAATACCCATTATTTCTTTTGAAAACTGTTCATTATTAGGGTGAAAGAAATTCTGATGACTAGTCTGTTTCTTCTGAGTCCCTCCCTGAGAACAACTGTAAAATCCAGAAGTTAAGTCCACAAGAGGTGCTCAGTAAGGCATGATATACATTGTAACATGTATATTACCTTTGTAATTACAAAGTTTTAAACTTAGCAGTAAGAGATGGTAAATGTAATCTAATAGGTAGAGCATGTGATGAAGACAAGTGATCATCGTTCATGGATCTGAACTCTGCCACTCACTTCCTATGTGGCCTGGGCCAAGTCACAATGGCCAAACTATTTGGGTGCCCAGCCTGAGCCTCTGTAAGAAGTGATGAGTACTCTCAACGCTAATTTCGCTGCAGTCAATGGGAACTGCAAGTGTTCAGCACTTCTGAAAATCAAACAACATATTTCACATTTGGCACTCACAATCAAAAGCCATTTTTTAAAATGTTGACTTTAAAAAAAACTTAATGCCTCAATTTCCCCCTATATAAATCAAGATAATTTCACTTTCACTCTCACTCTGGGTTACTGTGAGGATTAATTAGCTACTGTCAGAAAAGTGCTTTGAGAGAACATTGGGGTTGCTAAAAAGTTGCTAAGAAAACCTGTAGTGTTAATATTTTATATTAAAAGAATGCAGATGGGACTACGGATGATGCAAAAAATAAATCTGTTAGTCTTAAAGTGCCACACAACTGCTTGTTGTTTTTTTACTAGAAATAATGAGCATATAATCAAAAAGTCTACAAAAAAGAAATCCTTTAACTAAACAAAACCAAATAAATAACTGATTATACAAAGAAAGTTCAGTAAACTGTTTTTATCTCTTCTTTTTCATGATTCTTGCCAATATGTATGAATAAAATAAAAATATCCAAATGTTTGATAGCATCTGTTCTTATTAAAAGCCCCAAATGGGGCTATACCCTTCTACCAACTTTTGAGCAGAACGCCTTTTAACATTATACAGTAAAAAAACAACTCTCAGCTTGGACAACGTGAAGCAAAAATGGTAAATCACAAAAGGATGCCACCTATAATGGCTGATATTTCAAATAAATATAGTGCTGATTGCTTTAGAACAGAGTGAAATCCGGATTTCTCTGAGATCAGTGAGAGTCTCATATTTCATACCAGACATCCAGAAGAGAGAATAAAGCAATGTTCACAATAAAAAAAAAAAAAGAAAGAGAGAGAGAGAGTCCTACAAGACTAAGTCCTCTGAAATCACTTACTGTACATGAACCTTCTGCCTCCTACATAGCTCACCATAAGCCTTAGCTCCATCCACCTGTATACATATCTCAAGCCCTGTCTGCCTCAGTCATCACAGAAAATGCAACTAGCCTAATGTTTCCTGAGTTGAGCCTATTTTGTTGTAGTTGGTGTGATGCCTCTGTGCTTTACACAGCTTGATGTTTTTTCATGTCATTTAGTATGTGCCATAAATTCCAGCCAAACCCTTACTATATCAATTGGATTTATGCAGTCTTGCATGGAAACATTTGACCTTTTCATTGGCCATGGAAATTGTTCCCACACACCTTTCTCTTTTTAAATATTCCCATGAAGGATTTGTAAATTAGATCAGTGATGCCCAGAAGTTGGTTACTTTCCCAGGTGGTGAAGATTTCAGAATAACCAGTTCCAGTTAAGGCCTGAGGGTCATTGTGTCTTTTGACTGAAAACTAATGCAAAAGCATGTAATGATTTTCCTTGCATGAACCTCTGCACACTTTATTATTTCTCTTTGCCTTTGGGGGGGGGGGTAGGAGGGAGGCAAGATTTATTTTTCTTCATGTGTATGTATTTTTTTTTTCCTGGAATAATGCTTCCCTAGAAGGCCAGCTGTTGCACAAACATGATTTTTCTTATGCCAGGCACTAAAATACTATGTTTTCTTTAGTAAGTAGGCTTACAAACCTGTGGGCTTGTTATTTAACTGATTACACCAAAATCCTTATTACTTATCCTTTGGACTCCTGGGAATCATCGATCCTTGTAGAGTAACTCTTCCAAAATGAAAACTGCTGTATACTGATCATTTGAGTGTCACTTAAGGTAATGGGCCAGATTCGGTCCTGATTTACATCCTGTGCAACATAATTGACTTTCTTTCGGTTGCACAGGGTTAAAGTAAAAAAAGTGAGAGGATAATTCAGCACAGCACATTAAAAACTACTGTAGTTGTTGAAGTTGGATGGCAAATGTCTGTCTAAATTATATTTCCACAAAAAGCAGTAACAAAGGTTGCAAAAATTTTTGCATTTTTTCTCCCTCTGTTTTCCATCAGCTCTAATCTGTTGTAGGGCTTCATCCTGCTCTCATTGAGCTGTACTGTGATACCCTTATAATGTTAAGTAGTCTGGCTGAGTTCAATAGGACCTCCCATGAGGCAGGATTCCATTCAGCATAACTAAAATGATCATAGTATGGTGCTTTGAAGTCAGTGGCAAAATTCCTATTTGCTTCAGTAGGTGTAAGATCTAGTCTCTTTTTTGAACTATTGTACATCCTGCAGCAGAAACTTTTGGAATATGAGGCTTAACTGGAGCCCCATATGAACAATTAAAATGCCTTAAAAATACAATTTTAGCAAGAAAGCAATTAAATGTAGCTAACTATTTTAACTATGTCAGACTCAATCTGGTATGTTCAGTTTAAGATCATTTTTTAAAAGTTTGTCTCTGTTGCCTTCTCAGTTATGATTGAAATTATTGAAAATCTTAATGCATTTTTCAACTAAGCTATTAAAAGAAACTGCATGTTTTTTATTGGCTGTGTAGGAAGAGAAAACAGGAATTAAATATCATCCCTGTGTTATTTGTATACTTTCCCTCCTGACTTCTGGTTAATTATTAAAAAAAAAGTAGCCTTTTATAAAGCCAACATTAATTTGCACAGCCTGTTTGAAGAACAGAACAGAATTGTTTTCCTCTTTTACATGTTCAAAGCGTTGGATACAGTATTACATAACTTCCTAATTCATTAATCAGATATAGGGCCATATGTTCATAGATTGCTCTATTTTGCACATTTAAAGCAATGGCACTAATGAGATTTTCAGTTTTAAAATAACTTCCAGTCAACAGTTTGTATGCCTATTTTTCTCATCAGTTTAAACTGGACTGGAGACCCTGGTAGAGGGGCAGTGGGGCTGAGAGGGGGGACAAAATTCAAGGATGGGGTTCCCCGTGTGGTGTCAGGTGGCCCCATCCTTGACTTTTGCCCCATGCCCCAGAGACCCTAAGACTACCCCTGACCAAGAGAACAGTAAAAATTATGTGGTTTTAAGGTCCAATGTCCTATCAAAGTAAGACAAAAATGCTTTTCATCTCCAGGCAGCTGAAATTTCCAGCTTTTCAATGGCACGAAAAAGAAGTTTACTTACCTGTAAACATCCTTCAAGATGGGCTTGTCACATACATATCATACCAACCCTCTGTCCTGCTTTCTGTAGTCAGCAGAAACAGGGGATTGAATGTGGGAAGCAGGGTTATCGCCATCTAAATATGGCAGCCAGACCACAGACCAAGGGGGTGTTAGTGACGGACCCTGTGGGGACAGGCTAGGGAAAAGAGCTTCCGAAATGACTGTGTACTGTGGCACGTACACACCTACATTGGAATGGATGTGAGTACTAGCAGGAGCGTTGCTGCCCTCTGGAAGGATACAGGGCCCCGGCCCAGGCACCGCCCCCCAACTGCAGGCCACGCCCCCAGCCAGGGACAGGGCAGGAAGTGGCAACTGCGGCCAGGGGGCCACGCAGCCTACGAAGAGGCCAGAAGCAGCCATTGCCACCAACAGTGGCTGGGCCCCAGATCTCCGGCCGGAGACCAGGAGAAGCAGGGGCCCTGCCAGGACCAGGGGCACTGGTGCTGGGATTCGGAGCACAGGCCCCGTGTGCCAGGTGCCAGCGATGCCCCTGAGTACTAGCACCTGGAGAAGAATCTTTATTTCTAGCTTTGCCTGATGTCTAGTGAGAGATCAAATATTATAACAGTAACTTCCTCTGTTTCAATGCTTTTGGCACTTGTACAAGTCTGAATACAAGAACTTGATCTTGGACCAATGTAATTGTCAGTATTTGCTTATGGCCTTTCTTCCCACTCTGGCACAGGTGTGGCCATTAACCAAACCACAGTGTTAGTTCCATAGTTAGATATTGATGCTTTTGTGGCTGTTAGTTTAGCACACAAGCTGCAACAATACCATGCTTAAGCAAGGTTTTCAGTAAGGAACAGACAATTCTAGGGTTATTCAGATCACAAGACAGCTGGTCTTGAGCAGCTACAGCCTGTGCTGTGAATAAGCACTCGCCATCCTGAGAAGTGGTTGCATGATCTAGCTCTTAGTGGGGTAATGCTAAAACTGACGTCATAAGATGTCTCTCTAATGTTCAATGTAGCCCTGAGTAAACTAGGTTTTAAACTTACACTGTTAATGAGCTAGTAGTCTCGTTTTATCCTTTGAGACCATGGCAATGAATGCTATAGCAATGCTCATTAAGATAGAAAAGAAATATAATTGAATAGAACCCCCAGGTGGTGTTTAGCAGTTAACTGTGACTAGACCTGTGCCATAGTGGACATGGTCTGATGAAACCCAACATCTGTTGCTGCCCTCATCACTTACAGGCATTTACCCTGAGCCAGATTCTACCCATCTCAACATTGTTGATAGATCTTTACATCTCCTCCGTACAACCTTACACCAATCCATCATGATAGGAAGTTGTAAGATGAGGCTGGACATGTTGTACGCAAGCATTTTGCTAATTGACAGCAACACTGCTTGCTGATAAACATACCGTGATGGTGGGTTTCAACAGGATTTCTATGCAGTTCTTGTTAGTGGAAACAATGATTGAAACAATTAGTGTGCGATATAGGTTAATAGTTTCTGTATATCAGTATATTACTTGAGAGACAAAATCGTTGTAAAGTAGCAAGGCAATGTTTGCAGTCACTTGTTGTGGTGCATCCTCAAGTCCTGGTGGCATACTGTACTGAAGACAGACCAGGACTAGCCTCAGCAAGTACCATACTGAAGAAAGACCAGGACTAGCCTCAGCAAGTCATGAGGTTGCATCACAACAGCCCACACAAATCAGTCTTGAGATGAGGCTGGTTCTTGTTTGGGCATGTACGAGTGATGAAAAATTATAGGGGTTTGAACTGAATATGGAGTATCCTACTGAGGTGGAAAAAAGGAAATTTCAACAAATTTCTAGCTCCCAAGTAATAAAAATATTGATCTATCAATGTTATACTAATATTATTAATCTATTGTGTATGGCTCACTGGCAAAATTCATTTCCATCTTCTTACTGAGCTGTAATTTTGAAATTCATCTATTATAGCTACTGAAATTCAACCTTTTCATTAGAGATCACCAGAGTACTCTGTTTTATCACATTTCATTCTTTTGAGCAATCTTTCTAGTATGACTCTTAAGGTTTGAAAAATGGAGAAATTCAGACATGCTGAGTCAAAATTTTACTTAATGATTTTAAGACTAACATTTATTTTCTGCATGAGCTTTCGTGGGAGAAAATCCCACTTCGTCAGATGCTTCGAAGATGAGTGAACTTACAGAACGGAATGAAAATAAATGCAAGGGGGTGTCCTGATCCTATGTTTTGCATTCCCTTGCATTTATTTTCATTCCATTCTGTAAGTTCACCCATCTTTGAAGCATCTGACGAAGTGGGATTTCTCCCACAAAAGCTCATGCGCAAAATAAATGTTATTCTTAAAGTGTCACACGACTTCTTGGGGTTTTTTGCTGGACTAGACTAACATGGCTATCCCTTCGGAAATTAATGATTTTAGCCAAAAATCTATGAATGTATGGCTAGTGTTGGTATCTAGTGGCCTAGTGTCCACCAGCACCATAACTTTGGCAGCTAATATTCAGGGGCTATTGTGCCAAACCCTCTACATGGCTCAGTAAGAGGCAGTCCTTCACCAGAGCAAATATTTTATAATCTGAATAGGTAGGACGGATAAAGGATAGGAAGGAAAAGAGGCCCAGAAAGGCAGAGCGATTGCACACCTCACACGGCAGATCAATGGCAAAGCTAAGACTAGAAGGTAGGGTTCTTGTATCTACCATGGCTAGTCCTTTAAGCATAGGGTTACCAGATGTCAGACAAAAGGAGGACATGTCCTCCTTTTTACCTTCATGTTCTACATCCGACAGGCCTTTTAAAATACATGATTTTGTCTGGCTTTTAGGGTTTAAAGTATGCTGAAATGTTCAGGAACACCCTGTATTTAGGGAGAAGTGTTGCAGGCCCCCCTAAAACCAGAAGAATATGACATGAATCCTACATTTTCTCCATGTGTCCTCCAATATCCTCCTTTTCTTACTTCCCTGGCCTCTCTTCCAGGCTTTGGCAGCTGGTAGCCCTATTTAAGCATTAGTCTGGTGCCAGATGAATGAATTCATGCTGACCTGCAGGCTGCAATGAATGTGTTCAGGTGGGTGAAACAAACAAGCAAGGAGTCCTGTGGCACTTAAAGACTAGCAATAAATACATTTGTATGAGCTTTCATGGGGGAAAAGTCTCACTTCCTCAGATGCTTTGAAGATGGGGGAGCTGAACTTCAGGTGGGTGGTGACGCTAAAATGTTACTGCTATAACACAACTGGTTAGGGCTACCAGATACCAAAGCCTGGAAAGGATAGGGTTACTAGATGTCATGCAAATGGAGGACATGTCCTCCTTTTTGCCTTCACCTCCTCTGTCTAGCAGGCATTTTAAAATACATGATACACTTTTTACTTATGGGGTTAATGTATGCTGGAATGCCACAGAATACCTTATTTTTAGGGGAAAGCGTTCCAGGGCCCCCTAAAAACAGAAGAATATTCCATTAATACATTTTCTCCATGTGTCCTCCAATGTCCTCCTTTTTGTATTTCCCCGTCTTCCTTTCCAGGCTTTGGTATCTGGTAACGCTAAGAAAGGAGGACATTGAAGGACACGTGGAGAAAATGTAATATTAACGGAATATTCTTCGGTTTTTAGGGGGCCCTGGCATGCTGTCCCCTAATTATAAGGTATTCTGTGGCATTCCAGCCTCCTTTAACCCCTATAAGTAAAAAGCCAGACAAAATCATGTATTTAAAATGCCTGCTAGGTGGAGGACGTGAAGGTAAAAAGGACGTGGCCTCCTTTTGCCTGCCATCTCCTAACCCTACTGCTGGTTGACCTGAAGGGCGTCCATTCACTCAGCTGGAGGGCAGGAAACTCGCCCGGGCCCGGGCCCCGGCTCCAGCCAGCAGCCAGCGCACAGCGGGAGCCGGGAGCCCCGATCGCAGCCACTCCGGGCCTGTCTGACCACAGTCAAGATGGCGCCCTCCTGCTCCGCTCTCGCTTGACGCGCCGCAGAGAGCCGTTTCCGCCCTTCTGGGGTCGCGTGACGTTGCGCGCGCACCTGGCTCGGAAGCGGCTACGGTGGCTCGATGGGGTCCAGGGGGTTCGTTTTTCCGTCTAGCCGGGCCGCGCTGCGCTTCTCTGTCTGGTAGCGCGGCCCACTGGCCCTGAGCCTCCGCAGCGGCCGGATCGCGGGGGCCGGACAGGCGGCTTCCCGCCGGCCTCTGGGTGAGTCGGTGACGCCGGAGCCCCGCTGACAGGGCTGGGCCCCCCCCCCTGTCTGCTCCCCACAGCCCCCGCTATACCGCTCCCCCGCTCTGCTCCCAGGAGCCCTAGCGCTGTCTCTTAGCAACAAGCCACAGCCCCCCAGAAATAGCCCCTGCTGACCCCCCCTGCCCAGCCCTGCCCTGCCCCCCACCCCCCTGTCACCCCGACCTTCTCCTGCCTGCCCCGCTGCCCCCCCCCCGGCTTCCTTACCTCAGCCCGTCCTGTCTGCCGCTCTCCCTCCCCCCCTCCCTCTCCGCTCCGTGGTATCGTCCTCTTCTAGGGCTGCCTCTGGCCCCTGTGCTCCTTCCCAGGTGGTTCAGTCTCCTCTGCCACCACTGCTTAGCCCAGGCCTCTCACGCTCAGTTCACCCCAAGGGATGCATGGGGACCAGACCTCAGCCTGAGGGCCACACCACCCAAAGCTTCTCCTACAAAGATATTGCAAATATAGGTGACAATAGTGTCATCGTGGGCCACAGGAAATAGCTTCATGGGCCCCATCTTTGAGGTTGCTGGCTTAGATTAATAGGGGATTCCACTTCCTATTGCCACCTCAGGGCTGGATTTAAAAAAAAAAAAAAAGATGGTAGCTTCTGACAACATCTTTTCTGAAAGATCCTAAATGTTAAGGGTTTATCTCTGTGTTCCCCACCCGGTGTGCCGTGGTACACAGGTGTGCCCTCAGCTCTGAGCAAGTGCGCCACAAAATTTTTGAAAAACTGCTCGAAGAGCTGTGGATTGGCTTATTAGCTCATGAATATTCATGAGTTTATTTAGAAACTGTATGGTGGTGTGCCTCAAATTAACTGGAAGTAGAAAGGTGTGCCACAGCAGAGAAAATGTTGGGAACCACTGGTTTGTCTACGTTGTGGGGTATCCAGTATCAACAAATAATTCTAAAAGTTTTCTTAAATGGTTGAGACTTGAATGGCTCAGATTATGCGGTACCCTAACCTGCTGGGCCTCCTCTTTCCTTTTCATTTATGCCTGTGTAAACCAGAACCCATTCCGCAGAACGCAGTGCTGTGATGCAAATGTTATCTCAGATCCAGACCCAATGAGTTTCCATTTTACTCTTTTATAACTTTAGTGATTGTCACTCACTTTTTTAAGCAGCCTTGCTGAAGTGTTGCCTATTTGTGAGAACCTAGATGTTTCAAAGTGGCATTGTCTCAAACTACAGTCTTTTTTTTTTTTTAATTTATACTAATCATACAATAAAGATGTTTGGTTGTAATGCTTCCTCTTTGCCCCAACTGGGATCTTTGCTAGGCGTTGCAGCTTTACGGATGCTGACAAAGAGGTATTTGCTCTCTTGCATTAATCAAACATTACAGGAATCCAAAGCCTCAGTAACATTTTTTTTTCATTCCTCTCATGCCTATGATGTGAAAAGGTTATGTGCATGAATAGGTCTGACACACGTATCATGATAAATGCATTTCCGTATTTATCCCTTGTATGCAGATCACACACAGAGCTGCAGTCCCCATCCAATACGCCAATGGTGTTTTCCTACGTCGTAGCTTCTGATTCTGAATTCTTCTGTGACTGATGCTCTGACAGTTAGACAGTCCGCTGTGTCCCGTAATACATTCTCTTAACCATGCTTCCAGAGCCCAGAACGGGCATGTCACTTTTTCTCTCCTTCATTTCTCTGGTCTGTGTCTGGCAATTGCGATATCTTTGTTAAAATTAATCTTTTGTTTAACTGTGTGTACACAGATCCATATGCACACCTTAATCATAAGCTGCCTTTACAGTTACAGTCCCTTTCAGGAGATCTAGAAGGGGATATGCATGCTACTTTATGGCTTCAAGAAGCCAGCATCATGTTGCATCCCTTTCCTCAGTTTACTTGACTCATCTTCATCTCCAAATCCCATTCAAAATAGCCCTTCTGGGTTCCCATTCACATTCCTGCGTGCAGTCTGATTGGCCTCCACTATCCTTTTTCCTTGATTCTGCATGATTAATCACGTTTTATTTGTGTATCTTTTTCAAACTTTCTTTCCTCCCCAGACTTTACAGACACTTTTTTTCTGAAATGTCATCTTAAAACTCAGTTTCTTCCTTGATTTGTTGTTGGTACCGTCTGTAAAATATTTGGTTGAGTAGGAATAATACACAAAATTGTTGATTTTGAATACTGTTCAACCATGTGGATTTTTCTAGTTGATCTTGACTGTTTTGCTTTTCATTTACCAAAAAAGAGCTAAGAATTTTACTTTTCAATGTTGTGTTTTCAGTTTGAGATTTCTTGATGGTAATGACCTTTTTGTTTTTGATTTAAGATCTGTAATAAGGCTTACAGAGTTGGTTTAAATATTGTTGCTATTTTATATAGGGAAAACTGAGGTTAAGATAGGTCAAAGGACAAACTCAAGGTTGCACAGTATTCCTGTAGTAAAAATGGCTTCTTCTGACTTAAGCATGAATTCTGCAAACTGCTCTGAACAGGTGCATTGCCGTTATGGATTCATGGATTTTAAGGTCAAAAGGGACAAATATGATCATTCAGTCTGACCTCATGCACAGTGCAGGCCACAGAACCTCCTGCCGCTTTCTTCAATAGACACCTAACCTATTGAGTCACTGAAGTCCCCAGATCATAATTTATGGTCACTAAGACTATGGCCACATCTACACTGATGGAGGGAAAATCACCACCATCAGATTGATCCTGCCAGATCAACTTAGCAATCAGTTAAGACCTGCTAAGTCCATCTGGAAATCAGCTTAGTAAAATCATCTCAAGTGTCACAGTGCAGTAAAGACACCAGGCTAAAGGGGAATTAGAAAATCAGTGGGAGTTATACAAGCTACTCTGTGTAGCTTGCGTAAATCCCATCAACTGCTGCTGAATTTCACTGCCAGTGTAGACCTGGCCCATGTACACTGCAGCAGGAAGCCAGCCTCCTAGACAGACTTGTGTTATTCCCACTAGCATGCTGAAAAATAACTGTGTGAACATTGTGACACTGATGGAGGCTCAGTCTTGCCAGCCAAACCCGGATCCAGAGGGCATGCTGCTATCTTTAGCATGCTAGCACAAGTTTGTCTACCCAGGCAGAAAGGCTCACTCTTAGCTCCAAATTCGGGCATACTCTAGTTTTACCCAGGTGTGGGGAACTGCTGACATGGAGCGGACTGTTGAACCCCGGGTTTGCGATGTGACTGGGATGTACCAGCGACACCCACCAATGAGACAGACACCAGTTCAAGTAAACAAAAAAAAACCCTACTTTTATAGTGACACCTTAAACACCTTTAACCACTTAACAGTGTAAAACAAGGAAATCTATACAAAAACACTTGTAATCAACTAACAATATGAAGCAAAAATCTATATAGGACACTTATAACCAACTAATAGCATAAAGCAAAATCTAAATGAACACTTATAACTAAATGACAATATAAAGCTAAAAACCTATGCAAAGCACTTATAACCAAGTAACAGTGTGGATCAAGAGTCTATATAAAGCACCCGTAAAACACCTCCAGCCAAACAACAGGATAAAGTATGAGAGTCTATGCAAAACACTTACAACCTACAAAAGTACTTATAGTTAAATAACAGTATGGATTAATGACCTACCAGAGGGTGGCCATAATAAGTCAAGGACTTTTCTGGCCTTTTACTGCCTCAACATCGGTATAGGTACTGACCAGCCCACCCGACGCATATTTATCAATGGCTGGAAGCCATTCCTCCTTGCTAGCCAAGAAGGGTGGGCGGCAGAATGAAAAAAAAGTCAGATGGGAGAAAAATAAACCCCCACACTCCCCCCATGTACACTGGGGAAGTTTGGGGCCAGCAGTTTAGAGCAGAAGCAGAGTAATGAACAATTATACAGTAAGAAGGATGCAAAATACAAATGACTAACAAAACACCTGGCAAATTAACAACACAAAACTATGCTAGACCTTAAACAACTATATCATAAAAAGATTATGCAGGATACAGAGGAAATAATAACTACAGAAACTATGCAAAACTCAGGTGAAGAAGCTACAAACACAGGCTATATATAAATGGTACCAAGTAGAATGATTAAGAGAAGGTAGGAGGCCTATATCAATTTATAATACCTGTCCCAGGACCGCAGTAGAACCCAAAGCAAGGAGGCAGACCAGCTGCAGCATCTCAGCACTTAATCGTTCGGCCGGCAATCCGTGTACACCCCATAAAAAAAGAGGGTCTCGGGGATGGGTACTCCCTGTCTCAGTCGGGGGATCAGTCTGACCCGGTCGCGACGTGCCCTTTAGCATCCGAGGGTGGGAGAACAACAAGCTAGCTGAGACAGGGGGTTTTAATGGAATTTTGCCCAGCCAGAGTAAAATAGCCAATTAGGAGTGGGATCCTGGTCAGGACCAATGATAAAACTGGGACCCCAGACGATGACCCCTCCTTCGTGGTGACGGGGGTGCTGAGAAACTGTTCAGGGGGGATAGGAGCTCACCCCCCTTCTTGTTGACACAGCTAGGGAGGCAGAAACTCACACAGGAGATTGAGGCCCATCAGGGAAGATCAATCCTTAATACTCTTCCCCTTGAGCTGGATAGCCTG
This sequence comes from Podocnemis expansa, assembly GCA_007922195.1. NCBI lineage: Eukaryota > Metazoa > Chordata > Testudines > Podocnemididae > Podocnemis > Podocnemis expansa. The sequence goes on along the minus strand of ML682006.1, from coordinate 16,931,391 downwards.
GAGATGAGACCCATGAGGGGAGATAGATACTTAACACTCCTCCCTGTGAGCTCCATAGTCTAGAGGGCTATGTTGGGGGGCGGGGTGGCCATTATGTCTGCCACAGGTCTCAGTGTTAACTCTCCCACTTTCTAATATAGAGCAACATCTTTTATTAAATACTCCTCTCCTCTCCCCTCATACATGTAACTCTCCAGTTTAATTAGTAATCTCACTATTTTTCCCTTCTGCAACTCAGAAAATCCATGAATTTTCCAGAAATGACGTGTAAGTTTTAAGAAACATGTGAACGCACTGACTTATCATATTTGTAGATGCTTGGCAATCTTGCATTATGAAACTGATGTTTATATTATGAATATTTATGAAATTGACTCTTCTAATGCCCTTCTTTATTTTTCTTACAGCTGGAAAAGCAGTTATCATGCTGTCTTATGTACAAAACCAGATCCAAATTGTCAGTACTTCAGTGTAGTGATATTTGCTTACCAAATTATAGCCGTGCAACTATTTCAAAATGAGCAAAAGAACAAGCAGTGAATCACCTCTAGGGAGGTTAGTGAAGTCTTGTAGAGCTCATCTGGTACGTGTAACACTTGATAGACTGTAGCCATTTAAGAAGGCTATTGCCATAGGATACTCTTGGTATTCTGAAGTACTTGTTAAAATTAAATACTTTAATTTACATAGGGACTCTCCCCTCAAAGGATCTCAAAATGCTTTACTGATCATAGGCTTTACTTGAACTGTACATGGCCTTTTGGGATGTGGAAATATGGACTTTAACCACAACGTCATGCTATCTTATTGTAGCAGGAAGGGTAAATCTGCTTTGGTGAGATCAGAAGGGTGGGGTGGAGGAAGAGGCTAAAGTCTATGCATTTAAGTGTAGCAGAGCTACTTGAACAGCTGGTGAGTTCCTGTAAATGAGTTGGACATACTTCTGTTTCTAATTTTTGAGTCCTGTCAGTTCCTTCTATTGGAGCTGTGCAACGTGCAGGAATTTATACAGACAGCCTATCTCTGCATGGTACTCAGCTTGAATAAAGGAAAATAAATTATTTTTTTAAAACATTGCATAAAACAGGGAGTTTTCTTTCCCTGATCACTGGTGAAGAGTTTTAAACATAAACATACAACCATGAGAACAGTCATACTGGGTGAGACCAGTGGTCCAGAGAACCCACTATCTTGTCTTCTGATAATGGCCAATGCCAGGTATGTCAAAGGGAATGAACAGAACAGGAGAATCATCAAGTGATCCATTCTCTCTTCTCCAGTCCCAGCATCTGGCAGTGAGAAAATAGGGGCACCTAGAGCAAGGAATTGCATACCAGAGCATCGTGGCTAATAGCCATTGATGGACCTATCCTTCATGAAAGTATCTAATTCTTTTTTTAATCCAGTTATAGTTTTAGCCTTTACAACATCGCTTGGCAACAAGTTCTGTAGCTGGGAAGAAGTACTTCCTTTTGTTTGTTTTAAATCTGCTGCCTATTAACTTCATTGAGTCACCACTGGTTCTTGCATTATGTGTTTTTGGGTTGGTGGGATTTCTTCTAATTTTCAGGGGTATAGTGTGTTGGGGTATCCCCATCACAACCTGAGGATCCCTAGTATGGATTCCCAGGTTGATCTTATCTTTGGGAGACTTGCCTTTGTTTCCATTACATCATCTAGTCTGGTCTCCTGTGTAATCAAACTAAATACAGTCAAACTATTGGTCTTTAAGTTACTGGCTGTACAAAACTCTGAGATTGTTTGGTGGTGGAATATAAATGAGACTTGTAGAAAGGTGTGTCTTCCCATAAATTTATCAATAACTTAGTTTTGCTATAATTACAGATCAGCACTTGGCTGACTTGTCTTCCTGAGGTTTAGTATGAAAGTTAACAAAAGGTGCCCAAATGACTTACAAATCTTAGAAAATACTTTGAGAGAACCCCTTTGGTGTTTGGATTCCAGTCCCTGATACTTTTATGGAAATGCTCACATTTCCTTTTTATTTCGGAAGACGGTTAAACTGAGAATGAGCTATAAGTAGTCTTATTTGGTCCATTAGAAGCTATAGTAGCCATATTGTACAAGCCAGTATTACCATCTCATCACAGAGGCCAGTGATCATGGTTATGAAGACTGAATTCCCTTCTTTTCCCGAGAAGGGGTGCCTCCAGCTCAGGGTGGAGGTTCTCTGTTGTGGCAGTGAGGTGCGTGTAGGATTTGCCCATTCGGGAGCACTTAGGTTGTGTATTGTAGATATATTTTTAGTCTGTCCAGCTCAGCAAATACACATTTAGTCTGTAAGTTTACAAAATAGTTTGTCTTTAAGCTAGAAGTACTAAATGAACAAATGGGAATGTTTGTAGGAATACTGAATTTCTGAAATAGGTTTGACACCTTATTGGTGAGAAACTTCCTTCTAGAGGGAACTGGGTTCTGTGCAAGTGAATCCTCCCTCTGCCACTGGGTTCTGTGCAAGTGAATCCTCCCTCTGCCAACTCAGGGCCGAGTAGTGAGGCTGCTGTGTAACCCCATCCCTTTCCTTCATCCCTCACCCAGTCTGCAGTTACCATTCTATCCTAGAGACTGAAATAGCAGCCAAAGCCCTGTTTTCTCATTGCCTGGGATACCACTGTTACTAGATTTTACATAAACGCTTCTGTACCCCAAATTCTTTATTTACTGACTGTCCTAGCTTGGAGATGTGGGCTAGCATGGAACCTATATGGGGCTAGCGTGGAGACCTTATCAGTGTTGTGTAAGGAATTGCAGGCAGTGGACCGCTTGCATAGCTCCGGTGTAGGTGTTGCATAGGGTGTTGCTGGATTAGGGAATATTGCAGCTGTGAAGTTTGCTTGTTGAATTCACATAGGAGTTATATTGTGTATATATAGGCACACTTAGTATTGTGTGTGCTCAATCAAGGGATCTAACACTCTCTCAGTTATTGGAGAAATTTATCCACTTAATTCTGTTGTGCATCAAGAAAAAAAAATGCAGGTAATGTTTAGCTTTGTTCTCAGTTAATAATTCATGGCTTTTTGGTTTTCTTTCATCAGAATGAGTGGGGCTGTGTTTCCATCTCCAGCTGCTGAGATGGCAGAAATTAATCGAATTCAGTATGAAATGGAGTACACTGAGGGGATCAGCCAGCGGATGAGGGTACCAGAAAAATTAAAGGTAGCTCCACCAACTGCCAACCTTGAGGAGGGCATCCAAGAAGGTCTTCCAAATGCCAGTGTAACTATGCAGGTTCCAGAGAGAATTGTAGTGGCAGGTATGTGTACACTGAAGTGTAAAAATAGCAGCTAAAGTATTATGCTGATTTGCCCTATGCCCAACATAACTCGTTTTGGGGGATTTAAAAAAAAAAGTGGTGATTTGGAAAATTTTGTTATCCAAAACCAAAGACTTGTAAAATGTTTCTCAAGCCTCCAAATAGGTGCTGCTGATCAATTGTGACCTCTAAAGTGTCTTAAAATGTGAAAAATGCTTTATTGACTGAATTCCAAAGGGGTAGCTGTGTTAGTCTAGTTCAGCAAAACAAACAAGGAGTCCTGTGGCACTTTTAAAGACTAAACAAATTTATTTATCTTATAAGCTTTGTTGGGAGAAAATCCCACTCTGTAAGGTGCTTTGAAGATCCATAAATAAATTTGTTAGTCTTTAAAAGTGCTGCAAAACTCCTTCGTTTTTTATCAGTCAAAGTCATTGGGGTAATTTGTAATAAAGGAGGCTGACATGCCCTGTTTCGTATGTTTTATCTGTTATGTATATTGACTATAAGCTGAAATAATATGTCCACCAATCTCCTACTGTGCCTTTCATTCCTGAATTATGGGTACTACAAATAAACGCCAACAAAATTTACTATAGATTCATAAGACATTAAAGCCAGAGGGACTAGCATGATTGTCTAGTCCACTGTTTCTCTACCAGTGTTCCATTGAACACTGGTGTTCCTCAGACACAGAGCAGGTCTTCTGTGACCCCCCCCACCTGGCTCCTCCCCATTGGGGGGACTGATTGGGGCGGGGGAAGGAACCATTTAATGCCCCAGCCACGGCAAAGCTTCCAGTCACGTGGCAGCAGACGTTGAAGCACTCCTGGAAGTTTTGCTGTGACCACGGTATTTTAAATCTCCTGCTGCTGTTACCAGCTTTTTCAAGCATGTTTTCCTCAGGTGTTCTGCGTAAAGTAATTAGATGTTCCCTGGGCCACTAAAGGTTGGGAAACACTGAGCTAGTCTGACCTCCTGCACACTATAGGCCACAGAACCTCATCCACTAACAACTTCAGACTGACTTCTGACTCTTCATATAGTAGGAGTAAGCTACAGGAGCTGTAATGCAGTCCTCAAAAAAATCCTAGGTGCCAGGTCACCATGGCACCTAGGATTTTGCCCCTGGTGTCTAAGAGCACTGGGGCAAAGGCCCCACCACCACCACACAGAGCTCGCTGGTCTCCCCCTCCTCTTCTACTGGAAAAAGCCACTGCCAGTGGCTATTTCTTCAGTGCAGGGGGCAGAGAGAGAGATGGCTGTGCTCTCCCTCTCTAGCACCACCATTTCTCCCTCTCCCCCCACCACTCATGGCACTGCCAAAAGAGACACTGGCAGCAGTTTTTTTTCAGTAGCAGGGGAGGGAGGTTTCTTTCTGTGGTGAGCTAAAGAACCCCTCTGCCCTGCTGCTGAAAAATAGCTGCTGCCAGTGGCTCTTTCACGGGGTGGGGTTGGGGGGGTGGCAGCAGCTGCAGTGGACAAACAGAAGCACTCCTCTGCTGCAGTGCTGCTGTCTCTTCCTTGCTCTTGTGCCACCTCTAATCCCCCCCAGCACTGCTGAAAGAGACACCGGTAGTGACTTTTTTCTGGCAGCAGGGGAGGGGCTTGCTGATGAAAGGAGCTGTGGTAACGGGTGGCTCCACTGCCACATACCTAGGTGCACCTAAATTTTTGGTCTGGCCTCTAGGTGTCCAGCAGATTTGTTGAAGCCTGCTGTAACAAATTCTGGGGATAGACTCTGTCTGTCCTATCAGATATAATTCAAAATTATTTGATTAATATGAGCAATGGCATCATACTGATGTTCATTTAGCTACTGAATTAGCTCTAAAGGTAATAGTCTTATGGTATACAAAGATCTGTCTGTGGTGATATGATTATAAAGCTTAAGCACAGTTCTTACATTTTTTCAAAGCTTGTGCTTATATTTATCCTACAATTTAAAATACTCAGACATTTGAACTCCAGTTCATCTTTACATGTGAACATGTATAGCTTTGGTAAGACCTAACCCTGTAGGTTAGATAGTGCCAGCAGCTCTTAGTAAAGTCAGCTGGTCAGCACCTTCCAGGATCATGAATTATGTGTCCAAAGAACACTTCACAGGTAAAAATGAACAAAAGCTGTGTCAAAGGGCTCTAGTCATGGCTTATGATAGGCAAAATCTGTGAGAGATAGGTGGGCTTAATCACATTCTCTAAGGCTATCCTTCATATATATAACACCTGTCTTAAGGCCTCAAAAATGTTAGTCCAATTAAAGTTGTGTATGAAATGTCCTTTCTGCATTTGTATGTTTATAATTTGTCAAGGCAACAAAGGAGAAGTTTTGAGATGTTTGGAGGGTTGTTTTTGTTTTTTGTTTTTTTTTACAACTGTCTATAAATCAAGTTGTATGAACAAGTTAGATGGTGAGATTGTGGTAAAGTCACATAATAATTACCATCACCTATCAGATTTAAAGGTGATTCTGAAGTTATGCACCTGAAGTATTATGGAACGTGTGGCCACACACTCTCATCAGAGTCTTCAACAATTCACAGTAATATATCTCTGTAGGCTTTGGTGTAGGGAGACTCTACTATAGATGTGAAAGAGTTTGCCCAGTTCCCAAGTTTAAAGGGTGAATAAATGGGTACGAGCGTGAAAGAGCCAGTTGATCTAACTCAGTGTGAGTTAGAGAATTGAGGGCTGAGTCTCTTGATTCCGTAGATTACAGAAGCAAATAATGGATGGGTGTAAAAGAAAGAGGAGGGAATAAGGGCGTTTTCGAGCACAAAAATATAGTTAAGGAAACAGTTTCACTTATAAAATCCTTGCAATATATCCTTAGCTGCGGCGCTAATAGCAGCTCTTTCATAATTGTTTGGTTCTCTGAGCTGATTCTGTTTTGTTGTTATGTTTCCTTAGTTTTATGGCATTAATTTTCTTGCAAACATTTGGTCTGTTCAGGGAAGTGTTAGGGATGTCTTTGTCTCTTGAACTTCCTCACTAATTTTTTTATCCATTCAAGTATTTATTTCATATTGATGAAAGTAATTTCAATGATCTTCTTGCAGGTAATAGTGAAGACATTCCATTTTCCAGACCATCAGACCTGGACCTTATACAATCTGCCCCATTCAAACCTCTATCACTGAAAACTCCTCCCCGGGTTATTTCACTTAGTGAGCGACCACTAGATTTTCTGGATCTAGAAAGACCCCCACCGCAGACTCCTCAGAGTGAAGAGGCCAGTATTTTATTTTATTTTCAACTTTTTCCTAGGTTTGAAAGTTTACTAAAGAAGAAAAATGGGATGGTGAATGATCCCTGCTTTGAGCTTCAGATTAGTTTATTACCATAAAATGAGTAGGTACAAAAACTTTATAAAATATTGTTTGCACTTATTAGTAATAAATTATAACCACTTAACCACTTGTCAGTTGAAATGAGTCTAGAACCTAGATACCATCATTAGAACTGGTTTAAAAATAAATATAAAAAATAACTGACTAAAGAAAACTTGCAGAAGAAAATTCTGTTTTCAGTGACATTTTTCTGGTCATCCAAAAATGGAAAATCTAAAAATTCATTGAAAACAAAACAAAACAAAAATCTTAATTTTTTTGGTGTGAAGTAAAAAATAAATAAATTTCCAGACCAGATTCAATAGGTAAGTGTCTATTTTGTAGCTGCGACTGTCAGTATTTTCATTTTATTCCCTATTCCACATGCTTATGCTGTAGCTTGGCCATATTTAAATTGCATTAGGAAAGATCTTGGTATCCAGGTCAGTGCAGAATTTTTATGTCTGTGTGTCAAAAACACATTAGTCAGTTCTAAATTAATTACACTCACTCAGGAAATCAAGCGTCCTTCGGTCAGTTTAATGAATATATTACCTTAATAAACGGGTGATCAAAAAGGTAAACAAGACATACGATTATTTAAATCATCACCTAAATACTTGAATTCCAGTTACTTCATCTCAAACAGAACTTGGGAGAAATAGAGATATGCAAAACTTCTGTATGAGTGATAAAAAAAGAACTGGGACTGTATCACTTAAATCAAATGAATAAGGGGATTTGTTAAAGGTATAAAATAATGCAGTTTGGAGAAGATAATTCAATAGTTCCTACTAACCCTTTCTTTATAAGACTAATACACGGGAACAACAAATAAAACTGAGACAACTAATTTAAATTGATAAAAGGGGCTTTTTTTTTACATAGTATATAATTATCCAATGAAACTTTTTGCCATAGGATATTACTGAGAGCAAGAGAATAGCAGCACTAAAAAGGATCAGAGATCTTCATGAAAAACAACATACATTGTTAATATCATCAGTATTAAGCAAAATGATGTTAAAGCCCTAAAAATGTGTTTCAGGGAACAATACACACCACTGGCATAGAGATGGATAAGATGACAGGCTAGATACGTTCTGTCTCTACTTTTCTAAGCAGCCAAAGGTTGATACAGCTGCATGTAAGATACAGAATTACTGTTTATCCTTTCAGATTTAAAGGACAGTAGAAGCCCACTAACAATAATTGTATGGATGGCTAATAAAAGTACTAAATGTCATAGTGGTTTGCTTCCTCATTCATCTATAATTCTGCAACACTCTTTTTAAGATCCATGGGTCCTACATGTGCTATCACAAGATGCAGTGTTCATCAGTCACTTAGTATAAAAGACAAAACACATCACCCATGGCTGAACACTTTTCACAAAACGGGAACTCCATATCTGACCTCTCAGTCCTTGTCCTCAAAGGAAACCTTCAGAGCACTTTCAGAAGACAAGCCTTAGAGCTAAGTTTATAACTTCGCTGGATACTAAAAATCATGGTCTAAATAAGGAGACTGGATAAATGGCTTATTTGAAAAGTCTCTAACCCACTAGCTCACCCCTTTCTTCTCCCCTGATACCAGGGATCTTAATGATCCACTTCACACTTCACCTAGAATGTTTCCTTAAAACAGGGTGCATCAACCTTTTTGATGCTATGGGCTGTCTTGCTAAACTGTTTCAGGGAAATCTCCAACCAGTGCTGGGCTACAGATTAGTTTCTGAGAAAGTCTACCAAGAATGTGTGTTAACTACTTATGGAAACAGTTTGTTCCACCTTGCTTTTGTCTATGATAGAGTACCTTTTGCAGACCTGAAGAAGAGTTCTGTGTAGCTCAAAAGTTTTTCAAGATCAGTGAGGTAACATCTTTTATTGGACTGATTTTTGGTGATGAAAGAGACAAGCTTTTGAGATTACAGACATCTTTTTTTCAGTCCAGGGAAACTGACTTGAAAGCTTGTCTCTCCAATGAAGTTGATCTGATAAAGGATACTACCTCACTCACCTTATCTGTCAAAAATTCCATTTATTCAAGTGTTTTGGACAGCACCAAGCTAAGCAGGGTAAATAGAGCAGTTGCACTGTATTAGAAACTCAATTCTAAATAAACGGGGGCAGATTCTGCCACCAGATGCACTTGTGTAAATAAGAACTATGCATGCATATCTGAGGGCAGATTTGGTTACCAGCCTTAAGCACAGTTCGTGTAGGACACTTCTGAAAAACACTGTCTCTTCCCCTCTTTCTCTTTTTGTTGTTTTAGGTTCGTTCAGTGGGAAGATTGAAGAGAGAACGTTCCATGAGTGAAAACGCTGTTCGTCAGAATGGTCAATTGGTCAAAAATGATTCCATGTGAGTAGAGATCCAGGATGCAGTGACTTAGGGACAACTTGATTAGATTTTTGTTCTTTCTTTCCTCACCTCTGCTTTTACTGTCAGTGTCTGGTACGCTCATTTAAAAAATAGAATCCCTGGTAAGTGACACAAATTTGAACATTTTATAAGACTACAATATGTTTCCTGAGTAATGAACTTTTTAACCCTGATGAGTGTTTTTTTGTGCAGTTGGCTGACTTTATTTACAATATAATCTCTTTTTTCTCTTTGGAGTTTGGGATCTTTTTCGACTGTAGTTTTTCTGGTTTTGCTATGAGCTGCAGATCACAGCTTTAACTCACTGCTTTTCCATGTAACACCTAATTGTCTGCCTATAACTTGAAAGAAGGTAGTAGATCATGATTTTGTGCACAATACTTTGTATCAAGTTTCAAGTTATTCTTCCAAGAACTTGAGCTCTACTTCATGTGGCAAAGATGTCCACACCTAATAGCAAAAAAACTGGTGTACCCTCATAATTATTTACATAATTTTCACTATTGTCCATACAAAGATAAGTTATTTAAAATCTGCCAAATATATCTTCATGTTGAGAGGCCAGAGAGAGGCAGATACCTCTTTTTCTTGGTTACGGATAGATTTAGAAATGAGGTAGTCTATGTCTCATCCTCTTATGAGAAGTTATAGAATATTAAAATAGATACATTTTGAGTATACATCAGTTTTTCATATTACTTTCAGGAAACATCATTTTGAAGACCACTCTGTCTCTTTTTTGTACAATTGATGTGGGGTCCTTGAGTTTTCACACTCCTTTGCTTTACAGTTTAGGAGTAAGTTTTTTCACCATTTTACAAAAACGCAAGAGACCAGCTATTTTTTAATCTTTACAGTTGTGCCTTCTATTCCTTGTGCTAATGACTGAAAATGTCACCCTTGTGTTCTTGGTAGAATTAGGAACATTTTTGCTTGATCCACACACATTTAACTTGGATAATAAGCCTATATATTATATGAAATCTGTGGTAGCTTTCCATTATTTGTCTGTAAGGATAACAGTTTCCACGTTACACTGAATGGTTGACATAGGCTCATTTGAGTCATTGTAGGCTTTTACTCTTGTGCCTCAGTGGGTCTGATTCACTTTCCTCCACAAACAGGAGAGGAGCCTGTGTTTTTGTAGTTTAAATTCAAGTTACACCAAACCCTTTAATTAAAAAGACACTTCTGTAAAGTATTTTACCTTTTCAAGAATATTTAACCCTTACATCTCTTACCTTTTTGCTCTGTATTTACATGCTGGCTTGACTAACAGCCAAGTATCAATCTGTGCTGTCCACTCTGGTGTCTCAGTAAAGATCCCATCACACCTGGAGATTTGAATAACTAGTGCAGATGAAACACAACCATTTAAAAATGTTCTGTAGACTAGAGCATAGTGACAGAAGCATAGCCTGAATCAATGTAAATTTTTAAATCTTATTCTCCATCCCCTCTGACAAGAGAAACTGTTTATACCATGCTTAGACTGGTTCTCGTAGTGTGTGATAAATCTTTGTATAACTAGAGTATAAGACAATCCTCATGCACTTCTCGGGACTGTTTTTGAAATGGGAAGGGGGAAAGTTAAAGATTTTCTATTTTGCTTTTGTTTCACTTTGAATGACCGTATTATGGCTGACATTTGCAAAGAAATTTAAGAGGACACCCATTAAGAATTTTAAGAGAATATGTTTCTGCACATTTCAGACTTCACACATGAAGAGGAATTAAGCACTTGTATCCCACTGAAAAGCAATAGGAATTGAGTAGCTAACTTTCTTAGGCTCCTTTGCAAACTACAGCTAGGCCTTTTAGCTTTTCTTCCAAAATATCACATGAATTTATGGCAGTTGACTTTATGGAGTTGTCATGCACTCAAACCATACAGTGATGAGTGTGCTATTTAAAAAAAGGCAAAAAAAAAAAAAAAAAAGCAAGGTATTGTCTTTAAACTGAAGTACTTAAAGTATCCGATTCTAATGGCTGTAGATTTCTGGAAGAAAGTCAATCTGACTGTTGCAGATGGGCTGTGTAATATTCCAGTATGTGTGCTGTGAAAATGACAGAAAAGAAAACATTCTTAGAAGAGCCTGCCAAGATTTGAGGAAAAGCATTAGAGTTGCTCTTGTTTTTGTAGTCTTTTTATGAACCACAGACAGATGTTGCTGAATTTGGTGTTATCATTGTCCATGTCACCATATTGCATGCAGTGACCATCATGAGAATTTGTAATGGGATAGAGGTTGAAGTGACAGAAATACCTAGATTCTCAAATGCCCCTAAGGACCAGTTAACGTGGTAATGGCTAGGCACGTGTTCGTATAATAACTGACTATAGGGCAGTAATGATGGTTCTCTGAGTTATCTTCCAGTTATTTATAAGAACTCTTATTTAAGTGAATCCCAATTATTATTCAAGGTGGCACAGATCACATACTGTCCCTGGAAATAAAATGCCATGGTTCCAGTCACCGATGTCAGCTAAGGACTACACATAAGCCTAACTATTAATTGCAGTATATGAAAATCAAGTGTTTTTTTTTTCTATAGCACTCTGCAGTACTAATCTTATCATCACAGTGTTTTTAATTTAATGCATAATACTTGAAATAGTTCTTACTGTGCTGTGTGCCTGGCTTCTACTCCTGGTTCTGTTGCAGGATTTTTCAAACTTTACATGTCATTCATCCTGTAAGGTACAGGGGGAAAGAAATGCTTGGGCTTGCGTTAGTGGAAACTCTTAATTAAAATGGAGGCAAAAGTTAAGAGGGAAAGTCTCCACTCAGAACATATTTGCAAAGCAAAAAATGGAAGAGTATGTTCAACATACAGATAGATTAACTGGTTCAGATTTCTTCATTTCTTGGCCATTTCTGGGCTTTGTTGGGGAAACAGTTTTTGTGGGTTATTAACAACCAATACTGAATCCACAGATTGATCCATTAAGAATATGTGGCAGAAGAGATTGTTTAACTTTCCATGGTCTCTCTCCTTTTCCTTGGAAGAGGCTGGCACCGCTTCAGGGAGACTAATCTCACAGTTTGAAAAATGCTGTTCTTCTGGCAACTTGTAGGGGATGGTGTGCACATCTTTTAGAAATAACAATATGCAGTAAATTCCTAATCTTAATTTTGTTAAAGCTTTTTATCGCCTTGATTAACTAAATCTATTTACTGAAAATTTGCAGATCAGAGTACAAAATTATAAATAAAGCATCTTCAATAGTTCTCTAACTGGCCTTCCTGCAAACATTGTTTAATCACAAACTTAAATAATTTGCAGTGTTGCCAAGATCTGTTATCATTTATTATTTCAATCATTTCCCAGTTGCTTCAATTTCATCCCAAAGGCACAGCTTTCATTTATATTTTTAAGCGCTCTGTAGTTACAAATGTGCTAGAACACGTCATGAAAATGTTTTTTGTGAAATATCTCCAACAAAATGGTGATAGGTCCCAAGAAAGTTAACTTATGAAAAAAGGAGAGACAAAAGAAGAAGAGGGAAAGATTTTGTAGATAGTTAAGTAGTTACAGTAACTAATGATAAGTGTGAGACACTGAAATATAAGAGGACTTTTTATGTAATTCCCTTGGCAGAGAGCTATATCAGATGTTTACTTCATACCCCACTTTTCTGTACTTTCTGCTAGTCCTTGTGTATAGAATACTTTGGGGTTATCTACACTGCAATACAAGGCCTGAGGCACAGCTGACCGTGGCCAGCTGTGGCTGACTCAGGCTTGCAGAGCAGGGTCCAGGCTTCAGGGCTAAAAATTAATGTGTAGCTCTTCTGGCATGGGCTGGACCCAGATTCTGGGACACTCACCCATTGCAGCAGCATCTAATCCACTGTGATCTTGTGGAAGTTACTTAAATCGCTGATCTTCCTTTTTCCACCATTAAATGGAGTAAAGCCATTTGAAGGTCTCGGAGACAATTCAGAATAATTTGATGGTATGCAAATGAAAGGAGCTAGTCTCTGTTGAGAGACCTTCAGTTTATTCAGTACATCTGTAAATACAAACTGTCTACTAGGAGCATAATATACAGTTTTTATTCAGTGGTTCCCTTGACATCTTTACAGAAGTTTTTGTATATAGATAACATCACTGTAGTATGTAGATAGAGAAGGGAGGGGTGGGGGAGAAGCTGTGGCATATTTTAGTTTGTAATATGTCTAAACTCTATATTGTCTTTTCCAAGTTATCCTGTATCGTGGATGCTGTCTACTGTACAGTTTCTAATTTGTTTGATTCATTATTCTGGATTTTTTAGTCAATTAAGATGCATTGTTACATACGCCAAAAATTGCACTTTGTCTTTTTGTCTACCATCAATATCACTACAAAATTATTTTATCTTTAGAATTTGGAGGGAGTTTTGTTGCGCCTTCTGATTCCACTAGTTTAATAAATCATGTTCTTTCAATAGGGTCAATAGAAATGAGACTTAATATGAAGTAAGCTGTACCTTGGCATTTTCCCTACCGCCCCCCTCAGCAAATACAAACTGGAGAATGGTATCCAAAGAATTCACTTGAGAGCAATATTTTTGTGTCTACCCCTGCTATTTGCTCTCTTCAGGTTTAGCAAATAAATATTTATAATATGTAATATGCACAAGGAGTCTGGTGGCAGTTTTAAAAAGACTAACCCATTTATTTATCGTATGAGCAAATCCTGACAAAGTGGGATTTTCTCCACAAAAGCTTATGCGATAAATAAATGGGTTAGTCTTTAAAAGTGCCACCAGACTCCTTCTTTGCTCTGCTGGGCCAGACTAACACAGCTACCCTTTTGGAACATATAATATGTAGTCACAGTGTAAAGCAGGAGTAAAATGATATTGCCATGGCTAATGCTGTTAAACACAAGTAAAAGTAATCCTAATTATAGAAAAAAGGAAAAGGCGGTTGATTTTTTTTTTCCAAGTACAAAAGAACACAGACAAAACCATAACATGGCAAAATGAATGTTCAACATATTTTTTTTCATTAATTTTTTGCACTTGAAATATTCTTCAGTGACATCTTTGGCCCAGGATTCTTTGCCATGGTCTTTGACGGCCACAGAACTGCAGGCCACTGCTTTCGGGGTCTTCCTTCTCTGTTGGTTTTACAGAGGCCTATCCACTTGCCCAATTTCTTGTTGTTATCAACTTTTATCAGCTTGATCTGGTGTTCTATGCAAAGGGCTTCAGCCAACTTTACATACAGTGTAGTGGCTAACACCTCTGCTTAACATGCAGAAGGTCCTGGGTTCAATTCCCAGGGGGTTGGACTCGATGATCTCATGAGGTCCCTTCCAGTCCTTTGATTTGATTTGACTCACTGCAGTCTGAAGCAGAAACATAAAGGTGGATTTAGCATTTGTCCAAGGCTTTGGCAACTTCATGAATACTATGAACTAAGCCATTGTGAATGAGTGCAGTCTTCAGCACTTCTTCCAGAATAGTGTTAATATACATTACAACTCCAGCAGCACTGCTTTCCTCAGCCATGGTTGGTAGGGGTTGCTCTCACCTGGGTTTTGTGTGCCGCAGCCTCGATGGGTCTCTTTGTTTCTGTTTTTGTAAATTCTTGCCTAAGCCTGATCTACTCCAGTGTCTCTTGCAAATATCTTCCAGCGAACCATGTTGGCTGTTGTCAGTCAAGCACCAAAGTACTTCATGCTTTCAAAATGAAAGCATAGTTCCCAGCTGAAGTTATCACATCTGTCAAAATATCCAAGATACTTTTAGTAAAAATCAATACCAATTTCTCATCCACCCTTATGTCTTCATTTTTGGAGTCAAGGGGAGGGGGGATCAGAAATCCAACTTTTGCATCCTTCTTGATCCTCAAACTAATCGTGCCTTTGGTATGAGTGGACAGACAGACTGTATGATGCTATCCCATCTTGGCAATGTGGTTGTTTTTTGTACCAGCCAGTGTTTTAATCTCAGCACCAGTTGAACACTTCTTCCACATAATCCAAGAATAATTAGACAATGAACACTCTTTGACACAGCCAAGGAAGGATCAACCATCAAATATACTAATTTCCACCGTTAACACTTTACTTAAATGATAGCGTCTTGGGAACACAGGCACAAGACCAGAAAGGTTGGAACTTAGAATATTTTTGGAGTAAAGCAGGAATGATAGACAAAGGTCAAAGGGATATCCATTGTTGATTGTTAGCAATTACCTTGGATTAAAATCCATCCCAGGGTCTTAAAGAATACAGTGAATCAGACTCTTTCAAATAAAATTACTAAATAATCAATTTAACAAGAAGGAATTTGAGCTAAATGAGCATGTCATTATTAAATAAATGTGTGTTTATTTTCCTTAAAATAAATATTCTGGTGTAAAGGCCTGTATGGCTCATGTCAGGTTAATAAGAATACATGCACAGATCAAATACTTTTTTTTAAATCAGGATTCATTAGTGTCCAGTGGAAATGGTTGTGAAATAAATCATGTGTGGGGGGAAGAGAAAGAGAGAGAAAAAAAAAAACCAGCACCAACAACCACCTTTTAAACTCCATTCACTTTTTCTGGCTAGAATGGTCAGAATTTCAGTTAATACACTTTGTCATTTTTTGGAGAACAATTTTTTCGTTTTATTCTGATTTCTCACCATTAAATCTTGGTTCTTTGACAGTCAAACATTAACAAATCAAAATACTGTTGTAATCTCACTGTTTCATTGCTAAAGTGAGGGACTTTTATAGCTTCAGCAAATGTGGATTTACGCCAAGTTGACATGGTTGCATTAATACATAAGTCTCTTTAAGTAATCATTTCAAAAGCGATTGTGTGGGATTTTCAAAAATGTCAAATGCTGGTCTAATTCTCCCCCCATTGATGGCAGTGAGTACTGAGCAGTTCTGAAAAAAAATCTTACATATTTGCACTAAAATCAAACCTTGTGTAATGTAATTTATATTTGGTTCCTAAGATCGTTAACAAATGCAACTGGGAATCCATTTACTACTCTTTTTTAAGTGTTTATCTGGTATTGGTGGGCAAAGAGTGGAATCAACTTAAAGTTTGGAACTGGGGTTAGCTGAAGAAGTTCTTTATTTAAAATCTGACAGCAGTGTTTTTCTCTTCATTTGCAATGCTTGTATGAACAGTGTGACACCATCACTACAACAAGCTCGTGTCTGTTCTCCTCATAAGTTACCTGAAGATGGATCTAGTATTTACTCTGCTCGTGGCATTTTGTCGCTTATCCAGTCTTCCACTCGTAGGGCCTACCACCAGGTCTTGGATGTGCTGGATGAAAATCGCAGGTGATTGGCCATCAGTGATTCTGCCAGCTTACTGCCTTTTTTTTTTTTTTTCCTGCTCCTTTGTAGTGGAGTGTGGTTTCTGTTTACTAAATAACATGGGATGATATTACTTGCTTTGCTTTCTTTTGCTTTCATTGTTCATAAATAATCTATTTGTCCAAAATTCACATTTCATAAGGCTCCATCATCTAGTACTTTACTTCAGTCAAATATAGCATATAGAGAGTGTGGTTTTGGTTTCTATTTCCCTTCCTATGAAAAATTAAAATAGGAAAAGCTAATCTGGACTGGAAGTCTTGGCTTATGTGCTGTTTGCAAACTGTTAATTTGTTAGATGTTTTCTGTAGTTTTTGGCTGGCCTAATGATGTTGTTTCACAAGTCTGAAACCATCTTTTAACATCCTTGACATTTCTTTTGCCAAGCTTTGGAGCAAATCAATAAGATTGGGTTGATGCTCTCATTATTCAGAGGAACTAATATGAAGGTACAGATTTGAAATTTACCTATGATAATTCACATTCAGTATTTTTTAAAACAATATTTTTGGAAAAAAAATATAAGGAGAACTTTAACTTGTGATCATTGATATTCCAAGTAGCACCTAAGAAGTTAATTATGTAGCCAATGGCTGCAATTTTGTCTAGATATTGTGCTTGAGGGATAGGTGTTGCCTGTGTTGCTATTAAAGTATTTTCTGGATGGCATTCTGAGAACCACTTGTTCAGTACTTCCATTCTTTGGTGACCATCTTATTGTAAAGTATATTAGTACAGTTTTAAAGACAAGTTTGTTTATAGGGAGCTAGTGTTTTGGCCAAAAGTAGCCCATTTATGCCACTTAATATACACTGGATTTGATCCATTGCCCTTAATTTGTTAGTGCTGTAAGACTGGGGAATCTAACAAACTAACCTCATTCATAAGACTAATAATGGAGACTTTAATTTATCAAACTTAATCTGTTATTTTAATGGTCTGTACAAGAGAGGTATGCATAACTTGCTTCCAGCTGGTGAGCATCTGACCAAAACCATTTTGAGTAATTACTGAAGAATTCTTGAAATAACATTTTTGGCTTTGTCTGCACTAAGAAAGCTCACCCTTTTGGTTTTCGCATCCCAGTGAAATGTTTATATAATATTTCCTGGTATAGATAAGGCTTACATTTAAACTGTTTCTTTCCCATTCATTTTGGTAAGGGGATGTGACTGTCAAGCCAATCTTATTGTGTTTGGTTAGTGTTCAAACTGACCCGTGTTAAAGCTCAATAAAATTGTCAACATGGTCATGTACGAATTATCTGCCTGAAGATAACGTAACTGTGCAGAACTCCAGACTTGTTGATCTTGTGCTTAAAGACTAGGATTTTCAAAGAGGCCTAAGTGAGTTAACTAGACGACCAATTCCCGTTGAATTTCAATAAGTTTGACACCTAATGACTCCCTTAGGTTCCTTTGAAAACTCCAACCATGCTTTTTATCAATATTTTGACCTTTGTTAGACAGTTTGGTGGACAGTAATAGCTTTAACATTTTTCATGTCCATATCAATACAAGGTTAAACTGCAGTCTGTTTAGTTTGCAAAGTTGCCCCCCAAGTAAGGAAGAATTAACTGTCCATGCTTATTGGGGGAGTGGGAGGAGCACATAATCATGTATAGCATGTAGAAGACTCGTTAAAAAAATGTGATGAAATCTTGGTCCCACTGAGAAGTTTGCCTTTGGCTTCAGTGGGATAGGATTTCACCTATATTCTCTTTGAGTTATGAAAAAAATAGAACCTACCTATATTGTATTTGCTTTTCTCGTAATTATTTAACTAGCTTCCAAGTCTCTGAAAGTTTCAGGGAACAACCTTAATGTTACTGGATTTTATTTTGATCAACATATTTATTGAAATTCCTAAAGGAAACTGTAAATTATTACTATCCCCCTACAGTTTTGGGGAGAGTTCAAATATAAAACTATTGCTGAGGTAAGCAGTTTTCTTTTCAGTAAACGTATTTTCAGACATTTAGGTCTTCCAGGCTATTTTGTGACTAAACTGGGAATGTGAAATTTGGATAATCCATGTGCATGTTTGCAATATATATACATATTTTAAATGTGTTTTTCTTTGCTTTGGGTAGCATAGTGTTCCCTGTGTATTTCAAGGCATATCTGTTCCTATTTTAATATTAATGATATACATTTGTGATTTGGTGTCACTGCAAGAGATCTTTTAAAATGAACATGTTTTGATTGTTTCTTTTATTGGAAGCGCTCTTTGGTTTGGTTTTGGCTTGGTTTTCTGTTTCAAAATATTGCCAGTTGATGTCACAGTCTAGTAAAATTATTAATGGTAGTTTTTTATGCTGTTGTAGATAATTATTCTTTGAGTTTTATCAGTTTTACTAACCTTTTAGACTATTTAAATTGAAAATAGAATTTAATTCTCACTAATTATACTGTCTGTTTACTCTTGCATTTTATTCAGGATGCACAACGAAAATAGGTCAGGGTTTTTGTTTTTGTTTTTGGTTTTTTAATAATGATTTGTCATTTTCTGGTTCTCCTGCAGTAACTTCAGTCTTGTGTTTCCAAAGCTTTAGGAGAGTGTTTAAATTTTCAGTGCAGCTAGATATTTTGATTGTTTTGAGAAATCCCTTTTTATTTGTGGTATAGCTTAAGTTTGAGACCTAAAACTTGTGTCCCTTTTAGGTTGACATGTTCATAACAAGACTCCCTAAAATGTTGGAAGCAACTCCACAGTTAAGGTGAAGCTGAGATTTGCACTTGCACCACAATTAAATCATTCTTTCCTGCTCTAATAATTTTAATTTTGTCTTTACATTTGGCACAATAACGTTTCTGAGGGAAATTGAATTTTTTATATAATTTTGAAAGGTAAAATATATACTGACATTTTGCAAATGAGACATTTTAAAAATGCTCCTTTCTTTGAAGTTCTTTGTTTGCCACACACTTCTTTAGGATCCTGTATAGTCTAGCTAAACAACCACTGTCCCCTCTGATGCCAAACATAATATGCCCACTTAATATTTCCTCACCTCATTCCCCCAGGATTTTAGATCAGACTTAAGACACTGACCTGGAAATCAGCACTTTGTGGTCATCACAGGTAATCTGACACTGCTGCTACTTTCTTTTGTGTATAAAGAGAGAACAGAGGTTTGTTGTTTTTTTAACTCTGTCTCTCTCTCACTCGCTTGCTCTGAAAACCACGATATTCACACTTAGTCTGAATGAACAACAGTATCAGTCTTAGATTCTTTTTTCCTCAATATCCATGTGTTTGCTATTTTGTTGTGGGATCCCCCAAAATGTCCTCTGTTCTGGGGGCGGGCACAGCTACTATAATGCAGTGTATTTTCTTCTCCTCTATTGCACTCAGACACCTTTGGCATGGTTCTTTCCATGTTCCATTATGTTTACAATGGAACACTGTGATATGCAACATATACATGACCTCAGGAATGTGGTTAATTTCGATCTTTACTAATACAAATACTTAATGTGATGACCAAAACAATAACAGGCAGAAAATTCAAAGTTTTAACTAACTTAGGACCAAAGCTACTCTGATCACCAAGGAAGCCAATGCAGAAAGCCAATAACTAGACTAACTGCCTTCTGTACATCAAGGTGACCATATAGCAAGTGTGAAAAATCAGAAGTGTGGGGTAGTAAGGTGCAAAGCAACCTAAAAGTTAGTTGTATTGATTTTAGTGGCTGCTGCATGCTATAAAAAATTGTGTATTTGAAGTGAATGTTACGTTTTTCAAATATGCAATCATCAAAGGTGTGGCAGGGCAAACTGCTGGTGGTTCTTCTACCAAACCAACTTGTCCAGGCAGTTAATTCACTTGCATCTTTATATTTAATTTGAGCTGGATGACAGAATTAAGCGTCGGATTTTAAAAGTATTTAGGTATTTCTCCATTCAGCATTACAAGACTGAAGTCTCATTTTCAAAAGTGACATAGGCACTTAAGCTGCTAAATCTTATTGAAGAGCAGTAGGATTTGGGCCCCTAATTCAGTTAAGTGTTGCAATATAGACCAGAGCAACATCTTAATACCTTTAAATATCTGAGTCTTAGAGACTTGTCCACATATTAAATTAAGTGCTTAGTTTGAATTCGAACTCTTAGTGTTCTAGCTCGCAGTCTCTAGTCCCCAGATATGTGTTTTCTATAAAATGTATAGTAGTAGTGTGTTTCAAGATCAGTTACATAATAAAGTTTGGAGATGCTACAAAACTAAGTTGCCATAAAATATTATGGATGCCAAGAATTTAGAAAGATTTTGAAAATTTTTGCACTTTGAATAATGAGAACAGCCAAAATTGTATTAGGTGGGATAAAATATGAATACAGGATATCAAATCTCATGCTTCAGCATGTAAAACCAAACAAGTAACTGCCTGGAGTGGAAAGAAAGTTCCACTCTGGGCAGTCTGTTCCACAGTTGTTCATTACAGGATTTCTTGCAGGTGTGGTGTTGGGTGTGTTTTCTTTTTGTTTTGTGTTGTTTTTTAAAGTATCTAGCTCTGACCTCTGTCAGAACAGGATACTGGACTAGATGGACCACTGCTCTGAGCAGGAATGGGAATTTCTGTGACTGTGTAAACTTTATTTAATCTGTTCTAAAGAGGAAATAGAAGCATCATAAAATTGGAGTGAAT
Organism: Podocnemis expansa; assembly: GCA_007922195.1. Lineage (NCBI taxonomy): Eukaryota > Metazoa > Chordata > Testudines > Podocnemididae > Podocnemis > Podocnemis expansa. Next base: position 16,910,424 of record ML682006.1, on the reverse strand, counting down.
AATAGAGTTATCAGATACAGCAGTCCTCATTCTTTTGGGCAAAAATGCTGTCCTGGTGTACATGGGTTGTCCTTTTTTAATTATTATTTTTGTAAAATAACTTTCTTCACTGATTTCACATTCTGCTGGCTTGTATTTGGAGTATGGTGTGCAAACTGGTTTTTGTTGTCTTTTTGTTTCTTTAATTTCATGGATGAGTTTGTTGTTTACGTAAGTTAAGCACCAATATTACTGATCAGAGCAAAGTGTGGTGCAGGTAAGCAAAGCACAGTGTTTCCTGCATAGTTCTGCTTGTGCACCCCATTCTTCATCCTTTTGAACTGAACAACTAAATGTGGTGAGTTTGTGTCTTCTTTTGTGTACACTGCTGCTCATGTTCACTCCTTCCCCAAAAGTGTTCTCCTGGCCTTGTCAGCACCAGACATGTTGGCTGAGTATCTTCTTGTCCACACATGTCTGCTCTAAAGAGCTTTTGCACATGGGCCTAGACTACACTGCCAGGAAAATTTGGCAGCAGTTGATGGGAGTTTCATCAACTACTTCCATTTTGCACACCATCTTCACTGTGCTGTGCCAACAGGAAATGCGGTCCTGCTGATGCAGCGCTTGCCATTTGAGAGGATGATTTTATTACAACCATCTCCAGATCGCTAGAGCATGTCTTTACTGATTGCTCAGTCAAGCCAAAAAAAATCGATCTGAGGTGGCAGATTAGCCACCATTGGTGTCAACATACCCCTGGATTCTTTAGTTTTATTATAGATCCAGTATGTACTTGGGACCAGCATGTTGTTCAGATGTCTGTTACTGCCAGAGGTGAGAGAAAAGAGACCCCAGGTCCTTAAAGGGGTGAATACACAGCCCAGACATTGCAGCATACAAATAGATGGTAGAAGTCACTTATAGCCTCATTTTGAGAAGTGCTAAAAGCCCACAAGCCCAGGATAAAACAGGAGGTGCTGTGGATGCTCAGTAGTTCTGAAAATGAGGACCTTAATGCCTATCCAGCACCCCTGAGCATACTGGGCACAGCTTTAGCATCCTGTGAGACCTTGGCTGTTCAGTTTCTGCTGAGAACGATCCAAAGAGGGCAGAAAGGAGAGGGTTAGAAAAGAAAATGGGAGTAGGAGGAGCTGAGATTGTTTTCTAAAATTATAATTTTAAAAGCTTGTATAAGGAGCTGTTATCCACAAATTTGTATTCCAGCAGCATAGATTCCCTTAAAGTAGTCTATACCATCAAGAATAGTTAGGTGGTTACAATAGCTGGGTTGTTGTATATTTAGTGCTATATTAAATAAAAATATAATATGAGGTATAAATAAATACAATTTACTACACAATATTAACTAGATATTAGATTGGATTAAATCATCATACAATATAATTGAAAATATTTTGACATTTCTTTGTCCTTGTTTTCTTTTACTGTACCTCTCCTCTGTGTTTGTGGTGCTTCCTGCTTCTGTCTTATGCCTCTGATCAACAATAACCTGCTGTAGGCCTGTGTTACGAGGTGGGTCGGCTGCTGCCACTTCCTCTAACCCTCATCATGAAAATACCAGGTAACCGTATTTCTTTTAGGTGGGGTGCCCTATATTAGGCCTTAGCATTTCATTAACGTGGTTGGCGTACACCTTATTGGCAGGGCTGTCCCTAGGTGGGTGCGGGGCCCGTGACAGTTGCCCTGTGGGGGGCCCCCATGGCTCCCCATCCTATGTGGGAGTGGAGGGGAGGGCCGGCCCAGAGGCTGGCCCTGCATTCCCGCCCCTCCTCTGAGCCGGGGACAAAGCATGCCAGTCTGGGAGCAGGACTCTGCTCTGCAGCCCCACCTCTGGGCAACTCCTCTCCATCCCTAGGGAGGAACAGCAGGCCCAGGAGAGAGGTGAGAGAGCAGACCCCAGCCTCTGGGCTGGCCCGCTCCACCCGTGGGCCTGCTGTTCCCTGCCCTGGGGGTTGGGCAAGCTGGCCCAGAGCAGAGGCTGGCTCTGTGCCCCACCCTCCCCACTGCCTTCAGCTTTGTGCCAAAAGCAGTGGGGGGGACGACAGCACGCCCTTGGGGGGGACAGCGGTGCACACCCTGCACTGCCATGCTCACAGCAGGACAGCACAGGACCCACGGGGCTGGGGGCGATCACCCCTCTTGTTCTCCTCCCTCCCCCCCACTTATTGGGGTGATGGCATCTGAGGCATAGACCCGGAGTTCTCAGTCAGCCCTGAGGGTAGGATTGTAGTTCCAGCAGACTGCCTGTCAGTGACCTGTTAGAAATTCTATGCTTTTTGTCTTCTGTCATTGATACAGTAGCCCCTAAATACCTGCACCTGCCAATTTCTGTCTCTCCAGTCAGTATGGCATACAAATGACCAGAGATAGATTAAGCAGAGGGAGATGGCTGAAGCAGTTGTAGTAGAAAGTCTGAGTGATTTTTAGCATTTAAGTTTTATGTCACAATTATCCTGGAAGCAAGAATAAGGCCTTTGTGTCACCAAAACATTAGGAAATCGTACCACATGGAGGCCCCTCCAAACAGTCCAAGGACGGGTGCGTTTCCTCTCTGGTTTCACGGACTATGCCTGGGTTTTTTAATTATTTATTGATGTTATCATCATCTCCATGATATCTGCCCAGTAAAGATGAAATAGAACTGTACTAATCAAGTCTGAAGGTACTGGTTATTTCTGATAAAGTATCCCTAGATGCAAATTTGGCAGAAAACTTAGATTTTTCTACCAAATTTTATAAAACTTAAAACAGCAAAAATCTTCAGTGCATTTTTCTAACAAATTAAAATGCAGATTTAAACATTGATCTGCTGTGTTTACAGTCTGACCACTGCAGTACAGAGATCCTGAAAATGAAACACTTAATTGATTTTCATATTGTCCAAGCTGGGAGAAATATAAACAACATAAATAACACAATAAATTAGATTTTGACAATCCTCCTGTTCTAACAATCCTTGTAGGTAAAGAATGTTTGTTTTATAGTGACTGAGGAAGAGAGTGGCTGTTTTGGTGGGAGGTTGCCTAAACAGGTTGTTCCTTACCAGAGTTCAGTGTGAATCCTTGCCTTTAAAAACCCAGTGTTTTTTTGTTGTGGTGGTGGTGGTGTTTGGCTGGCTTTTTTTGACATACTAATTGATAATCCAGCTGATATTTTTCAGTCACAGCATCTCTCAGGGTTCTTCTCATTGTTATAAAAACATCATATCTATTTTAAAAAACCAGTAGTGACCAGTGCCAGATGCTTCATAGGAAATTAACAGAATAGGGAGTCGTCAAATGATTTATCCCCAGTCGTCTGTTCCTGGTTCCTGGCAAACAAATGCTAGGGATGCTTCAGAGCATGGTTTTGCATCCTTGCCCATCCTTGCCATTGATGGACCTATCCTGCAGCCTCAACAGGTGTTGGTTTTGGGGAGATTACTGTTAGGGCACTATTTAGAGAGACCCTCTTTTCCAGCTCTTCAGAATTATATGAAAATGACTTCTGAACTCTTCTCAGGCTCTGTGGTGGATTATGACTTCAGGGATAATGGCTTTTCTTTGTTTAAAAAAATTCTAAGATAATGCCTTTTCTCAATTTTATTTTTTGTCAAAATTAGCAATTAATCTGAATAATGTATTTTTGTGTTGTGCCTTCATGTAGGACTTCAACATCTGACCATCAAGTCAGATCTGTTAAATGTGTCAGCTGAATGTTTTGGGGTTTGGCTCATGCTCTTCTCAGGTTTTGATGTCAAATCAAGCACTTTTGAGAGATTTACCTTGGGGCCATTCTACAACAAAGATTACTTTCCCCAGCTCTTGGTCTTTGTGGAGAATCTACAAAAACACTTAGTCCTGAGAAGCATTAAGGCCATAAATCAACAAAGCACTTAAGCACATGTGTAGAGCCCTGTGCAGATACAAAAAGGTGGATCTGCTCAGCATTAGTCTGCACCCGATCTGGGATTTGCCTGCCAGGTTTTATGTCCATCTGCATCCACACCGCCTCCACCTCACAGCAGCTTCTGCTGTAGGAGCAGAGCCTCTGGCCGGCTGCTAATAGCTTTGCTGAGCTGAGGCAGGAGGGTGGTGGGGAAGGGAGCAGCTCCGTACAGTTCAGAGCCTCCCCTGGCCTCAATCTCAACTTTTATTCTGCCTGGCCCTGGGAAGCCACAGCTGCTGAAATCACTTAGCTGTTCAGTGGCAGTTGCCAGTCGTCTGATTGGGTGGCCATTAATGATGGAAGGAATGGGGTGTAGGTGGCCTTCGCTAATTAATTGGTGGAGTGAGGCGACTGGCAACTGGGGCTCCTACAGTCAGAGGTGGGAGTAGCCAGTAAGCTAAACTCCTACGAGTGACTGTCTCTGATTGACTAACATACACAAGCAGAGTTGTGCTAAGATTGGCTGGAGTGCTTCCTTTGTTCCCTGCTGTGCTGTTTAACATTGTTCACTGCTCTTCGCAGCTTTGGCAGAGGCAACAGCAGCAGCTAATGGACCCTAGGCAAATAAAAATAGAATCTGCATCCGAGCGCCAATCTGCAGTGCGGATATCTGTGAATCTGCAGGGCTCTATGTATGTGAACATTAGTCAATAGGACAGGAGCATGTGTCTGCGTGTTTTCTTTAATTATGGCCTGAAGCAGGCATGTCAAACATGCAGCCACAGACCAGATGCGGCCTGCGAACCTTTTCCATCTGACCCATCACTGCATTCCACAGGACCACACTTTCTCTCTAACAGAGACAGACAGAAAGTGAGTGTGATCTCACATATCCAGTGCTTTGCAATGCTGTGAGTGTGTCAGGTCTTATGACATCACAGAGCATTGAGTATCTGAGAGTGCGCTCCACAAGATCACACTCTGTCCCAGGCAGCTGGATTTGGATCTGGGGCAGGGGCAGGGGCAGGGGCGGGCAGTGCAGGGCCCAAGCCCTGTGGGCCAAGTGACAGTGACGCCCATGAGGAGGGGTATCTTGGAGCAGTTTCACATCCACAGAACTCCATGATGCCATGAGAGTGCCGTAGTATTTTGATTTATGGTATGTAAGGCCTACTTGAAGTATATTTAAGTCAAATCCGGCCCACCATAGCAAATGAGTTTGATGCCCCTGCTTTACATCCTCAGATGCTTTTTTAAAAGTTGGAAAAGAGGGGTTTGGTTTTGTTTTGTGGGTTTTTTAAATTCCTGTTTGTTAGAGGACATCAAATATTCTACCAATTATTGTTCACTCATGCAAAAAATAAATTTGTTAGTCTTTAAGTGCCACAGAACTCCCTGTTTGTTTTACTAAACTAGACTAACATGGCTGCCTCTTTGGATCTTGTCAACATGTTGAGACATCTGAACTTTTTTTCTCCTTTGATAGATATGGTCTTTCAAGCTTGGATTCAACACTTGAGGGAACGCCAGATGACATGACAGTTGTGGATGCTGCTTCCTTAAGACGACAGGTATTTAAAATACATTTGTCGGTGAGGGGAAGACAAGGATTTAAACCTGAAAAATAGGAGAGCAGACTTGATATGGGATGGTACTATAGTTTCGAGGCTGCAAAGGCAAAATTTCTCTTAGCCATCACAGCTACGGTAATTGATCATCCCTGTATCTTAGGGTGCAACTGTACCTAGGATATTGTGGTTTTCTGGGCATCTCAATATCAGAGGGCTGTTTCAGAGAACAAAAACAAGCATGGGGTATAATGGTCTTGAAGAATTGACTTATGAGGAAAGAAACACCAAATATAGTAGGAGTATTTAACAGTTAAGGGGAGGAAGGAATAAACAAAAAATGGGGAGATTTGGTCCTCAGTGAATAAACCTTCTTAAATAGCGAGGTTGTGAAATCTAACATCTAAGAAGAATGCATTGTACATGCTTTGTTATACGCTCTTTAAGGAAACTAGCTGTCTTTTACCCATGCACTAAAACAGACTTTCTCTTTTTTTTTTAGATTATCAAACTTAATCGCCGTCTACAGCTTCTGGAAGAAGAAAACAAAGAACGCGCTAAAAGAGAAATGATCATGTACTCAATTACTGTAGCTTTCTGGTTACTCAATAGCTGGCTATGGTTTCGGCGTTAGCACATTCCTCTGAAAGATTTAATAGCTGGAAATATAAAGAATTGGCAAAATCCTTTGTTTGTCTCTGAATTGTATGCTGTTTTATAATCCATGCACTGACAACTTCTGCGACAGAAAAAGGCTATAAAGTGAGTGTTAAAGGGACATCCTGTTGCTCAGTAATATTTATTTTTTATCAGTTTGTACTCACATACCTACAGTATTGTCCCTTTGCATGTGTGTATGTAAATATGGATAGACTCATTTTGGAAAGCAGTTTGCTTCTCTGCTATGTAAAGATAGTGACCTGCAGAAATAATCATTGTTTCTCTTGTGGGGGAAGAGTATGGATTTGGAAAACAAAGTCTCTGTAAACAAAATACCTAATACAAGTATGAGTTTTTTATTGTTGTTCTATTGTTAGATGCAGTAATTTTATGGTTCAACATTATTGCACTAGTTTTTCTGTTAGCCAAATGAGTTACAACTGTGTGCCAGAAAAAGTAACACCTTAAATATATCCCTTGTTTAAGAATGTGTACAGATAGACTGAAAGGGATTCTTTGCAAATATGGTTCAGCAGATTACCCAGAGTGGGGGTTATATGTATTTTCATATTTTAGCTTTAATTTTGCAGATGTTTTTTCTATAAAAGACATTTTTAAGCAAGTCTGCCTGTCTGAGTTATCTAAAGATTATGGAATAAAAGGTACCAGTGTGTAGTAGTGCATTTAATAAATCTGTCAAACCAAAGCAGCATTTAAAGTAAGTTTTTCATTACCTAACAGATTGTGGGAATTTGTGCATTATTTAATTCAAATGTGTAAGTATCCTGTATTTTGGGGGGGAAAAAAAGTATTCTTCCTTCAAAATGTTAAATAAGCTTCCTATTCTCTTCCTCTAGACACACCTCGCTTCCAGAATCACTGTCCCACAGCTATCTACCCATTTCATTACATGAACTAGAGGCGTTGAGTGACCTCATAAATAGCTCATCATTAGGTAGAAACAAGTTTAGCGGATTTGCTGTTCATTATATGTTGTTTGGAAACTTAATGGTTTCAATATGTGCTTTTGTTTCTTGTATTCAAAATCAACTATATTTAAAAGGCAGCTAAAGAATTTTCTAATAGTCAAAGGATGAAAAGCAGTAGCAGATTATCAAATGCAAAACACCTTGCATTTGGAAGGTTTCCCATTTTTGCTGAATGCTATATATTCCCCATGCCATATATGCCCCATGCATCAGAAGTGTTGCTGCAGCAGTAGATCAAGGGATGTGATTGTTCCCCTCTATTCAGCACTGGTGAGGCTGCATCTGGAATACTGTGTCCAGTTTTGGGCTCCCCACTTCAAAAAGGATGTGGACAAATTAAAGAGACTCCAACGGAGGGCAACGAAAATGACGAAGGGGCTAGAGCACAAGGAACTAGGCTTATTTAGCCTGCAGAAGAGCAGGCAGGGGGATTTGGTAGCAACCTTCAGCTACTTGAAGGGATGCTCCAAGGAGGACGAAGCTGGGCTGTTCTCAGTAGTAACAGAGGACAGAATGAGGAGCAGCGGTTTCAAGTTACAGCTGGGGAGGCTGAGGTTGGATATTAGGAAAACCTTTCTCGCTAGGAAGGTGAGGAAGCATTGGAACGGGTTACCTAGGGAAGTGGTGGAATCTCCATCTTTGGAGATATTTAAGGCTCGGTTAGACAAAACCCTGGCTGGGATGATTTAGTGCTCGTTTTTGTTTTTTTAGCAGGGGGTTGGAGTAGATGACCTACAAGGTCCCTTCTCACCCTGTGAGTCTATTATATTCCCCCCATCCCACTCCCCCATTCTCATGCATGCCCTGTGGGTCGTTTCTTCTCCTCCTCCCCTGTGCTTCAAGTAATTACTGGCTGGTCGATCAGTCTGAATGCTCTAACGGGCCTGGCCTGCCAGGGAAGCAGTCTTTACCCTAACTATGAGAGAGGCAGGAGATGGCGGCTGCCCCAAGACGGATTGGAATCCCACTGGATGGGCTCAGGACTATTCATGACGTCAGCTGAACCTCCGAGGCTGGCGTGCCTCAGATAAATGCCAGGCGGCGGCGGAGCAAGGAGCGCGGGGCAGGCGGAGCCAGGGCTGGGCAGCACTGCTCGGGCCGGGCCGGGGCGCTGCCGCTGCCGCTGGCGGGAAGGCGGCCCCGGCCCGACGCACCCCCCGCTGGGGCAGGAAGCGGCGCGGCCGCGTGGCCTCGGCTCGACCCCACGCACGCGCGTCGGCGCGCGGCCTCCGGTGTCACACCAAAACCCGCCCGGCCAACGGCGGGCACTGGTAGCTGCAGGGCGGCGCCGGAACGTTTCTCCCCGGAACTGGAGAGCCGGCGGCTGTTTCCCGGGGCCGGCTCCTTCCCGTCCTGCTCCCCGCCCGCGCGCGAGCCGCCATGGCCGGCGGGCTGCTGCAGGGGCTGTTACGGCGGGGGCCTCAGCGCCTGCTGGCCGGGGCCGGGGCCTGGCGGGGCGCGCTCCGCCTCCAGCAGCAGCAGCGCCGCGACCAAAAGCTCTGGCTCCGCGCCTGGCTGGAGCGGCAGCGGGTGCTGGCGCCCGTCGTCCGCCGGTAAGAGCCGGGCCGTCCCCGGCCCTCCTCTCCTCCCGGCCCAGTCCGGCGCCGCCCCACAGGGTCCCCTTGGCGTTTACTCCCCTTCTGCCTGCCTGCCTGCCTCCTCAGGATCCCGAGGGGAGCCGTGTCCGTCTGGGTCAGCGAACAAGGAGTCCGGCGGCACTTAAAGACTAACCTGTACTTACTGCGCGAGCTTTTCTGCCATCTTCTCCCAGGGAGGTTCATGCAGTAAATAGATGGGGTAGTCTTTAAGCGCTGCGGGACTCCTGGGGTGTTTTAGTAAAATGTCAGTTTTCAGAGGGTTGCCCCTTAGTTTATTTCACCAAAACAAACAGGGAGTTCTGTGGCATTTTTAAAGACTACAAGATTTATTTATTGCATGGGCTTTCATGAGAGGAGATCCCACTTTGTCAGCTGCTTTGAAGACGAGGGAAGCTTCCCCCGATTGATTTATCGCATGAGCTTACATGGGAGAAAATGCCACTTTTTCAGATGCTTTGAAGATGGAGGGAGATTACAGGTGACCAGTTCCCATGACTTACACTTCCCTGTAATTATTTCCCCCCATTCTGTAATTCCCTCGTCATCAAAGCATCTGATGAAGTGGGATTTTCCTCCCCTGAAAGCTCATGCAATAAATAAATCTGTTAGCCTTTAAAAATGTCACAGGACTCCTTGTTTGTTTTGCCTTCGTTGTGGTATCTTTGCACTGGAAGCTCTTTGGAGTGGAGATTGCCTTTATTCTGTGCTTGTACAGAGCCCAGCACAGCAGTGTCCTGACCCTGGCCTTGGGCTCCTAGGGATTACAGTCATGCAAACGATGATAATAATTGGAAGCCTGTACCCTGGTTGGGAGCGCTGCATGACTTATGTTGAAAGCATTCACAGAGGGAGGGGTCTTTTGAAGAGGGGGGTGAGGCAGGCAGGATAAGGCACAAAGAAAGGAGAGAGTAAATTTGATTTTGAGGGATCTGGAACTCCAGAGAGTGGGATTCAGTTCTGGCATGGCTATAGACACCCTCTGTTCTGCTTAGCTTTTCAACGGCTCAGTGTTTCATCTATAAAAATGGGGATAATAGTACTGCTTGATCTCCCTGGGTGTTTTGAGGCTAAATAATGGTTGTAAGGCTTTGGGGTACTGCAGTGATGAGAGCCAGGTATGTCTGTATGGCCCCCTAGATTGGGCTATGGAGGCATGAACAACAGTGCACATCAAAGAGCTGCGCTGTAACTCCGCTGTTTTCACTCTTGCAGCATCCGTGCGGGGGATTATAGGGTGGTACTTTGGTGCACAGTGCTATTTCGCCAGTATAGACATGCTCTTAGGTAAGTGAATGGCTCTCCCCACTGTAGTATCTGAAACGGGTGGCATGGAATGCCTTAAGATAAAAAATGGGAAGAGAGGTATCTAAATGTAAGGAACGGTGTAGAAGTTGCACAAAAATGAGACTATGGCACTATTTACTGAGTGTATAAATAGCTGGGGCAATTGCACTGTATTTACATGTATACTTCAACCATTGTATTATTGTTAAATAAATAGATTCCAAAGCAGCTCCTGATCTGATTTTAATTTAAATTTAATTTATGATTCTATAACTTCTTTGGTCAAGGGGTTTCCCAGCAATGTTCCCCCTAATTTTTCATAGTCTGTGTGTGCAAAAAATTTCTTTTGTGCAAATTTTCAGAACCAGTATCTAGATTTGTGCACACTCCAGTGAGTGTGTTCAAACTTGTGCACACAACGAAGCATATGATGCAAATAATATCTAAATTTTATTTTGATATGGTGATGGAAATGATTTTATAAGTTACAAAACCTTATTTGAAACACGCTACTTGAAACTGCCTTCTTAAAGTAGCACAAAAATATTAGCACTGTTGAATTTTTTTGTGCGTGCTTTATTTTGTTGTGTGCCCGGGCTTCACAACCTGTGTGCGTGCGCACACGCGCACAGCTTAGAGGGAACATAGTTTCCCAGTAGTTCATATCTTATAAGTTTAACTTCCCAATGCTGCTGTAAAGCAGGGAAATCTCTGTTTCAGAGATGGGGAAACTGACAATCTAAATGCTGCTGCCCCCACCCCCCATTCTTTAAAAAAAAATCTGTGTTTATAGGATTTTTCTGCTTTTACCTTTAGAAACAAGTTTTTCCTTGTAGCTAGCCATAGGTCCACTAGGAGATGGCTGAAATATTTTGTTTTTTACATTTCTGTTTAATAAATAATTTAAGCAGTTTGTCTGGAGGGTCTGTTCTGCTCCTGAGTTCATTATCTCTTGTATGTTTGTAGTTCAGAGAAGCCCAACTGGGAGTACGATGCAGAGTTAAAGGCTTTTAGCTGCCGACTACATGAAAACTTTTCCTTGGATCTCCTCAAAACTGCATTTGTCAATTCTTGTTATATTAAAAGTGAGGAGGCCAAACGCCAAGAACTTGGTCTAGACAAAGAAGCAAGTGCCCTTGATCTCCAGGATAATCAGAGACTTTCTGAACAAGGAGCATCTCTTTCACGCTCTTACCTTACTCAGTGCTTTGAAGATGCCTATCCAAAGATGCCCTCTGAAGGGATACAAGCCCTTGTCGATTATCTCACCAGCCAAGAACTTGTGTCTTATGTGGCCAAAAACCTAGCCGTACAGGACTTGGCACTTTGTGCGGAGCTTCCCGTCCCACCCAGTGTGCTGCAGCAGACTTTCTTTGCTGTAATAGGAGCATTGTTTGAAAGCAGCGGACTTCAGAAAACAGAGCTATTTATCAGGGTAGGTACTAATTTTCTTTCTAGGGCACCTATGTGTAATGGCCCCAGTCTCAAATTAAAAGACTAAAAATAAAATTAAATATCTTATCCCCGACAGCCTGCAGAAGCCAGAGCCCTACAAACTTATTTCACACATTCAGGTCTAACTCACATAGGCTTGTGAGCAAGAGCTGGAGAAGTAGTATTACTCTATCTAAGAAAACCTCTATTTTTCAAGGAATACCAGCCTGTAATTTACTTAATTAGCCCTTTACTTTTGGCCTAATTTCTTAGACATTTTATGGCTGAATCAGTGGCTGCAGTGTAACTTTTTCTAACTCTTATTTGATGGTTAGGACAATAATCAGGGGAATGAAACTCCTCTTAAAAAGCTCTGCAGTTTCTTAACATTACACATAGAAAGCCAGATCAATTCATAGACTTGTTAACAAGAATCTCTCTGAAATAACTTCAGAAGGTTCCTGATTAAAATATTTTGTAAGAACAAAGTCATTTAGCAGTTGCTATCCTTCCAGTTTGACACTTACTTATTTCTAATTTTACATCAGCTGCATAAGAGACATAACATGGAACAATTCAGACCATGTTTGTTTTACTATATGACAGTTGAGATATATATCTGTAGGAAAAAGCATCTATTAATGGCGAATAGTTTCCTTCATATTTAGGAAATTGTCTCGTTGTTTCTAAGGAATCACAGATTTCATCCAAAATATTCTGTGTGACATTACTGTACTGGATTTTCCACTCTGTAACCCTTTAGTTAGCCTTTATACAACATTCAGAGTACTGTGTAGCTAATCCCCACACCATCCCTGGAATACATCCATTGTATATGTAGGGGAATGACAGGACAGTGAGATTGTGACCTTTCCCAAGCCAAGCAGCAAATCAGTGGCAGAGTCAAGCGTACAGTTTTAGCTAATCAGCTTTTAAGCTGTGTTTCAGCATTGGTGCTATTCCTCCAGTGCTAGCAAGGGGAGAGGATTCAGTGTAGACAGGACTTGAACACACATTTTTTCCAGTATTATCTAAATGACTTGAGTCCTGTCCATACTACAGCATCCTTTCATGCTGTCACCCGTGGTGAACTGGAGCAAGAAGGAATGTACACTCATGTGATCGTAGCCTAGGAGTTTGGCATGTACTGCGTTTCAGTACAAGCAACAACAGGCTGTTTAGAGAGATGTTGAAAGCATGCTGGTGTCATATATATGTTAAGAATTAATTTTCTGGAGTTATCCTTAGTGCTGCTGTTCAGCAAAAATTGGAAAGAAACAAAGTGAAGAGTCTAATCTTCTTAACAAACCAATTTGTAAAGATTTTAATGTTACATCCTGGTTACTGTAGTGTCTGAGATGGTGGGAAGTGTCGTTACAGTTCTCAGCCATCCTTACTGAGGTATAAAATCTGGATTTTCTCAAGGCTTTTATTGTCCAGCAGGCCTTGATCCCATTTCTTTCTTTAATTAGATCCCTTACAGAGCAGTGGTATTTAGCTTTGGATGTTTTTTATAGTAATGCTGAATAAAGGAAGAAGCCAACTAAAAGTAAATTAAAAATCCAAAGTGCCTCACAAGCATGAAGCAGTCAAAATACAATTCATTGTAGACAGGTGCATTTAGAGAACTGATGAAATATCCCTACAGGTTAGTTCCCAAGTATTCAGTAGGAACTATAGTTAGGGACTTAGGGGAGCATGTATTTTGGTATATGGGTTGGCACCAGATCCACTGAACAGTGTCATCTTATCATAAAAATGCATGGGAGATTCTGGTAGAATAAAATTCATGAACCTTAATTTAAAGGCACACTGCACAGAGAAGAGCTAACTGACTGTTGAACTCCCTTTCTCCCCCCCCCCATTATTTTGTTGGCAGAAACACTATGCATCAGAGTATTCACTCTTCTCCCTTCCTATTGATTGTAATTTTTTTGTTCAGGACTTCTTAATTCCTCAACTGATTGGAAAAGACCTTTTTGAGATCTGGAATGTTATAAACCCAATGGGTTTGCTGGTGGAGGAACTGACCAAGAGGAATATTTCTGCTCCGGAACCAAGACTTACTAGGCAGTCAGGAGCCACTACTGTTCTACCGGTGTACTTTGTTGGATTGTACTGGTTAGTAAAACTTTCATCCAGAGTTGAATAGATTCCAGTTTGGTGGGGGAGGTGGGAAATTGTCTTTTTTCACATACTGTCGTTGTTAAAGTTGCCATGTAAAAATAGTTTGAGAAGCTATTTACGCAGTGGGCTTTGTATGAATATCAGAGCATTGACATGTTCATTGCTATGCAAATACATAAAGAGAGTGCCTGCTCTATTCTTGTACTCGTGTACAATTGCAAGAAGACCAGCAAAAGCTAGATGTTTTCTCTCCTACAAATATGAATATTAAATGCAGGTTAGAGGACTCAATGTTAATGGCGAATGGTGGTGGTCACAATTTTATCGTGAGAGCATTTACTGGACATTTTTCCATCCTTCCAGTGATAAGAAGCTTATAGCTGAAGGTCCTGGTGAAACAGTGTTAGCAGCAGAGGAAGAAGCTGCTCGTGTGGCCCTGCGGAAACTGTATGGATACACTGAGAATCGGCGACCTTGGGACTACTCCACACCAAAAGAAGGATTGAGAGTTGAAAAGGCCAATAGCAGCAGTTAGGCAACCAGATCTACTTATGGCTATCCCCAAAAGCCAAGTTCTCCATGCTGAGTGTAGATGTAGTTCAGAGAAGCAGACTTCTGCAGTTCAGTTCCTTGATGTAAGAAATATGATTTAAAAATCCCAAACCATCAAATATACTCTTAGAATTCTCCAAACTTGAATAGATTTCCTTTCTTTTTACACATTTCCTATGACAAAGTAACTGGGAAGAAATGTGATATTTCCTGTCAGGAACAAAGCTTTTTTGTTGTTTGCTGAGTTGTAACTGCTTGGCTAAGAACTTGTTCCACCTCATCAATATCATCACAAATCTAGAATTAAAGATATGCTATGACATCCGTTGCATACACTGATACTGTTAAGGCCTCATGGGAATTTGCTTGCCTGTTTTCAAGTTGCTAGTTTAGTAATTGTCTGTTTAGTTGCCATAAGGATTGGTTTCTAGAAGACCCTGACAGAGTATATTCTTAATTAGAGAAAATCATATGGGGTGACAGGGAGGGAAGAGCTTATGTTTCTACATGATATAAAAGAAAATCTGCAAACTCTCTTTTGTTCTTGTTTGCTTTCTGATTGCTAATATTAGATTGACTAAAGATCTTGGAGCTTCATATTTCAATACCCTTTCTTTTTTTTAAGCCTGTCCAATAGAATCCACCCCTTCTTTTGAACAATTGTGACTGAGCAATTTTCTAGGCCTTTGGAACACTGGATTATGTGAACTCTATCTGCTTGCCTTTGTCATAACACCACTTTAACACTCAAGACATTTGATTCAAAAAGCTTCTTTAATGAGGCTGCAACTGTATCATGTGTTTAATACAGTCTGATGGTTTAGAAGTTAATATTGTGGAAAATATTTTTTCCTGTTTGACATTCAGACTTTGTTGTGTGGCACTGAAACTCAGCAAGTTTGCATCTACATTTCCAACCTGAATAAAAAATTTGGATCTGGAATTTGTTTTAGTCTAACTCTTTATCAGAAATCTGTGTTTATGTAGTGTTTAGAAGAGTGTTTCTCAACTGGTGTTCCATGGACACAGTGAGGTGTTCTGTGACTATGGCTGAGTGGGGAAGTGGAAAGGAGCAACATGGCGAGCTGACCTGTGCCTGGGAGATTTAAAATGCCCCAGCCTCAGCAAAGCTTCCAGCTGCACATCAGTGTCTGCCACAACCTTGCTCCTGTGCTGGGACATTTTAAATTTCCAGCCGCAGTTATCCCAGGCATCAAAATCGTTCGGACATAACTTCCACAGTAAGACTTTGAAGAACCTTACTCCAAGAATAGGTTAACTTTGTTCAAACATGCAGGCCCAAATTCCTGTTAAAATTTGAGTAACAGTTCAGTTTGAAGTTGTGTACATAGTTATTACATATCTTTAGAAATAAGCACTTGTTATATTTGTAAAATTGTATTTTATTTGGTTTTGTAGACATGTACAGTACCCCAATATTATGAACAGGCTTTTTTGAGAGAGTTTTCATCATGTGTTCCACATAAAGTAATTAATACTTTTAAGTGTTCTCCAGTCTACTAGAGGGTGAGAAACACTGGTTTAGAACCTGGGGACTTAGGCACAGCTAAATACTCAGGATTAGTTTAGTGATATGGAGCTTTTCATCTTAGTCACTGTAAGCCTTCACTCCAGGTAAATCCATCATTTATGGCCAAAATATGTTTTAGGCATAAAATTCCCTCTGAAGGACAAAAACAGGGTAGCTGTGGTGTTTGGGGAATCTGACTATTTGGGAAGCTCACAGGTCAGTTTATTTGGGCTCCCATGCCTGATACCATGGTGATAGTACTTGAGAAATGCATTCACTAGGTGAATCTACTTGTTCATTTTTGGGTGGCTTTGCTGCCTCCAGGAGCAGGAAAAGATGCAAATAACCATATGTATCTGCTTCCCTTCACACTGTAGTTCTGGCCAGCAGATGGTGATGGTAAAACAAGTATGAAATACCCCAATAGCCAGTGATATCCACAGAGACCTGACCTGGTTGTTTAGACATAAAAGTTTGGCTGTAAGGTATGTTATAATCCTGTAATCAAGTTAAAAGTCTGTCATTGTTCAAATACGTCATCAATGAAATCTTTGACATGTACCTCTGCACATATGAAGTGCTGTAACTACGTAAGTATAGTGTTTCTACTTCTAGCCCTGGAATGTACTTATGAAAATATAGCTTATGACTAAAATGCAGATTAATAGAATATGATCTTAAGAAGTTCTGGTTGCCTGCCTTGAGTTTGTCTGAAAAACTACACCTAAAGAAATACCTGCTCTCAGTTGGCAAACCAGAGGTCCTCTGAAGGGAGAATAGATGCATACACATAGCAGTTACTCCAGTGCTGCTTGCTACATTCAGAATAGAAAATAACATCTGAAGAGAGAAGAAACTAGTTCATAATTCACTACTGAAAAATGGTTGGAAATATTTTTGTTAATGACTTCACCTGTTTTGAAAGGACACCCATGCATTTTCCCCCAAAATCTATTACATCTACAACAATGTGTTTATAAAAAGAAAGCATTTCTCCAGCAGGTTGGCTTAAAAAATGAACTGCATGAACCAGCTTAGCAGGGGATCTAAGGAATGAAACAAATAAAATGAAGATAATAGAGTAAGAACTTGGTGATTGGCTTTGCAATATATCTGGGCTATTACTGGCACAAGTGTGTCCTTTTTCAAACAAACAATCTGGTGAAGGGAAGCTTCCTTTACTCTTCACAAAATAGCTAAACTGATCTGAGATGTAGCTTAGGCAATTTTCAGTTCAGCTCAGTGAGGGTTTAAGGCAGGCATGGCCAAACTGCAGCTTGGGAGCCATATGTAGCTCTTGAATGAAAAATTGTGGCTCCCGGCAGAATGTCAGCAAATCAATTTAGGAAAGCAGCCCCAGCCTAGGAGTTCAGGCAGGGGTTGGGATGGCAGAGAGAAGTGCGGCATGGTCACGATTTTAAAAAAACTCTCCACTAGCCTGCAGTCTTCTACACTGAGCTGCAGCCAAGTTTTTACTGTATCAGCCTGATTTTCATGGTAACCTTAAGTAATTATTAGAATCTGACATTAGTAGGATTGATATTTATCCTCCTTTTACAATAAAATTAAAGTGTGCAATGAATTTTAAACTTAGTAATTTTGGAGTAGGTAAAAGTATATTGCTATAGGCCTCAGTGCAGCTCTCGAAGGTTTAACAATCAACTTGTGCGGCTCTTGAGTTCCATAAGTTTGGCCACCCCTCATGTAAGGTACAATATGCTGCTACTTTGAGAACCAACATAACATTTATGCCATTGGAAAGCAGTTCATGTCTAAGTATACAACAGAATTAAATTACTTGTATAGTTAAATTTTATGTATATTGTCTTTTTTTTTTTTAAACAAATTTGCCAAAAGCACAGTATTCTCTGTTGGTCTTTCTTTTCCAGTTTTCTTTAATACATAATATTCTGTCTTGAACTTTCTATTGATTTTTTTTAAATATGTAAATGTATTTCAGTGTGGATTTAAGTCCATTTATAAACTACCAAAGGGGAAGTCTTGACTCCACTGAAGTCAGTAGAGTGTGTTAGTGTTTGGAACTAATTGTTCATCTCAAAGATCAAATCACTTACTCTGAATATTCTGATTGGGAGTTATTGCTTCTTATATGTAACAATGAGAACTCTCCTTCCCTTCTCTCACAGTATTGGTAAGCTGGCTTTATGTGTAAAAGGATAAGATACCTTTTCTTGTATTCATTTCCTGGCTGATCATCTAAACTGATTACGTTGTTTTTACATAGTACTTTGCCCTCCTGTAACAAGTTACGTCTACTCCCAAAGGTTGCTGGTTCTGCACCTTAACTACCACAATCTCTGCTTTGTACATACTCGTATTCTAGAGAGAAAATTTGCTCTAAATTTTGGCAGCCAAAGACATTGCCACTTCAGGAAGAACTGATAAATTACAGCAGCAATGAATAAAAGGGTCACAACTGACTTAAAAAGTATAAAATAGTTGCTTCATAATCTGTTGTTCTTAACCTGTAAGTGAAATTCACACTGACGCACATTTTCTTTCTTCAATTCCTGAAATCAGGAACTTGCATGCTAAATGCAAAACTCAACCTAAACTGGAGCCCTGTCCTATTTTGTATAAAAGCCCATGAAGAACATAAAGCATCAAGAGTCTTGTTTTGCATTGACCTTCCTTTTCAGATGCCATATTACAAAAATTCAGAAGAGCCCCCTCTTTTGCTAATTCCTTGCTCTCACCATCTGCTGCATTTAGCTTGAAACAAACTAAAATATTTATATACATCTCCCAAAGCACATAAAGACTTTGAAGTCTTGCATTGAAATATGCCTTAAACTACATTGAAGTCTAACATTGACATATGCCTTTACTACAGAGATGCTAGTGTGTTTTGGGTTGACTACCTATGACTAAAACAAATCTGTGAAATGTTCCTCTGTTGATAAATTGATCAGAAAAAACAAACAAGCATAACACCCGAGGTACTTTCCTCCCTGGCACGATGTGGGTAATGTAGTCTGCAGTGCTTTTGTGTTAGAAAGGTAGTTAGTGACAGATATATTGAAGGGTGTTGCTGCAGCGCAGCTGCTCCTGGAGAGAGGCAGGGGTAGCACAATGGCAGTATGAAGGGAGAAACTAAAACTTCATAATGCTCTCTCTTATTTATATGGACCCAGTATTTTTGATGTCTCTAGCGGTTGTGTAGAGATGCCTGTTTACTTTTAAAAAGGAGCTAAATACTATTAGGGAGCCTGTTTTTCACAATATGGAATTTCTGTCCTATACAGAGCTATAGTTTAGACATTTAGAAAAATAGTAGCATGATTTGTGTGGTCAACTGTCATGATAGTTGGCATTTTCTTTAAAGCCCCACCTCCCAGATCAAATGATTACATAGGAATCTCAGCTTTGATTCTTTTAAATTTCTGTTTTTTGTATTTAGAGAAGAAACTTGATAATGTAAACTGAGTCTTTTTTTAAAATGATTTTTAAGCCAATCCTGATTTGGGGGGGGGGGGGGGAGGCCTGATTCATGTTTTTTGGACATTTAGAGTTGCTAATACAGACAGTTCAGCTCAATAAGTAAATAAGCTGAAGTTTATACTTTCATCTAACACAGACAACTGATATTATGCACAGTTTAGAATTACCCTCTCAATCTATTTTATCTGTTTTGAAAAGTACTTTCACAGGCTGACATGCAAGATCTTGAAGTATTCCAACTGTTATTCCATCCCAGGCAATAGACTCAAAAATTCAGTACTGACTCATACTATGCTGCTTAATACAGGGTGTGCCTTTTAGCAGACAAACATATATGAGCAATAAAAAGCTATTCAGATGTTTATTATCTAATTTAATTGGATTAATAACATTCCCAGCATAAGGTTCAGCGCTAGAACTGGGGAAAAATATCTATTTGCATCAGCAAAATTTGTGGCAAGACATTTTGTGGTGCAAAATACCCCTGCTTTTTCAGATTACACCAATTTGCAAGCTGCACTCTGATTTATATGAAATTATCCATTCTCACTGAGAAAGGTGGTTAAAAAGCAATCAACACAGGCTTTTCCATGCTGCATCAGCTCATTGAGTCGATTGGTTTATCAAGTCCTACTCTGCCTTCTGTAGTAGCTAAAACCTTAATATTAACAAACAGTAGATAAAACCAAACCAAAGCCCCACAGTACACCTCACCAGTTGTTCTAGGCTGTGTATGGTAGGGAGTGGAAAGGTGCTTTGTAAACCATGGAGATCAGCTTGCTTCTGTAAGTATGAATTTTTTGTGTTATTTTAATGTTCCCCACCCCCATTCAAGCACCTCTGAATTCACTAGAAGAGATGGATTCAGCTGATGGACCCTGACCTGCCAGATTGATCCCTCCTGTGCCTTGATTTTTTTTTTAAAGGCCCTTTGTGAGAGAATGAAGGAGTTACCTTGGGTTTGGCTGGTGAACAAAACAATTAACTCCAGTGTACTGGTCTCTTTCCAGGCATAACTACTCAATGAAAAGGCCATAGGATGGCTGTTTCAGAAACAGAGGAAGGCAATGCTAACATTCAAAAGGTTATAAGAAACATGTGAGAACCCCGACCTGGGGCATTTTACTTCTAATGATGTTATTTTACTTTCTTGATGTAACAACTAATCCTTGAGGAAGATGACCTTGATGCCTGTCACTGATGCATTGTGCTGAGTCACTCCAGCAGCTCCCCACCTTCCCAGCTAAACAGTTGTGTCTGATTTATTATGTATATGACATCACAGGACAAATGGTCAAAGCTAACAACATATATTAATTATCATGCTTACTGATGTTGCTAAACTTTTCTAGCTGTTGTCTAACAAGCTGTTATGTCACTGTCATGGTGAAAAAATACATGCTTTTGTGGTGGACAAATGGAGTGTCTTTTTAAAAATACTGCCTTCTTCCTCTTGTTTGTAACTTGACCTAGGAATCCACCTGTGAAAGAAGCTTGGTATGCAAAGCACATAGGGCTAACTTGTGGCCAGTTTGAAAATATACAGGGTGTGTAAGCTTTCAAGGTCTGTGTGCTAAGGTAAGCCACCCAAAAGAGAATCTGACTAGGGTATAAAAAGGGCAGGAAGGGACCTTGTACTTGCCCTGTGTTTGAGCTATTTGGAGCAGTGCACTGCAAACATGCCTTCTGAGGCTTCCTCTTGTTATGGTCACAAAAACACAAGTGAGATACAAACTGAAGTCATCTTGCTAACAATGGTAACATAGTACTACATTGTCTGTTACACTTCAGAGCACTCAATCCACATACAGAGAGGAAAAAACCTGACAAATCCCTAGAGAAGCAGGATACAGCATAACCCACCTAGTTTTAGGCAGGCTTTTTCTAAACTGACAGTTCTCCCATTTCCTCCCTTTCTAGTCCAGAGCCCTTTAAGCTAGTGGTTCTCAACCACTGTCTGGACACATTTCTGTGTTGCCACACAGCAGTAAGTGTGTCACGGCTAGCTGAGGAGATGGCTGGATTTGGCCAGGGGGAGGGAAGAGTCCTGTAGGGTCACACTATGCCATCAGGCATGTTTAATCCACAAAAGGTTGAGAACCACTGCTTTAAGTTACAAGCAAGACTCAGAACTCTTCCCCCACTTTCTGCTCTTCCAGTTTGCCCACACTGCAATTAGCTACACATGACTGACCCATGCCAGCTTTTCTGAACTCGTCCCAACACATAGAAGTGTCTAAGGCTCCTCTCGTGATGTAACTGTCTTTGAAATACAAAACCAAATTAAATGAACGAACAATAGGAAACAGTGGGGGAATAATACTGTGGATGTTAATTAAAGGCTGTAGGAGCCCTAACACAATCCTAGTAGCATTAACCTAATAACTTCAAAAAGGAACTCAGCCACCCACAAAAGCACATTCCTAGCTCTTCCTTATCCTGGAAAGCATATTCCTAGCTTTCTCCAAATTCCTATTAACAGATGACTGTCACTGGATGTATTCTTGAGGAGAAATTCATATGGTATATAGAAAGAAGAGTTTTCAAAGTTGGGGTTTGTTTGTTTTTTTTTGCTCATCAAGTGTTTAAAAATAGTTTTCCATTTCTATGAATATAGCAAATGATATTTGACACCAGCCTTTGAATAAACACAGAGTCCACTGTCACTCCTCCATTACCAGGTATTAGTCATATCAACTCTCAGTAATTCAACCTTTATGCTTCCTGTGCCTGCAATGACTGTTGGGGCACTCTGTGTCTCCTTAATTCTTTCTCTCAATCATTTGTATGGCAGTTCTATTACAAGAAATTGCTTCCTCATACAATCAGCTTCAGTGATGAGTCCACAACTTGGGAGAGGTTCCTGCCACTGCCATCACTACCACTGTCTTCTTCAGTCCTCTTGCCCTGGCTTTGTGATATAGCAATGCCAGCTACAGCCAGCAAACATGTCTGATAGCTTTTTCACATTTAGTCTTCTGTCTCAGGCAGGGTAGCCTGCTTTATTCTCTTGTGCGGGATTGCATCAAGCCTCTTTATAGCTCCCCAGGTGCTGCTTGGCCCTCTTAATTGGCCCAGTGGGGGAGCACATGGACTGGAACAAGAGCACTGAACCCAGTTTTATTGAATGGGCCAGTTACCCTATTATGGGAGGGTTTGGACAGGATACATGCTTTTTTTTTTTTTTTTTTTTTTGGTAAGGTGTGGCTAAATTTGAGTAGTCTGATTTAAAAAACAAACCAACTCATTCCATGGGCTATTTTGGTGTCACATGTACTTCAGTCAAAATGAATGTTGGGTTATCTGTAGTTCTTTTCACTAAAGCTGGTGCTCTTGCAGCCCAACAGTAGCTGGTACTGGTGATTTCCATAAGTCAGGCTGCTGAAGCAACAAGACAGATTAATTAAAACAGGGAAACAAAAGCCTCCCTTTATTCTTACTGTTTTGCTTTTCCAGTTACTGCAAGACTAGAAAGAACTAGACTCACTCAGTTCCAAAAGAGAAGCCATGTTAGTCTAGTTCAGCAAAACAAATGAGGAGACCTGTGACTCCTATGGCACTTAAATGTCTTAGTCTTTAAGTGCCACAGCACTCCTTGTTTGTTTAGGCTCACCCAGTTTTTTTATTTAACTCATCCCTGACATGGCATGGAGTTAATGCCCATCAGCAGATGGAAAAACCCCAGGAGCCCAGACAACAGCCTTGGAAATCCATTGGACTTTACACAGAAAATTTCCCATTCTAAACTCATTGAATGGATTAGTTTGGATTAAAATGTTAGTTCTGGTAATTAAGTGGTTCTTCATCCTGAGAAACTGAATGAGCTTCTGTCCCTTCAATGCTCATAGCTTTAATTTGGAAAAACTGCCCAAAATGGATTTTGATGTCTATAGCTTTATCAATTGTGACATCAATTCTTCCTCCTCCATCCTTAATTCAGAGCTAGCAGCAAGCTGAACTAGAGGATTTAGTGTCTTTCCATCTCTAAAATCCATGATTTAGATCTTGAGATCTTAAGTGTGTACCTTTCCTCCTATCAGGGGCATTGTTCTAGTCATATAATTTCCTAACAATTCCATTAACACAGCTGATGGCCCAAAACTCTAGATTAGCCTTTGTCTCATTAACATTCCCATATGTCAGCTACAGTAAGGGTAGAGTGATCCTTCAATGACTTTCCATAATTCTAAGATTGCTGCCTATGATGATAACTGTGAATTGCTCCTGTTCCAGATGTAGAGAATTCCAAGAGTCATACCAAAAATGTCTCCACAGGGGTTGTCTTCTAAATGGCAGCCTGTAACAGCCTTCTTGTGAAAGGCTTGAAAGACATGCAGCAAGCATTCTTCATTGTATTACTCCAGATACTCAACTACATGACCATCCAGAGCTATGATTTAAAAAAAAATCCACTTCAGAATTCAGTCATGAAAATGGTAGATCACATGCTAAAATTAAAAGATATTTCAAGGAGGGACTCTAGATAAAACTCCCACACAACAGCCTCTAGTGCTACAGTCCCCAGCATAGACTCTCCACTTTTGCAGACAAACTTGGAGCAACACAATAGACAACATCCAGGCAGAGTCTTTCTAATATAGAATCTGTAATTACAGATTGGACATAGAATAAAGAAGATATGAGGCAGTGTAGAAATTTAAGGACTATGTTACTGTGATGAGATCTTGAAATCTCGAATCCTTTTCATCTTAATTGGCTAAACCATAAAGGGGGTAGGGGAAAGGTGACAAGTGCCTACTGAGTAAGCACAAATATAAGCAGATTTCTCTCTAAAAAGTCAGGGAGAAAAACTCAACAAGAAAAATCTAGCTTTGGGAGTAAAGAGAGATGTGTAAAATTCCCTTCCAATACATGATACCCACTTCTGGTTCAGCAGAAGGCTAATACTACAAAGAACCCATGGAGATCATGGCACCTGTTCCTTCAGGAAGATACTGGCTGGCAACACTTGCATGCTTTATGCCCATAAAAGAATATAAATTGTAGGCAGGACCTCCTGACAAGCCTCTCTGATTCATCCTTATGCCACCAAGAGATGACATTTACTTAATATCTAAAAACATGTTGAAGATGGAAAGCATTATATAAGTGCTGATCACTTTTGTGCACCTATGATAGACCACACTCACATGTTTTTTACACCCTACACAGTATTGCAGTAATGTTTATACATGACATACCTTGTGAGGTATCATTTTAAAAAATTCATAACTTGTTTTAGAAACAAATCACTTTAAATTTACAGTAATATCATGGTAAAATGCATTATAAATATTATTATGAACATGAAATCATGACAGAGGTGTTTCTCAGATAAATCTGAGGAGTGGTTAAATCAATTTCTCAAAGACAAAGGGCAAGCTGACCCCTCAAGGTGTCAACAAAGCTGATGGGCCATCACCTATCAACTAGCCATTCTTTGTCAAGAAGTGGGGGTAGGGTCAAAACCAGCCCGAGGTCTCCTTCAGCCCCCTGTCTCATGGTTTGCATCTAGAAATGCTTTCCAAGGAGGGAATGAAACTATAAAAAGCAGGGGCAACAGCCTGTGGCACCTTTCCTTTCTCTCTTTTTCACTTGAGCAAACAAAAGTAGTCCTGGAGTCTGAAGGGTTTGCTCACTAATGATGTTGGAAGCATGTGGTGAGAAACTATGCTTTGCATCTAATATAGCTTGTTAAACTACCACTAGAAAGCATTTTCATCTTTATTTTTCTTGTAACTGTTTCTGACTCTTTATGCCTCATCACTTGTATTCAATATCTATGTCCTTGTAGTTAATGAACTTGTTTTATCTAATGCAGTATGTTTAAACTGAAGTGTCTGTGTAACTCCATTTAAGGTAGGTAGTTGCTGAATGTTGTTTACAAAGGCATACATACTTGGACTTTCTTGACGAGGGCTGGACTGTACAACATATAAATTTCCAAGAGAAAAGGTGGGACTAGAAGTGTTTCAGGGTGACCCTGCAATATAACTTAGGCTGATGAGAGTGAGCATGTAACCAAGTGTGGCTGTAGCTGCACACAGACACTCAAGCTATGACTTGCATGCTGGAAAGCTGCCTGTGAACAGCCCAGCTAGGAGCTAGTACCTGCAAGCTATTGTAAAGCATCCAAGGTTGCAGAGCAGGAATGACACTACCCCTCACTGGGCTGGAGTGCATCTTTACATGTCACAGGACTGCTTTAAAATATTTATTCAAAGTTCAGTAACAGGATCTCCTCTAATCCTTCCTCTCTGGGCTTTTTTCCCCATCCTAGTTAGTGGAAAGACAAAGCAAAAGAAGAAACTGTTCAGGAAAAGACAATCAAAATGATAATGGAGTGTGGGTAGAGACAGTAGAGAGAGGGAGCTTATATGAGGGAGATTATAACAGATAGACAATGAGTTTGGTAAAGAGAAAACAGGAAATGTGATGGTGGTATATAAAATAATTAATGTTATACAGAGGGATGGTCGGGAAGAGGCCGCTTAGCCATTCCACTGATTAACATACAAGAGGACATTCAGTAAAATTAAATGACAGCAGATTTGACCCAAATCAAAAAAGAAACACTAAAACAGAACATACATTAACTTGTGGAAGTCACAGCTGTGGGATATTAAAGCAAATAACTATTTTTAATAGCAGCTATTTAGCAAGTGCAGATTGCCCAGCTAAGGTAATATGGACAATAGCTTCTGCCTGCAGAGGCAGCATGACCTAGTGGATAGAGCATTGTCCTGGGAGTCAGGAGTTGTATGTTCATTTGCCAACTCAAGCACAGAGTTGTGTGACTTCAGGCAAGTCACTTTACATTTCTATGGCCTTGCTAGAATACAGAGTTAAATGGATTGTGCTGAACTTGAGTCACTTTCCTTTCACCTTCATTAATGTTGATATTTAGCCAAGCTTTTTTTCAGTGTTTGACAGGTGGGGTTTGTATCTTGCAATCCATGTGTGATGCCCAGCACAACGGGCCCCCAATCTCACTTAAATGCCAGGTGCTGTTCAATAATAGTAATAAAGCCTTTGGGCATAAACTGCTCTGCAGATGGTTTTAGTAAAGTATTTCCCTCCCTATTCTTTATACAACAGCATGTACAATTAGATGCATTATGGTTGTTTTACTGAAGAGTTAGTACAGGAAGTGTGGTGTGATTTTGGCAGCCACTGATTCTCTTGAACAATAGTAACTAGGGTTACTTCTTTACACTTGTTTCACCTTTGAAATAGCCTTTTAATTCTCGGTTTTTAACGCCTTCTAGCTAGGTAAGTCTGTCATACCTGTCAGTAGCAGGGTGACTGAGAATCTGTCCACTGCCACATTAGAAGCAAGTCTCCCCATGAAATGGCTGATGTGAAGATGATTAGCATGTGTCTAAGCCAGGGAAGTTAAATACCTATTGCCAGTATCTGGTAGTAAGAGGGTTGAAATTTCCCCTTCAAGTTTGTTTCCCTTTGCAAGTAGATGATGCTGAATACAGGTTGTTCTAAATGCCAGTATGCAAACAAGTTGGACATGGTATGCAAAATACTTCTTGATCCTCATATTCTGTAGTTGCTGTAAATGCTTCCTGTGCAAAAAAAGACTTTCCATCAAGGCCTCGCCTAGCCTCCACATATGACAAGGTTGGGTAATCTAAAGACAATGCAGTTGTTCCATAGCAATGGTCCAGTATCCAATAAGTTTCCACTTAGTCAAAGAGGCTAGTGAGTTTTATAACTCATACCCATCAGCACCTTCATTTGAATAACTGATTATCAAGCTGCTTTAGCATCATATGCTGTTTCTTTGAGATAACTTGGAACCCCTGTAGATATCAAAAAATGTGCATGGTGCCTCTAACATAGGAGCAGCTCCCAAGGCACAGATGATAAATGACCTATTGAAGGCACATCTTGGAGTTAAGAGCCGTGGTGGCAATCACAGGGGAAGTGATGCTCAACCATTGATTTGCTTTTTGAAGGCCACATTCTTACTAACAACAGGACTGAAAATGCTTGTGAAAACTGGAAAGCATCAGGCCTACAGTCCATGTTCCTATAGCCTGTTCTCCTTCCATCCTTGCTGCCCATTCCGTTCTCATTCCCTCCCTGCCCCAAGGCCCTGGTTCAGCCCACTGCCATTCTACTTCCCTATGTTTTTTCCTTAACTCCAGAGAGAGCACTGCAAGTGAAGGGAGACAGTCTTCCTGCTCTTAGTGCTAGCCCACATTAACCCTTCGTGTCTGGAAGATATATTGGACCTCTGCTGAGCACCATGAAAGACTTTAAGAGGAGCTGGAACAAGCAGCTATTTGCATTTTCTTACTTTCTAAATGATTTTTAATTTACTGTAACAAGAGTTTCATGTCATCCCCAGATACTTTCCAAGTGAAGCCTGAACAAGCCTGAATTTGTGGTTCTTTCACGCCTTCTTTTCCTTTGCTCCATAGAGGGAGTCACTGAATCAATCCACTTGCTCCTTCCCCATTACCAAACCCTGCTTCAGCTCCCCATTCATTGACTTGCCCCACTCCAATTTATCCAGCACCCAAAATAAGCCTTTGCCTCTGTGACAATGTCCCCCACTCTGCATCCTTTCAATGGCTCCTTGTTAGTTGGCGCATAACAGTCAAATACCTTGCCCTTATAAGGCTACGCACAGCTCTGCCCCTACCAGTTGTTTTCTGTCACCCACTCACGTCACCCTTGGGACTCTATCCATTCCTTTTGGCTAGTTGAAATCGTCATCTCCTCCTCCTCCTTTTTCTGCCTTTTATTATACTGTTCCCTATTCCTCTGCACAATAAATCTCTCATATGTTCCTCAAAACTCCACTGGCTTTGTCTTGCTTTTCACTGTTTACATAAGTTGTTAGGGTATCTAGCAATCTTCGTCTGCCCTTTTTTAGTCTAGTGAGGTGGCCACAAGTGCTGAGCAGGGAATGGCCAGTGTCCCAGAACAATCACTGGGGAGATTGTTTTTGGCAGACTGATTCTCTGGCACTTTCCCGTGTGCATTTGATGCCAGCCTTATCCCTTCACCCCAGTAGACTTGTCTCACTCCACAGACCATGTGGCACAAGAAGCTGGGATCACTGGCATCCACCAGGCTCAAAGGCAGGACTCCACATTGCGTGCTTTTTCAACAAAGGGATTGCTGTCATGAATCTTCCAAGAGCAGCTGTTTAAAACTGAAAGAAGCGCTTTGCTCATTCCTGCATGAATAGGCTTTGGCCTCTTCTAGGCCTCTGTATGCAAAATTCAAGTCCTTGTAAGATTGTCTGGCAATAAAATCTTACTGGTTGTTTATGCTTCTTCTAATCTTTGTCTTCTCCTTTCCTTAGTCCCTTCCTTCAGGTGTTTTTACAAACTCACACATAATTCACAATCCACAGTGCCTGTAGTTTAACAGAAAAACACTTCCTGTTCTGAAGGTCTCAGACTGCAACTGCAATGATGAGCGCAGAGGATGTGTTTGGACTCGGGCCAGCTCACAGTAGTGATTTCTTGGTAGTTTTCTTTTGCTCATTCATTTATGCAGTCAAGGAACATTTTCTCTTGGTTAGGGCCGGGTTCAATGTCATGGATAGTGGCCATGTTTCACACTGGTAAGGAAGTCTAAATGAATCTACTGGAGTATAACTTATACATCCTGCTGTTGGAAGTCGAGTTGGCCTATGTTATAAAAAGGTGACAGCCTACATTTCTTATATCTTCCTGTTAATTGCCTTTCTTGATACACCCTATTTTTCCTGCCTTTTTTCCTTTGGATCGAAATTTTTCCAAATCAGGGAAGACCACAGTTCAAATCCAACTTAGATTGGAAGTTTGTAATCATGAATGCTATTAAATGACCTATGTGAAATAAATTGGAGGTTTCAGGGCAATTCGCTATGGAATGGTAGCCACCACTGAAGTTAGAATGCTAGTTTCTGCCAAGGCCAATGAAAAATGAATTAGCATGGCAACCCCTAGCAGTTATTTCTATAGCAATGGGTTTTAAAAGATTTTCAGCATGGCAAATTTGAGAAACTTGTCATTCTGATAGCTGCTCTACACTTTGTCTGTGGCTAAGCAGGGCTCTTTAGTCTTCTGAGATGTCAGTCTAGAACCTTGTACAGGCACTCAAAATTTCCTTTAAAGTTAGCCAAAGTTTGCTTATGAATTAATGAAAACCAAACTGCAGCTGTGTTTACTCCCTCCAGCTTGACAATGCTGTCTGCTCCCTACAAGCAACTGTTAAAGGGAAAGGCCGGGCTATAAATAATTTACTTGTTTCATTATGTTAGTATCATGACTGTGCATGGGAAATGTCAGAAGAAAAATGGCATTTCTAATAATTACACATATTATAATTCAACCATTTTTATTTGACTGTTTCCCATAGCTACATTTCTTTGATTGTAATAACAGTCAACTTTGATAATGAATTACAGAAACATTACTGTGACTTTCCTGCATTTTGATCGCTCACAGAAATAGTTACATGATTTTAAAAAGTAAAATTGTTTAAATAGGGCCAAACATGATCAAATTGCCCTGTTATGTTTGACTGAATTATTAATGGCACGTAACAGCAAACTTTCCTATCAGACTTGCTGTAATTTTTGCTAACATTTTGAGAGAATCTTTCAGATGCAAATATGACGCTAGCAGTTGATCCCCTTATTCTATACATCTAATCCCAGGCTTAATTTTGTTGCTCCATCAATACTGAGAGGAGATGGTTTTAATGGCCCATTAATCTTCCAGCATGATTGTTTTCCTTGTCACTTAGCCTGCTGGGTTAATTGTTTTGAAATGGATATTATTGACCTCAATTCTTGTGACAAGCACAGGGAATTTGTTTCATCCCACACATGTGCATTCTTGAATCTTTGTTTCTTTTGTTCTTGAAAATCATTCCTTTGGAATGTGTGCTTGTAAATTGTACAGTTATGTATGGATTCCTCATTGCAATTAAATGCTTATGACTACTGTGGCCTTCAGAAATGACGACATAACTGCTCCAGCTTTTAAGTTTCACTTCTTGTTTAAAAAGCAAACTCATAGGCATAAGAAATCACTAGTTTACCGTTATTATTGAGAAATAAATTTTAAAAGCCATAGCAGTTCTAGCCAGAATTAAGTACATTTAAAATAAGTAGCTGAAAATCGCATTCCTAATGGCAGGAGCCTAAAGTCAATTGTGAGGCAAGGAAACTGCAGAAGAAATAGGGACAAAGAGGTTGTCAGAAGGGGATATTTGTGTTTGACAGTAAGGGAACTTGATAAAGCGAGAGTGAAGGAGACCACCAGAGGTTGAAGAAGAGGTAGGAGGTTGTTGTTATTAATAATAATGGATTATTAATAATAATAATAATAACAACAACAGAGTGCTTGGCATTTGAGATGGCAAAGTAAGTCAGAGCCCAGCCCTGAGGACTTTGCAATCTTATGTTACATATGACCAACTTGTGAGAGTAACAAAAAATAGAATAGGGGAGAAGGAAAGAAGGGCAAAAGTTAAAACAATAAGTTAAATTGAACCCCCCAAAAAAGAGTCTTATGGTACTTTAAAGACTAACAAATTTATTTTGCACATGAGCTTTCATGGCAATGGAGAAAAACTGACATCTGGCATCTGACAAAGTGGGACTTTGCCACAGAAGCTCATACAAAAAATAAATTTGTTAAAGTGCCACAAGACAGCTCTTTTCTTTTGCTGAACTATACTAACTTGGCTACTCCTTTGGAACTTTATATATATATATATATGCACCCCTGCACACACAGACACTGTTGTACGGAAATGGGATAGGGTTTGAAATAACTTGGAATTAGATACTATCTATGGCATCCATAAAATGGTGTGACATACCAGAAACAATTCAGACCAAGGAGTAGCTGTGTGTGACCTCTGACCTGTAATTTGGGGCACACTTCTGGCCACAAAAGCTCATGCAATAAATAAATCTGCTAGTCTTTAAAAGGACTACAGGACCTCTTTGCAAGTAAAGGTCCATCAGCCTTGTTTACACCTGGCTGAGGTGCACTTTGTCTCTGAGGAACTAGTTTGACCACTCCTCAGACTTCTCTGGAAAACAGTCATGATTTCAGCTGACAACACCACATGCAACACTGCTATATGCATTTTGGATACTCTGTATAAATATTTATTATTAGAGGTGTAGGATGTGACACAAAGGTATGTTCTGTCACAGATGGTCTGTCAGAGTCATAATCTGAAAACATAAATGTCTAATGTTAGGTACCTAAATCAGTTTAGGTGGCCTGATTTTTCAGAAGTGCTGAGTCGCCACAGTTACTGTGGAAAACAGTGAAATCAGATTTAAAGTGCCTAAGTATAAAATCTCAAGTGTGAAAATCCTGGCCCTGGTCTCTGCCAGAATATACTGAAAGTTTGGAAATACCCCGGATGCTTGTAGGAAGCTGATTACCCAATGCTCTTCCATGTATTACTTTTCTGATGTAAATATGGTTAAGTTCATACGACAAAGATACACAGCATTTTAAAAATAGTGATTCTGGAGAAACTTGATAGTTAAGGGGAAAAAAACATTCATTTCTTGGATAAAAATTTATTAAATCCAGCCAACTTGGTAGTGATCAAAAGTTGTGCCCATGGGTTTTGAGTACGTATCTTTGTGAAAAGAGTTAGGGCCTGATGCAATGTCAACTGAAATCTGTAAGACTTCATTCATTCCAATGGACTTTAGATTTTGATTCAGCTCTAAGTGATCTGAGTCCATTTCCTACTATGCAGATGGCTCTATCACAAAAACCATCATGCTACCTCATGGATCCTAACAGTCATGCGTTATCCTGCTACCTCAGCCTGGTGATGGAGAGGAGTTTAAGTAGGTGAACTTTTAAAGTCCCTTCTAGCTCTACATTTATAAGACTCTATGCTTGTTGGCATTTTTACTGCAGAGGCCGATTGCCTGGCTGCAGTGGGACAGGCTGTGATTTGGGCTGTCTCTGGCTGAGCCCCGTTTTGTTTGGTGAATAAAGCGAAGACTCCTGTCCCCAGAGCTGTTGATCAGACACCTTTCACAAAAATTAACAATTAATTAAAAAATAGTGATGCCTTAAATGGATTTTAAAAACACTAAGAGCAGGACTAGTGCACAGATGCAGCTGTGCCACTGTGGAGATTCAATGATGTTCTCTGCGCTGACAGAGAGCTCGTCTGTTGGTGAATTTAGTCCACCTCTCCAAAAGGTGGTAGCTATATGGTCAGAAGAAACTTCCCTGCTGGTGTAGTGCTGCTTACACAGATTTGCAGAACTGGATATTTGGGTAGGCGAAGCAGGCAGTGTGTAGGGCCCCGAGCAGTAAGGTGCCCTGTAGCATACTGCAGGGGCAGTCTCCTGCTTTGCTTAACTCAAAAGCTGAGGCATACAGGGCCGGCTCACAGGGTTGTGGCACCCCCAGAGGTGGAGGTGGAACCCGGCTTCCACTCTGGGCTGGTTTGCCCTGTCCCCAGGGCAGAGAATAGCCAGCCCAAGGGTGGAGCAGGCTGGCCCTCTGGCTGCCAGGGAGCTGCACCAGGCTGTCACTGGGGAACAGCTAAGGGGGAAAGGGACCCTGGGGTGGTCGGGGATGGGGAAAAGGGGAGAGCGATGGGGAACCAGTGGGGAAGATGCTGGGGGAGGTTGCAGAACTGGCGGTCAGGCGGGAAGACGCCAGGGGGTCGCAGAACTGGCAGGCGGACAAAGCTCCATCTGCCTCAGCAGCAGGAGGAGGAGCTGGCCCTGGTGCTGGGGGAAAGCCAGGGCAAGAGAGAGGGGGCTGGGGGGAGCTGGAAGTGTGGAGGGGGCAGGGCTGCAGGGGGGACCTGGGCAACAGGGAGGGTGGCAGTGGGGGCCTATAGGGGCCCCACAGCGGGCCTTTGCCTAGGGCCCCCAATCACCTACAGCCGCCTCTGCGGTTCGGTGTAACTACACTGGTCGGAGAGGCGTGGATACTTCACATCCTCAACCATGTAGTTACATGAGTCTGCAGAAGCCACCAGCCCTTTCCTGGTGCATCAGGAGGGCCCCTGGCGGGAAATCCTGGCCCCACTGCGGTCAAGTCAAGTCAAATCATAGGGCTGGAAGGGACCTCATGAGATCATCGAGTCCAACCCCCTGGGAATTGAACCCAGGACCTTCTGCATGTTAAGCAGAGGTGTTAGCCACTGCCAAACTGCCGGCTGGCAACACTTCCACCAAAACCTTCTCAACAGCAAGCTGACGTTTCACTTGGAGACGATCCCTCTGAGCAAGGCACCTGGTTTCTGCAGAAACTGCTGGTATTTAGCTGCCAGGCCACCTGTGAAAAGCGGGTGTTTTTAAGTGGGACCTTCTCCCACCCACTAACGCCACCTGTCACTCTTCGAGCGCCCCCGCCCTCCTTTGCTGCCTTGGCCCGGCACGGGGAGATCTGCGGGGCTGGGCGCTCCTCCCGCCGGCAGGGGGCGCTGGGGGCCGCGAGGGTCGGGGGAGCCGCCGCCGCCGCGCCGCGCC
This sequence comes from Podocnemis expansa, assembly GCA_007922195.1. NCBI lineage: Eukaryota > Metazoa > Chordata > Testudines > Podocnemididae > Podocnemis > Podocnemis expansa. The sequence goes on along the minus strand of ML682006.1, from coordinate 16,876,852 downwards.
GCGCTCTCCTTGTCCGTCCGCGCGAAGGTGCCGCGCAGGTTCCGCTCGGGCCCGGCTCCGGCTCCGGCTCCGGCTCCGCCAGCGGCCTCCTCGCTCCGCGCGCGCGGGCCCGGCCTGCGCCCCGCCCCCTCCCCGGCCCGGTGTGTGCGGGGCCCGGCTGCCGCCGGCCTCTCCCTGGCCGGCCGGGCGATGGCGGCGAGCGCCAAGCGGAAGCAGGAGGAGAAGCACCTGAAGCTGCTGCGGGAGATGAGCAGCCTCCCGCCCAACCGCAAGTGCTTCGACTGCGACCAGCGCGGCCCCACCTACACCGACATGACGGTGGGCAGCTTCGTCTGCACCTCCTGCTCCGGCATCCTGTGAGTGCGCGGCGGCAGGGCAGCCGGGTCCTGGCGCACCGTCGCGCCCGGCCGCTTTCTCTGGGCCTGCGGTGCCGGGGAGGCGCCCGGGGCGGGCGAGGAGTCCGGTGGCGCTCAAAGGCCGTGAGCCTCCGTGGGAGAAAATCCCGTTTCGGGAAAGCTGCTACGATAACTAAATTTGTTCGTTTTTAAGCGCCAGCGCACTCCTTGTTTGTTTTGCTGTGTTGTTGTGTTTCTTGGACTCTCTTTCTAGGGGCACCCGCTTCACCACACCCTTTACTTTTTACTTGTGGTTTTCTGTAATGCTAGGGCAGGAGGCAGCCCCCCGGCACATGTGCCAACAGTGGGACCCAAACCTATTCAGAGCGGCACGCGGCGCTCTCTACGGTGCTACAGAAATTTCCAAAGGACTAGCCGTGTTAGTCTAGTTCAGCTAAAAAACAAGGAGTCGTGTGCAGCTTTGTTTTTTTTCCTACAGAAATTGCCATTTTTGCCACAGAAAGGCACTCTGGGCGGCTTCCCGTGGGCGCAGTTGGGACGCGGGGTCCCCTCCCATGCCGATGCCACCGTGTGATGCTGAAAAAGCTGCCGGAGTAATTCCTCTTTGTAGTGAGATGCACCCCAGAGGAGCCACTCCAGGCACCTTCTTTTTTCAGCATGCTTGGGAGCCACCACTTTTTGTGACAAGCCTGGGGACCCCCTGACCATGGGCACGCTGCCCAGATGAGCCGCTCTGGGTAGGGTTACCAGATGTCAGGCAAAAGGAGGACATGTGCTCCTTTTTACCTTCACGTTCTCCATCTAGCATGCATTTTAAAATACATGATTTTGTCTGGCTTTTTACTTATGGGGGTTAAAGTATGCTGGGATGCCACAGAATACCTTATTTTTCGGGGAAAGCACTCCAGGACCCCTAAAAACAGAAGAATCTTACGTTGATACAACATTTTCTCCATGTGTCCTCCAATGTCTTCCTTTTTGTACTTCTCTGTTCTCCTTTCCAGGCTTTGGGATCTGGTAGCCCTAACTCTGGGTGACTTCTTTCCATAGCATGCCTGGGAAGTGCTCCCACTCCAACTGTGACCACTGCTGAATTTTCAGGCAGCTGCTACATTTTTTCAGCAGAGTGGCCCACAGGCAGTAGCTGAGGGTCAGGGAGGAAGGATCGACACAGGGGTCGGCAAAGGTTGCTCACCCCTGTGTGAGAGTATGAGATGCTTGGTGGTTCATTTCTTTTACTGCTTGAAGAAGAGCTCTTCAAGACAGTTGACATTGGGGGAGTTAGGGCCTGGTTTTGCGCACACATACTTCTCTGAATTGCTGTGTGACCATAGTTTGTGCAAATGCTTGCCAGTTTAAGTGCTAAATTATTTAAAGTTTTAAAACTAAAACCATTGAAATATTAAAGATGTCTTTTTAAGCAGTACTAGGTAGGAGGTTTGGGATGGATGGAGGGAAGCTTTGTTCACTTCCATAAATATTTTTCTCAACCTAATGGAAAGATTAGAAAGAATACTGGTAAAGTGTCTGTTTACTATTAAAGGGAAATCATTAGACTTTTTGTTAAAGAAGCATCTTTTAGTTCATAGAATGGTGGTGCATGAAGGATTACGTTTGGTGGGGCGTATGGAACGCAGGCTGTCAGACAGTTTGCTTGTATAAATGAGTTGGTTTTCTTTTATTGTATTAAAGTTTAATCCGTAGAAAATTCTAGAAATATTCTGGTAGCATTTTCATGTGTAATGGCAACTTTATCTATAAACTGTCCAAAGTCACTGGAAAACGTCTATTAACATTTCAAGAATGTTTTTCAGTTGTTATGCCAAAATATAGAATTCATTCTTAATGAAATGCTGTGCTACATGTGTTGTGCACATAATGAATCCAGCAGCCTTGCATATCTCCATTTGCTTCACTCCAGTCCCCCACCAAAAAGATACCTGCCTGAAATCAGAAGCATTGAAGAGCAGTATGTTTTAAAGGATTTCTTGCAAATGCATCTGTACAAGTTTTAGTCATGCAAGCAGTTGTCTTGGTTTCAATGAAACTGCCCAGATGGATGTGCAGATGTTCATAAGTTTGAGTCTGAAGGGATGAAAAATGAAGGAAGTAGTCTGGCAGCTTTTAGACAATAAATATTGGTTTGTTAGATAATTTTGGATTTGTACATTGAATTTGGAAATTGGAATAATCAATACTTAGCCCTTTATTTTAAATGGAATGAAAGAGTTGGCGGATATTGCAATGTCTACACTAGCACTTTTGTCAGTAAAACTTTTGGTGATCTGGGGTATGAAAAAAGTTCCTGCCTGGCAGACGTAAATTTCGTCCCAAAAGAGTTAGTGTGAACAGCACTACATCAGTGGGAGATGTGGCCCTGCTGGAGTAGCTGTTGTGGCTCATTGGCGCTCTCTCCCATTGACATAAAATGGCTGCGTGGGAGGCCTTACAGGGCACAGCTGTGCTGCTGTAAGATCCATAGTGTAAACACAGCCGAAATGTCTTGGTGCAGTATTGATAGCTTTGCTTTTTTAAACCAAACCTCAACAAATGTATGTTGTTGGTTGCCGTGGTGACCGGTTTTAGTAGCCTGGCACTTGGCTCCGCTGCAGAAGTGTAATGGAGGAGTGCTCTTTGGCAACCAAAATTAAAATTGCCGGCACATAGCTGTGAGCCAGTTTTGTCCACCTCTGTTGTAAACTATGCAAGCAAGTCAGTTCCAAATTGTATTTCCTGTGAACAAGCTCCTTTTATATAGCTAGACACCTAATTAACTTCACTTTTCCTTTTCATTCTTGTGTTTTGCACAGACAACCCTTCACATGTGTATATATATTTATGTGAGGGCTGTTGAAATTTGAAAAGTGAACTCAGATCGTGGAGCTAAAAACAGGCTTTCAAGGTGGATATATGTTTAATCTTGAAAGCAGCCAACCTATGGTAATAAATTATCTGTGCTGGTATGGAAAACTATTTTAAGATCCTGTACTTAAGCTTAATTACTGAATACATTCCTTCTGCTTAAACTGACAGCACATTTAAATTACTCAGAACAATATTATTTTGAATAACCGTTAAGCACACTGGGCTAACTTTTAAATAAACAATCATACATGATACAATGAAAATGTTTTCAGTTGAGATGCAAGTGGCTTGGGGTCTCTTTTGGCTCACAAGTTACAGCTGCTATTTATGGACCACTGAGATCTATAGTCTAACCTCCAGTTCACCACCAGTAAAATCAAACTGCTTGCAGGATGTGGTCTGCTAATTGTCTGGCCACCACTTGTAGACACCACACACACAAATACCTGAAGAGAAGAAGGTATCCTTTGAAGGAATGCGTCTTAGTTTTATGGTGCATTAGTCAGTCTTCTAATGAAGTGATGCAGATAGTGCTTTGGAGGAGAGAAATGAAGTAAATAGTGGAAATCCATATTTTTAGAGGTAGGCATGGTGTTTCAGATATTATTATTGTCAGTATTAAACTTCCAAAGTTGATATTTGATTGTTTTTTGGATAAACTTCTGAAGATACCTGAGGCAGTATAACGTGTAGATCAGGAGTCCCCAAACTATGAAGGTGCCTTTCCCAGGGGTGTGTGAAGGAAACTTTTGTGAGAAGGCATGGCACGGCATGGCATGGCACGGCAGGGCCTTGGCCATCCCCCACAGCGGTGAAGAGGAAGTGCCGCTCAGCACTGCTTTGTCTCCATCTCCATTTCATTTTCTTTGGCCCTGATGAGCCAAACAATAATGTCCTTCTCTCTCTTCCTAAAGTTAAAACTAATTGAAAACTTGTACATAGGGTACATTTGAAGAAATGGGATTATTTGTGACTCTGTTTCTGTACCTAATAATTTTGTTTAAAAGGTGTGAGGATTATGTCAGTAGCAAAGGCCATTCATAACTGGGGCTGTTGGTAACTCAAACCTATCACTGACTTTACCCTTTCTATAGATCAGAACCAGTCAGTGACTGGAGTGTAAGTGGCACAGGATTACATGGCCCCAGCTATTGTGGACTCATGCAGCAAGCTCCACTCATGTCTCAGGCCATGGACAGTCTGCTGCTGTGCTTTGTCAGACAAATCCTATGCTTCCAGATCAGATTAGGTTTATCAGAGTAGGACTCCTGTTGAGCAAATTGAACCCATCTGTTGAGATGGTTTTCACACTGCCATTCCTCCTTCCGCTCTTTCCACACATGGCTGGTTCTCCCCATGGTACTCTTTTCTGCTGCTGGGGGAGAGCAGGCTCATGAGTGGAGCTAGGGACCTTCAGAGTTACAATCTGTGATTGTGGTTAGGGCAGCTTGACAAAACCCGGGTGTCAGGTTGCCGTGGTGATCAGGATTTGTAGCCTAGCTCCAAGCTCCACTGGGAAAATGCTTCAGAGGAACACCCTCTGGCAGCCAAAAAAAAGCTGCTGGCATCTAGCTGGGAGCCAATTTTGTTGAGCCCTGGGTTAGGAGAAGGGCTGCGTGGGGAAGCTGGCTGCATTAGGGAGATCAGAACAATGTAAAAACAGGAGGTTTCAAAGACACCCTTCCCCTGGTGTCTGGAGTCATTGTTCTTTTGATGTGGCTCATCTCTATTTGCTTCTGCGCTTTTGTTTGAAGTCACTCCATGCTCCTTTGCTCCCTTATCAGTTTCCTGGCTTTCACCAGTAAACATTTCATGGAATATTGAGAACTACAATGGTTAGTTTCATAGCTTGGAAATTTACTTCCCAGAAGATAATTTTGTCTTTATATTTTAAAATCTTAATTATAATGTAATTATGTCCTATATCCAGATCGCTAAACTGATAAATCACTTGCAGATTGGGAGCCTGATTGAATTACATGCCTGATCTGCTTTGTGCTCCTAAGGCAGGGGTTTGCAACCTACAGCTCAGGAGCTACAAATGGCTCTTTGGGCTCCCCAGTGCCCCTCCTGACCACCACTGGGGGACCCTATGGGTGAGCTGCGCCTTGACTCTGGGGCCTCTTGCCACTGGGGGTGGACTCAGCAGGTGGCCATCTCCTGGCTCTGGGCCCCCTGCAGCCCCCGGGGGACCTTGCAGTGGGCCCACTCCTGGCCCTGGGCTCCCCTCCAATGCCAGGGAGTCTAAAGATAGGTGTCTTGGCACAGCTCCTGGCTCCTGCCATCAGGAGGCTACATCCATTGTGGGTCTCAAAACACTTGCCTGTTTAAGGAATTTTTATAAGCAGCTCCTATTTTTTGGGTTGCGGACCCCTGTCTTAAGCAGTGGTATGAAGCATCCGGGGCATACCGTTGAATAACTTCCCTCCCCGCGCCCCCCTTCTCCCCGGTTAAACTATCTTTTGATCATTAAAGAGATCAAAAGTTATTCTTTTTAGTTGTCTTGCATGGTATTCGTGTATGACAGTCTAAATAATTTTCAAACAAACAAGTACATTTCCAGTAAACTGTTAAAATGCATTTAGGGTTGAGAGAAGATATCAGCAGTTTTAAGGTAAAAAATTTATAGTGCTGTAGTTATTCCCACAATGAGTACTACAAGCACAAGAAATTCACAGTTAATGTGAAACTTAAAAAAAAAAAAAAAAAAATCCAAGCACATTAAAGATGTGAGCAAAGCACACTTAAAAAATCCAATCAACCTTTGTATTGATGTCTACCTCCTTTGTTGATTTTATTTGATTAAGCATTTTGTTCTGCAAACCCCTCATCATTATGTGCTCTCCAAACATGTTGGGGAAGTGTGCATTCTCTATTCTAGGGCTCTTGACTAGAGAACTAGTCATGTCAAGCTGGTTAGATGACCGTCAAAAAGTGTCAGTCCACCCCCTATTTGATCACTGTCAAATACTGTCAGATGTTCCAGCAAGTAGGGCTGCTGTCTACATGAGGGCAGTCTTTTGGGTTTCCTCATAGTGTCATTCTTTCAGTTTTCAGAACTTCATTTAACTGTTTCACATTCTTCAGAATTAATATAGCTCAGTTAAGTTCTAGAGGGCTAGTCGTCTTAGTCTAGTACAGGGAAACAAACAAGGAGTCCTCTGGAACTTTTAAAGACTAACAAATTTATTTAATGCTTGAGTTTTCATGGGAGGAGTGGCATTTTCACTCATGACAGCTCATGCATTAGATAAATTTGTTAGTCTTTAAAAGTGCCACAGAACTGTGTGGTTTTTTTTTTCAGTTACATAACTTATTTCTGTAACTAGGTGTGTGTAGCTATCTGAGGCTAAACCTAGTAAACTATTAAAAATTTTTAATTTCTTATTTTTTCTTTTTAAAGATAATCGTGTTTAAAATGAAATATGAATGTATTTAAGAAAGATAAGACCTAAACTTATTTCTTAAAGCATTTAAATAACAAGTAGGCTGAATCCATGAGCTGTCAAAAATTTTGACTTAAAGGCTGTTTTTTAAGAGAGTCAGAGGAATCCAATGTTTGAGGTTATACTTTTTAAATATGGCACAGTAAGTCACTGATCTCATTTTCAAGAGATTTTAGAGGGACTAGGAGTTTAAGCTCTGTCATTTTCATTTAGTCGTGTCTGAAAATATTTCTAGGTTGCTTCAAATAATAAATTTAATTCAGTGGCAACTTCTAATCCCTCTGTTTTTAGTGACTCATTTAGTTGTAAATATGATACATGTTTTGATAAGAGTTTATCCAAAACACTTAAGGCGGTTTTGTTTAATAAAAATGAACTTTATAAACTGTTCAGTTAAATGCTAGTTACCATTCTACCAGAAATTAACACAAAACATGAGGAAAAATTTATCTGGTAAATAAACAATAATTCACCATCTTCTAATGTACTAAATTGAGCAATTAATAACTATCTGAAGATGTTAATCTTTATAATTATAACATACCCTAAGTGTTTGATAGGTGTAAGCAAAAAGGTACTACTTAAATCTAGGATGAAGGTTCTATTTAGTTATCATAAATCTAAATGTTTTAATTGTTATCACAATGAATGTGAATGCGCTTTATTTAGAAAACTGCAATACAAATGAAAAAGTCAATTATAGTGATTTAAATCAAAACTTTCTTATTTAAATTGCTGCGGTTTTCCTCTTACGGTTTCATTCTTCCGAGTATCAAGCTCAGTACTGCAAATAGGCCTCTATTGTGATGTATGCAATACATAGTACACACCTGATCAGTCTCTTGCCCACTTCCCAAACAAAATCTGTCCAAGCATGTTTCCTTCTGGCTCTTGGTAGGGAACCTACAGGCCAGGCTTTGATGAATTACTATGTGTATTCCTTGCCCAAGGGATCCCAGTAAAACATCATGTGTCTCTTCTGTCATTGGACATCAAGAAATCCCTGGGTCACACACAGCAACTGATGAGAAAAACTTGCTAAAAGAAATGGTAGATTTCTGTCACTTGATGTCTCTACCCTAAGCTTGGGTATCTTTGTAAAAAGTTGCAGTATAGCTCAACCAGAAAATCACTTTATGAAGTGTGGATGTCAGGAACAGACTTTATTCTATTACTCTAATAGCATGTACCAATTACAATTTGCTGTTTGTTTTATTTGTATAGACCACAACATACATGTACATTTATATTTACATATGTTGGGGGGTCTTAGTCAAAGCTTCATAGATTAATGTTAAAAGGGACCAGTTGTGATCATTTATTGTCTGACCACCTGCACAATGCAGGCCACAGAACAACACCCATCCATTCGTGTAATAAACCTCTACCCATGACTGAGTTATTAAAGTCTTCAAATCATGGTTTAAGTTCTTTAAGATTCAGAAAATCCACCAGCAAGTGAGCCGTGTCCTGTGCTGTAGAGGAAGGCAAAAAAGCTTCACAGACTGTGCCAGTCTGCCCTGTAGAAAAATTACCTCTTGACCCCAAGTACAGTGATCAGTTAAACCCTGAGTATGTTGGCAAGACTCATGAGCCAGATACCCAAGAAAGAACACCCTATAACTCAGAACCCACCCCATCAAATGTCTCATCTTGGGCCATTGACGTACCTACCACCAGTAGTCAAAAAGTAGTAAATAGCCAAACTAGGCTGTCTCATCGTACCATCTCCTCCATAAATTTATCACGCTCAGCTGAGTGTTTTGCCCCCATAGTTGCCCTTGGAAGCCTGTTCCAGAACTTCACTCCTCTGATAGTATGAAATCTGCAGCTAATTTCAAGTCTAAAATTCCTGAAGGCCAGTTTATATCTGTTTGTTCTTGTGTCCACAGTACTGCTGAACTCAAATAATTCCTCTTCTTTCCTGGTATTTTTTTCCTTTGTATTTATGGAGAGCAATCATATCTTCCTCCTTCTTTTGGTCAGGCTAAACAAGGCAAGCCTTTAAGTCTCCTCTCCTAAGGCAGGTTTTCTGTTCCACGGGTCATCCTAGTAGCCCTTCTCTGCGCTTGTTCTGATCTGAAATCATCTTTCTTAAAGAGGGGACCAGAACTCCACACAGTATTTCAGATGAGCTCTTATCAGGGCTTTGTTTAACAGTACTAGCACTTCCCTATTTCACTGGAAATACCTTGTCCCATGCATCCTAGGACTGCATTAGCTTTTTTTCATGGCCACATCACATTGGCAATTGATTCATAGTCATCTTGTGATCAGCTAGTGCAGTGGCTCCCAACCAGTGTGCCAGGGCACACTGGTGTGGCACAGGAACACCCAAAGTGTGCCGCAGGCATGCCGGAGAGCTGGAATTAAAGTTTCCTCCCTGCTCAGCCCAGCCACCTGGGCTGTGCAGGGCTGGGAAAAGGCAGGGGTTAAAGTAAGGGGGAAGGCAGCAGAACACAGTTCTGGGGACCCCATATTTTTAGGCAGGCAGCATTCTGGCTGCCTAAAAATAGAGGAAGACACTAGAATGGGGAGTTCCAGGAGACCCCCTAAAAATAGCAGGAGCAGCCCAAACACACCGTTCAGGTGGCTCCACCTTGAATCCAGCCAGCAAAGAGCTGGAGGAGGCTGGGAGTGTGTGAATCTGCTCCTGCAAGGTGGAGCAGCTTGTGTCAGGCAGCCTGCAAACAGCCCAGGTAAAGGCTTTGGGGAGGAGGACTGCTGGGGGTTCTGTGGGGCAGGTAGGGGTGTGTGTGTGTGGTAGAGGGGTGGGAGTGGATGTGTAGCAGAGAGTGTGTGGCTGAGGTTGTAGGGTGGCTGTTTGGTTGGGAGGGTGTGTAGCTGGGGGGTGGGGCGACTGTGTGTGTGTGGGGGGGGGGGTGTACCTGGGGGCTGGAGGCCTAGTTCTGGCCCCTGCAGTGATGGGAGGGTCCATCACAGACAGCAGGGGGCTTGGGGAGGGGAGGATGGGACTCACTGGGGTGGGGGGGAGCAGCAGTAGGCTGAGGATTTGCCCTGGGTGACAGGGAGCCACTGCAGAGAAGAGGGAAGTGGGTGCTACACCATGGTCCCCTGCCCTACCTTCCCACTTCCCAGGTTCTCCCCTGCCCCCCCAAGCCGCTCTTGTTCTCCCTTCCTCTCTCTTCTCTTGCCACCCTTGTGCTGTTCTCCAAATGGTGGCCCTTCTCTTTTTGTGACCCCTGCCCTGCTCTGCTCCGCTCCCCACACTCACTCCTGCCACTGCACATGATTCCTGACCTCCCATCTTTTGCCACCCCTGCTCTGCTACTCCCACTACCCCATATAGCAGCATTTCCAAAACACTGTGCCATGGTTCATGAATATTTATAAGTAATTTAAGTTAATTTGAATATTCATAAGTTTTTAATGGTGGTGTGCCTCAACAAATTTGAAGGTATCAAGGTGTGCCACGAAAGAGAATAGGTTGGGAACCACTGAGCTAGTGAGCCAGGTCCTTCTCCATCACTTCCAACTGATGCACCTCCAGCTTGTAGCAAAATTTCTTGATATTAATACCTAAATGCATGATCTTGCACTTTCCACTATTAAATTTCATTCTGTTCCTATTACTTCAGTTTACAAGAGCATCCAGATCTTCCTGTACGATATTCCAATTCTTCTCTGTATTGGCAACACCTCCCAACTTGTCATCTGCAAACTTTATTAGCGCATCCCCACTTTTTGTGCTAAGGTTGGTAATAGAAAGCTTAAATAAGATGGGTCCCAAGACCGATCTCTGAGGAGGTCCACTAGTGTCCTCCCTCTAGCCTGACAGTTCACCTTTTCTGTATCACATTTGGTAATTTCCCCTTTAACCAGTTCCTTATCCACCTTCAAATTTCGTGTGAATTCTCATTGTTTCTCATTTAACTAATAATTCCCCAGTGTGGAGCCATATCAGATGCCTGACTGGAATCTAGATAAATTAATTCCACTGCATTCCCTTAGTCCAAAACAAAACAAAAACCTCCTCTTATTTCAGAAAAGGAGATCAGGTTGGTCTGGTACAATCTACCTTTTGTAAAGCCCATGTTGTATTTTATCCCAATTACTGTTAACCTTAGTATCCTTAGCTACTTTCTCTTTCAATTTTTTCCCCCAAGCGCTTGCATACTTAAGAGGTCAAACTTATATGCATGTAGTTACATGGGTCACTCCTTCCCCTTCTTAAAAATAGGGACTGTTTTAGCAACTTTCCAGTCATACAGCTAACTGCTGAGTTTACAGATTCATTAAAATTTGGGAGATAAAGTTCAGGTGATTATTAATCATGATTCCTGAGTCCTTCTCAGTTGTTGCTTTCCAGGATAGAGTACTTCATCCTGTTTATGTGATTTGTATTCGTTGTTCCTTGAGGTATGTTTTCATTAAAATGCATGTTTGAATTCATTAACATTGCCAAGCAATTCAAATTGTGTTATTGCACTGATCTTTTTTTGCCATTTACCACTCCATCCATCTTTATCATCTTTGCCGGGGTGCCCAAACTTGCGGAACTCAAGAGCCACACAAGTTGATTATTAAACCTTCCAGAGTCACACTGAGGCATATAGCCATATACTTTTACCTGTTCCAAAATTTCTAAGTTTAAAATTCATTGCACATTTCAATTTTATCATATGAAAAGGGCAAATGTTGATCCTGCTAATGTCTGATTCTAATAATTTCTTGAGGTTACCATGAAAACTAAGCCTATACAGTAAAAACTTCACTGTTGCTTGATGTAAAAGGCTGCAGGCCAGTGGCAAGCTTTTTAAAATCTGAGCAGTAACTTGTTAATGCAGTATGTAAAAGCTCTCTCAGGTGCTGATCTGTACGTATTGGACCATGTTCTGATTTCACAAACATCTTGTGGAATACAATGCTTCACAGCAGTAAGTTGTGCCAAAAATTGAAGGTAATCCTGACCATGCTGCACTTCTCCCGCTGTCCCAACCCTCTCCCAAATCCCCAGGCCCCCTTACCTGGCCGCTCTGGCGGCTAGACATGGGCTGGGGCTTGCCCCGAAGCACTCTCAGAGCATGCTCAGATCATGCTCAGGGCAGGACATTTAAAACTCCTAGGCTGCGGCTGATTTCCTAAATTGATTTGCTGATGTTCTTCCACGAGCTGCACTTTTTCATTCAAGAGCTACATGTGACTCCAGAGCCACAGTTTGGCTATGCCTGGTCTATGCACTTTACCAGCTGTGATTTTTATATTCATTTGACCAAGAATTGATTGATCCCTGTTTGCAGGAACGTCGCTGGCCCTGGAAAAGACCCGGGGCACAGGCTTAGGCCACACCCCCTCGGCCACATTCCGGCGCCCTGGCCCGATAATTCATCGGGCTCCTGCCGCTTCCAGCCTGGCCCCAGATCCCCGGCCAGTTTCGGGGCCAGGAGAGGCAGGTGCTGCTGCGGGTTTCCCATCCTCAATGCTGGGCCGGGAGAGTCAGGCACTGCCGAGGGCACCCTGGCCAGGGTCCTCGGTCTGGGATGGGGCGACCCAGACACTCGGGGGCACCAGTGCTGAGACTCAGGGCACGTTCTCTGTGTGCCAGGTGCCAGCGATACCCATGCCTGTTTAGTTCCAAAGGGGCAGCTGTGTTAGTCTAGTTCAGCCAAAAAAAGCAAGGAGGCCTGTGACACTTGAAGACTAACAGATTTATTTATCTCATGAGCTTTTGTGGGAGAAAATCCCACTTTGTCAGACACTTTGAAGATGGGGGAACTTACAGAATGGGATGAAAATAAGTTTCTTATTTTCATCCCATTCTGTAAATTCCCCCATCTTCAAAGTGTCTGACAAAGTGGGATTTTCTCCCTCGAAAGCTCATGCAATAGTTCTGTTAGTCTTCAAGTGCCACAGGACTCCTTGCTTTTTTTTTTTTATTTCTGTGTGATTCTTCATTCCAATTACTTTTCAGGATCTATCAGCCTGTTTTTGTTTGTGCGCTGAACGGACTATAGTACAGTATTGTTTTTAATATTAGTCATATAGTCCAAATTTAAGTATAATGTCAGCAGTTATCTTTCTCAATCGAACTTGTAACCTCATCCAGAATTGAAGACGTTTTCCATCAAAATTTTGATTGACATTGTTAGGTAGGTTACTACCCTTTTAATTCTCTGATTGAACCCTATATTTGTCATTCCATGATTTTGTCTGGAATTGGTGTCAGATTAACTAGTCTGTAGTTACCTTCATCATCTCACACTTTTAAAATATTGGCACAATTAAATTTTGTTTTTCTTGTGGTATTCCTCAGCATTACAGTATCTATTAAAAATGTGTATTGAGTGTTTAATGGTTGAGAGGTTCTCAGCCAATTCTTTTAAAATTTCTCAGTGCAGGTTACTCAGTCTTGCAGATTTAAAAATCTCTCACTCTTATGCATACTGTTAAATTTTCTCTTGTTTCTGTGGGACTAGAAAATGCATTATCGCTGCAAGATTTGAATAAACTATCCACCTTCTCTTCAAATACAGAACAGGAATATTGAATACGACTTTAAGACATTTTCCTCATCTGCATCTAGTAACATTTATATCTTATTAGGATTCCTTTTGTTCATGGTCATTTAAAAAAGAAATTCTTAGGTTTTTCTGTTTAAACTCTTGTTCCCAATCAATATTGTTTGTAAATGGGACACTAACCTACTTTATACTCTAAGTACATAACTGGTTGGGACTGTAGTCTGTTGGATTATATGTTCCATTATCTCTTAGGTTTATTATGTACAATCAGACTGATCACCTAGAAGATAAGGTGATGAGTAAAAGTCGACATCAATTTGTGACAAACAAATCATGTCAAGCCAACCCAGTAGCCCGTTCTTCCTGTCAAAGGCTTTAAGGATAGTGGGGAAGCAGTAGATGAGTCTCACTTCATTAAGGATTTTGATGCTGTCTCAAATAACCTTTTCTTAAGCAAACTAAGGACATAGAATTTAGATCAGTGGTTCCTAACTTTTTTGGCTCAAGGGTCACAGATATTTTTACAACCCTGAAGGGCTGGCAATCTCTGCCATTAGGCCTCCCCACTGAAGCCAGATGGAAGGAGTTCCTCACTGATCTCGTCTCCTTCCTTGCAGTAAGGAAACTACATGTGTCCTATAACTCTGTGCACCCCAGGGATCCCTAGGTAGAGGTTCCTTTTTGCATCTAGGGGTTGGAAGATCAAGCTCCCCTCCCTCTGGTTCCAGCAGGGACCTCAGCACCTAGGGACCCAAGCAGAGCAATTTGTTCTCTGCTGGAGCTAGGTGAGAGAGAAGTGCTCATCTCCCTCCCTCTCTCCCCCCTGCTTCCAGCAGGCACCTCAGTGCTTATGGACCTAGGCAGAGTACTTTGCCACGATCTGAACACGGATCTCCATTTCCTTGGCTGCAGCAAAGAACCTGCTCTGGTCTCTTCGAAAGCCCCCGTGGGCCACTCTTGGCCACCACGCCACAGTTGGGAACCATTGGCCTGGAGGAACCTACTATATATGAAGGTGGCTGTGTGACTGACTGTAAAATGGTACTCAAAATCCTTATTAGTGGTTCACAGCCCCGCTGAAATAGTATATTGAGGGATTCCACAGGGATCTGTCTCGGGGCAGGGTATGTTGAGTATCTTTTGTAAGTGGTTGGATAACAGCATAGAAGAGAATTCACTTTACAAAGTTTGCAGACAGTGCCAAGCTGGGAAGGATTGCAAGTGCTTTGGAGGAGAGGATTAAAATTCAAAATATCTTGACAAAATGGAGAAATGGTCTGAAATAAATAAGATGAAATTCATCAGAGATGAATGCAGAGTATGCCACTTAGGAATGAGTAATCAATTGCGCAAATACAAAATGACAAATTGTCTGAAAGAGAGTATTGCAGAAAAGCATGGGGGGGAAGGGAGGGAGGATGTAGTGGGTCACATGTTAAATGAGTCAATAATGTAATGTTGCAAAATAAACTAGCATCATTTTTGGCTGTATTGCCCAGGAGTGTTGTAAGGAGGAATGATTCTTCTATTTTACTCAGCACTGATAAGGCCTCAACTTGAATACTGGGCACTGGTTATGGGCACCACACTTCAGGAAAGAGGTACTTGCTGGTGGATTCTCTGTACCTTAAAGCTTTTAAACCATGAATTGAGGAGTTAAACTCAATCATAGGTTAGAGTAGCAGTTCATAATCTTTTTTTTGTGTGTTACAACACAGATGGTAATGTGTGCAACACAGCTCCTCCACTGCTGGAACAAGTCCCTCCGCCTCTGAAAGAAACCCTGCAAGAAGCTGGAGCATGGCGGCAGCTTCCCATGCTTCAGTTTCCTGGCAGGGGGGCTGGTTTCTTTTGGTGGGGTGAGGGGGAGGTTCTTTTGGCGTGCCATCTCCCAGTAACACATGTGGCCATGTGCCATGACACAGGGCTTGAGAACTGCTGAACTAAAAGTTTATTACAGGAGAGAGTGGGTGAGGTTCTGCTTTCTGAGTTGTGCAGAAGATCAGACACTAGATGATGGTATTGGTCCCTTTTGACCTTAGAGTCTGATTGGACATGTTGGAGAAAGTCCAGAGGAGAGCAACAAAAAAGAAGGCTATTGAAAACATGGCCTGTGAGGAAAGACTGAAGTAGATTGGGTTTCTTCAATCTGGAGAAGTCTGAAGAGGGATATAAATCTTCAAGTACTTAGAAGGCTGTTTATAAAGAGAAGGGTGATTCATTGTTCTCCTAATTGTTGGGGACAGGACAAGTAGTAATGGATTCAAATTGCTGCAGGGAAGATTTATGTTAGACATTAGGAGAAACTTCCTAGCTGTAAGGGTATTTAAGCACTGAAACAAATTACCTAGGGAGGTTCTGAAGCCTCTTACTGGTAGTTTTTAATAACATGTTAGACAATCACCTGCTAGGGATGGTCTAGATCATGGGTCTCAAACTCACAGCCCCTACAGTTATTTCCTGTGGCTGGCAACGACACTTAGAATTTCTCAAACAATTAATAATGCAAAATTTAAAGTGTGTTTACTTACTCACTTTGTCTTCCTGATTATACTTCCATCTTGAATGGAAGTAATTCTTTCGTAATTACTCTTGGCATATATGTGTTACTTTTCATTTATTCATTTCGACTACACTTTTTACCATTGAGAAGGTTTCAGTGGTGTAGCCCTGGGCCTAATGTATTGGTCCTCATGAGGCCCTTGTGGTGTTTCTGAGTTTGAGACCCCTTCTCTAGATAGTGTTTAGTCCTGCATCAGTCCAGGATTAGATGACCTATTGATGTCCCTCTTAATTACACATTTCTGAAATTCTGATTGGGATTCATGGTCAGCTGAGCCAAGGAAATGTGTAATTTTTTATTCATTGGTGTATTTGTCACCTGTTAAATGAGGTCTGTATATAATTATCCTGAGTCCAGTGTACTACTAGTGTTTCAAAATTGTCTAGAATTTTCAGAAACTCAGAATAATTGACAATGACACTTTATTTTATTTATATTATAGCTATAAACCTTGGTTATGGTTATGGTTTTTTTAGTCTGATTTGGTGGTCTGTAACAGACTCCTAGTAAACTTGGTTTACTTGTGCCACTTCTGGTCGAAAACAATACATGAATAAATCCCTTCTACTCATGGGCATTTTGTCGCATCTCAGAACAGTTGCGTCAAAAGTATCACACTACTGCTCAGTGTAGCATCTTTATCTACCTTCGGTATGTGTATGGTCCCCTCTGCCATTTGAATGACTCAGTTTTTTCCTGAGTGTATCCTCCTAACACCCCTGGGAGGTAAGGAAGTAGTAGTATTACCCTCCCTGTGTCTCAGGTCACATAAGAGACTGGCAGAGCAGGGACTTGAATCTACCAAGCCCTAACCACTGGACCACAGACTTTAGCTGTTGCTGTACAGTGCAAGAGATGACAGATCCAACGTACTGTGATATCAGAGGTTTAATATGAAAGGTTTTAACATGCTTTGATTTAATCAGTCAAAATTTTGTCATCCTGTCTTTTGACCATCTTAAGACAAAATTAGCGTACTTGAGCAAAATACTAAGACTTTACTGCTGTGAGAGGTGCTTGCATTGCTTCTAGACTATGTTGTTGATGCGCTGTCTTGCGTAGCCTTTAGTTTGGAATGCCATAGTTAGCTGAAATAGATTCAGAACGGAGCATGCCTTTCAGCGGCAAATTTCACATAATGGCTTCTATGCCTTTTGATTTCTCTTCATACATTTTTAATTGCAAGTGTCTGAAACTGATTATTAGCTTATAGGTGTCTATGGCAATCTTTCTTACTGTCACATTTTAAATTCTTAGTGGAATCTTGGGAAGAGGTGGATTCTGTGAATTTTTATGTGGATGTGACGACAAGTATTTAATAAATTTAAACAGAGAATCTTAAGAATTTTTTTACAGCCATGTTTTTGCATTAGGGTTGTTAAACGCAAAACCTGCCTGACTTATGAACACAAAACAAAATTCCTGAGGAATAGCCGTATTTTTCAGCAAAACTACTAAGGAGTCCAGTGGCACTTTTGAAAACTGTTTATTTGTCACTTGATCTTTCGTGGGGATAATCCCACTTTGTCAGGTGCATGAAATGGAAAAGATAGTGTTGTAGGTATAAATTTCTAGATACAGAGAAGGGTGGATCACACAGAGAAGTGGTCACCTAAAGGTACCTTTCCTTCTGTTTCTCCACCTGCAGGCACAAAGCACTCATTCACTACTGGGCATGCCTATATTCTATCACTGCCTTTACCAAGTGACCCCCTGTTTGTGTGTGTGTGTGTTTGTTTTTTAAAAGCCTATTAAAACACATATTCCCCAACTAATAAAGCTGATAAACTAATAACACATTAAGCTTGATAACAAAATGTTTTGTGTCAGTCTTTAGAAGCATGTGACTTAAAAATAACAAGTTCATGCAATTATCAACAGTAAGTGTGTTGCAGTAGAGCATCCTGTCTGCAGCGGATGATGATGTGACACGCAGGGGATTAGAGGCTGTTGTCAGAATTTCTTTGTCTTCCAAGTGAACAGGTGCTGGTAGCATTGCTGAGACTGTACTTAGCCTTTGATAGCAACTTCAGAACTCTTTTTGCCTTTATGCAGTGACTTTCCCCTTAGGACTGTGTATACTGCCCTCACTCAGACAGTATGATTGACTGCTTTGCTTCACTGAGAATTAAGTTGTGGGCCTTTTCCCCTTATGCCGCATCAAACATGCTGTTTGCAAAGGAGGAAAACATGATTTTCATTGAGCTTGGGCTACTTGGCTCTTTAGGATGAGCATTCAGATCTTGGAACAAAATGTGCTTGCGAGACCAGCTGCAAAAAGTGGCTTAGGTCGGTGGTGTTAATGACAACTGAACTGAATTTCTAATTCTCTAACTGCTGTAAAGAACTTCAATAATCTAAGTTCCAAAGGGGTAGCCGTGTTAGTCTAGTTCAGTAAAACAAATAAATACTTATAATTGTTAATTATCATAATATAGTTATTTCAGGGCTATTTTATTGTTTTTAACTTTCATGTGGTAATATACATCTGTTGAGTTCTCTCATGTTAATGTAAGAATATATAGCTTAATGGATGTTTCGCTAAGGCTATTCATCAATCACCATTTTGTCTTTTTTTTGGAGACCTGATATTAGCTTTGCCTGTTCTGCCCCTTCTCAGCCTATCTTCTTGTCTCTTCTCATACCTGCCTTCTTCCTTAGCCCCAGGCAGCTGTGATCCTCTGTTTCTGCAGCTGGGTCTTGATTCCTCTAGGCTGCTTTGACTGACCACTTGCTGACTGCTGCTGCACCTGCCTCCTCTCCAGAAAATGAGTGGTTTCTGAGTGACAACAGTGCCACGGTAGTGTCAGGAGACAGAGAATGGACAGTCAGTAGGTTACCCCATCCTACTTGTGTTGCCAGGGATTGCTTGCTCCATGCTTCTGCCTTGGTCCAGCTCTACCATGGGCAAATGAAAGTGTGGGTGTGGAGTACTTACTGGTACAGCATTTTGTCAGACTGTCACTTGCTGCATTCATGAAAGTGACTTCCTGCTAGAATAAAAATATGAATTATCAATTCCTTAGTAAAAATCGGTTTCTACTACAGTCAGTTCAATAAGCCAGATATGATTTCTTTGCATAAGACTAGTCTTGTGAGGCATATGAGTGATTCCTTAGTGAAAGCAAAGTGAAATAAAATAGCTTTTAAATGACAATTATTCCTCAGTTCTGTCTCTCACAAGCATGTTAAACTCGTGTTTTCTGAAGTATGCTCCTTGTAACAGGAACTGACTAGAGAAACGTAAGACCTCTTTAAAAAAATATACAAACATTATAATATAAGATCATATAGTCTAACCCATTCAACTTGCCGTGTGGGTTTCTAGTAATTATGGATGACTGCTGTTAGAATTTAGTTGCGGTTCTGTAGGTAAAATAAATTTTAGTTGTTCTATGTTTTGGAGTGTCCCTTTAAAAATCTTTATCTCAGAGGATAAGAGGTCCTAAAGATAGGCAAAATACTATAATTAGGTAGAGTATCTCCCACTCGCATACAGTAGCTACCTCCTCTTATGGAGGCAGGAATTTATTGAGCTGAGGGGGGCACTCTTTCTCTAGTTTTTTGTTCTAAGAGCATCTTCACCAGAAGTCCATCAGCATAGCTGTGTTGCTGTGGCTGCTGTAGTGTAGGCATGGCCTTACTGAAAGGAGCATTAGGTACAATAAGATTCTTTAAAGTGACCTGGTGTCTTTAGTTACTGCAGCATACAAATGGAACTGTTTCCTCTGAGGTCTGACATTTGTGTACAGTTTGTTAGAAATGCTACTTTTGGTGGTGTAGATTTCTTTATGGCAGTGCTAGCTGGATGTAAAAAGTATAGAACTATGGAAGGACGAAATCGTGTTTTTTACATACGTTCCTCAATTCCTCATACATTGGCATTAACGAAGCCTCCTTTAAATAATTGGCCTTATTTAATTAGGACCATTTTGGTGCTTCTGTGCAGAAATGGAAGCAATTCAATTTCAAAGGCAAGGAGGTGTGTAGGAAAAGACCCTTGTGAAAAACAAGGGACTGGTGTAAAATGTGGAAAGGAATGCAAAATGAGGTACTATGCCATTTGTGCTTCCATGCTTGCTTATATTTATTTGTCATGCACTTATGGTTCCATTGCGTGCTTTATCTTTTTGTGGGGCGAGGGCTGAGACTGGTCTTTGATGAAGAAATATGATTAAGGAGGGTTGGCAAGCCAGTCCACTGACTGCTTATTTGGCCAGAAAGAACCCCAAGCCCACACAGTATCTCAAGCCAAACCTTGCTTTTAATATGAAAAATTCCCTTCTAATGTGGTCAGTGACTTCACACTTCTCTAGAGGGTCATCCCTTCCTGCTGCTGTTTGAGTTGTCATATGTGTAAGGAAAAAGGACGTTTGCCTCCTCTTGCTCTGAGTGGTATTGACATCTGTGAGTCATGGGGGTGGGTGGAACAGCAGCAATTAGACATCGAACAGCAACAAACAAGGAGCCTGGTGGTGCTTTTAAAGACTAACAGATTTATTGACGAGATACATCATAACTGAGAGAGCATTCCAGAAGCTGTAAAACATTAACAGTGATCTAATGAGCAGGTCTGCAGACAGTCCAAAAATCACGTGCATGGAAACGTCTTTTACTGTATACGAACACGTGGAGGGTGCGTTCTGTTCTTCTCTGTGTGTGACGTGGAGATAGAATGGAGGAACTTGGATTCTTACGATGTGTTTTTGACAGCCAACTAAAGGCAAATATTAGTGCAGGCAAATGATAAGAAAAGGAAAACTGTTTTGCAGTAAAATTTTTCCTTCTGTGCATTATCCTTCTGCTTTGTCTTCAGTATCAGAAAGCATGGAGACTTGAAGACAGTAATATGAATGACAATGAAAGTGTGGCTAATTCCATTTCTTCATCTTTCAATGAGAATTTTGCTGATCCATCTGCTTTGGCATTGAAAACTCTTTACTTCTTGGGAAGTTGTCTGACCTTCATCAAATTGATGTTCATACTGCACTTCATCCTGTTTGATGGATGGAGGAATATTCAAAATGTACACCTGATGATTATCACACAGCTCAGTGCATTGCTGGCTGGTTCAAAAACATTATCAACTGGTTGGTTCCCAGAAAGTTATTTCAGTTATGACTCACATTGTGGCTAATGTGAAAGCTGCCTGGGCTTTAATAAATGAGTATCCAGATTTGTATGACAGATGGCTGTCCTTCAGTGTGGCTTTTCATTGGTAATGTTGAAGCTCTGACAGCTTTCTATCATGTGACAAAAGTGAAAAGCATTCCTAAGTTTGTCAGAAACAAGTGTAATTTTTTTAGTATAATTTAATACAGCACTCACTCAGTTCTACCCACGCTGAGCGTGCCTTGTTTTGTTTGATGGGTACGCTGTTGAATGTCTCAAAGAACTTCAGATGTGTAAGAAGGCTCTTAGTCAGCTGCTGTTGAAGATCTCGGTGGAGTATATCCTTAAGGGATCTCCATGGACCATGCTTTTCTTTTGGGTACAAACTCAAAATTCATCTTGCTGCTAGAAATGTAGCTCAGTCCATTTAGATGATGGGAAATGGTGGTTCTGCATTGTCTGAAGGCAAGAACAGGTTCCTGAACATTGTGATGTATTTATGTTCTCTTTTCACAGTCCACTTTCAAGATCTGAAGAGAACGAGTAACATCCTGGGGAAAAAAAAAAGTGATCATTCTTGCACATAATGTTGCCTATCCTCTAGATCAGTGGTCCCAACCTTTTCTCTGCCATGGCACACCTTGATACCTTCAAAATTTTTGAGGCACACCACCATAAAAAAACAAACAAAAAAAACTCATGAATTTTCAAATTCACTTAAGTTACTTATGAATATTCATGAACCGTGGCACTGTTTCAGAAATGCCATATGGGGTAGTAGGTGTAGCAGAGCAGGGGTGGCAAGCCATGGGAAGTCAGTCGTGTGCAGTGGCAGGAGTGTGGGGAGAAGAGCAGGGCAGGGATGGCAAAAGAGGACAAGGGCAGCCATGTGGGGAACAGCACAAGGGTAGCAAGAGAGGAGAGAAGAAGGGAGAACAAGAGTGGCTTTGTGGGGGGCAGGGGGGAACCTGGGGAGTGGGAAGGTAGGACAGGGGACCAATGTGCAGCACCCACTTGCCCCTTCTCTACAGTGGCTTCCTACCACCCAGGGCAAATCCTCACCGCACTGCTGCTCCCTCCCACCCTGGTGGGTCCTGTCCTCCCCTCCGCCAGCACCCCGCTGCCTGTGATGGACCCTCCCATCACTGCAGGGGTCAGAGCTAGCCCTCCAGCCCCCAGCTACACCCGCCCACCTAACCAAACAGCCACCCCACAACCTCAGCTACACACCCGCTGCTACACAGCCACTCCCACCCACCTCTGCCACATAGAATCATAGAATCATAGGGTTGGAAGGGACCCCACGAGGTCATCTAGTCCAACCCCCATACATGCCTGCCCCACACAACCCCCAGTATCCCTCCCCCCCAAAGCCCTTACCTGGGCTGTTTTGCGGGCTGCCTGCCAGGAGCTGCTCTGCCCTGCAGGGGGGAGATTCACACAGTCCCTGCCTCCAGCAGCTCTCTGCTGGCTGGGCTTAACATGGAGCCACCAGAACTCTGTGTTCCAGCTGGTCCTCCTACTTTTAGGGGGACCCCTGGAACTCCATGTTCTGGTGCCTTCCTCTTATTTTTAGGGGGGCCAGAACACTGTCTACCTGAAAATATGGGGTCCCCAGAACTGTGTTCTGCTGCCTTCCCCCTTACTTTAACCCCTGCCTTTTCCCAGCCCTGCACAGCCCATGTGGCTGAGCTGAGCAGGGAGGGAACTTTAATCCCAGCTCTCAGGGATGCTTGCAGCACACTTCAGGTGTTGCAGCAGCACACTGGTTGGGAATCACTGGTCTAGATCCATACTTTAGGCCAAGCCCTTTCTGATGACTAATGTAGTTCAGATCATGACCTTGTAATGACTGTTTCAAATCTTTAAAAGATGTCGAAATCCACAGATAGTTCTGATGGAGGTAGCAAATTGATAAAACAAGAAGTGGCCCATGCAGTTGCAAAGCGATGTGGAGTGCAATCCCAGCAGTTGAATCAGAACAGGTTGTTCCTTCCTTGTGATGGAACGGGTTGTGTCCTTTTTTGCACTCTAGCTACTGCGGCAGAATTTTTATCATCACATCTGTCTGTCGTTGCATGTGCAAAATGAAATTGGTCAGTTTGGGGACTTGTCCGTTCAAAATCTGGAAAAAAAACTGAAGATCTTTGCTGCTGGAAGCCAGTGTCTGTGAATCACAATTTAAGTTTACAGAAGAAATTGGCAGCTGAAAAGATGACTCAGTAATCACCAGATGAAAAAGGAGATGTGGATGAATTTGATGACAAAGATGTAGATGAAGCAGTTGAAGCTGATAAAGAAAAATAATAAAAAAGCCAGATGTGTGAAGAGTTGGCCTTCTAGCTAGCAAAACTGCATTTAAAAATGATTATTTTTAGTTTCTATGTATTTCATTTCATTTTTCTTTTAAAGCTGTTCATTCTCAAATTCCATTCACATTTAAATGCTAATATGTAAAAATAACTACATTTCATTGTTTTTCAATTTTTAGTTAAAGTTCAGGTATTTTTTTTTAATTAAGCTTGTGTCTAAAGTTAAGCATATTGGAGACCCTAGTCTTGCTCTTCATTGTTAGAGTTCCTGTTTTAATTTGTGCTTGAAAATATTTCACCCGTTATTGACCAAGTATCTTTGGTCTAAATGCCTCACTCTGAAGGATAGTCTTGGGTTGTATGGACAGATTCTTATAGCAGTGATAACCAAAATGAGGGGCAGAAATGTGTAATCACAGAATTTTACTGTGTTAATAAGGTATTTTCACATGAATAGAGCTGAAGTGACCTGAGCTTTCTGCAGTTCTAAATATATACACTTGAATATATTTTCCACTGTTTGTAATGTGTGTGTCAGCCATCCAAGCACAAGATTCATTCTTGCCCATATCAGCAGGACCTCAAACATTTGAAATGGCTGGAGTGTATTATTGCAGATTGGTCTCTTGAGCAAATAGTGTACAAAGATAAATATTGCTCTATTCCTTCTTTTCCAGACACCAAATTGAATTATTTCTAATTAGGAAACAGAATGGTGGGTGTCGGTGTATGAGTGAGAGGCTGCAGATCTGTAATTGGGCTAGTCATTCTGGGGTATAAACTGTCCTGCATCCCCAGTCCATCCTTTTCTTCAACTTTTTTTTTTGTAAGTTAGATATCTTTTCTGATAACTTCAAATCCTTTGTAAAGACTGCCAGATCATTTACTTGAATCGTTTGTATATTTTGTACTTCTGCAACACGATGAAGTATGTGAAAATGGTTTAGTATATAGGGGAAGCTATTCACTTTATGTGAACTGCTAGTTGGAAATTGAGCATCTATCCCTAATACAATCTGAACTTAATTTGGGTTTGTTGCAGGCAAAATGAATGACCCTATTAATCATTCTAGGGGACTGTGTATATTTCACTGCAGTGCAGTTAGGGTTAGTTTTTGGAGTAGACAATCTCCAGTACTATTTTAATAGAAATATTTTGAGTCTATAATTAGATGTTAAACTCTTAAATTGTTTATTTCTCATGGTAAGATTCAAATGTATATTTTGCCGCAAAATAAGACAGGTGTATGTTTTGAAATCTGGGTGCCTCCCAGATGTGTAGCTAGTTCCCTTAATAAATTGGGCTTTTCACCCCCATTCTCTTGCTAAAGAGAATGAAGTCTTTGTCCTTGCAAGACAGGTCTAACAGGGGAAAAAAATCATTTGAAACTTCTGCATTATCATTCACTGACTTGATAAAAAAAAAGCAGAATTTGAAATAACTTCCCTGTATGGTCAAAAGGAAATAAGATTTCTTTCTTCGAGGGGAGCTGTTAGGGAATTTACAGTTTAATGCTTGATGTGGGGTTATTTGCTGCTTTTTTTAAAACACATTTTAAAGGTAGCTGAAGCTAGGCTCTGAAAAATGCAAATGCAAAATACTAAAACCAGGCAGTCATGAACAACAAACTCTCAGCTAACCTATATTAGCAGAAATAGCACTACACTGGTAATTCTTAGAAGAAATTTTTTGCAGACATCTTCCTTTTATACCAAACTAATTAAAATTGAAATATCTGTCTTGACTAATAGGTTAAATATCTTATTTCTCCCATCTGTTCCCCAAATGGGGCTTACTAAAAATGCAGATATGATATAAAAACTACCCACATACCTTGAGTAACTTCTCTCCCTCCCAAACATCTCTGCCTCAAAAAAATTCTTATGACTCCTTTAGGCAAAATGGCAGTTTATCCCTCAAGCCCTGTTAACATCTTGTGTCAGGTCCTTCAATATTGTTGCTAAGTTAATAAAATTGAACAAAAGGGCATCAGGTTCCTACCAGCAGCACTCAAGGAGAACTTAGCAGCTTGTATTTGCTTCTTACCTCTGAATCCTCCTGCGTATGGCTGGTGTCCTTTGCAGCTGGAACTCCAGCAGAAAAAAACAAGACTAGGCTAGTGTTGACAAAATCTTTGTTTTAGGCAATCAGCTACCTTTCAAACCAAAACCTCACCCAGAGCTTCACGTTGAATTGTTGTGCAACATTGTTTTTAGACAGCTGTCTGTATTAGTGTAAATCTTTGCATAACATGCAAGAGTGTAGTGTCACTAAAGCAAAAGTTATTTTAACACTTGAATGTCCATTACATACATGACATTTGAAGGCTCCAGTTTAAATAAATGATTGTTCCCTATTTGCAAAACCATAACTGTTTAAAAACATGATCTCTAGTATTACAGGTGGGGCTTGTCGCACATCAGTTACTAGGATTGCGTGTGTAAAGTCATGTTTTCAGCTCTTTGTAATTGGGCCAGTATTTCACTATTTGTGCTGAAATTTTCCATTTCTGCTGATTAAGGATGATCTTTTCTGACATATTAGCCATTTTGGAGAGTGAGGTTAGGGGAATATCTTTTATGTTTAAAAAAAAAAAAAGTCAGGTGATGGTATCTTTAAACAGTTCTAGTGCCCCTGTGCTTTGATGCAAGGACTTGAAATTTGGTGGGATAGCCTTTGTGTCAAGAATGAGCCTTTTGCTGTTTTCATGAAAATCCATCCAGTTTGGTCAAATTATTAGCCTTTCAAAAATTGCAAACTTATACTTGCTCAATACAGATTCATTAAACTTTTAGCAGTTAAATTCCCAGATGATTCAGGTGGCACTGGGCCTGTTGTAGTTTGGGGCTCAATGAGACTTTCCCTGCATTTGCGGCTCTGGGCTGCTGCAGGCTGTGCTGGATCCTGGTCTAGGCAACTGAACTTGAGAGTAAGATGTCTTTCTCCTATTATCTCTCATTTCCCCCACTGCTGCCTAAGCAGCATGGAGGAAGAAGCTGTCTGATTTGAGGGCAGCAGGAGTAAGGCCAGATATGGGGATAAAAGTTGGAGTAAATTGGCACAAAGGGAGACTAGCAGATGTGGAAGGAGATTGGAATTGGCTAGGCAGGTTGGGAAGGACAGAATTTTGATTGTGAGCCAAAATGGAGGGGAAGAGCTGGGGTAAAAAGGGGAAAGAGAATGGGAATGATGCATTTAGGTTGAAGAGTCGTGAGGAATTCTGGGATTGTTTGTGTGGGGGGGGGGGGTTAAGTGACAGTGTAGATAAAGACTCTGTTATAATTAACAAAGTGGAAAAATTAAGGTTGTACAAGCTACCTTTTTGAGGATTGGCTTTTTAGCCTCAACATTCCTTTAGTGTAGTTTGTGTGCAATATGTTAAATTTACAGTATCACTCAGTGTCCCCGGGATTGGTTGGTTGTGTCTTTTGCTATGTATTTTCCCATGGCCAGTTCTTTAAACATGTAAATTATGTATAGCATATTGGAAAAATAGAAGTGTTGTTCTATATCTATCTATATATCTCTATCTATATTTATTTATTTTTCAGAATACTGACAAACATCTGTTTTTGCTTCTTTAGGCGAGGTTTGAATCCACCCCATAGGGTTAAGTCCATCTCCATGACCACATTCACACAACAGGAAATAGAATTTTTGCAGAAACATGGAAATGAGGTAAGTATTTATTGTCAATTATCTAATGCTTTGGTTAATGACTTAATTTGTTCCAGTGTTTGACTTTAAAACATTCTCAAGAGAGTGTATGCAGCCCAGAAACAGACTGGAGATTTCAGTCCTCAGAATGGACGCTCTTTAAAAGCAAAGTTCTTTCAGTTACTCTGGGAAATTTGTAATTTTGATGAATTAAAGCACTAACCAGGAGAAACTTGAATTCATACAAATAGTACCTTTGCTCTTCTGCTACCACCTTCTGTGTGTTTCTGAGAGGTGCAGTAAGCACTCTTCTTTTCATTCTCTGTAAGCTCTGTTCGTGGAGACTAAGGCACCACCAGTGTCTGGAACCATAGTTTGCAGCCCATTTAGCACACAGCTCCAGAAAATTCATTGCTTTTGGGTGGTGCCAGCTGAAGGGGAGATGGTGCCGAAGTGTCCTGCACAAAGTGCTCTCTGTCACTGGGGAGGGTGAAACAGCCCCTATAGTAAGGAGGTAGGCATCAGGCAATCTGTTGCTGTCTCCCCCCTTGCACTGCAGGAAGGAAAGGTTTCTGGTTTTGGCTCGGAAGTTCAGTTACGTAGGGAAGCTGATAGTGTCCAGTCACCGTGGGTTGGGGGGAGGCATCCAATTATCAGTCCATCAGCCATGGATGTAGTTGGGGGTGCTTTGTTCCACCATCCTGGATTTGTGCAAGTGTCAGACAAGACTTGCCCTGCTCAGCCTATCAGAGGGGAGGGGGAGGGAGGCTCCATCTTTCCTGTGCTGTGCCATCTCACTTGCCCCTCTTCCTGGCTGAGTCTGGGCATCTCTGGGATGTTGCCTTCTGGGTCCTAGTGTCTGCTGTCATCCTCTTCCACATGTGCTGGGTCCTGTTGCTGAATAATAATGAGTGCCTGTTGGGGAGTGGGTCCAGCACAAGAGGGTTGGGGGGAGAATAGAGGATGGGATAGAGAAGGGGTTGAAGAAGTGGGATAATGGGAAGCAGAAAGGGATGAGGCAAGTGGAAGAGAAGGAGATGACAGTCTGCTGCAAGAGGGAATGCTGCCGCCTTGCTTCTAGGTGTCTGTGTCAGAAGCATCTGGAGAAATGATGGGGGCATGGTGGCACATGCCCTCCTACTAGCCAAAACAGCATGTTGCCAAGCGTGGGTAGGAAAGGGGATGAGCATTCTTCTAGCTGCATTGTACCTGGAGCTGCCTGCAGGATACAGCATCCACTTGCCTATTCCCTGCCAGCTGTGTCCAAACCCAGAGTTCAAAGCTACAGCAGGAGAGTGTTCTGCTGGGCAGAAATTTGTACTGTGATTATTTGCCTAGTGAGGGTCCCTCCATGCTTGATGGGTGGGATCACCCCTACCTGTGACTGTCTGGGAGCAGTCATTCAGGGACATGTGCCTGACTGGGCAGCCACAGTAGGCAGGATGATGTGTATGTATTCCATGGATGCAACCCGTGTAACAGACGCACAGTGGCGTATTGGACATGTAGCAGTAAACAGGTTGAGAACCACTGGTCTGAAGATGAAGACTCTTAAACAGACTAAATCTGTTGAATGCTCTTATTTCTACAATTCACACTGCAAAAAAAATTTTTGAAATTATTTGACAAGACTGTTTCTTTCATTAAAAAAACATGTCAGTAAGATAAGTTCCTGAAGTGCTTGATGGGAGGAAGGGTAGCAGAGGGAATGGGACAATTTATGGCAGCCCATAGCAGAAGTTCTGACAGCATTCTCAGGTCAGAGAGGCTACTTAATTATGCTTTAAGAGACTGTTGGCAAGGCAAGTCACTCTTTTGAAATGATCATGCTTTGTAACAAAGTATAAGCATGAAATAAATTGTTCTTTAATGATGATCAGGTTTAGCTTTAAGAATGAAAGTAGAAAAGTTGGTTAGTTGGGTTTTTTGAAGCTGCTTTATTAAAGTGATACATAGTGGTTGCTGAAAAGTTTGACTAGCAATCACTTCTAGAAAGACTAACAAAATCTGAAATTATTAATCTAATTGTAAAATTGACTAAAGTGCTTAAAAACTAAATATTTAAATCAGTGTCACTGTTGCAGTTTCAAAAATCTCTGATGCTGGACTTGAAAACACGATGGTATGTTGTAGCTTTGTGTTGATTCAGGGGATGTAGGTAGCTGGGGCTCTGTGCTCCATGACTGTAGAAGTTGCTACAGTTACACTCCTCTTGCCATAGGATTGTTCTAGAATCTAGTCTTCATTTAAAACATTAAGATTGCCATGAAAACTTTTAATTGCTAATTTCTTTTAATCCTGTTCACACTTTGGTGTTTTCCAAAGTCTGCAGGAGTGGCTAAGTGGTGCAAACAACTTCTCTTTTACTATCTAAAGATAACTACATGTTAATCTCACTTAATCAGAAATACCTAACTAACATGTTTTTCCCACAATACCAAACACCTTTTCATGGTGCCAAAACCATCAAACCCGATTGCTAAATTTAACTGCTTCTATAATGCATTTGTGCTGTTATCAGTACAACAGTCTTCTGTATGTGGAAAACTGAATGGGACAGCATAAACTGGTTGCATTTAATATCAAAACAAATAACACAGGGACCAATGTACTGATTTTTGTCTCCTTTTTTCTAGTGAATAAAATGCTTCTTTGACTTAAACAAAGCTGTTCAGAAACCAGAGGGCCTCACTGGGTAAACTAGTGTCAGGTTGCCTTAGAGAGTACACAGTGTCTTGTCCTTAACAGTGAATTATTAGCAAGAGAAGATGTCGTTAGTCAAAGATCACTTAAAAACTTAGCTGAAGTATAAATACTGAAAATGGAGCATGGCTCTGAAGTGCTTTGAAGTTTCATAAACAAGATAATAGTGGCACAATTAAAATAAGTTTGACTTGTTAAATAAGCATTTTGTTTTGTAGTGTCCTCTTGAGGAGTTATAAACTAGTCCAGGAGCAAACTGGAATATGGTGCCTCATTGAAAAATGTCCTTAGTGGCCCAATTTGCTATGCAAAGTAGAAGCTGTTATGTACGTCTTTGAACATAAAAATAAGAGACAATATTTTCACTTCTTAGGAAAGGGTTTTTCTGTGTAATTACTGTTGTTAAACATGACTCTTTAACCAAATATTTTAGAAGTTGGATGTCGGAGGTTTCAGACATCTTGTTTTAAACACCCATTTCCAAAAAACAGTTCTAGCTGTTCACTCAAAGTCAGAGCAAGTATATGTTTAAGCATCAACACTTAAATTTTGTCCTTTGTGGATGAACAAGGATGCTTTGCAATTTTTCAGTCTAAAATATATTTTTTCCTTAAAGGAAGTGTCTGACCTGTATGGATATCTAGTGATTTAAATGACCTTGTCTAGCTTTTTGAGAAATGCCATGAGTAATACATCTGAAATTGTGCTCTAGATGTTAATCAGTTGAGTACATTTTCACTAGCATGTTACAAAAAAATTTGGTCACTCAGGCTGTGCCTGTTGGGTTTTGGATTTGCTTGTACACAAGGCGGAAGGGGTAGTGTTGGACAAAAAATATGCTTATTAAAGTAAAGGCGAAAGTTTGTCTTTGCTTACAGGAATTGTATAAAGGCCAATAAAATGAGCGTGAATGCTGTAGTTGCATGTGCACAGTGCATTGAAAATTCATATAGATTAAGTAAGTTTTCATTCCAGTTTAAATTGATCAAACATTTTCAAAGCATGGAGCACACCAGCAGTAGTTTATTAGTTGTTTTGTTCTTCCCTCACCCGCTTTTGTCTAGCAAGAAATGTACAGTTGTATTTAACATGATTGGTTCCTTAATTTTTATTCTGAGTAGTTCATTTTGTTACCATAAAATTGATAATGGTCATGGTTAATTTATATGAGCCCCCTGATTCTAAGAAATAATTACCTATGCACTGTAAATGACTAGTTTAAGTCTCCAATGGGAGAATTGAGTGTTGATATTATTCCAACACTTTCCTGTGGTATTATAGTGAGAAGGTCTACTTGTTGTTGTTGCATAACCAAGATTCAGTATCATTGACTGGAACAAACACTTAGAGAAGTGCAATGTATCTGAATTGTTAAATTTTTTTATATACTTTGTTTTCTTCACTCCTTCCAAGCTGCCAAGAACTTGCAATAGGCTGTGAAAAAATATTAATATATTAGGAGTTTGACTGACTGATTTTTGTCTGAGCCTGGCAGCACCTACCAAAAAAGTGGCTTGCCTACTTCCCTCAGCCATGTAAGGCAGAGAAAGGAAGGAGAAACTGGGAGAAGGAAAAAGAGCTATGGCTCCCTGATCCTCCTCCTCCAAATCAGCTGAAAAAGCCTGGGGGTTGTTGTAACTTGCCAGTTATCTTTTTGTTTCAAGTTGGGTTGATTTAAATCAGTGATCTCTTTTTTTTAAAATCAGCAAGCAGGAAGCCTTAAATACATTTTTAATATGGTTCTGCATTTGCATTTGTCTACCTGTCCTTTGCAGAGCAGCTAGCTATCACTATGTCAGTTCTGCAGGGAAAAAGGATATTCTGTGCAGAATGTAAATTCAGCTGCAAATTGTGCATTGCCCAGTGGTATGGAATTCCTGTCAGGTGTACTGTAAAAATGTTAGTGTGGTACTCATTCTGAACTTGGAGGTCAAACACTAATCTTAGCAATTCCTTCTTAATCTCATACATTATCTAATAATGTTAGATATTGTTGAAATATGTAATATATGCCAGCATTAGAAATACATATTTCCAGTTAGTATATTGTGGATATGTTTAAATGTACATTAACTTTAGGGTGGGAAACTAATTTGCTCTTTTTCAGTGTAGGATTCTAAACTGTCAGCAGAAGGACGTGATCTCACCAAGTTTGAGGAACTCTGGGTGGGGGCGGGGGAATGGGGTTAAAAAATAACCTTTAAACAAGCTAAATGAGTAGTTGCATTTTCTTCCCTTGCTGTGTTACTTTCTATTAGTTCCTCTCTTGGTGAATGGTAAGAAATTAATACTGTGTATTCAGGAGATCATTCTGTTTTTGCAGAGTCAAATAAAAACTACTGGCAATAAAGACTGGGGGACTCTTCATTCTCATCCCTTGACTTTATTAATGTCTACCATTTAAAGGAACAGGACCACGTCGAGACACTTCTTTCTACTTGTGAAGTCCCTGGTGTGTTAAATGCAGTATGTTGTTAATTTTCTAGGATAGTGGTTCTCAACCTTTTGTGGGTTGCAACACATTTGGTGGCATACTGTGACCCTACAGGACATACCAGCCCCTCCTCCAAGGCCAAATCCAACCATCTCCCTGGCTTTCCATGGCACACTTACCGTTGTGTGGCAACACAGTAATGTGTCCTGGCACAGTGGATGAGAACCGCTGTTCTAGCAAACCCTGCAGTTCTATAAGCTCCTCTTACATTGGACAGGAATTTGCTTTGTTCAGCTCAGAACACAGCTCTGAATATTGGTAAATTTTAAAAGCTCAAAAGCACTCTAATGTATAAAATATAATTAATAAGCTGGGGTCTTAAACTTGCAGCGACTTGCAAAGTTTGGAACAGAGAAACAGGACAGAATCTGGTCTGCAATTTGAATGTGTCAATTTTGTGGAGCAGTCTTTCCAAAGACAAAAATGGCAGTTAAGTGTGCAACACCATTGGGAATACTTACAAAATCAGTACTTCCTGTATGTGTCTGTTAAATAACATGAGAGGATTTTTGTTTGCTGTGGTATGGTAGATGTTCTTTCCACATCTAAACAGATCACTGTACATTCTTAACTTGACTGAAATATCAATTGCTGTCGAATAAGTCCTTTTAAAAAATAATGCATTCTATTTATGTTGTAATTTTAAAGTGAAAATATAAATTTCAACTTGCAAATTATTTAATGTTGATTTCTCTTTTCCCCCTTATTCCTTTGAAATAAGGTGTGTAAACAGATTTGGCTAGGATTATTTGATGATAGGTCGTCAGCCATTCCAGATTTCAGGGATCCACAGAAAGTAAAGGAATTTCTACAGGAAAAATATGAGAAGAAAAGATGGTAAGCTACTACTTAAATTAGTTTTCTATCAAAAAAAAGATTGAAAGTTGTGGTGTTTTTAACCAGAATTCCCTTTTTGACTTGTTGTAAATTGCTTCCTAAATTCAGTCGTTCACTGTGACTAAAATGATTGTTACTTTATGGATAAAAGGAGAATTTGACAATATTTAAAGAAGGGACTATGCCTTATGCTAGATTTTGGGCTTGTCTTCATGAGCAGCGCTGCAGGTGCAGTTTAATGAGTAGGTTACTATGCCAACAAAGAGAGCTTCTCCCATCAGTATAGTTGCTCCACTTCCATGAGAAGAGGAACACACTATCAAAAGGTTAAGCTCTTCTGTTGAATCAGCACATTCTACACTGAGGGATTACATTGGTACAATTACTTTGGTCAGAAGTATGGATTTTTCACACCCATGAGGCTATGTCTACGTTAGGCCGCGTTAGTTCAGACTTGCAAGTCGGAAGAAGTCTGAGGTTAGTCCAAACTAACCCTGGACTCTTTAGTTTGAACTAGAATGTTTTAGTTTGAACTACAATGTTTTAGTTTGAACTAGAACTTGCATTCTAGTTCGACTAATGGGTTAGTTCGAACTAAAGTTTGAACTAAGCGCAGAAGTCTGAACTAAGCTTGGTACTAACTTAGTTTGGACTAAGCTTTGCCTGGTTCAAACTAAGAACTTTCTTAGTTTGAACTAGGCAAAGCCTAGTGTGGCCAAGGGCTAAAGTAGTCCAGACTAAGCTACCTTAGTCCAGACTAATTTGCCAGTGTAGACATAGCCTGAGTGACATAGTTGTGCAGCTGTAGGTCTATAGTGTAGATCAGACCACTGTAGAACACTAAACATTACATCACTGTAGTCTGAACGTTGCCAAACCTAAATATTCATTTTTAAAATCATATAAATGAGACACAGATGCATGACATGTTAATGTAACATTCGCCTAGGTGCAGCCTTACCTGTCGTGTCCCCTTAGCTGTCCAGCCTGTTAGGGTGCTTTGCTAGTGAACAGCAAACCCATCCAGGCTCTGCTCACTCACCACCAGCATGCAGTCAATCCAAATTGTACCTGAATACTATGCTTAGCCTTCCCTGAATCACATGTAGGGCAACACCCAAATATCCTGCACTCACAGCTTTGCTCACCCAGAAATGTGCATCTTCTGCAGTTCAGTAGCCCACTGGACAGTACAAGCTCATAATTAGTTATTCTAGCAGAGGGTAATGAACATGTGCTGATCCTGTTGACCCTAAGTAGCAGTTTCTCAAACACTTCAACATACTGGTTTAGATGAAAACAAGTTTAACTAGAGAAAAATTTTAACTGATGGTTAGTACTATGTAGAAGTCAGAATTGGTTACAGAAGCAGTAAAAAGATAAAGCTGTGAGCTATATCCTAAATTTTACCAAGCTAAATAAGATTTGAAGTAAGCATCATTCTCACCACATCACATACTGCAGACAGTTCACGGGCTAGATTTCCTTTCAGCCTGTGGCTAGTTCCTCTAGTTAAGTGTTCTTCAGGTTTTCATTAACATTAGGATTAGAGAGATATAAGAAGGAGCAAAGAGGTAGCTAGAAGCATTTCTCTTCTCGCTGCCCCCCACCCCCTTCTTATACCCCTACCCTTGTGGGCTAAAAAAAACCCTTGCTGGATCATGTAGGCAGGCAATTCCATGACATACATGAGTGCCAAACTGTCTTTCATATGAATTGTAAATTTCCTATTTACAATTCCTCTGCTGGTGAATCTCTGATTAAGCAGATAACGGCTCTTTAGGAGTTTGCTGTTATGTTAGTGTGCCTTTGTCTCTGAGGAACTAGCTTATGGGTGTTACCCAGAGTTGCAGCTTATTTCAGTAACAGTCATAAGATTTTGCTGTATGATGTCACATGTAGAGCTGTCACACAAACTTCAAAAGGATAATATTCAGTATATTAGTTTTCAAATGAACAAAGTATACTTTGTACAAATCATATTATAACACATGAAAGTGGTGAATGCAGGGTAAAGGGTGTCAGTTTTGTGGCCACTTTACCAAAGAGCTGCGTTTAGGCCCAAAATGCGTAAGCTACTGAGGCTCAACAGGATTGTTAGACTCTGCAGGTGGGAAAGTTTTTCTGTTGTTTACAAGGGCAGCTTCTTTCATTTCCCTCAAAAGTGTCTTTTAGATAGAGCAGAATAGAAGCTTTTGTGTTCTGCACATGCTTGAACAGCTCTACCATGCTTGTTTGTCCAAAAAAACTGTTTGTTTTTATTTTTCCTGTTTCATGTATGTGGCTGACTTTGTTGTGATATGTTGGACTTTTTACACACACAATTGTTTGCTGAATAGGGGATAGGAGGTACTGCAACTCATTTAAGTGGAGGAGTTATCAGACTGTTTTCATCAAAAACATTCTATCTTCTCCACTTCATGGGGCAATCATAATTTGTCTTGAACAAAGAAATGGTAACTGCTTATGATTACATCAGTAACAGGACAAGATTTACTGTGATGGGATCAAAGTGGAGATAAAAATATTAATGATCTATGGGATGAACGTTTAATGGGTTTTTGTTACTCAATACGAGTTTAGCAGGGTTGTCCACATCTAGCCCACCCTCCTTCCATTCCAGCTCACATCACTTAAAGCTGGGATGCCAGACTTCAATAGAGTGTTCAGCAATCATTCAAACCCTACCAGTTGATTGATTGATAGAGAGATCATTAACATCACTTCTGAGTTGAAGTGTGTGTGGTGGTTTTTTTTTAAATACGCTGAATGTTCCACAAAACAGTTTTTCAAACCTTTTTTTTCATATGCAGTGTTCTAAAAATATTTCAGTTAGAGGTGCAGACACCTTTGGAAATTGAACCTGTGGTCCATGGACCCCTACCATAAGAGTCTTGGAGTAAAAACTGACTGAGCAGAATTCAACTGTATATGTTGTACATGGTCAGAACAGCATTTGATGCATTGTGAGAAAGGGTGCTAAATTGTGGGCTTCTGTCATAATGACATGACTTCTGGCATTTGGTCTGTGAGGGGGAGGGGGTCACACAGTTTTGATGATCAGAAAACCAGATTGCTTTTTCTGCAGTCTGAAACTTTATTTTCATAGTCACCTTTCCCAAACTCGTTGAACATAGTCTGCAGATCCAAAGGGGTCTGTGGGTCTCAAATTGAAAGCTGCCGCTATGAAACATTGGAAAACTGGAGTGTCAAGCCTTTGTAACACTGATAATTGGGATGGAATGTTAAAATGACTGGGCCATCAGATCAGTGGTACTATTGGATACTGATTCAGGGCTTAAAATAACAAATCTCAGAGCAATAATTCCTTGAGCTTTGTGCTACTATTATAATGGATGTTGTAACAACATGTGTATTAAAAAATAAATAATTTTACTCTTATTCAATTTAGGTATGTTCCTCCAGAACAAGCAAAGGTTGTGGCATCAGTCCATGCATCTATATCAGGGTCCTCTGCTAGTAGTACAAGCAGCACACCTGAGGTGAAGCCGCTTAAGTCTCTCTTGGGAGAATCTGCACCAGCACTGCACTTAAATAAAGGCACACCTAGCCAAGTGAGTGACTAAAGGCCAAGAGTTCAGTCCTATGGAATTTACTCACACACACACATTCTAGTTCAGCAATTGAATGGGTTACCGAGGGAGGTGGTGGAATCGCCATCGTTGGAAACTTTCAAGGCCCGGTTGGATAAACCCTGGTTGGGTAATTTAATGGGAATAGTCCTGCATTTACCAAGAGGTTGGACTAGATGACCTCATGAGGTCCCTTCCAGCCCTAATATCCTAGATTCTATGATGACTGTATTTAAAAGGAAAATGGGCCTTTTGTGACTTCAACTAGATTTTACTAAGTACTGAAAATTGTGGCATTAGTGGGTTACTGCTGTTACAATAAACTTGTCTTTAGTAATGTGCATGCTCCGTTGATTTTATGGATATCTACATTAAGATCTAGGCATTAGTTTTTCAATGGCTTGAGTTTAAATGCTTCAAACTAAAGATACCTTCTGTTCTTTGTAGTAATGACCAATAGACAGGCTGATATTTTTGGTATTACTTAATAAAATTAAGACCACTTTTGTGATAAGCTTTTGCCTAAACATCTTGGGTATCCACAGCGCAGTATTTGGACTGGGTTGTTCTCCATTGCATCCTTGTTTGAATTTAAAAATACCTGTCACGG
The DNA here is from genome assembly GCA_007922195.1 of Podocnemis expansa. Taxonomy (NCBI): domain Eukaryota; kingdom Metazoa; phylum Chordata; order Testudines; family Podocnemididae; genus Podocnemis; species Podocnemis expansa. The sequence continues at coordinate 16,839,821 of ML682006.1, read as the reverse complement.
CTTCCTTTGAAGCCCTGTGTTACAAATACCATCTTTTTATTAAAGGAAGACAGAGACAGGACTTCTTTCTTAGCCAGTCATTGTAACTGCTCTTAAAAGTAAAATCATAGTTTGTTCAGCAACATGAGATGTGCTGTATTCCCCCACTTTCCCCCCATCCATTTGGGCTATTGTGATGAAAGTAACAACTGTAAGCAAGATTTTATATAAATTTTGTTTTCCTGAGGTATGCATAAGTATGTTGGTCAGTCCAGTGTTATATATATATTTTTTGTCTTCAACCTTTCCTCTTTAGAAGTAATTATCGGTTAATAGTGAAACTAACTTCACGGACACAGATGTTTGTCTATATATGTTCAGTGATACTCTGCTGTAGATTATGAAAATGAGTTGTATTGTTGTCAAATGACTTTCATGGGCTCTCCAGTACAGAATGCCACATATGTCTGCGTTAGGTTGGTGGGGAAAAATATATATCTGAGCAAATACATGTCTTCGTTTGCATATGCACCAAAGGGCAAGTCTAAGGTTAAACACATGTTTATAACTTCCTTATTCTTGAGTTTTTAATGATTCAGCCATAATATTCTGAAAAATTCTCCAAGAAATATTTTTCCTGGAAGAAGAAAGGATGGGGATTCAGTGAGACAGAGCTTCAGTCTGTTGGCTCTGAAGCTCTTCTGGCTTTAAAAATAATGGCTAATACTACATATAGATTCTATAATTTGGAGCCATTTGTTAGACACCTCTACTTCTCCTGTTTCACATGCATCTTAACTTCTGGAAGTCTGCTGCATAACTCCCTCAGGCACATTTAAAGCAGGACTGTCTTAAGACTGGTTCCCTAAGCACCAGAGAGTGGGAGGGAATGTGCTCTTGCTCACCTTTAGATAGGAGAGTAGGAGGAAAGATTCTCCTATGCACAATGTCTTATGGTAAATACTCTACATGAAATTATAAGAGTCACTGATTTTTGGTTTACATAATTGTGGTCTGAATTCTAAAGCTGTTAAACATTACATGACTTATTAACTGTTCAGTGGTGGAAAAAACAGTTCAGAATTACTTTCAGAAATAGCTTATTCAGTCTCTGTCCTTTTGCTTTTGTAAATAGTCTGTCTTGGTTAAATATTGGCTTTCCTATTTGTTTTAGCTAATTAAAAATGTTGTTTGTAGTCCCCTGTTATCGTTAGGTCTCAAGGACAGCAGCAACAGGAAAAGAAACAATTTGACCTCCTCAGTGACCTTGGCTCAGATATCTTTGCGGCTCCTGGTCCTCAGTCAACTGCTACAGCAAATTTTGCTAACTTTGCACATTTCAACAGTCATACAGGTAAGGGTTTTTGGTAGACTTTCACTCCTCATTAAATGTAAAGAAATTGAGGAGTTTTCATTCTTGGTAGCTTATAAATATATATGTATATTTTCTGAATAAATAAAATAATGAATATTTCTGTGTTTGAACCTTGTCATATTTACCGTATTGCAAGTCAGAGATCAAGTTGAATATAGCAAATATTATTCTGAAGTTTTAAAACTTATGCTGTACATTTCCTTTGTAATAAACAGAAGAGATTTCTGGGAAACAGAAGAAAATAACTAAGATATAGTTTAGTATTAATGTTTGACATGGGTTACATAAATATTGATACTTTACTGATGCAAATTATATTTGGTCACTTTCACTTTGCTTTTAATGATTTGTTTGCTTGAGTTGTTTATAAAGCAAATGTGTGGAATGAAGGCAGACAGATCAGGGTTGGTGGCAAGAAAGGAGAAGGTGAGTGGAGTAGTGGGGTTGGGCAGAGGTTATGCAAGCTGTTGTTGTTTCCTCTGAAGATAACTTTTATGAATAGTGAGTCGAAACTAGTGAATAGGCAGCTGGTGTGGGAATTAATGAGGAAGAAGCAATGCTGCCATGCTGAGGATGACAACTAAAGAAAGAGAACATACTTGTTGTGGAGGAAATCCAAGTGGCAGGACTCGGGGGGGGGGGGAGTGCAAAAGGAAGTAGTTTTTGAGCATAAGACAGGGCTGGGGGTGGGACAGACCTTTAAATGTTTAGAATGTGTGTTTAGTAAAAATCCCTGTATATTTCTGATTAAAAAAAATACCTACTTCTGCATTGGTTGGACAGAACCTGGAGATCCTGGGAACATTCTAGGAGAGGTTTGAGTGCTTGTTAATGTAGTGTGTTAATGCCTAGTCACTGCATAAAAATGTAGGTTCTGATATGCTCCATCTTGTGGAGCTCCTAATGTGCAAAGTAGAACTTGGTCAGAGGGCTTGTCGAGAAGAGTGAGGGAGGAAGAAGACTAGTTCAACATGTTGGAGATGTGAACTCAGGAAAGAAAACAATTTGAGTTTAAATTAACTTATTTCAAAATGTGGAAGTTCAGTAAGTACTGCAGTTATGCACTTGCGCATTCCACTCGTGGTGTCTTTGCACCCAGGACATGGCTGTCAGAAACTTTTCCCCAGTTGTCTGAAGTGCCTGAGCAAAGTACACATCAAAGATCTCTGTCAGACAGGTTAGGAATTCAAGCCTAGAAAGAAGGTTAAGACTAGGCTGAAATTCCTGCTGAGGGAGGTGGCACTTAGGCCACCGTTGGAGCCGTACTGTCCAACTCTGTGGTGAATACTGCAGCTTCAGTGAGAAGAGCTCCTCTAGCATTATTGCAGACCCACCACCCATCTCCTTTACCAGTGCCAAAAAAGAAGCACAAAGACTTCCTGTGAAGTCCTGAATAGTATTCAGGACCTCTCTGAGGACAGAGAAGGACCCATAATGACAAGACAGATAGCAAGTTTCATGGACTTAGGTGCTTGAGCCATCTTAGGTTTTTACACACCTGCTCTAGTCAAAAAGTACTGTTCACCTTAGCAGATGCACCATTTTTCTTGTCCATCTCTTAGACTGTATCTGTCAAAAAAGAAGTCATGGGATTATAGGTATGCATCTCCACCTCCTGCAGCTTCAGCTCTGGGTGTTTTGAATGGCATAGGAAGTGCCAGTTATTTTGATTGGCCTGTTAGGTTGTCAGACGAGTCTCTGAATATTCCTCCCTGTACACCTTTGAAAACTCTGTCCCTCTTCCTCATGTTTGGCCTGAATTGCTTTGAACTTGTTAATCTTGAGCACTGTGGAGGTAGGATGTACAGGTGCTCCTGCCTGTCTTATCTCTTTCCAGGGGGCTCTCTCAGAAGGGTACAGTCTCTTTTGATTGGGAAACACTTTAGAGGTTTGCATACTGTCTCAAAGGGAAGAGATTTTATTTTTACTGTCACTTAAACCCAAAAGTGAAGGGGGTAGGGTCTCAGGCCAACTGTCGACCTGCATCATCTCAGTACATCCTAGTTTGTCATGGTCACCTTGGCTTCGATCTTTATTATCCCTTCCCTGGATCCTATGGACTGTGACTAGTATGCCTACTTCCATGTGTATGTGGAATCAATCAAGTTCACAGGATGTACTTCAGATTTCTGGTAAATCAAAATTATTATTGTCAGGCTATCAGAAGTGGCTCACATCCATGAGTGCTCCTAGGGTCTTGACAAAAGTTATGGCAGTAGTAGCAGCATTTATTAAAAGATGTTGAATTGAAGAGAGGGGTAGGCTTAGATGACAGACTTTTCAAAGATCCGTCCCAACTGCAGGTACGGGGCAGCGTATCCTTGATCCCAGGCAATTGGCGTTTAGTACCGTAGGACTTGTAGTCAATAGCCTTTTGGCTAAGATCGTGTGTAGGTCTGTCCTCTCCGTGGTCCAGAGTATAGACTTTATAGGGGGTATACTGGACTCCTCGCAAGACAGGGTTTTTCATCTGGACTTGAGGTTCCAGCCATCAGTCAGTTACAGATATGAAAGTTCAGCCAGCAACAACAGCACAAAACTGGTGAAGGTTTGTTGCATGGTTCAGTAAGCCAGACTGCACTCCAGAATTCCTCAGGGTCCAGCATTTGAGCTTTTTGGCTATTCACATATCAAAGTGATATTTTTAGAGGTCCATATTTTTATTTCCCCATCCTCAAGCATCTGACAAAGTGGGATTCTTTCCCGCGAAAGCTCATGTGATAAATAAGTTTGTTAGTCTTTAAAGTGCCACTGGACATCTTGTTTGTTTTGATGTCCTTAAAGGACACCCTCAAAGGGTGGTTTCCCCACCTCCATTAATATGCAAAAAAGGAAATTGGCAGGTTGAAGAAAGAGACTATCTTCATATCGGAGGAGGAGCTCAACTTTTTTGTACAATGAAAAAATTAGTTATTTTTCATCACAGTTATGAAGTCTAGATTAAATGAGAGAAACTGTAAAACTGTTTAGAACTGTGAACAGATGTTTTTTCATTCAGTGTATGCTTCTCACTGTCTCTTGGCGTACAGAATTAACCCATAAAGCATTTAGTTTACGATCTAAATGCAGGAAGATAATATCCAATAATTAGCGTTAGCATCTACTCATACTAGTCAGGTAACTGACAGGTCTGGCCTTCAGTGTTGGGCTTGGGCTTTGTATCAACGAGACAAATAAATTTCAGAGTAGATGGCCTACAACTGAAAATAAACTCTGGCAGCAAGTTACTTATGTATACTGACTTTGAATAAGGGTATATTGTTTTGGTCTCAGATGTTGCAAAGGTATACAGGTGGGTGGTAAGTTTTTTTTTTTTTTTTTTTTTTTGTTTTTTGTTTTTTGTTTTTTGTTTTTCCCCCAGGTAGCTGTTTTCTCAGCCATGTACAAAGATTTAAAAATTAATCAAAAGTGGAATTGAACCTCTCAGGAAATAAGGAATAAGTGCAATTTACTGTAGCATGGGCCATGTAGATGCCATGCTAAGCAAGTCACTCACTGTGTTTTGCACTAGCTGTTGCTTCCAAGTACTCTTCAAATGCAGCCCCCTTGGAATGTATTACAGCAGTTAAATTTAGCAATCACAGAGATGGCTAACTCTGGTAAGATCCTCATGAGAAAAGTTGTGTGTTCATATTTAGAGTGGAAAAACTATTTGGGATTCCAGGAACAATTGGGAATGCAGAAGTATCTTAAAACTGCACTTCTTACTCCTGTTTGGTCATTGGAACTTATCTAGGGGGCAAGCACCATATATGGCTTTCTCTACAGATGCCTTTTTCAACAGTTAATATTGTCTCCATCTTGCATCAGTTGAATGTCAGTCTGTTTGCTTTCATCATAGCTTCTGTCTTAGCCAGGCACTTGTTAAAAACAAAGCTTTAGTATAATCTAGAATTGAAGTCCATAGCACTGCAAGTTTGGTGCAGCTAAATACCATCAGACTCCTTATTACTTCTGGGATCTCCATAGAAGCTCTTTATCCACTTAAAGCAAATGTGAAAATTTCACAGGTGGCATGCTTGGTCAAGTTCTTCCTTTCACTATGCAGTGTTGTTGAAACCATGTTGGTTCTAGACTACTAGAGAGGCAGGGTTGGAGAGGTATTATCTTTTATTGGACCAACTTCTTTCCCTCACCAACAGAAGCTGGTCCAGTAGAAGATGTTACTTTACCTGTCTTGTTCCTTTTACTGTTGTTTTCACTTAGCTTGTATCTGAGGAATCATCATGGATAGCTGTAAAGGCGGTCTGAAATAAGGCAAACCCCTTGAGGGAGTTTTTCGGCATTGTCGTGTGTGTGTGTGTGTGTGTGTGTGTGTGTGTGTGTGTGTGTGTGTGTGTGTGTGTGTGTGTGTGATAACTAGTAGCATTTAACATATGGCAGTTTCTATTTACATACAACCTTCTCTTCCCTTCTGAATATGTAGGGTAGATGTTTATCATACAGTCTGTAGACTTTTTGTAAGATAACTTTTTATTTTCCTAGCCAGAATTGGCATAACTGCTATTGGCACCAGCATTTCTATTATAGCTTTTTGTTCTTAGGGGTTTATAACCTGGTTGAAAAAACGTGCTCCAAGTGAATTGAAAGCACAGACCTGTAACAAAAGCATTCCTGTCTATTATGCCAATGAAATGGAGAGGTTTTTAGGTTAACTTTAAAATGGCTTAGTCTTTTTTATTTTTATTTTATTTATTTATTTATTTGGTTTATTTTTTACAGTAGAGAGATTCATGTGTAGGGATTCCCTTCTGGTCATAGCTTGCATAGTGTAACATGTAAATGATGCCTAGGATTTTCAAAGGGGCCAATGAGTCACACGCTACTTATGTTGACCTTCAATGGGAACTGAGCACTGACTCTCTTAACCCAGCTGCCATCTTACCTTGGTTACCTGCAATGTTGTGACATAAAGGAAAAGATTGAGGGGAGAGTGGGTGTCTTAATTTTCAATTTTCTTCCTTTTGTAGGTCCTCCCTTCACTCTTAATATTGATTAGTATGCAATTTTTATGAATTGCTCAGTGTTTGGATCAAAGTGTAAGAAAGGCCAAATCAATATAAATGCTGGTTTGCAAAAGAAGGCATATTTGTTATTTCATTGCTTGATTTGACTTCATGTTCTGTTTTGGTTTTTTTAATTGCAATTTAATTACATAGTGTCAATGTTTTGACAGGTTGAATAACTTCTAAATAGTATGCATCCATAATAAGGTAGTGACAAACTACATTCCCTCCAATACTGTTGTACTTCCTATATAAATCATTAACTTTTTCAAATGTTGTAAAATGTGTCCTAGAAGTACACCATATTTCACTTTCCAAACTAAACAGATAGGAGTTAAATAGCCTGCTAGACTTTACTGGTAAACAGTGTTTGGAAAGGTAAAATCTTTGGTGTTTGATACTTCTCCCAGTTACAAATTTTGTATTTGTCCTTTAGAGTTTGCTGTGAGAGTACTGTTGGTTTAAGATGAGTTTAGTTATGTCTGTGCTGCAGTTTAAAGGCTGATCACTGTTTGTGTAGATATGCATATTCAAGCTTTAATTTATCTAGCAAGTAATTTTAGCTAGATAAATTAAATTAGCAGTGAAGCTGCATATATTGGCTTCATCTCAAACTTCACAAGTATTTCTAGACCATGTTGAAGCCTGAGAAGCTGCAGTTTCACTGCTAGCCATGCTAGCTAGGTTAAAGCCAACATGCGTATGCCTTCATGAGGTCTAATTACATCTTTGGGCAGGTCAACACTGCCCACCATTTTTGGTGGCAGTCAAAGGTAGATACTCAAGATACCTAAAGTAACTTACATTGTCTCCTTCCAACGTCCTACACCAGAACATCCACACGGGTGAGTTGAAGGGAGAGCATCAGTGATATGCTACTTACTGGAGTGGACTTTGGGGACTGACTTCCTGATCAATTGAGCGAGTTTCCACAGACTCAATCTGTTGATCGGGAATGTGGTGGTTTTGCTGCCATGCAGATGTATCTTTCACCTGAGGTTATGCAATAACTGTGTGTAGTATCATATCACTTGGCATTTAACATAAATGAATGACAGAAAAATGAGTGGGAATTTATTGACACAGCTATGAAGGCAAGTAAAAAATTTTGAAGATCATTTAATCTGTAGGACATGTATTGTACTTTTAGATGAGAATGTGATGCATCATTTATAAAAAGAGAAAAATTCTTGATCAAGGATGACACTCAGACAAACATAATCATAACCATAACTTACTTCAGTTAATACATGTGTGTTTTGTTTTTCATATCCATTAACATGTTTTGTTCCTTTACAATTTACAGCGCAGAACTCTGCAAATGCGGGTTTTGCAAACTTTGATGCATTTGGACAGTCTAGTGGTTCGAGTAATTTTGGAGGTTTCCCCACAGCAAGTCAGTCTCCTTTTCAGCCCCAAAATACAGGTAGACCACTAGCACTTCTGATTTCATCTTTAGTAAAAAATAATTTAGACATACAAGTTAGAAAGTACTTCAGTTTACTTCCTGCATCTGCCTGCTTTAACACAATCATAATCTGAAGCTCTGGGGAAACCTGAAAAGAATGTCTTTTTCTGTTTGGTTACCTGGTATGATGTTTTTGTTTCATTACTTTTTCCTTGTCAAGGTTGGGAAGTCTCCTAATCTATTATAATTAGTCCTACACATGAAATATTTCTACGTTTACTGAATGTAACTATACTGGTATTACTGAATATCAGACCACATTTATGTAAAGGAGATTGTTTGTGCTTTCCATCTATCAAGAGAACTTTATTTCAGTAAAGATAAACAATGCAGGCCAGAATAATACAAGCATTGAACCTATTTACCGGATGTTAACAACTCTACAGAAAATTTCATGTGTAAGGTCTATTGCTAAAATCTTATTTTGGTTTTCTTGTTAATTTGGTCATGCTTTAAATCCCTTTTTGCTTGTGCTGACAGTTGCTGTTTGTCTAAATCTTTGCCTGACTTCTTTTCCTTTTTTTCCTCCTTTTTAAATGTGGTGTCATTTAAACTTTTTAATTTTTTTCTCCCTCTTGTTAATTTTAATCCCCCTCACACAATTTCTGGCTGTCCAGCGTTCAGAACGCTTTCATCTAGCTGCAGTTTTGGTGAATTTACTTCAGCTTTTCCTCTTCAGGCTGTACACAGTAAGTTCCATAGAGTAGGAAACTCAGCTTATTTGATTTTATATGCTATTGTGTTTTGTGGTGTTTCCAGCGTTGCATATATTTTTGGCAACTTTAACTTTTTTGCTGATGTCTGTGCTTGCTTTTAAACTTTAATAAACCCCTAGCAATTTGCTAGTTAATGTGGGCCGAGCACTCAACCAAGTGTACATATGTGTGTGCATACAGCACTTCTTTCTATTTAACTAAAATCTAAATCTGACTTGGACATATTAGCGGAGTCTTCTGTCCACGGAGAAGATTTGGAAACTCATGTGCTAATACCTTTTTTTAGAGACTTAAATGCTTTCCTAGGGCGCATTAAAAAAGTTGGAGCTTTCAAACAGATTCCTATATTTCAGCTCAACAGGTCATTCATATTAATCCTAATACATGTCGATTTACTTAAGTCATCTTGTATTTAATGTGTCCTAGGAAAGCGCAAAAAAAAAAAAAAGAATCCCCCTCCTTACTCCCGCCCCCCCTTGAAAGAAAGCTCTTGAATCTTTTCTGCTCTTTTGCTTTATCTCCCCCTCAAGGCTGTGTTGTCTGGGTGAAGTCATGACATCTGGAAGTAAAGGACTGAATTAGTCTCTCTGAACCTTGGCCTGGTATCCCATTGTGTTACCTCTGGACTTTCAGGCTAACCTTTTTGCCTGAAATAGTCAATGATGTCTGAAATGGTCAAGCATATTGAACCACAAGGAAAATAAAGCAACTTCTACTTACTTTGCTGAATTCTTTACAGTAGGAAAGCTGAGTTGCTGTATTTTGAATGTATAAAATTAAAGCTAATTTAACTCTGATTTTTTTATAGCGAGTTTGTGGGTTTTTTTGAGTTAACTTGATAATGTTGCACTGAAACATAGTTTTGCCAGAGCTAATTATGGTGTATGCAAGCTTTTGACATTTCAGTGTTTTATCTTAGAAGTTTACACTATGAATGAGCTTATTCTTGATGATTCAAGATGAATTTTAAGTGTGCTAGAGGAGTTTTAGTTAATCTGTGGGATAAAAAGCAAAAGTGCTGTTACTGCCCAGTGTATCCACCAAGAGATGGGATGATATTACCACCAAGAGCTTTTTGGAGAGACTTTCCTATACTTTTAAAATATCCATCATATTTAACTTATTTTGTTACAGGTGGAAGTGCTGGATCAGTGAATGCTAACTTTGCTCACTTTGATAACTTCCCCAAATCCTCCAGTGCTGATTTTGGAGCCTTCAATGCTTCTCAGAGCAACACAACGGCAGCTGCTGCCAGTAAAGTTGCAGTGAATAAACCGAATCTCCAGTCAGCAGACAAATATGCAGCTCTTGCTAATTTAGATAATATCTTCAGCGCAGGGCAAGGTATTAAGTTTCTTTTCTTTGATCTGTTATCCCGCATTTTAATTCCATATGAAGATGGTTGTGTCTGTCAAGAATGGTAACCAACCATGTTAATCATGCTTTAAATCAGGGGTCTCAAACTCAAATCACCACAAGGGCCACATGAGGACTAGTATGTTAGCCTGAGGGCTGCACCACTGAAACCTTTTAATTCGATAATAGTATCATTGCAGACCCCAGGAAATAACTCTAGGGGCCATGAGTTTGAGACCTGTGCTTCAAATAGTTTCTTTTGAACGAGTGTAATAAATTTTACAGCTGCTTCTTGTAACAAAGGCAATGTTTTAGTCAATGCAGTCATTTGCAAAATAGCACTATAGGTCATAAAAAAGCATCACTCGAGGCTTTGGGGGGGCAACTAAGTGATTTGTTGGTGATGGGTATTCTAGTAGTACAATGTTCAGGTTTCTTTTTATTGCTGGACTGGGTAACTTTATTCTCTCAATCATGTCAGTTGCAGTTGAAGATAAAGATTATAATCAAAAACCATCATTGGAGCTTCCATAGATGTTCATATAGCATAAATAGTTAGCTTTGTTACATGGCTAGTCGCTATCTTAAACACTAGCAACTGATATCTCCTTTAACTGTTTAGTTTTGTAAGTACTATAAATCAACCATATATTAAACAAGGACAGTAAGAAGAATTTCATTGGCTTTTTAGATTCAGTTCCACATGCTAAAATGGTAAATAAGTCTTATATTAATTCATAAGCAAAACTGATACAGTGCATGACTTTAATGTTCTTTTCCTTAAACTTATATGGTCTTGATGGAGGAAAGAGATGATTCACGCTTAGGATAAGATTATTTTAATTGTAGAGTGGATACTGGCTGCAGTGAAGTTTGTTTTAAAGCTGAAGTTTGCACCTATTCTAACAAACATTGCTGTTATATCTGTGAGCACAAACATGCATCAAAGCTGTGAGGTGCATGATCTAAAGTCACTCCACATTGTTTGTATCTCCTTTGACCTGGCAATGTTTATGGAGGGATAAGGTACACGGAGGTTCAAAAATACCCTACTTTTAGTCACACGCTGTCCATTTTTTTAATGGCTCTTGCATGTTTTGGTGCATGGTTGCTTAGGCAGAACACGTTATCTCAGTGAAACTTATTTAGGGTTTCCTTAGTGACATGCTGCCCTTGCTCTTACATTTTACCTTCAAAACAAGAAGAAAAATTCCTTAAAATTGTTCTCCTTTGTCAGCTGTTTCTCTTCATATTTTTCCATATGCGAAAAAGTAGATGTTATTACTCAGCATACCCCCCACTGTTGCATACTTCCGGTTTCTTTGTTGCAATGCTTTAGACTTACTGGTTACAAAATGCTGCACACATATACTTATAAAAATACTCTCTGGAGTTTTCTCTCAGTGGTTATCTGCTGAAGACAGGTATCCTTGGAAACCAGATGACACTTTTTACTGTAACTATCATTTTATTTTCTTCTGAAGTTGATGCACTGGATCTGTATTATTTATTTAGTATCTTTTCAGGATTTGGAGTATAGTTACCCTATTAGAACATAAATGGAAATGCTACCACTTGAAGATATAACATGGCCTTAGTGACATTGACTGCATGGTTTATGAATTCCATCTTTAATAGGAAATACCAGACAATAGGCTTGGGAATACTCCCCGGCATGTGATCAGGAGGGGCAAAAACATGGGACTGTGGGTTTCTGCAAGATTTTACTTTAAGGAAATAGTTAAGATTCATTCCACCATTTTGTAACTTTCTTATTCCTTGCTGCTTTGTAAATGTACAGAATATTTCAGTCTGTCTAAATTTAAAGCTGAACTCTGAGTCACACAGCATAGTACATTTTTAAAACTATTCCATCTTTTAGATGGCGCAAGAGAGAGTAGTAGAGTTCACTTAATAATGCAGTCTGTGGGAAGTAGGAAGCTGTTTTAGGTACTCTGGATCTATTGAAGCACAGTACTGCGTGCTTAAAACGATAGATATTGGGAGCCATAGTTTCTTTGCTCTTTATTACTGTATCTAAGTCTAATTGCTTAATTCTTGTCTTAAACGATGGAAGAACAGTTAATTAAAATTAGCATGAAGAAGAGAATAGGAAAAACATTGTTAGATATGTCATTTTAAATTTCAATATGGTATCTTCTTTTCTAGGTGGTAGTGAGCAAGGAAGTGGTTTCGGCACTGTAGTTACAGCACCATCAGGTCCTGCTGCATCAGCCCCAAGTCAGCCAAGTGCATCTTCAGACAAGTATGCAGCTCTAGCAGAATTAGACAGTGTGTTCAGCTCCACAGCAACCTCTAGTAATGCATATACTTCCACCAGTAATGTTAGCAGGTACTTTTTCTTGTTAGAAGTTAAAGTAGTTAGCTCTAAACCAACTGCATTTATAGGCAGAAAAACAGACCTATGGTAGTGTTTTAAAAAAAACCTCCTTGTATTTAACTCTTCTTTGTTTGTTTATTTAGGTCATGATTTAAAAATTGTAGGAAAATAATTTTGGAGAGAAGTTGGGTGTTAAGTTTAATGTCCTTACTTAAACTGCATCTTTTCTTACCAGTAGCTGTGATTGAGACTGCCCTGCTAGATATTGTAAAATTAAACTGAAGCAAGTGTGTGTTGGTGAAACACTTCTAAACCTTCCTGCAGCACATAGTAAATTGTCTTGGAGGATAACAGTCTTCCATATGAATTATTTGCATGCATATTTAAGCTTATAGCCTCAACTGAGAAGAGATTTGATTTTTGAGTAGTTGGATATTTGCACGGGTTAAAGTGGGCCAGAACATCCCTGAATGCCGTTTCCAGGCCCACTGTTTTTAGGGGCTGAGCATTCCAGGCCCCCTGAAAATAAAAAATGGTGCCAGAATGTTGTGTTCCAGGGCCCACCATTTAAAAATAGCAGGCCCTGGAATGGCACCCCCGTGAGTCCTGGCAGGCAGGGGAGAGGAGTGGGCTCCCCTGCGCATGCGCAGGCTATGCTTGGAGGCAGAAACCTCCAGTCGCAGCATGCAGTCTGCACAGTTTCCAGGCTCAGCGTGCTGCTGGTGAGTACTTGGGTGCCCAGCTTATGCTGCAGGGGGTATTAGGCGCACCTGAGCTGGAGGTGGGTATTGGGGGCTGGGGGTGGATTTTGGGGACAGGGAATGGATATTGGGGGAAGTAGCTGGGGTGGGGGCAGGAGCTGGGATGTGGGAAGGGGGACCCACCTGTGCAGGAGGGTTCCAGGGCCCACCAAATTATACTTCAACCACTGGATATTTGTAATCAACAAGTCCTGATTTTTTTTTTTTTTTTTTAAGTAATTAAAAGCAAACATCTATAGTAACACTCTTTCAAAATGCAGATTTTCCTCAAGCTTCTGCTTGGCAGCATGTGCCTTTTTCCTTTTCATTATCCATGTTTTTACATTTTGCCACTGATGAATAGGATTTTTTCTGTTGCTCACTGCTAGTATGCTTAGCAGTTGACCTTGGCATCAAAAATTCAACTCCTGGCACTAAGGGATTGTATAACATTTTCAAAAATGTGCATAAATAATTCCTTTTCTACTTAGGTTTTGTGTACCAAAATGAATTGTTAATGTGAATTTTTTTCAGCAATGCTTTTGGGACGGTGCCGGTGGCTGCTACTGCACAGACACAGCCTGCATCTTCAAGTGTGCCTGCTCCGTTTGGAGGTATATTAAAACAGTACTAATATTTATGCAGACCATAAACAAACATATATTACTAAATTTTAGTTGTTTTCCATTATCTTCACTGTAATTAGAAATGATGAGAGAAACTGCTGACTGTGCAGGTGATATGCTGCAAGTAATATTTTAGTGTGGGTGGGTGGGTGTGGTTGTGTGAGAGAAGTGTTATGAACCCAACAGAGAGGGCGTTTAAAAACCTCTTGTATAAATTTTTTTCTGAGTGCATTTGACTTCGTAAACAATGCGTAGAACAAATAAAGATCAACTTAGCAATATGTAAAGATATTTTTTAAAGTAATTGATCTTTGCAGCAACGCCTTCAACAAATCCATTTGTGGCTGCCCCTGTCGCTCCAGTGGCACCTTCAACAAACCCATTCCAGACCAATAGTCGAGGAGCAACAGGTTAGTAAAAATGCACTGTGTAGTTTTATATGGTATATAAGAGCATATATTTTTAATGTCAAGACTTCATTATATTTCCATTTTTATAACGTTATTTTTTAGAAATTAAGCCTGCACATGTTAATGTAAAATTCTGCTCACTGATTTCTTATAAAACTGAATATGTAAAACTCTGCATACTGTTCAGTTCAAATGAAAAGAGCTTAATATTTTAAGTAAGACACAATCAAGTTGTCAAATAGTTGTTTAAGTTGAAAGGATGATTCATTTTGACCCTTTCAAAACATTCCCATGTCTCCAAGCAGCCTGCTTTGTAGGGAGCCTGGAAGTTCTGGGAATCCCCCTTGTGAGGCATATCAGCTTCAGGGCTGCCCTGGAGCCATGGACACTAGAACCTATCAGAATCAGGGATTGTGAGAGCTGCGAACTGGGCTCTTGTCTCATGGTTTGCCATTACACAGGCTTCCAAGGAGCCTGGTGGGTGGGCTTGTAGGAAACCAAGCTAGTAGCCTCAAACTGTAATGAAACAATTCAGTTTCAGTGAATTAACATTTTCTGATGCAAGAATGTTCCATTGGAAATTTTCTGACCAACTTGAGTAATTGTATTCTATCCCTGTTTCCTCTAATTGGCTACAGCAGTGACCTGTTGTGTTTTGTTTTAAACCTGCTGTGTACTTATTATTGCTGTTACTGGATGCTAGATGTGGTTGCAGGAGCTATAGTAATTTCTTTATAAAGTTTGAAAAGCACTTTGGGCTACTCAGCAGTGAAAGGCAGTATCTGTACAGATCCCTTTCCTGCTGCAGACTATAAATTCTGTTGCATGTGGGAATTCTGCAGCAGTTGCTTGTAGAATAGAAATTTAAAAAATGAATAATGCAGTCAGTATGTTAGCCCTATGATTGTGTTTTATATTAAACTGTCCACCACAGTGGGCAGTTTAGGACTGAGATAATGTTTGTTGGATATTTTTTACATTTTTGGAGCAGTTAATGGTGACACTTATACTGTCACTAACAGAAACTGTAGCCATTTAAATGAATGGAACGGTTGATACTTTTCTAGCTATTGTTAGGTTCTCCACACCTTGAAAGACAAATGTAACATCTGTTCACATTTTCAGGTTTTTCCTTCTCTTCCAGTAGGGTAAGAAATCCTTTCAAAAGATAGCTTAAATTGATAGAGCACAATTCTGAGGTGAGGGATGACTTCTGCAAGAGGCCATGACTCTGTATGTAAAATAGTTAAACTGGCTTTTGGGTTGATGCTCTTTCTTAAAATGTGCCATATATCATCGAGTATAAGCTGAGATTTTTTGTGCCTGAAAATTGGCTTCAAAACAGGCATTTGGCTTATACATGGGAGAATACAGGAAAGCACCCCAGCCCAGCTGTTTCACTAACCATGCTACAGGTTAGAGCCCCAGCGTGGCTGGAGCCGCCATCCTGGGCAGTCTGCCTGGGCTGGGGCTGGAATAAGGAGGGGACCACAGAGTCTGCACGACCAGGTAAGGGACCCTGGGGGGCGGGTTCAGGAAGGCCAGGGGAGCAGTGGCAGGGCCTGGCGAGACCGGGGAAAGCAGCAGCAGTGTGCAGGAGCTAAGGAGTGGGTTGGGGAGACTAGGAAAAGCAGCAGAAGGGCCCAGGGATTTCAGGGAGCCCAGGGAAGTGGCGACAGGGCCTGGGGATTTGGAGGGGTGAGTCCTGGGAGGCCAAGAAAAGCAGCAGCAGAGGTGAGGGGGAAAGAGGTGGAAAGGGTGTTGAGGAACAGGGGGACAACAGGGAACTGAGAAGGCGGCAGTGAGCAGAGGGGCAACAGGAGGAGGGGGGAGGGCAGTAGGAGGAGCAGAGAGTGTGGGGAGGAGCAGAGGGGCAGCAGTGAAGAATGAGGGGAGCAGGGGGCAGGAGTGAGGATTGGACAGAGCGGAGGGCAGGAGTGAGGAGTGGAGAGAGCAAGGGGGCAGGGAAAAAGCAGCAGCAGCAGGGATTTGGGGGTTAGGGATGCTGTCAGGAACTCCAGAGGAAGCTAGCAGCACTGGGTGGGGGGGTTAAGGGCAAGGCCAAAAGGGGGCCTTGGCTTATAACACAGGTCACCCATTTTTTGCCCCTTTTTGGGCTCAGAATTGGGGGGGTCAGTTTATGCGTAGATCGGCTTATACCCGAGTATATATGGTAATGCTTAATGGGTTTAGACACTTGTACTCAAATACTGTTTTTGTTTTGTTTTGTTTTTTTCTGTACTGAATTCCTTATCTGCAGTGCTGAATTTTAAGTTTTGCTCCATATGGCAACTGTGGATTTCCACAATCATTAGCAATAGGTTGTCAATTGCAATTCATCTGCTCAAAATGTTGTATAGTTTGAATTAATAGACTCAGAAATTTTAAGTAAACATGTTCACCTCCTCTGCAAATGAATGGCTTTGAATGGATTCTTCCTTGTTACTTTTCTGCTTTTAATACCTTTCCTAACTCTCTTTAGTTAATTTTATCCCAATATAAATATCTATACCAGTTTGGACTATCTTCAAAAAAAATCTTTGTTTTGAGTTCTTAGAAAATTAGAGCCTTAAAGAGGCTGTTTGAATTATGTACATGTCCGCAAGGCAGACACATACCTACACTGCCAGCTGTTTGGATTATGGGGGTATGATTTGCAGCATGTTCCAAAGTATGTGCTATCACTTCCATGTGCGGACACTCACGGTGTAAATTAAAAAGTTCCTGACTTGCATTACATTTAATGTAACGCTCTTCAATGTTAATGTGAACTAGGAACCTTTTAGTTCCCATCCACATAGGGAATTACAGTGCAGTGTGCTTCTGTGTGCTCTCCTGTTCACTTCCTCATAGGCTGAAGTTCAGGGTAGTGTAAGTCAGTCCCAAGTGTAAAAGGTTGGTTGTTAGATAAAGCTTTTTGAGACACAATCTCTTCAACCACTTCTGTGTTCCCTTGCTTCTAAGAACAGTCTATCCTTTAGAAGAAGTGTTGGGGCGTCAGCAAATTATCCTGTTCTACCAATAAGTATCTGATAAGATATTGTAATTCATGTTTCCTGTGTCGTAAGTTCCTTTCAGCAAATGTGTTGAGTGCAGTAAGACATTACTTATGATTTAGCTTTATGCAATATTTTCCTCTTGCCTGCAGTGTAAATGGATTTGGTATAGACTTGTAGTGTACATTAGAAAAAACACCTATCACTTTATCATTGTTTTGGGAAACATCTATAATTTACCAACTGATCTGCAGTAGACTCAATAAATCCAAAGTTCAGTTATTAGAAAAATTCTACCATTTGAGAGAGCTCTTTTTTACATGATAAAAAGTGCAGCACTTATAGTTGTATAAGATTACTGTTTGTAAGTATAATAAATCATTTGACGTTGGTCTTTTTGTGGCTTTCCATAAGGCCTCTCGGGAGCAATGCACTCTCACATATTTCCTCAGGCTCATTTTGGTAGGTGGCCACATTTGATATCTGAGTTTCGTGTGGCTAGTTGTTTACTTGCTTGTGAAAGCTTATTGCCAGCTTCCTAGTTCTCTGCATGTAAAATTTGAGTAGGCTGTTTATCCATAATTTAAAATGGAGTGGGCATGGATGTGTGGCACTCGAGAAAAAAAGAATTGACTTTTATTGCTTATACAAATGCATATACAAAATTATATGAAGACAGCCATTATTGCTTACCTCCATGGTCACATTAATAGATGCTTACAATTTATTTGAGTGAATTCTTCAAAACTTGTTTGTAGTAAGTTTGACAGCTTTTAGATATCCCAAACTATTGCACTCTGTTACAATGTGTTTGGATTTCTGTTTTATCAAGCTGTTAAATAGCTGTTCACTATTAAATAGCCTCTTCTGTTAACAGTAAGTTGTGAAAGTTGTCAGTGGATTCTTTGTATGTACTGTGTCAGTTATCTGTTTATGTTCTATCCCATGCTTGTTGTCTTGTTCCTTTTAATGGTTACTTAAATAAATGCATCCCCCTGCCTGTCCCTTCCTGACAACAGTTTACCTTTGTTTGTTAAACATGTTGATTTAGACATAATTTGTGCAAATTTTATACTAAAGGCAGTTAAATTAAGATTTGGTGCACTTTCAAAGAATAGTTCCACCTAATGCTGAATTAGAGAAAAAATGCTGCAGAAATGCCTAAAGTTTGTTTATACCAAAAAGCCTTTTGTGTACTGTTTAATATTAATCACAGTAAAATCCTAAAAGATTTACTAACGGTTTTTTTGCTAATCGCTTGCCCTTGCTGTGCTACTGTTCCTCAGAGGTTTTTTTTTTTTTTTTTGTTTTTTTTTTTTTTTTTTTTTTGAAGATTTGGCTAGTACTGTGTTCATTCCTCATGGTTTGTTCTCCCTGGAATGGTCAGGAATGGTGAGGCAGATGAGGTTTTTTTTTAGCATTAGCTCAGTCTTAAACTAAGCAATTCTGTGGTAGAAATTTTATATATGAGCCTGTATAGTAGAAGTTATTTTAAAGAAACATTGAAGATTGATGTTTACAACTTTCAGACTGTTCATAATTTACCTTTTGAAATCTGAAACTTAAATTTTTCAGCCCCAACATTTTCTTCCATTGAATAGGCACATTGTGTTTTAGAATTGCTTTAAGTGCCAGCCTCCATATTCAGTATTTTACCAGAAATAATTTTTGGAAGCACTTAATTAGATGTAAAACATTGAAAAGAATTCCATGAACTTTACAGAATCTAATATAATTTAAAAACTTGTATTAAGCAAACTTCACGTTGTTCCATTCCATTTTTTTAAAGTGAAACTGCATCTTGCATGTATTTTACATAACAGTATAGTGAGCAAATTAATTTGGTGGAACTAGCAGCTGAGATTAACCTGCCCACTGGCAAGATTATTAGGAAGCTAGCAAGATTCTTCCTTGTGTGACATTATAGTACATTTTTATAAGTAATTACTTGTAAATTAAAAGTAATTGAATGATACCTCCCCAGCAGCAACATTTGGCACAGCATCCATGAGTATGCCTGCAGGATTTGGAACTCCTGCATCCTACAGTCTTCCTACTAGCTTCAGTGGCAGTTTCCAACAGCCTGCCTTCCCAGTCCAGGCAGCTTTTCCACAACAGGCTGCTTTTGCTCAGCAACCAAATGGTAAGTTCATACCTACAAGACACGTTGATTGAGCAAGTGGGATTGTGTAAAGTGAATTTCATATGCATAAGGGACAAGGTGAAAGGAGAAGCATGTCTTAATTTCTATCTGTCTGCAGCACTCCAAAAAGCATGGAGCATTTCCCAGTCAAACTACGTTTTAGCAACGCAAGATATTTAATTTTTAATGTACCTTTTCCTTATCTTGGATCTTTCAGGGGTGATTTTGCACATACCATTGCAGAGAGGAGCTAGAACAGCTCTTACAGTGAGGGTGCTGAGGAATATTAAATCAAACCATGAATCCTGTAGTATGATGGAAACCATTTCAGCACCTATGCAGCTGCGTGACTAAAGAACTTAGTTTCAGCAATGGCTCCAGTTTTAGTGCTATCACCATGATCATTGTCTTGGAAATAAAATGGCAGTGACTCTTTGGATTTTTACTGAACCTTCTTTTGTGCAGGGAGGAAGACTGTTTTCCCACTCTTGTGTTTGTCTGGAACCTATTAGAACACGTCTCAAACCTTAAAAGGGCCAAGGGCTAGAGAGAATTAGAGAAAATAGTTCACATTATTTTTATCAATTTTTACTTGTAGGTAAAGTTCAGAAAGAGAACTGCACACTGAAATGTGGTCAGGAAACAATGACTTGAATTTTTAGAAATAACCAGCCAACTATTGCTGCTTTTTTTCCCCACTAACAGAAGAATCAGGGAGAAATAAAAGTAGCCTCTTGGTTTCCTATTGATCATTTTTAATAACACCACCTATTAATGTCCTTAACTGTAATGAGTATTATAAAGCTCTCTCTCTGATACTACTGGTTCTTTGGTATTTGTAGGTATTAGTTTTAGAGAGGCAGTGTATTCAGATTCTGAACACTTGAAAAGGTAATGTAATCGACTGTTCTACTGTATTGTTACTTTCTATGAAATGTGTAGTGGAAATTCACAATGATTTGACCTGATTTCTTCCTGGAAGCCCATTAATGAATGGGTCTGTCTTATAGCTAGGCTTGGAGGAGTTAGATTTTTATTGGTAAATGTTGATAAACATTGATTTTCAGTATGTGCACGCAAACTGAGGAGATTTCTGTCAATAGAAATTTACCTATAGGGCAAATTAAGAAAAATTGCTGCTTGAGAATGTACAATAAAACCCCAGTGATTAAGGCTTTTGAATTAAATACATTACAGTAGACTAAAATAAATAGGAACAATAGCTGTGACTTGTTGATTTTGCAGAGTTGACAATTTGGTGTTAAGGGTTTATAAAGCTTAACTTCTGAATCTTAGTCTGTTAAGTAAATTTTACAGCTGAAAAACTTACACTCTTTGTGTTTTGTCATTTTAGTTGCCTTAGATAACACTGAAAAAAGATTGAATATGGAAGTGAAATGAATTAGTAAAGTTCATATAGAGTGTCAGATACTGGAACAACACTAGAGCATTTTTTTGGCTTGGAAATAGTCCTGGGAAATTCGTCTAGTACATATTTTCCCATAGGAATTGAAAGAAAATTCATGAATTTTTAAAATTGAAGGTTTTGTATTTAGAAAACCTAAACCTGGAGTCAGCAACCCCCAGCGTGCGTACCAGCACCTATTCACATTGGTATGCAGGGCTCCTAGCCCTGCAGTGCCATGGCTGCTCCCCTTGGTGGTCCCAGGCTGCAAGAGCCACATGTGCAGCATGGCTACCAAGGGTTGTGTGGGCAGGGTTGGCACAAGGACCAGCAAAGGTTGCTGACCCAGACCTAAACAATGAATCACATTTGACCTAATCTGTGCCATGATGAAAATCAATTTACCAGTGAACAAAAAAGCTTATCCTCTGTCACTCCATGTAAGTGGGCTTAGAGAGAAGAGTCTTCTGCCTTTAAAGACGTGGCCACCACTATAAAGCTATTTCTAGTGTTTTTATCTTGACAAGGTGCAGGTTTTGCTGCATTTGGACAAGCAAAGCCCGTAGTAATGCCCTTTGGACAAGTTACAGCGGTTGGAGTATCTAGTAACCCTTTTATGGTAAGTGAGAATTATTACACATTAATATTGGTAAACATCACAGATCCAAAAAGCGATATAATGACAATGTATTTAAATTAGATATGCATGCAGCTTCTTTTTGTTTTAAATTAGGGAAGGCAGCATGTGATCTGCTAGATGCAATTCAGTATTCAGATGACATGGCATTGATTGTTCAAAATCAGACAAAGGTATTTCTGTATCATGATTTTATTAGGAATGTATTTTTTAAAAAAGCACAATACGTGACATGTCAAGCTACAACATGTAAAGGGTGTTTTTCTTGCCAAAATAGCAACAGGCTTTTGTGTTGGAGGAGTTTTTTTAATTCTGTCTGGGTGAAGTACCTGTTTTAGGATTTGCCATGTGCAAAAACAGTCTGTTGGTACATCTTATTTTTTACCTTTTGTCTTTGTTTCAGGCTGGTGCACCAACGGGACAGTTTCCAACAGGAAGTTCATCAACCAATCCTTTCTTATAGCCTTATAGACACTTTACCCAAAAGAACTCTTATGTGGTCACATAACATCTCTGCGCCTCTTGCACTGTTGTCTTGTTTCACTGATCTTAGCTTTAAACACAAGAAAGTCTTTAAAAAAAAAAAGAAAAAAAGAAAAGAAAAGAGAAAAAAAATTCAACACCTGCATTGTTTATTAAAACCACCAGGTAATATGTGCAAAACGGAGGGCTGTGGTAATATCCTTAACCTGTGAATTGGCAGGAGAAATTAGCGGTATCGTGTATATTAAAATTGGCTAATAAGTAATTGCAGATACCACGTTCATTATGCTGCAGTAATGTACATATTTTTCTTAGAAAATAGCTATTTGTGCATATCAGTATTTGTAACTTTAACACATTGTTATGTGAAAATGTTACTGGGGAAATAGATCAGCCACTTTGAGGTGCTGTTGTATCTCTGGGAATGACATCATTTTAACTATTGCTATTGGAAGTCATAAATTCAAATTTGTTCATTTCTCCAAAATGTTTTCCATTCCTAGTGAGCTCTTCTATTTATACATGCCTAAATTCTCTATAATGTAGAAGGATACCTGTCTGCCTAATAAAGCTGATCATGTTTTGCTACAGTTTGCAGGTGGGGAAAAAAATAAATATTAGGGGAAAAAAAAAAAGACTGTGTGTATTCTTGCTGCTGTGCAGTAACAAATAATGGGTTGAAATGTAAACAGTGTAAGCACCTGTATATTCATCCATTCATGAACACTCAAATAAAACAAGGCAAAGAAAGTGGGTTTATAAGTAAATTGAGGGCAAAACTTTAACACAATTCATCAAGTCAACCTAATTGTGACTTGTGACACTGATGTTACTTAATTTGTCTCCTTACAATTCCATTCAGGTCGAACTTGCGTAAAGGGTTTGTAAACAGTTATTAGATTGTTGAACTCCTTGTGCGTCTAATTGTGCACCACTAACAAATACAGAAATTATTTCAGATGTGAAAGGCTTCATGGTAAGTTATGAAGATGGATAGAGGAAACATGGAGTATCTTTTTTAAGTGTCTATCTAGAACACTGTGTTTGCAATTAAGGATAGATTCATAAAAGGAACTTAGGAACTCTTAGGTTCATACTAGAATTCCCAGCCTCCACATACAATGCCGGGGGCGGAGGGTGGTTAGACATCCATGAAAGGGATTCTTAGAATTTTGCAAGCTAAGCAGTCTGCGGTTAAACTCTGCCTCTTTTCTTTATTTATGATCCAGATCCACAGAGATTGATCATTGATCTGGATCTTATGTGCTCTATGTGGGATTCTCAGCTGGGAACCCTCTCCTGGACTTGGGTCTACCAAATAAGTAGAGCACAGATTTGAAAACAGGTCTTCCACATTTCTGGTGAATGCCGTGTTGCTGGTCTATTGATTATCAGAGGGATGAGGGGGTTCTCATGTCTTGTGAGGAAGACCTGACCTTGAGTGCATGATCAAGAGTTTCAGCAACAGAGTGAGATAACCACATCGGGATAACTGAGAGCCTGCTGGCGGCTAGTGTACTTGCACGGGGATGTGGGAGACCTGGGTTCAAGTCTCTGCACCAAGTGAGACAACAGGGTGGGGATTCAAGCCTGCATGTCCCCCTGGCTATTTGGTCCTGTGTTACATTCATGTGCTGTCCATCTACCCCATCTTTTGTGTGGGTTTGGTGTGTTCTGAGCATGCCTACTAGATCCACCCCATAGGTGAGATAGGTGGGAGAACTCCTAGTTTCAGAATTGTGTGGGGGCTTAGATGTCAGAGAGGACTCTGAGCAGCTGAGGGATGGTATCAGGATTTAGGTACCTTTGCGCATGCCTGCCAGCAGAAACCTGGTGTCTGTGGGATGTAGGTGCCTTACAGGGCAAGGCAGCAGCTGGATAGTGGCTTTGAGAATGTCAGTAGTACCTAAATATTGGATATGTGTACAAGCAGTTGGGACGAAACTCCATCTAGAAGGGAAACAAGGAGTCCTGTGGCACTTTTAAACACTAATAGATTTGTTTATCGCATGAGAATTCCCACTTTAAAGTGGGATTTTTCTCCCATGACAGCTCATGTGATTAAATAAATTTAAGTCTTTAAAAGTGCCACAGGACACCTTGTTTTCGCCAAACTAGACTAACATGGCTACCCATTTGGAACTTGCCTAGAAAGGAGTTAACTAAGAGCTAACCACCCCAGAGCTTGCTTGTGTGTGTGTGTGTATTTAGCTCTGTTAATGCCTTCTTAGACAGAGTTTCATCCCAAGTGCTTGTACACAGATATATTTATGCTAGGTTTCTTCTAGTATAGTATCTAATTTCAATCTACATGGAAAGAAGTGGCTACTGCCTTTTTTTTTAAAAGTCTGGTGTTCAATATACTCTTGTTGAAATGTTAAGACTAAACTATGTTGTTTTGCCAAGCAGTAATTGATTTCTGAGTCTTGGAGGAAGCTTTGTATTGGAGCAGAAAGGAGTAATATGGTGTCATTTTTGTGGTTTAACATTACTTACAAATATGTGCAAGTCCTATTTCCTTCAACAGCAATAACAAACTACATTTTTGGCAAAACTATTCTAAGATCGCCATTGGCGAGTTTTTCTCTAACTCAATGTCTCTCTTTTCCTGTGTCAGGTTGTAGGTTCTTCCCCTGGAACTTAACTTGTCTATGTAGCATTAAATCCTGAATCCGTAAATGTTGGTGTATGACTTTAGCACCTTTTGGCTATGATGATAGATTAAATTATTGTTTGTATCAGGTGTTATGTTGTAAAGGTAGCTGACGGTAATTTTTTTTAAAATGGAAGACCAACCTGATACACAATCTACTGCAATTCTGACACAAATGTAATAATCCAACTGACCAGTAGGTCTCTAGGGTTCTGGAGATCATAATATCTCTGTGGCAAGAAAACTTAAAATTTCAAAATGGAGTAGCAATAAGAGCGTCTGAAATATGCTAAAAGAACCGCAAGTGTAACTCAAATATTAGGTTATCCTGAAAGGAAAAAGCACAGCCCCAGAATTTTTAGACTCGTATAATAAGGGAGTCTATTGTTCTGGTTTTTTGAGGGAAGATGAAAAACAGTTGATTTATACTCTAAAATGTTGAGTAGAAATGTTAATTAGCAACGGACAAGAGTACCTTTTACTTATTATCTGTTGCATTTCCAGCTTTTTAGTTACATTAGTTTGCATTTACTTAAAGGAAAGGTCACATACTTTTAATAAGATTTATCTTAGATAGATGTTGCATTGGTAAGTTTTTTCCTTTAAATTACTTATTTCAGTTTCAGTAGTAGTTAATGCCTCTGACTGCGTCTTCTGTGGAGGCTGCACTTTTATATACTGAATATTCTTTCTGCTTGCCATAACCTGGTAAAGCAGACTTTTGGGGATTCATCAACTTTGTCAGGCTTAGCTAACACGTGCTAGGTAAGGCCAATCTGAACTAACAGTTTTTCTCGTTCAAGGCAGATCTTTAAACAGGGAAAACCCCTGTGCTCTGTATTTCTGTACAAAGTCCAACCAATTTTTGTGTCTCATATCTGTATACAATAGCATCTGCCTTGTGTAATGGCCACTTCTGAGTCTAGCAGTTTTGTGGTTCTAGTAGCTATTCACTGAACAGTAACTATATCTATGTGGGGTATATGAGAACATAAAATAAAACTTCGGTATTGCCTCACTAAGATGCGCTAACAATTCTTTATGGATTAGTTGACAAAAATGTAAACATTAACATACTTGTATGGTAACTGGCTCTTCCTGTAGTACTTCTCATCTGTGCGTATGCTGCTCCATAATGGAGGTGTGTCATTCCAAATTGAAAGCAAATTGGTTAGAGACTGTTTAGTGAAATTAAAATCTCTGACTTGGAATGTCAGAAAGCTAAATTCTAAATGTCCATAAAACTTATAATTCTGTGAAAGCAGGACTTAATTGAGACTATGGGTTCTTTTCCCATTGCAAAGGGTAATTTGACTTCAGGCTTCCCATGGTTTGAGCCGGTAAACTGCTCTGATTTGCTGTTGCTTTATGACCTGATCCTGTGTTTACATTCCATTGCATTTAGTTTCATTCCTTTCTGTAAGTTCACCCATCTTCGAAGCATCTGAGGAAGTGGGATCTTCTCCCACAAAAGCTCATGCAAAAAATAAATCTGTTAGTGTTAAAGTGCCACACAACTTGTTTTTTTACGGGACTAGACTAACTTGGCTACCCCTTTTGAAATTGACATGAAACTTATACTCTCACTAGGAAATTTTATGTAAGAGTTATAAAAAGCTACTGTAGTAAACTGTCATGGAACTAATCTTGGTGTTGGCCCTGATTTGGCAAAACACTTAACTGCACATGCTTTTAAAAATTTAAGGGAGAGAACCACAAATGGCAAGTGATACTTGTGTTGCTTATAGTGTTCAAACAAATGATGGCAGTTTAAAATTCTGAACAGAGTAAGTCCCATTGATTGCAATGGTACTAAAACATGCTTTGATTGCTGAATTTGAAGTGCTTTGCTGTTTTGGGAGTTATTGGGCTGTATGCAGAACAACACATGTTTTTGTTTTTCAGAACTGCAATTGAAAAGGGTGAGTGAGTGGTTAGATCTATTTGAAAACGAGGCTCATCTGTATTTGCTAGGAAAATCTCTCTTTAAAATCTGAGCATGAATAACCAGTCACACACTTCAGTATTGCCCAATACTTTTTCTTAGTCAAGGATTAGCTTTCTCCTAATTCACTGCATTTCAGTGAAGCATGTCTGAAAGGCAGTGACAAGGTTTTAAAGCTGCAGGAAGTGGTGAATTGCTGGTCATAACCTGTTCTTTTGATCCTTGTTCATTAATGCCTTAGTGTTCTTTAGGAAAGCTGTGTGTTTCCTTTCTGCATTTGGTGGAGATCATTGTATAAATGTTTCTCGTCAGGAAAATCTGAATTAACTATGAGTGCAAAATAGCTGCCATAAGGTAGAAACTGGGGGGAGAAAAGGTAAAACTTCATCTTTTTCTCCTGGGCCTTTGATGGGTGGGAGCAGGGTGAGCATGGAGATCCAAGTTTTCTTCTCTATCAAATGAAGAGGAGTTAAGAGCAGACCTGCCTATTTTTCACAAGGAGAGATCAGCACCACCCTGACCTGTAGGGTTCTTTCTACTGCCATCTTCCCTTCTGTGAGAATGGTGTTGACTGCAACTTCCTTCATTCCTTGTTCATATCTAACACACTGCTCCTGAGGGATGGGGAAAGGGAAGAAGAGGCATCTCTGCCTGCCTTTTGTGCTGCCTGCATGGGCTGCTCTTCCCCAGAGGGTGGGAAAGGCAATCGGTGTAAGATTTTTACCAGGCAAGGTTGGAAAAATTACATAAAAGGCTAGTCTCCTGCCTTCCCAGTGGATGCAGCGCCTGTGGCCTTGCATGGGGTTCTTGAGCAAGGATGGAAATGAGTTTGAACCAGCCGGCTGCAATGTATTTCAGCCGCTCTTTCAGTAATTCTGTGACCAGGATGGTGATTCACAAGTCCTCTCCAGAAACCCAGGAAGGAGACTGTCACAGGAGCAGGGCTTTGACTGGTGACTCACAGAACATCATGGGAGGTAGGTAAATAGATAATTCCATTGTGGTGAACACACTCGACCAGGAGCCATCCCCTGGGTAAATAGGACCTTTCCTGCCCTACCTCATCTTCTCCCCTTTTGGTCTGCATATCCTCATTCCCTGGGCGCACAACTCTTTAGCCGACTGCTAGACACCTAATGGGGGTGTGGGGAAGAAGTGTAGCCAAAGCAGCCCAAAATAGCTTTGGCTTTCAGCTGCTGAAATTGTGATCTCCAGCATTCACATTAAAAAAAAATTTCTGGAACAAGCATGCAAAAGCAAATGTTACAATAAGCAGTTGTCTTTCACTGCTTGTCAGAACTGAAATTCTTGGAGCTCACTTGGCCAGCAAAAGTGAGATACCCTCCCCCTCCACGTACACTTTCCCCCAATACCTTTGAATTGCTCTGTATGAGATGTGACTGAGTACCCACCTAGGTATTCTGTGAAAGTTATAACTGTTGAATGAGACCAATGTTGTTTTTAATTTCTATATCAAGAAAATTCTCTTAGTGTCTTCTGTCAGACATGTAATGAATTTAGGCAGCTATATGGAGAGTGCTTGCTTGCTTAAGTTTTCTGTTATGCTTGTCAATGTGCGTCTCAGTGGTTCTCAACCTTTAATTATTTTGGGGTGCACCACCATATAGTCTCCAAATGAATTCATGAATATTCATGAGCTAATCCAGAACTCTGAAGTTTTTCAAAAAAATCCATGACACACCTGCTCAGGCCTGAGGCCACACTTGTGTGCCGTGACACACTGGTTGGGAAATATTGGTATCTTATCCAAGGCCAGATTTACTGGCCCGGGGGCCCCATCCCTCCACTGCAGGGTCTGGGCTGCTGCCCCTCATTGCTCAGCGCTCCCACTCCTGCTGGTAAATGTGTGGGGGGAGAGGGAGCTGGCACACAGTGTGCTGACCCCCAATGCAGCCACCAAAAGCCCTGGAGAGCTGTGCTGCAGCACCACCCACAAGGCTGCAGCAGACTAGGTCGTGGCTGGGTCCCTCCCCTGGGGGTGGAGTAGCTGGCCCTGGGTGTGGGGTGGGAGGGTACAGACAACCCACGTCTGCCTCCAGGGCCCTGCCCTGCCCTGCCCTTTCCCTGCAACACTGGCAGGGCAGGGGTGCTCCTGCCCTGCTGGCACTGAGTGGGTTGAGGGGTGCCAAATTATTGGAGGGGCTTTAGGGGCTGGAGCCAGGGCCTCCCTTTTAGTCAGGGCCCAGCACTTAAGACCCTAAAGCCACTCTGATAATCTGGCCCTGATCTTACCTGTAGTAGGCTATCCTGAAAACATTAGTCTGCCCAGCTATATAGATTCTAGAGATGTCTTTTTTTGCCTTTGTGAGACTCCTTGAGAAAATGTAAACAACTGTAAAACTCTAGTCAAGATTGTCTTGTTGATGAAACAAAAACCAAGCTGACAGTTTTAAGATTGCTGAAAGTTTCTATACCTTGTTGCATAATTTCCTCATTTTGCTGAAAGTAGGGAGCATGGGTACCCTGGTCATTTTAGTTGGTGTGTAAACTGCTTTGGGATGAGATCTACTTTAACAAATGTGAGATTGCTTTGGGCTGACTTTTTTTTGAAAATACTTTTTTCTTAGGAGGTGCTGAATTTACTTTCTTGTGCTACTGATAAATCTTAATTTGCAGCTTGCTTCCTGCCTTATAAACCTTTCACAGTGCTTTCTGAACAGTCCGCTTCAACGTTGGCCAGTTAGTAGTTTTTTCTCTTTGAGAGGAAAGAAAGGAGAGTGATGTCTTTCACGCAGTACTTGTAGGGAGAAACACCTTTTCTTTTATTTAAAAAAAAAAAAAATCACAAACTGGTAAAAGGACATGGTGAGTAGGTCATGGTAGCTAATGTTTATTTCTGATAAATTAGCCTGTTTTTCAAGGCACCATCACCCATTTAAGTTACTCTAGCATTTTACTAAAAGCTAAACTTAAAACCATTTTCATATGATTTCTGTTTGAGAAGAAAGCATCCGTACATTACTAATAGAATTGGGCGTGCAATACACATAATAAACTTACCTGAATGACAGTATCCCATCTCAGAACTTTGGAATCAACAACAGCTAGAGTGGTCTGTATCACCTGTGTGATAAAGTTGACTCCAACCATAAATGTAAAGTGTCCCATGCTTAAACTGATAGCAATCTGAAATCCAACATCTAGCTAGTAGGCAAGTTAAACTGCAGAGGACTTGAAAATAGTAGCTTTTTGTTGGAGAAAGGTGTGGATGGAAGAGATGAATGACGGTTTGGTATGACTCATGCACAGAAGGAATTCAAAATTACTCTTGTCCTGTAATGTCTTATCTAAGTATATTGTTCTGCACTTTTTTCTTGTTACCTTAATTTTCTGTGTAGGTAGTTCCTTTTAGGACTCAAGGCTTGTTTTGTTTGTTTTATGTCATCTTTTCATCATGAGGAGCATTAGAGATTTTCACTGAACTTTGAAATGTTTGGGGACTTTTCCAGGTGTGAAAGAGGTTGCTTTTCAGGCTTTTCATCTACCCTTATGATATACAGAAAGTAAGAATTTAATAAATTCCATCTTGGCTCAGGTTTTCAAAGGTGCCAAAGAGCTTGGTACCCAGCATCTTTGAAAAGGCTACTCCTAGTGTTCTCTCCTTTATGGGGGATGAGGATAGGGGTGTGTTGTTTATTCATGGAACCAAGCATTGTTTCCATTTGACAATAATCCAAATTAGATTAAGTGACATGACATTAGATTTCAATGGTAATTTCTGAAACATTCAGGGATAATCTCACAGGCTTAAATATGTTCAATTCATATAGTATGGAGCAGTCATGCAGACAAATTATAGAAGAATAAATGCATAAAGTAGAGAAAGAAAGCTACCTGTTTTTTGAAAAACAATAATTAAGCTGTATTGCACTAGCTATCAATCCTGTTCATCTAGTCTGACTAAGGAGGTTTTGTGCCACTGTTACAACCTGTTCAAGTAAACAAAAACAAAGCAAAATAAAAAACAATATTTATTCCATTCAAAAGAAATATTAAGTAGAACTCTAAGCTGTTTCTGATGTATTGCTCTTTAAAAACTGTATAAAACAATAACCAAACTGGAAATCTAAATCACTGAATCAGCAGGATTGGATTTATACTTCCATTGCTATTCTTATGAAAACCATGTAACATGACTTGAGAAATTAGATCTTGTAGTAGTAACCAGGATTTGAGAAATTAGAGAATGAGCTTCCACTACAAAGATGATTTCCAGAGTTGGCCCACCTGAAAGATCCCAATAGATTTCTATAGGTCATTGCTATTGTTGTTACTGAGCCTAGATAAGATTGGGCAGACACTCCTTGATTTTTCTTTTCTTTCCTTTTTCTTTTTTAAATCACTTATTGCTCTTACACTGTAGAAAGGAATGGAGATGTACTAGGATGTTGCTTGCCTTGATTGATCTCCAGACATTAACTGTAATCTAGAAATCCACCCGGGAAGGTGGTATCGACATGAAGGAAGAGCAAGAAGGTGAGAGACCTCCAACTTAAATGCCTTATGATGGAGAAATCCTTGTGACAAGCCTCTGACCATGAGTTGAGCAACCCCCTCCATCTCCAATCCCAGGCCAACTTGTCACTGGCAGCTACTGACAGAGGTCCTGCCACAAAAACTACTACTAAGGAGTCTGTGTCTAAAAAGGCTCTGAAAAAGCATTCCTCAGCCATGGAGACTTCTTCAGTATTATCTGCAATGAATATGTTGGACTCCAAGACACCAGGACCATATGGTACTGCTGGTACCCAGAAAGCTACAGACTGTAAGCAAAAGGGTAGTAGAATCTCTGGACATACTCATGAGAGAGTTATCTGAATTTCAGTACAAACTTCTGGGTATTCTGCAAACATCTACTTCCATAAAAGGTGGCATCTTACCTATCATGGTACCTACAAAAATGATCTGCTAGACACCAGCAGAAGCATGACCAACTACCATGACCAAAAATACTATGTCCCTTCTGAAGGAAGCAAATTCTTGTTTACGTCTCTCACAGAAAATTCCTTAGTTGTAGGTGCAACAAATGAGAGGGAAAAGCAGCACCACACAGGACAGCCACCTATAATAACGACTGGAAGAGGCTAGACTCATCTGTAAAGCTTACTCAGCTGCAACACTAAAATTCTGATTAGCGATCTCCAAAACCCTTTTATCAAATTACACACACACACACCCCCTTTTTTTTTTTTTTTTTAAGTGGCAGAATTTATTGAAACCTTTTAATGTTTGGGTGGAACAACAGTTCAGGGCCAGTTTCACTGCAAGTCACCATTTCCAGAACAGCACCCCAGGCTTCACTTCATTCTGCAGACAGCTGTACATTCTGTCTCTAAATTGAGACAGCTGCATGGCTACATCTTTTGGGGTTCTCCAGAGAGATGCAATCAGCTGTAGAGAATCTGCCATTTGAAGGCCCAAAACCCAGCAAAACCTGATGAATCCCTTCATATGTTGAAAGTTTCAAGGGCAACTCTTAAACTGCTGGGCATCTATATGCCTGCAAATAAAAAATAAATCAGGCATGGGTGGTTCATAAACTGTTTGGGGAGGCTATCTTCTGGTCCTGCCCCTCTTTCCCATCAGAGATCTTCTCCTGGTGGCCTGAGTACCAGGCTGGCCAAGTGGCCTCAATCAGAGCTGGAGCACCACAGCACCAGTGCTGGGTGGCAGCCTGAACACACCAGAAGCTGTGCACCAGCCTTACAGCAATGCATGCTGGTTGGGTGGCCCATGCCCTACCAGTGCCTCACCATGCCTAAGCACTAGTCCATTCTCTGCCAGCACCAATGCCAGTCCAGCCCTGTTCTGGGCTGCCTGCTTTGCTCCAGACAACCCCAACCTTCTGCAGCAGCAAGTTGCCCTGTCCCAGGGTCAGCCAGCTGGCCAGTGGCTGGCTTGCTCTCACTTCTGGCCACCTGTAACCTGGATCCCGTCTGACTGCTTCAGCAGCCAGGCTCACGTGAGTGGGATGCAGCAGGGTAACTGTCTCCACTGCTAGCTAGCTCACTGCGCCAGGCCAGTAACCTAGCCTGAATACTGTATCTTAATAGTTAAGTTTGGGGTTTAAACTACAGTTAAGCCTACCTGTATTTTAGCTGTAAATAAGCTTCTTGTGTGTGTACCATATGGATTGTGCTCTTTCTATCCGTCTAATCCATCTAATCTCTCTAGTGTGGGAGCCTTATGTTCATTACTGGAGATAAATTGACCAGATCACAGGCATCACCTGTTCCACAGAAGAATAAAGAGAAACATGTTGCAAGCCATATGCTGGTCTTAAAATAGCTTTGCTAGTTATGGTACAGGAGAGCTGAACAGAGCGTTGGATGCATGCTCAACATTAGAGGGACCAGTCAAGTCTGTACATCATGTATAGGGGGAAAAATGGAACAGAGTGAAAAGACAATGTGTGAATGTAGCTTAAATAGGTGACTATGGTAGCCTAACTTTCTTCAGAAACAGCACTTGGTAAAAGTTACTGTTTGTGTACATTGTGTACTGTCCTCTACCCAGTTGGTTTAGTATGTGTTTTTTTAAGCAATGTACAATAGTTTTATTTCTTTACAGATTAATTGTGTCAGCAAAATTGGTATTAGAAATTAACCTCCTAGAAAATCCTATATTAAAAACGTGCTCTGTGGACAGGTATATCATTCATATTAGTTTTGAGGCTATAGTTGCTATTAACTGCCTGAACAACCTTGTTAGCCCCCTTGTGAGATAGATTGGTTGTTAAACTCTCTTGCTGCTTATCTATATGTTCTTCCCTTTATTCCATACATTACATGCTCCTCCCACAGGGGGGAGAGTGGTATCTGAAAGGAAGAAAAGGACAAAGTAATTTTAATATTTTTTTACCTTCCCTTTTTGAACAGTGCCCCCTGAAGCTGTAATGGCAAGAGATGCCACTGAGCCAATGTCATCGTCGTCTCCAGAACTGAAAAGATGAGTGTAGGAGATGTAAGAATATTGAAGAATTCCAAAGGAGCAGTCACATTAGTTTAGTTCAGCAAAAAAAAAAACCACAAGGAGTGCTGTGGCACTTAAAGACTAACAAATTTATTTATTGCATGAGCTGTGGTGGGAGAAAATCCCACTTCATCAGACGCTTTGAAGATGGGGGAACTTACAGAATGGGAGGAAAATAAATTCAGGGGAGTTTAAGACATGGGATCAGGTCATACAGTAACAGCAAATCAAAGCCAGTGTTAAGATTCAAACACGGGGAGGCAGCACATAGAGGAAGGTGAAGTCAAATTACCTGTTGTAATGGGAGAAGAATCCATAGGCACAATTTATTCCTGCTTTCACACAATTGAATCTTCATATCAGTTCTAGTTCAGCTGTTTTGCTTTGAAGTCTTGATGTCCCATTGACTTGCTTGAGCACAGCTCTTAACAAATCCTTTGTAGAGTGATTAGAAAGATGGCTGTGCTCAGCAACTGGTTTTTGAATGTTGTGATTTCTGATGTCAGTTTTGTGTCCATTTATTCTTTTGTGCAGAGACTGTCCTGTTTGTCCAGTGTATAAGGTGTGGGGGCATTTCTGGCATAGGATGGCATAAATCACATTAGCGGATGAGCAGGTGAATGAGCC
Source organism: Podocnemis expansa (assembly GCA_007922195.1). NCBI lineage: Eukaryota > Metazoa > Chordata > Testudines > Podocnemididae > Podocnemis > Podocnemis expansa. The sequence continues at coordinate 16,805,922 of ML682006.1, read as the reverse complement.
CTTGATGGAGTAGCTGGCTTGATTAGGTCCTATGATGGTGCCTTTTTTGTGCAGATATGTGGGCAAAGTAGGCAAAGTGGTTTGTTGCAGGGGCGTGTGCCTGCTTTGATGTTTCTGTTGTTAGATCTGTAGTTGCTGGTGAGTATCTATTTAAGGTTGGAGGCTGTCTGTAGACAAGGAGAGGTTCGTTCTCAAGGCTTGACTGTGTTGTGCTTAGTTTTGAAGCTATTGAACTTCTTTGCTTAAGTGGTTCAGAGTTCCAGGGTATCTGTTTGCCTCCATGCTTTAAATTTCTTTCTTGCTAATAACTTCTAAGTAAGCAGAGTGTGAGTGGTTGAGCACGTGTGTGTTGGCCTTACTAGATGGTCAGTCTAAGGTCACTCACCCTATTGGAAGATGATTGCTACCACGTGTTTCCTTTAGTAACATAAATATTGCTGAAGTAACGTGTGTCTGAGAGAGAGAAGATAACTTCTACTTAAATACAGTTTTGCTGGCTGCTGTAATAATGAGATCCCCCCCACCCCCAAAATCTTACACATGCCCCTAAAGCCACAGCATTTGGTAAGGAACCCACTAGCAATTCTGTGTTGACTTGTGAGGTAATGTCTTTTGCAGCATCCAAAATTCATTCTGTACATTGTGTCCAATAGTCAATCATCTGGCCAAAATCTTTGTGGCTTCTGTGTCTAGCCCCCAATAGTTTGGTCTTCTAAACCAACTCCTGGAAATCTAGAGTGGATAAAGATGCTCATTATTCTCCTAATGAGGTTGCCCAGTGTTTGCAAGAGTCACGTCAAAATGGCCATTTTCCTGTATTGTGCTAATACTGGCTTCAGTGCTGGCTATCAGAGACAAAGGCACCTCAGGCTTTTTTCCCCACTTACTTTCTCTCTGTTTATTTTTGAAGATTCTCTAATATTTGTGGGTTCTCAGAAGAAGTGATCAATTAAAAAAAATCAGCTGTTTGACTTAAATTTTCAAAAAAATCTCTCCTTTGAAAACTTGTCAAGTACACAGCCAAATATTTTTATCTTTGTCCAAAAAGGTTAAAGGACTTCTTAAAGTACCCACCAGAACAGAAAGCTGCCTCAATAACATTTTAGAAGCTGCCATAATTACTAAAACTTATTGCCATCCCAAATATGTGTACTGAAGACTAGTATCTGGTTGAATGGGGGGAGTGAAGAGTTAATTGACTGAATTCTGACAGCACTTTGGTGACCACAGTTTTACTTTCCAAAGGGATAGCTGTGTTAGTTTAATCCAGCAAAAAAAAAAAAAAAAAAAAAAGAGTCATGTGGCACTTTAAGACTAACAGATTTATTTTTCTCATGAGCTTTCATGGGAGAAAATCCCACTTTGTCAGACGCTTCGAAGATGGGTGAACTTACAGAATGTTCACCCATCTTCAAAGCGTCTGATGAAGTGGGATTTTCTCCCACAAAAGCTCATGCGAGAAAAAAATCTGTTAGTCTTAAAGTGCCACATGACTCCCAGTTTTACTGTTGGCATAGATGAAAAAATACAACCAGCCATTGTTACTAATCTCTTATTGACTGTAATGTCAGCAATAGGTAAAAATGGTTTTAACCTCTTACTCCCCATGTAGTTTTAGCAAAGGAATGTTATTTTAATTGGGTTCCTTTCTGTAGTTAAAGGAGATTCATTTATTGGCGTAAGTGCTATGGGTGCCAGAGGAGAGGAGGAAAATCCCACCTCCTTTATAAACACATGGCTGCCCACACTGTGTCAGACCAATGGTCCATCTAGTCTAATGTCCTGTGCTTCAAGAGTGGCCAGTATCAGATGCTTAAGAAGAAATGAACAGAACAGGGCAATTCAATGCATGATCTATCCCTGCACCTAGTCCCAGTTTCTAACAGTCTGAGATTTAGGAACACCCAGAGTGTGGGATTTTGTCCCTGAACTACCCTGGCTAACAGGTTCATGGAGGATGTCTTTTTACTGTTTTTTGTTGTTTTTGGGGTTTTTTTTTGTTTTTTTAACCCAGTTATACTTTTTGGCCTTCACAAACTCCTCTGGCAACAAGTTCCACAGGTTGACTGTATTATAGAAGATATCTTAGTAAATGTTTATGATCTGCTTTTGACTTAAACTTTGCAGATGATACTAAATTACTGAACACCTCTCTGTTTACCCCCTTTTCCAAACCTTTTATAAATGTTATGAATAGCTCTGGTCCCGGTACATACCCTGGGGAAACCATGCTATTAGATTTCTCACTGTGGAAATTGACCATTTACCTTTTGTTTCCTATTTTTAATCAGTTGCTAAGCCCCAAGAGGATGTTCTCTTACTCCATGATTGCCAATTTTACTTAAGACCCTTTAGTACAGAACCTTCTGAGAGGCTTTCTGAAAGTCCAAATACAATATATTCACTGGGTCACCCTTAGCCACATGCGTGTGGACACCTTCAAAGAATTCTCATAGATTGGGAAGCATGACTGCCTTTACAAAAGTGGTATTGATACTTTCCTAACATAGCTTATGTTGTATGTCTGATAATTCTGTTCTTTACTAGTTTCAACCAATTTGCCTGATACTGAAATTCAACTTACTGGCCTTGTAACTGCCAGGATTGCCTCTGGGAGCTTTTTGAAATAAATTGGTAGTAATTAGTCAGCCACAATTCCTGTACTAGAGAGGCTGATTTGAGCCATAGGTTCCATATCACCCACCGTTGATAGTTCTGCCATTTCATGTTTGGTTTCCTTCAGAACTCCTGCGTGACTAACACCTGGTCCTGGAGGCTTATTACTGTCCCAAAGGTTTCTCTCCTGATATCTCAGTCTGGGCCAGTGTCTCAGATTTGTCACCTAAAAAGAATAGCTCAGGTGTGGGAATTTCCTTTGTGTGCTGTGCAGTGAGGACTGGTACAAAGAAGCCATTAGTTTCTTAGCAATGTCCTCATATTCCTTGAGTGTTCATCTAGTACCTCACCTGTCCAGTGGCCATAGTGACTGTTGGGTAGACTTCTGGCTTCTGATGTACTTAAAAACCAACAGCAAAACATCTAATGTCCTCTACTGGTTGCTCATTAAATTCTTTTTGGCTTGCTTAGCTATGCTTTTACACTTGACTTGACAGAGTTTGTTTCTATTTTAAAGGATGGCTGTTTGGCTCTAAATGCTGCTTTTACTCTGTTTAGCCAAGGTGGTATTTTTCTTGTCTTCTGTTATATTTGGAGGTTGTGGTGGGTAATTAGCTGAAAGTAGCCAGAAGGGCTAATGCAGTCCCTTGATGCATCAGCAGGGAAATCTGGTGTGGGAGTAGACAGGTTATTTTACCTCCTGTACTTGGTTCTGGTATGACTGCTCTTGGAATACTATGTCCAGTTCAGGTGTCCACAATTCAAGAAGGATGTTGATACATTTGAGAGGGTTCAGAGAGGAGCCTTGAGAATGTTTAAAAACTGTCTTGTAGTGATAGGCTCAAGGAACTCACTCACTAATTAGTTTAACAAGTACAAGGTTAAGGGGGTACTTGATTACAGCCTCTAAGTGTCTTTATGAGGAACAATGTTTAATAAGTTTGAAAGGGGTGGCTGTGTCAGTCTAGTTCAGCAAGACAAAGAAGGAGTCTTATGGCACTTTTAAAGGCCATGATAAATAATCTGCTACAGATCATTAAGGACCTACAGCCTATTCTAAAAGATGATCCCTCTCTCTCTCTCAAGCCTTGGGAGACAGACCTCTCCTTGCCTACAGACAACCACCCAATCTTACAGATACTCACCAGCAACTACAGATCTAACAACAGAAACATTGAAGCAGGCACACACCCCTGCAACAAACCATGCTGCCAAGTCTGCCCATATATCTGCACAACAAATACCATCATAGGTCCTAATCAAGCCTGCCACTCCATCAAAGGCTCATTTACCTGCTCATCTACTAATGTGGTCTATGCCATCATGTGCAAGAAATGCCCCAACACCTTATATATTGGACAAACAGGAAGATTGCTGCGTAAGAGACTGAATGAGCACAGAGCTGATATCAGAAATCAAAGAACAAAGAAACCAGTTGCTGAGCACTTCCATCTTCCTAATCACTCGATGACTGATTTGTTAATGACTGTCGTTAGAGATGTAGCTGGGACATCAAGACTTCAAAGAGAAACAGCTGAACTCGAATTAATATGCAAGCTAAATTCTGTGAAAGCAGGACTTAATCGAGACTATGGGTTCTTTTCCCATTACAAAGGGTAATTTGACTTCAGGCTTCCCATGGTTTGAGCCTGTAAACTGCTCTGATTTGCTGTTACTTTATGACCTGATCCTATGTTTTACTCCCCCTTGCATTTAGTTTCATTCCTTTCTGTAAGTTCACCCATCTTCGAAGCATCTGAGGAAGTGGGATCTTCTCCCACGAAAGCTCATGCAAAAAATAAATGTTATCTTAAAGTGCCACACAACTCCATGATAAATAAATTCATTAGTCTTTAAAAGTGCTACAAGACTGCTTAAAAATTTAATAATGGGCTTTTCAGTTGAGCAGAGACAGATAAAAAATGATCCAAAGGCTGGAAGTTGAAGCTAGACAAATTCAGACTGGGAATGAGTTGTAAACTTTTAACAGTTAAAATAGTTAATCACTGGGACAGTTTACCAAGGGTGGTTGTGGATTCTCCATTGCTGGCAATTCTAAAATAATGTTGTCTAAATGAACCTTGTTTAGATGTTTTCTAAAAGATATGTTCTAGGAATTTATTTTAGGGGTTGTTCTGTGGCTTTCGTTACATATTAGGCCAGATTACGTGATCACTTTACTCCCTTTTGGCTCGGAATATTTGACTTGTGTGCATGGCTGGAGCTTCTTGTGGTGTTGAGATGAGCTCCAGCCTCATCTGAAATCCCATGACTCACAATCCAAACATTAACCCAAACACCCCATGCCTCCTGAGTTGGTAATTTGTGGTCCAATTTCTTCATGTAGGAACAAGGGGGAATACCATGCACCTAGCACTTCACGTTCCTCAGTAATGAGGCTTGATTATGGCCTGTCCAGGATTAAAGAGAGAGCACTACTACAAAATAACTCAACAGAGAGGTCTCATTCAGTATTCTTAAAAAGAGCTGTTAATAGAGGGACCTTACAGCAGAGAAACATACAGACAATTAAAGGCATTAAATAGTAAACCATATAGCTTAGAGAAATGGGCACATAACTGGAAGTAAGGAGGTTATGACTTCTAACTTTTACTTTCCCTGGGGCTTTGAATGAATGGCTTTGTAGACTCATAAAAGTGTAAGACTGGAAGGGACCTCAATAGGTCACCTAGTTTAGTCCCCAGCAGGATTCAGTAATAACCAGACCATACCTGACAGGAGTTTGTCTAACTCAGTGTTTCCCAACAGGTGTGCTCACAGGCCTAAGCAGGTGTGCCACGGACTGTTTTTGAAAAATTTCTTGAAGCGTTCTGGATTGCTCATGATATTCATGAGTTTATCTTGAGACTACGTTGTGGTGTGCCTCCAAATAATTAAAAACTATTAAGATGTGCCATAACAGATAAGAGATTGGGAACCAGTGATCTAACTTGTTTTTAACAACCACCAATGATGGAGATTCCACAACCTCCCTAGGCAATTTGTTCCCAACATCCTGGCAGGGAAGTTCTTCTGAAAGTTTGATTTAAATCTCCTTGACTGCAATTTAAGCCATTGCTTCTTGTCCAGTCCTTGAAGATGAATAAGAACAATTTTTCATCACTTTTTCCATTATCTAAAAAGCTGTTAGAAAAAACCTGTTATAATGTGCCCCTTCAGTCTTCCCTTCTTCATATGGAACTAACTCAGTTTTTTGTCTTTCCTCATAGATCTTGTTTTCTAGACCTTTTGTTATTTTTGTGGCTCCTCTGGGCTTTCTCCAGTTTGTCCACACCTTTCCTCCTCCTCTGTGTATCTCCCTGTAGAGGGGAGGGGGGGAAGGGACTGGCTTCTGGTAGCTAGTGGGAGGACTAGGTAATTAATATTAATACAGTTGCTTTAAATAAAGTACCACTCTAGAAATGCAAAAAAATTATCATTTTTTATGTATATTTTTATTAGTTTGGCTTTGAAAAGTAGTTGGAAACGGCAAGAAAACTTTGTTAGAGGGGAAAAAAAACATATATAGTTTAGGTGAGGCTGGCAATCCATCCAGTAGATCTCTGCGTTCTTTTCTCTCATTCAGGAGTGTGTCTTCACTGAATTATAGGATTTCAAGCTTTCTATAGTACTGAGGCCCTTCCTCAGGACAATCCTCGTCTGAAATAGTGGACTTGTAATTTGGCATTTTTAAATATACCTGCACATATATTTACTTTTATTGATACATCTTCCTGGCTATCTTGTTTATTTTGTAGTTTTCCTGTATTGTACCAACAACATTTCCCCACACTTCCTATATCCTGATCTTACTGCATATTGGACAATCTCTCTGAATTTAGAGAGACAGTGAAACACACATCCTAAATTTAAGTTAACTCTTGATATATAGGCAGAAGCAAGTGAGTGGGATTCTCTCTGTCTTCTGTTCTGGTAAATTTTCTTCCTCTTCTTCCAACCCAAGTTTGGCATGGATTCACTATGAAGTTCAAACAACCTTTTTCAAATGCAAGTAACAATGATTTTTTTTTTTTTAATTAACCACCGCCTTTGTCCTTAGGAACCTGACTTCTCCAACAGTTTTGGGTGAAAGATCCAGTTTTCAGTCAGAACGATCTTAAATGTGGAGGAGATGAACCAGCAATACAGTTGTAACATTAAGAAGGAAAGCTGTAGAAGTGTAGATGCAATAAATCTTCTACAGGCATAAAATGGGGTATACCTAGGCAGGAGGCAACAAAGATATACCCAAATGAAGATATGAACAAAATCCTCATCCCACTTAAAGTAGCAAACCTGAATTGCCAAATGGGAATGGCCTGTCAATGAAAAGCTGCCCATTTACAACTTTTTCAAAAGGCAGGGTGAGTAAAGGAATGAGAGCTGTGGTATCCTTGGCGTAACATACAGATTGAGATTATGCTATTGAGTAAATAAATTGTTCCTTTTTTGGCAAAATGTCAGTATGATAGGCCCGTTCCTCAGAAGGTGTAAGTTAATGTAGATCAGATGAGTGGCATGTACTGATTTACGCCAGCTGAAGAGCTGGCATTGTATAATTTAACAACGTTCTTTTGGCTGGAATAAGTTTGTTGTGATTTAGCAGGGTTGTATGTGAAGGATTAAGCTCTCTCTCTTACCACAATTGCAATTTCACAGTGACAGTTTCGCAAGCAGAACTTGTCTTGAAAGACACTTTTGATAAATCATGAAAGCAACAGATGTTTGCATAGCTGTTTATAATTGGGTTTCTGATTCTTGTTCATTAATGCTCTGAGGGTCACTGGAGAAGCTATGTTTCCTTTTTGCATTTGATTGAGACAATTGTGTAAATGCTTCTGATCAAGAAAATCCCAGCTATGACTGCAAAGTAACTGCCATAAATTAGAAACTGGAAAAAAAAAGAATGAAGAATTGGTGAAACACACATACTATATTGGAGAAACATTCACCTCTTTATGAGCTGTTAAGAATATTGATTCTACCAATTTTTCAGTCCCCATGATGACTGAATTTCTGCAAGCAGAAACCTAATCTGGATGGCTTGCCAGACACCAGAGAATCCATGGGTCATATAGAGGTACAATGGGGGCTCCTTCACAAGCCTCCTCCTGCTCCTCGTGGTCAGCAACATAAGAATGTATCCAGGAGCAGAGGCATAGCCAGAAATTTCTTTAAGCTCTGGCAATCCACAGCTGCTGAAGTTGATTATTGGGTACAGGAATCCATATTAAGCAGTCACTGTAAGGGGCAACATCCTTCAGAAAGACACTAGTTTAGGCTGAGGGCTAGACTAGTACCAATACAGCCCAGTACTGTGAAAAAATAAGATTTTGTTTGTTTGCATGACCTCAATTGATCAGGTATCTTATTATGGATAATTATTACTGTATTTGGTATCTTGGAAATGATCCATTCATCAGGATGTGGTGTTCATACAAACAAATTCATTTGTTGAAAGTCTGTAACTGAAGCAATTCAATGTATACATATAAAACAGGTGTGGCCAAACCATGGCTTGGGAGCCACATGTGGCTCTTGAATGAAAAATTGTGGCTCCCAGAAGAATGTCAGCAAATCAGTTCAGGAAAGCAGCCCAAGCCTAGGAGTTCAGGAGGGGGTTGGAATGGTGGGGAGAAGTGCCGCATGGTCAGGATTTTAAAAAACTTGCCACTAGCCTGCAGTCCTCTACCTCGAGCAGCAGCTAAGTTTTTTACTGTACAGACCTAATTTTCATGGTAACTCTAACTAGTTATTAGAATCTGACATTAGTAGGATCGATATTTGTCCTATTTTTATGATAAAATTAAAGTGTGCAATAAACCTAGTAATTTTGGAGTAGGTAAAAGTATGTGGCTATAGGCCTCAGTGCGGCTCTTGAAGGCTTAATAAGCAACTTATGTGGCTCTTCAGTTCCATAAGTTTGGCCACTCCTGATATAAAATATTTTATAAAATACACTGATTATGCTGATGATCGAAAAGAAATCCCTGCCTCTTTCTTCCATGATATCCAGACAAACAAAAATATACTGTAGATGTATCTTCTGTTGAGGGGCTCAAGATGGACAGTCTTAGAACACTTAGTACGTTAAATGCAGTGTGGATCAAAATTTAACATATCCCGAAGCAATGTTTTTTGGGTTTTTTTTGCCTTCCACAGTGAATGGGTGAGTGCTTTTACTATTCTGAAAAACTTAAAACTATGAAGATGCACATAAGGCAACAGAAATGATAAAGTAAAATTGATAGGAACCTGTAGAATCAATCAAATGTCTGAGATTCCACCATAAGTCTGCTCTTGTGTGTCTATTTTATGTGCTTTCTATTTAATGGCTTTGAAAAGAAACTGTCAAGGTGTCTTTTCTGGTTTTGGGCAGTATTTTGTTTGATCCCCCCCCCCCATTACTATGGTCCTCCCTCTAAGAATTTGTCAGGCATCAATGTATCCTCTCTCCTAAAGCCACATGGCAGTTAAATAGTATGATTGAGTTTCTGTGCTGAAGAAACCCAGAGTGGGGAGTGCACCCTGCCAGAGGAAAGTGAAAGGCGCGTCATTAGCAGTATGCGTCAGTAGCGGGAGGAGAGATGCCACCCTCCCCTTTTAGAAATACATGCATAATCTGTCGACTGAGCTTGCGCCTGTCACCATTGTAGGAACTCTGCCTGCTTGTGCTAGTCAGCGAAAGTGAGTTGGAATTCCTTGGAGATGCCCTTTAGGGAAGCCTCTGCATTCACCTGTGAACATGGTAAAGACTGGAAGTAACAGAACAAATGATTTTGTTTTCTTTTCTGTACTCAAAAGTGAAGTGTTTATGGAGTGTCTTCAGTTACTGAAGCATCTGATGAGTTTGGGTGCCCTTTTGGGGACCACTTGTTTGCTTTAGTCTTTTGCATTGTTTCTCAGTGCCCATCTATGGCTGGCATCTTGAAAGCATTAGTCTGACAGGCATGCAAGGTCCAAAGTCAGATTTCTTACCTTGTTAAACCTGCTGCCTGTAGGGGCAAATACTCAGTTGGCGTAAATTTTCAGAGCCCAGTGAAGTCATTGGAGGATTGAGTCTTAAAGAATTAAAATTGTTGCTAAATCAGTCTTTTGATGAGATTATAAAACAGTTTCTGGCCACTGGTGGTCATGAAAGCTCCCATGGCTCTCTTTTAAGAGGCAGGGTCCCATCTCAAATAGTATGTTCTACATACCCATGTATTTTGCACTGTTGGATGGAAACATTACTCCTACTCCATGTGGAGTGGCTCTGTCCTGCAGGTGTATAGCAGTTATCAGACAGGTTCCTCCATCAAGCAGAGATTCAAAGTGGGGCTCCCCTTTCCATGCCTTGCCCCCTTTGCCAGCTACTCAAAATGTGCCTCTTAGCCAGTTACACCCTATCTTTACTTTCTGGCTTCAGTACCCCGATGGTTCTGTCCTCCTCACCACCACCACCTCCCACCAGGTTGTGGATGTCTCCTTTCCCCTTCTCTTCAGTCAAAGAGAAAGTATCATGATGCTTTTCAAAGGCTTTGGCTAGATGCTGCTGCCACTGAACTCAAAGGCAAAATTTCAGCTGACAAAAGTAGGCACAGGTTTGGGTTAATGAGCTTAATGAAGACCCTGTGAGGTAAGTAGGTATGGCTATCCCAGTTTGCAAGTGGGGCAGCTGAGGCAGAAAAGTACTGTCATCCAACTCAAGCTACAGAACAAGCCTGTCAGAGACCAAATTAGAAGGCAGGAGCCTTTTGCACTTACTGCAGTTCTGTGCTTGGTCCAGGCTACCTCTGAAACTGTTGAACTGCTAGGGCACCCTGGGGCTAAAGACTTGATTTCTCAGGTGGGATGGGATTGGAGGGTAGCTTAATTGTATTCACTGAGGGGAAGTTGGTGGCAGCCAAATAGTATTACCTGCTCAGTTACGAATTGGTCTGGGGTCTCTGCAAAAAAACAAAGGATCGGTTTAATGGGGTCTTAAATTATGGATCTGGGCTATTAAGGAAGAGGGGGAAGGACCATGACTAGCCCATGAACTGAATATAAAAACAGTGGTAAACATTCAAGCCTGGTGACCAGATTACGTCTTCAGTGCTGCCTACAGATGGGAAAGGACAAAAGAAGAGATTGGATTATGATTGCTTGAACTGGAAGTCTTGATTCCAAAGGATTCCTTTGACAGGTTTAGGGTGCACAAGATGCTCCCTGTATTAGCTATACAGTAAATGTGATATGACTAATGCTACTTACCTGAGTGACTATCTTCAGTCCTAGACCTCTTGAATCGACGACAATCACAGTTAAAATAGTCTGAATCGCCAGTGCAACAAAGTTGTTGAATCCAAACATTAAAGCATAACGTTCCATGCTTAGATTGACAGCGATCTGAAACCTAAAATTAAATGGTTGGTTAGGTAAGCTGTAGAGAACATAAATGTAGTAGCTTTCCTTCTTCCTGGGAAAGATAGATGATTCATACAGAGTATGGTGTGTCTAGACCAGAATAAAAGCATCATCTGACAGTGCACTACCTGGTATATTTTTAACATCTTAGCGTAGAAAGGCAAGGACTATTTGAACATGTTGGCTGTCTGTCTCTGTCCTTGTATGCTCCTTCCTCCTGCTTTACAATAGTCTCTGAGGAGGGGTCCACTTTTTATTTTCTAGGATCATGGGTATCTCCTATAATCCCCCTTTTGCAGGTGAAGAACTGAGGGACAAAGGAAATAGGTGACCTCCTCAAAGTTACACCGGAAGGCAGTGAGAGATCACCCAAACTGCTGGACTATCCTTCCAGTCTTGGCTCAAGTAAGCCTCGTGCGGTCTAAGAGACCAGTGTTTCCCAGCCAGCGTGCTGTGGCCCGCTAGTGTGCCATGAGGCCTGAGGAGGTATGCCATGGAATTTTTTTTTTTTTTTTGAAAAACTACCTGAGTGCTGGATTAGCTCATGAATATCTATAAGTTCATTTGGAGACTATAGATTGGTGTACCTCAAAATAATTAAAAGTATCAAGGTATGCCACTCAGAGAAAGGGTTGAGAACCACTAGAGAACCTCCTAAGAACAGAATCTCTCTTGTCAGTTAGTTTTCAGCAGCTGCGGTTTGACAATAGCATTGATTTACGTCTTACCTTCTGCTGAATTCCTGTAAGTTTCTGTCCCTTCCAAGTTATGTTCTTGGCATTTATTTTCTATCATTTGTTGTAAAACGTGGGTCTTACACTCAGAAAGTTTGCTTGCAATTCTTGGAATACATTGTGTGTTGAGTTTTTTTTGAATTGCTCCTAAGATTTTTATTAGGCCTTTTTAATTTTTTGTGGGTTTTCATTTTGTGGAAGAACTGGTGGTACTATTCGTGGCAAACCATCTGTCAGATTTGGTTCATTTTCCTGTTCGTGAACTGTCCATGAACCAGTCAGGATATTCTTGAAATTTTTGTTTGAAGTGTTGTAGCTGTGTTGGCCCCAGAATGTGAGACATGCAAGCTAAGTGACATAACATTTTTTATTGGGCCAACTTCTGTTGGAGAATTTGTTCATTGTTTACCATTGTGAATATATACTATTTAAGAACACATTTTCCTTTCGGATTGTCACCTTGTATGTCTGTCCAGCATCTAGCAAAATAGGGAGTTGACTTCACTGGTACCTCCTCAGTGTAAATGTTTAGTAATATTTGGACCTATGGCTTTTTTGAAAGCTATTTATAGTGTAGCTGAGACTATGTGAGATTGTGACTTAACTGACCATAATGGGTGAGCTAACATTTACAAAAACAGGAGCACTGCCTGAAGAAATCATAGCAATGCTAAATCTCTCTTCTGAGGGGAGCATTGCGTAGTCTAGGAAATCTTAGGACATTGGACGTGTTTCTTGTCCATTTTGCACAAGAACGAGCATTCAATTTGTGTGTGTGTGTGCGCACGCGCGTGCACCTGCACATGCTTGCACATGGGGAGAGAGAAAGAACTCCAGATTAAAAAAACATCTGGATTCCTTCTTGAATGAGGAAGAGAGGAAAAAAATATTTACAAGGCACATAGAGGTCCACAAATTCCCCAGCGTCATTCTGCATCTTGTTTTCCTATCAGCTACCACAGAAGGATGTGAAAAAGGAGACACCTTGCCTGTCCCTCTGTGGTAGCTGATAGGAAAACAAGATGCAGAATGATGCAGGAGAATTTGTGGACCTCTACGTGCCTCGTAAATGCTCTGCTGGCAACCGAATAATCGGTGCTAAGGACCATGCTTCGATTCAAGGGAAAAAATTGCCTGCTACTCAGCAGATTTCACAGTGTGTGTTTATGCAGCAGGAAAAACAATCTAACCTACCAAATCCATTTAGCTGGATTAATAATCTAGAGTGATTGGGCAAGACCCTTCAGCATAAATAGACTTGTGTGTGTGCAATAATGCATCTATTCATGTGATTGATAAATAAAATTTCCCCCTCAAATATATGTATGAACAGAATCCTATTGCTGTTTTGTGAATGTGGAGCAACTTAAAACAGATGAGTCTGGATGGAATGGTGCAAGAGATTTGTCATAATTCATGAGAATGTGAGATGGGCATGAAATATCCTGTGAGACGTTCTGAGATGTTGAATTATTTTCCTCTGTCAAATTAAAATGAAAAGTCAATGTCAAAAAACTTCATAAATTGATAGTCTGGAGGGAGAGAATAATCTTAGATTGGATCAATGGGTACATTTTGTTTTGTTTAATTTTGAAATGTTTCATTTGATTTGGGGCTTTTAAACCTTTTTTAGTATAAATTAATTAAAATGTCAAGTTAGAATGAACCATTTCATTTTTAATATGCTGGATAAGCATTTCAACACTTTAGGAACTGTTTTCAACCTTTCTTTGAGATTGGAGATTGGAGATGGGAAAGGATCTGTTTCAGTTTTTATGAACTGAGATCTTGCGATGAAAAGCCTTTAATTAGAAAGTTCCCCACTAGCTGTAGACAGTGGCAAGCTTTGAATCTACTCTGTGGGAATGTAACAATACTTCTTTTAGAAGATTTTTTTTTATTTAACCCTGTTTGTTTTGTTCATTTTACTTGATTAGAGAAAGATGGAGTACCAGGGTTCTTGTAAACAAGTTACCTTTAGCTATTCCAATGGCTTTCAAGTAGCCAGGAAAAGACTGAAATCCACTAGTGGCCTTCTCCTGATCAGGTTACTCTTTCCAGCTCCCCTTTCCTTTACGACAGCGGTTCTCAACTTTTCGTGGGTTGTGACACTTAGCTGTGGGTTGTGACTCTACAGGACACACCAGCCCACTCCCTCCAGGCCAAATCCAGCCCTCTCTTCAGCTCTCTGTGACACGCTTACTGCTGGGTGGTGACACAGTAATGTGTCCTGACACAGTGGCTGAGAACCGCTGCTTTACAATATGCTCAGAGTTCTTACTGCTTTGAGCAGAAATGGTGCAAATAGAGCAAATGCATTGTCAGCTTATTGCACTCACAACTACAGAAAACTACACTGAACAAACTTCTAGCCAGTCTGTAGTTTCTTGCACCAAAATGTGCAAGCTACTGTATAACATTGTTCCTGATTTTTTTTTTTTCCTTCCCAGAGCACCAGGGGGCTAAAGAAACTGGCCTTGTCCGTCCCTTGAAAAGATTTCACTTCTCTATGTAGCTACTGTGTAACATAAGCAAAATCCATTTGAACTCAATCGCTCTCTCTCCCTTTTTTAAACACAAAGGTTTGAAGCTTGATTGTTATCTGTCTGTTCTTTTCAAATGTACTAAGTAACCTAATAGCAAGAAGCTGTAAGCATACCTGCGTATAGCTGTACTTTAATTTAGCAGCTCTTAACACTGTCTGTGACATACCTATGTACCTCAAATGTAGTTCACTGAAATAAATATTTACCAGATACCTCTAGCCAAACAGAGTAGAGCTGGCATAATGTATCCACTGTGTGACACTCACCCAGCTGAAGGGAGTATTTTACATGCAATTGGGAGGAGAGATGGATACATTTGTACTGGTTGACTGTTATCTTTGTTTTCTTGTCTTAGTCCTCCATGCAACTATGGCAACCCACTGAAGTGAAAATAGGGGGATATACTGAATAAATCAAGATACTGAGCTGTAATCAATCTCATGTCAGATTTTCCTGTTTTTAAACTGAAGAAATCTCATGTGACTTTGATTGGTTTGAGAAATCTAAGTATAAATAATTCAGCATGATGATGGCTTGTGCTTACGTTGCTATGGTTATGAGGAGCATATAACATGACTTGAAAACTAGATAGCCAGCATAGCATGCCCAGATGTTGGCAGTAAAATGCATAAGAAACAGAGAGGCAGCATCCAGTGCAGAGAAGATTCCCAGTGCCAGCTCCCCGGAAAGATCCCAGTTCAATTTCACATATCCTACTGCCATGGATGTTATGGAACCTAGAAAGAAGATGCAAGAACATTGTCATGTCTTCCAGATTATCCAGTAAATAACATGTTCACATTTATATTTCAAAATCCAGAGTAAATGTGTGACTAGAACAGATCTGGTTCCAGCAGCAAGTTGTTGAATTTATGCAACAGATTAGTCATTTTTAGACAAATACCTGCACTCATCAGTTGTTGGTTTTTTACTGACAACAAATCAGAGACATGACTGTGGCCGATATATCGGATGAGCTGACATGCAAAAGAAAAATATTCTTAACCTGAATGTCAACAATTTGTACCAGAGGTGAACTATTCCAGAGAGAGAATCTGGGCTAATTGATTAACAACAAGATAGCCACAGTACCAGTAGCCTGATGAATTTTTATTTATTAATCTAATGGTTGAGCTCTGTGCAATTCTGAAGAGGTGATTAAGCTGCTGAATGTTTTGTGAAATATCAGCTATGTGTAAATGTCATGTATAGAAAAGGTTGTCATAGTCCATTTCCTAGGAAACCTCATCAAAGGCCCTATGGGTAAAGTTTCTGAGTGTAAGGAAGAGCTTTTGACTGATTTTTGAGAGACGCTTTTAACTTTTTTTTCCCCCTAACAAGCTAATTAAAAAAAAAAACTGAGAAAGTATCCTAGAAAATGGTCTCTCTTAAATGTGTTTAAAAAAAAAAAAAGCTCAAGAGCCTTTCTGCTCCCTGACTGATACTGAGAAGACTTTTTTAGTTTCTGTTTTTACCTCTTGCTGACTCTCCACCCAGTTAAAACAGTGAAACTGACTCTAGTCAAAATGCAGTCAAATTTTTAAACAAACTTAAAAAATTATTATCCTGATAACTCCTAGAAGAGGACTGAAACTGGAAGTAGTTTACCACAAGCCTCCTTTTTGGTTTTGTTTTACTGAACTAGACTAACATGGCTGCCCTTTTGGAGCTTTACAGAAGAGAGGGTATGTGTGAGAGAGAGTTGGAAGTCAGTTTTGCTCAGATTAGTTCAAGTGCCTGCTAATGAAGTGACATCCATAGGTCTATACTGTGAGGAAGCACCATGTCCCAAAGTAAGGGCATCTTGCTTAAGACTCCTGGGGCTACATAATGGCTAACATTAGGGTATGCAAAGTTGGCAGCATCATGGAAGCCAACTTGTGGTTATTGAGGTGACAACTATGCATGTACAGGTCCTCAATTTGCTCAACCTCCTCTCCCACCCAACCAGCCCCCACCTTTCACTTGTGACTTTCTGCTTGTCTGATATTTGCTATCTAGGCAGACCACTATTATTTTAGGAGTTTTAATACACAGTAACTGTAACAGGGTGTCCTGCCCTTTCAAGGACTAGAAGGGTGGCTAGCCAGCCCTGTTAAACTGTATGAGTTATAACTTTTTGGCTATAAGAGGGAGAAAGGCCAGTAGTTGGGGCTGGCTGGGGAGGAGAGCAGATAGGTTGCTTCAAGTGGGGCAAGAAATTGCCTGATAGCAATGGTCAGCCAGAGGCCCTTGATGGGAGCGCAGGCCTGGCTGAGATTGTTGGCAGGAAGATGTTGCTTGCTGCTGGGGTCCTCCTACAATGAAGAGGACATAAATCTGAGTTCAGTGGAGTTGCCATTCCATAGTTTAGATGGTGGTTTTGTGCTTGGACTAAGGGATTTGTTACCCTGGGAGTTTGAGAATATAAATGTGACCTGGCCGGAGAAGCACTGCAAGGTGCACTCTGGGATGCTGAGTATTATCTGTTACAGTCACTCAAAACTTGCCTGCATTTTTTCATCTGGGAACTTTTTTGATGTTGAACAGATATGTAACATGTTGAATCATGAAGACAGCCATGTGATTACCATTGTGCTTGTTAGAACAGCACCTGTATTTCTTGACATGTACATTTGCTGATCTGTTTGTATCCTTTTTCCATGTCAGTTCTGCTTAGAAGAGTCTCAGGGTTCCCGTGGGGCTTAGTAACGCCATTGTGGTTTGTTTTTGTCTTTTTACAATCTTCCAGACTCTCTTTGTGGCTTTAGAAGCTCAGCCAATTCTTGAAACAGATCCTTTGACTGATGAATTTGTCAAGTCCACAGACTTTTGGGAAACTAGCTAGGCCACTCAGACCTTTCATTGGTCTTGAAAAAAAATCTATCGTGTGGCAGCATAGAAGAGCTTTCTCTCATTCCTAATCAGGCATGGAATCACAATTGCTTTCATGCCACCAATTCTGGAAAATGGCCAAAGATCTTAGCGCTTGATGTGTGTACTTACTGGGCTCTTAGAATGGTTATGGAATCGGTCAAATGAGAAAATGCCTTGAAAGTAATTCATTGTTCCCTGGCATCTTGTATAGTCATTTACACAGGCACAAAGTGAGTGTGAAACACTGCTGGGTCAGGCTGGTAGCATTCTGAATTCACTTGGCACTGGGTAGATCACTATTCCAGATACAGAGCAGCAATCAACCAGGTCCCTTATTTTTTTCCCTGAGCTCCAGTATCTCAGGATAGTGTGTGTGTAAATTTTTCATCCTAAAATTTTGATGGAAAAAGTCCATCTCTAACCCCACATTGCACATGCCAATTAAGATTTATAAATTTCTTGAGGCTTAGTGTTTTTTAAAATTCCTGTTTATAAAGGAGGGATGATCACTGGCTTGCAGCCATTGTTCAGCTGAGCAGCAAGGCAATACAGCTATTTGTGGGAGAAAGGAACCCTACAAGTGCATTTTTAACTCTGGGGGAAGCTACCACCTCACCTATAATACCTCAAATCCATGCTTCAGACTGAAATTTGACCATGAATGCATTTTATATCTCTGAAAATTAAGCTAGATATTAAATTGAGCTTCCTGTCATCTGGTGCCTAATTCTAATAAGTACACTGGAGCCTGACCAAGCAAAGTAATCTACACAACAGTATATCCAAAATATGCTTTACACAGTATTAAAGGACTTATCTAATTTTTCCTAATGTCTTAAGAAGTTTCCCACAGAAATGTCCCTTTCTACTCCTGACCAGATTACATTTCAGCAACAACCACATGGAAAAGTAGCAACAGGGCAGCTGTACATTTCAAACTTCTTTGAATGAATTTAGAAGATGGGCATAAGGGCCAAGTTATCAGCTTGCTCTCCACAGGCCACCAAATATCACACAAAACTCTGGCGATCTCCAAACTATGCTTTGGGAGGCATCCCACTGCAGAAATACATGGAATGGTGTTAAATTTAAGGCTTCTCATACTCCTGATGAGTTTGAATATGCAAGCTGCTCATCCCTATTGTGGAAAGCTTGGAAGGCATGAAGTAAACTTAAACCACATCATCTGAGCATATGCAATTTAAAAATGTCTTGATATATTTTAGAAACTACTTTCCCAGAGGAAAGACTCATGCTCTATTGCTTACTTACTCAGAAAAGTTGCGGCTGCTTCAGTAGCCCCATTATAAACAGCATAATTCTGTGAGGGTGCTCTGAAATCCCATAACACCTGGATATAATTCACAATTTGGTTATAGCCTGCAGTGGCTAGAGCCCACCATATGGACCAATAAAGAAGCTTCTTTGTGGAGTAGCATTCCTTTAAATCCTTGCACAACTGTACAAGTATGTGATTCAGGTGCTTGTCAGACTGGCATACAGGCGATGTCTGGGAGGGGACTGACAATTTCACGGAGTCTTTGTTCTCAGCACAACTTGGCTGCTCACTAATTCTGGATGCCTCTAACGTTGTGTCTTTATCCATCATTTCTTGTGACGTATTGTGAAAGAACATACTTTTCTGAGGCATTGGTAGAAAAAATGAAGATAGGAATGCCGAGGACAGAGAAGCCAAACTGATGACATTGAGATAAAAATAGGATAGACCTGCCAAAGAGACTAAAAGTTGTCCCAACACAGCAGCAACTGTGGTTGCAACTAGTGTGATGCTTCTACAATAGCTAGTCACTTTCTGATAATGCTCAGCGTGGACAATGCTGTAAATGTAGGCATAATAGGCAACTTCAGTGGCTGTTACCAGCCCATAACAAAACTCCATCAGCTGCATGGCTAGCACTCCTTGGACAAATAAAAGCAGCATCCATGTCGTAATGAAGCTAAGGCCTTGTAGAATAATGATAGGCTTATAGCGCACATAGTCTGTAATCAAGAAAACAGGAAACAGCAGCACAAGATAGGAGTAAGTCCAAACTGGAAATATCTGGTTTGTAACCTGAAAGGGAAAGCAAAGAATCCTGTGATTTTTGTGAATGAATCTGGAGAAAGGAGCATGATCACTGAATTAACAGTCATACATAAAATATAGAAATAGGAGCATGCATGGTGCACAAATCTTAACTGCATTGGTCACTGCTTAATAGAAATTTTTATTATGAGCCCCATCACCTTAACATTTATAAGGACATGCTGTCTGCATGATACCTTGATATTAATCTTCTGTTAAGAAATCAACAACTGCCCCTCTAAGGCAGAACTGAGGATTGAATTTGATTTTTCTCTGGGGAAATATTGTGTACGTCTTTATGCAATGTCACAGAGTAATGGAGAGTCTTATTTCTTTCTGAAGAATAAAGTGTGATCAGTATTTTCTTTTTCCATAAAATGGGAAACATCATATAATCATACCTCATCAATGGTCAGGTTTTTATCTGGTCCTGTTAGATAAGGGGTGAGGAAAGGTTCTGATGGCCTCATCATGGAGAAAAAACCATATACGCAGAGGACCAGGGTAGGATAAATCCAGCTTCTGCTTTGTACTTCCTTCCAAGAGTCCATGGCCTGCCCTGCTAAAATATAGTGAAGAAAACAGTGTGCAATGGAATACAGGTGCTCTTCACAAGAACTGAAAGTTATTTTAAAATTTATTAATTACTTTTAAAAGATCCAAACACTAAAGAAATTTTCTTGAACACTGAAAACAGAAGAATACCTCCTTTAAAAAAAATGCAAGTGAACAACTCTTTTTGAAATTCACAGATCTAAAGAAGTTGCATTCAGTTTGTGGTATTAAAGTATTTTGTATCTTAAGAGAATACAAAGGACTGCTTGTAAGAATTTTAGTTAAGGAATTCAGTTTCAGCACTCTTATTTAATGTTGAACACCAGCCAAGATGACCAAGGAAAATTTTTCCTACACAGCTGATGGTCAAGGAATTTAACTTAGATTTTGTTCTTGAGGGCAAAATGGGGGCCCAATTTGCCAGCTATTAATGGGCTCTTCCCCACTCTTGCTGCTTTCATGTGCAGGTTCTCCAAAATGCAGGGAATGTCAGGCTACCAAGGGAGGGGAGAAGGGTCATTCAGAGCAGTAAACGATGAAAAGGGCACTGGATCAGATCCTCTGCAAGTGTAAATTGGCAGGTTCCAGAGAATTCATCCTTGGATACTGTTGTTTTAAATCTAAGTCTAGGCCGCTAATTTATTTATTTATTTATTTTAGATATAATCCGTAAATAGGGAATACTAGATAGAAAGTTGAAAAAAATAGTTTTTTGGGTTTTTTCTCTTTGTGCTTGGGTTTTGAACAAATTAACATCCAGTTTAAAGTCATTGGAACAGACTTAAGGTGCAAGTTTAAATGAGTGTGAGTGAGCCAAATTCTGTGATGTGTGAAAGGAAATAAGTTCTACCCCCTTACACTAACTTAAATTCTCTCAGGAAGTCTGACTCTAGCTTCCCCCATCTTCAATATAACCCCTGAATTTGAGCTGGCAAATCTGTTGAGAAACTGTTAGTATAATTTCCATTTTTCAGTCTCCTGAAGGTGTATGTTATCCTACTTAGACACCCAGAAGCTTATTCTGACTTTCACCTGCTTGCTGATGTGTAAATTATACCAAGTGCTGACAGAAAATTTTCCATTAATTTTTTATGGAAAATATATTAATTCAGCAAATTTTTGTGCAGAATGGACGCTTACATCAAATTTCAGTTTTCACTGGAGAACCTGAAAGCCACAAGTCTCATTGTATGGAAGAAATGTTAAAATTTTCCATTGAAACTTCCACAACAACAAAATCTATTTAATCTACACTTCTGTGCAGAAAAATATTTTCTAAACAGATTTACTTAAATCTAAAAGAGACCAAATAATTTAATTCACATTCTCATGAACCAGAAAAGTTGTTCTAAGAAGCAGATATAAACAGAGGTTGTGATTTATATCACTTTTCAAATTCAGAGGCAATACCTAGTCAGTTATTTCAATGGATTTACACCTGGATTAATTTGGTCCTATGTGAATTTTGTAGGTTAGCCAGTAGGGGGCGAGATAATCCCAACACATTCAACAATTGAGCAGCCTGTTGTAGACTGAGAGCAGAAGCACATATGCCTCCATCACTATACAAGAGCTGTATTGCTAGCATTGAACTTCTGCTCCTGTTTCTTTCCGTATCATTGCACTCACTGCTGAGATTTCAGATGCAGAAACATTGTTTTGACCCTACCATGTTTGCTACCCTTCCCATTTAGTCACAATAGTATTTCCTCACCCTTGTTTTCCTTGAAGAAAAATTACAGTATGGTTGCTGCTAAGATGCAACACCATGGAGATGCCTACAACTAAACAAATGCACTTTACATGGCATCGAGAGATTGAACAATAATAGCAAAAATGGATTTCAAAGTGCACTTAAAATATAAAGGCGCGTATTTAGCAAAGTTCGTGTTACCTGCACGGATAACCAAGACTCCAATTTCATCTCATTGGGTTTGCTTCTTGAAGTAAATCTGCCAGTGCCCTCCTTCAAGAGTTACGGCTTACTGCATGCCTGGCCAGCTATGCTGGCCAATGCAAGAAGCTGGGGACCATGGCCCTGTCTTCTCACCATCTCCTTTGTGATGTTTTATATCCCTAGCGATGCTAGCAGGGAAATTATGTTGTAATTCAGAAACTGCTATGCAGGGATTAAATGGGTCCTTTTGTACACCCTGCTCCCATGTGCATCCATGGAGCAGCTGGGTACAAGCAGACTCATAGTTAATATCAAAGTTGAGGCCCATGCATGTTTGCTTGGCTGCTGGTTTCTTGCATCCCATTCTATTTTCCCCTACTGTATTTTTTTTTCCAAGTCTGCTGCCCAAGAATATAAGTGATTCCTTTTTGTTCTTAACTTAAATGATCCACCATCATTCCTGACAACAAGATTTGTACCTTTTTATTTGTGGGGGAG
Source organism: Podocnemis expansa (assembly GCA_007922195.1). NCBI lineage: Eukaryota > Metazoa > Chordata > Testudines > Podocnemididae > Podocnemis > Podocnemis expansa. Next base: position 16,783,746 of record ML682006.1, on the reverse strand, counting down.
GGAGGTCTACTTGTCTCTTGTTCTTCCCCTTTAATGCCACCCCTCTTTTACTCTAATGCTTCTCTGCACTTCTTTTGGAAAGTTACCAAACTCTCTTCACCATCAAACAGGAATGCCATGTCTTTCTCCCCCCATTTACCCACTCAGATTCTAATATTATTACTTTTTTCAGAGTTGCAATTCTTTCCGTTCATTCTTGTTGAGTTAATTCCCTCATATTCTAATAGCACTGATTTCTCTCCCTTTCTTTTCTCCCTTTTTCCATTTCATTTACTGGATTTCTTAAACTTAGATGCAATCAAACCTTGTCTGCCGCAGGTTGTTCTTGATTCCCTTTTTCCCCCTCCTTGGTGTAGTTCCCTTTTTAGTATTCCATATTCTTTTGTTTCTCCTCATTCAGACCTTGCTGTTTCCCTTTTATTCAAGCTACTGTATTCATGTTTTGGTTTTGGCCTCCTTCCTGTTACTCTTGTTTTACAGACACCCTCCTGAAAATCCACCCAGCTGGCTCTGTTGCAACATTCCCTTTGGACATCATTCAAAAGTTTTAAAGGAACAGTAATTTAATTCTGGTATATTATTTATTTGCATCAAGACTGGGGCAGGATGTGTTAGTTCCTGTACAAACATGCAGGTAGGAAGAACCTGAAATCTAATGGACTCTCTGGATTAACAAAGTGAGGGAAGAAGATGCCAAGTACTAAGGTGAGATAGGCCAACTAATGAACAATTTCATGGTTATAGATCATTCTAATTGTTTGTAGAATAAAATAGCTGTTCCCTATTGTCCCACAATGGTCACTGGCTGGGCTAACTTACTGGGAGGTCACAGGAGAAGTGGGTTTGGGGGAGGGAGTTAAAGGCGAATCAGAAAAGAGTGAAGTCTGTGGTCAGCAGCCTGCAAAAGATCCCTGAAGTACACATAATAAGTATGCAGTATAGTTGTAAGTTTCTGAGACTACCCAGGTGGCCAGGTCCTCAACTGGGGTTGGTTATTGTTCCTTTAATTGTTTGAAAACAGTGCAGACACAAACAGTGGCTAAAGAAGAGGGACCCAGGAGAGGAAATTTAGTTCTCCGGCAAGAGAGAAGGGAGAGCTGTGTAAAAGAGAGCTGTAGGGCTAAACAAAGACACTCACTTTGTTGTGGTTAGTAGAAGAAGCCCTGTACTCCCTTCCATAACCCCTTTAGTTCACTACACTTCTCACTGGCCAACATTCATCCCTCCCCACTGACTGCTGTGTGTGTGTCTAGCACAACCACATTTTAAAATGTGCCCATGGACTTGAAAATGTTCCTGGTGTGAGATTGGCTGGCTGCCTACTGTTCTCCCATTGGCTAGATGTGAGACTTGTGGATTTGGCCACAAAATTTTTTCAAGAACTCATTTTTTCCCTTTCTTAGTATTTCCAGCATGATTACTAAGAGAACCAAGGAATTTGTAGTTAAACATAAGCCAAAGATAATTCCAGTCAAATTCATGTGCTGTTTCCTTCTCTGCAGTATCTAATATTCCCCAAAAGTAAACCACCATTTCTGCTGTAACTGATCAATCGGCAAAAATGTATTATTTAAGATTCTCCTCAAGGATTAGGAGTAATTCTGGGGTGCCTCTCACATTCTAATTAATCCCTAAAAATAATATGCGAAGGTTGACTGAAAATTCTCAGACTGAACCACCACACTCATGACTAGGGTGCTCTTTTACTAGATGCTGTACAAACAGAGAACAAAATGATGGCCTGTACCTCATGAAGCTTACCTGCTAAGTAAACAGCCAGAGGTGACGGACGGATGCAGACAACCCAGGAGTACCTGTGAGAAATTAGACTATATTTGTCAGCATAGTATACAACCAACACTTTCTTCTGGCCTCTTGCCAGGTATGATATCCTGCTTTTATACAACCAGTGAATGCCAAGTCAGTGCAAGTTATGTTATGTTGCTATTTTCCAGCTAACTTAACCCTATGCCACATGTACCTTAAGATAATAGATCAATCATATCTTCTATAAGACAAACAAGGAGTCTTGTGACACTTTTAAAGACTAATACATTTATTTATCACATGAGCTTTTGTGTGAGAAAATCGCTCTTTGTCAGATGCTTGAAGATGTAGAATTTACAGTATGGGAGGAAAATAAATGCAGGGAAGGGTAAGTCATAAGGTCAGGTGAGATTGTTACAGCAAATCAAAGTAGTTGTTTAAATTCGAACAGTAGGGAACAGCATATTAGAGGGAGGTGAGGTAAAGTTACCTGCTATAATACGAAAAGAACCCCAAATCCCTATTTAACCCTAAAGAAATGGTGTCAAATTGGCATTTGAATTCCAATTCTGCAGCGTCTCTTTGAAGCTTTGATTTGTAATTCATTTGTCTAAGTACAGCTAATAATATAATGACAATGGAGTGAACAGGGAGATTGAAATGTTCCCCTGTTGATTTTTGAATGTTATTTCTGATGTCAAATGTGTCCCTTGTTTATTTTGAGCAGAGACTGTCCACTTTGTCCAATGCATAAGGCAGAGCGGTATTGCTGGTACATGATGGCATAAATCTCATTGGTGAATGAGCCTGTGAATGAGCCCTTGATGGAAAAGCTGGTTTGATTAGCTTCTGTGATGATGTCTTTTGTGCAGATATAAGGGCAAAGTTGAGAAAGGGGTTTGGTGCAGGAATGTGTACCTGCTTTAATTTTCTGTTGTTTGGTTAGTATTTGCTGGTGAGTATCTGCTTAAGGTTGGGGGGCTGTCTGTAAATAAGATGAGGTTTGCCTCCCAAGGCTTGAGATAGCAAGGGGTTGTCTTGTAGAACAGTGTGTAGCTCCTTTATGTGCCGTACAGTTTGAACTTGTGGATAGTAGTGATGACCAGTGGCATTCTCTTGTTTTCTTTCTTGGACTTGTCTTGTAGCAGTTGACTTTTGGGTACCCATCTGGCTCTGTCAGTCTGTTTCTTCACTTCTCCAGATGAGTACTGTAGATTTTAGAAAGCTTGATAGAGATGTCTGTCTCTGAGGTGTTGGCGCAAATGCAGTTATATCTTTTGTTGGCTGTAGACAATGAATCGTGGTGTGCATGAGTCCTGGCTGAAAGCTTGAGGGATGTAGGTAACCATTGTGGGCAGTTATTTTTTAGTATAGGGTGGTGTGACAGGCCTCTTCCAGAATCCAGTCTAGCGTGCTGCTGTGACCCCCAATCTCCACTACTGAACCCTGTGACTTACCCCGCTTTGCTTGGTGACCACTCACTCCTGAGTCAGTCCCCACCAGCTTCCTGCATGTAACTGGTCCCAGGCAATGGGTGTATGCCCTCTGGTTACAGATGGGGTGGTCCCCAAGAGAGCACCGTGTGTGGAGCTCCCATCCTATAAAGATTGGGAGCTTTCCCCAATCACCATAGACTCATGTCCATCCATTTAATAAAGAAATAGATTTACCCAGCCTTCCTCGTTCACACCCTCTAATGTCTACATAACTTTAGATAAGACTACTACTAGTTTATTGATTAGAACATGATTTTAAGTGAGTTTATAGCAAATAAATGCACAATCATTTAATAAAGCAGTTTGGAGTTGCTACAAAGACAAGCCATAAACACATGCTGATCTAATGACATTATCTTGGAGCACACTTCAGCTTATTCTTATTGTTCTTACCCATGAGACTGGCTGTTTGATAAAGTTCAGCCAGCCTAAGCCTTCCTGGCCATGTGGACAGGCTGACTATCTTGCAATTACATCTAAGGTGGTGTTTGTTTGGCCCACGCCAACAGCTTCTCTCCTCTCTCAAAGTATCTGCATACCTCTTCCAATCCCTCTCGCACCCCACCCCCCGTTCCTCCTGAGCTAGGCAGCTAAATTTCCATTGCCTTTGTCATGTGATTCTCCAGCCTCAGAGAGGGAATCCTAAGGGTCTCAGTTATGTCACATAATTTACCTCTGTACATGTACATGATGCTCCAGGAAACATGATACCATAACATGGCAGAACATTTAAAAAGGGAACCTTGCATGGCATAAGTGGCATCAAAACACACAATTACATTGCAAAAGTGAACAGAAAAGTTACACAGATCTTAGCCCAGGGGTGCACAGATGAGCATCCCATGACAGGTGGTGTTTGTGTCCATCACTAATTTGCTCTGTAGGGTCCAAAAGTGGATCTCCTATGAGGAGTGCTCCCGATTAAGTTTGATTGTGGGGTGGAAGTTGTTGAAATCTCTGTGGAAATATTCGAGGGCATCCATTTTTCTTGTTTACACCAGGTATCAGTTTAGCTTATCATGCTGGATTATTCATCTATTGCAATGCAAAGCATGGATTCATAGCAAACTGCTATGCTACCTGTGAATGGCTTGATTGGCTAATCGTTCATACTATTGAGCTGCTATGATGTTAGTTATGGGAGGCAGTGTTCTGCAGTGGTTAGTGCAGAAATCTGGAACACCTGAGTGCTTTGAATATGTATTAATGAACATTTGTAAAGCTTTTTGAGACCCTAATGAGTGCAATCTTCCCCCACACACCAGAGGAGCTCCAAGCAACTTCAGATATCTGGCTGCAGGAGTATCGTTTCCCGGAGAAATTTCTGCCTTTAGCCTTTGGGGTTGCTGTCCATGACTGTTGCCAAGCAGCTGGTCTATTTGCCTTCTTGTAGGTTCTAGTTTTAATCAGTTGTTGTCTGCCAGGTGTGCAAATTTGAATTAGCAGAACTAGTCAAATGTCGTCTTTTCTGCATGGAGTTCCTGCAAAAATACGAAGGCCTTTAACTTCAACTTCAAAGTTGTACTTGCACAGCCCAGGACTGCGTGTCTGGGGAGTAGAGGGGAAGAGCTGTTTTAAATTGACTCCAGCTGCCTAAGATCTCAACAACTTATTAGAAAAGCCACAAATTGCCCCCCCTTTGTTCTCTGCCATGCCTCAACAGCAAAGGCTAGGAAGACATAGCAAGGCCATATAAAGCCTCCATCTTGGCTGCTAAGATGGATAGAAGGGTGTTAACTTAAATCTTTTGGCTTTGCAGGATGTCCTAGAGGAACAGACCCTGAAAGAACTTCTCTGACCTTTAGAAGAAAGGTGGTATGGGCCAACCATCCTACACTTCATGCATTGGTACAGAAGTCAGCCCTATGTAAATAGACTAAGATAAAATTAGGATTTACTTTATACCTCTTTGTTAGCTACTTTTTTTTTCCTGCTGTCCATGCTTTCTGAGTGAATAACACTTAGTTCAGATCGCTACTGAATTATTATCATTTTATTTGTGTTCTCTTAGTGCTTAAAGGTACCAGTCCGGGACCAGAACCCCATTGTGCTAGATGCAGTTCAAACGCCTGTTGGTTAGAGTCACACCGATTTACCCAACAACATCCACTTTGTAATCTACTTACCCACAGCAAAATTTCAAGCACCAGGCGTGTTGCTGCTGAATTTTGCCTCAAGTTCTCTGGTGATCTGGCAATCAGGAGTGGCTAGTGAATTGAGAAATGGACGCAGGCATAGTCGAAGACCAGGGAATTGAGAGAGAGAAGCTGGTTACTTGGTTCAGGTGCACTGATGCATATGTGAAATGGAATCTGAACCTAGGAAGAGATGCAAGTTGTGTTTGTTGTGCAACATAAAATGAGAGGGAGCAAAGGGCAAGAAAAAATCAATAAATTATCAGGTTTAATTATTGAGGGGACTATGAAAATTTTGTGTGTATATAATTTAATCAAAATGAACTTCTATATGTGAGAACTGCTTCGAAAACTGATAACAGTATTCTTAGCAGAACACAGTGTTTTACCAGGCCAAATCAAAATGAAGTGGAAATCCAATTATTTTTGATCCAGAAGGCTGCAATTCAGGTAACGCGCTGTTTGTTTTCTCATTTGAATTGTGTGCCTCTTTGTTCTGTACTGATCAGCAGTAAAGCATGTGTGAATTTATGCATTTGTTTTGTTTTCTTGAGGTTTGATTGTCTACTGTGTATAAGCTCTACCCAGGCGGAGTAGCAGCAGGAGGCTGGTAAGGAAGCTGGTCTTGGCTCCTTGATTATCACCCATGCTAGACCAGTTTGGTTCCTTATCTTTAATAATGATCTGGATGATGGAGTGTATTGCATCTTCAGTAAGTTTGCAGATGCCTCTTAGGGGGTGTGGTAGATATGCTGGAGGGTAGGAATAGAATTTTTAATACTGTGTAGTGTTTTGGACCCCCCACTACAGGAAAGATGTGGCTAGATTGGAGAGAGTCCAGCAGAGAGGGATGAAAATAAGGAGGCTGGAGCACATGATTTATGAGGGGAGGCTGAGTGAATTAGGTTTGTTTAGTCTCCAGAAGAGAAGAGTGAGGGGGAGGTTTCACAGCGGCCTTCAGCTAGTGTAGTGGGGTTCCAAAGAGGATGGGGACTGAGGATTGTAGAGAGTGAGGGAGTAGAAAGAGGGAGTGAGGATTCGTTTGTGTATCAATATATCAATTTGTTTTACGTTTAGAATTTATCAGATACCCTCAAGACAACACGAAGTCAAGCCTGGTATAAAATTCCTAGCAATAGACGGATAGAACAGAATTTCTTGTGGTTTCTCTGTTATGAACTTGCTATCTTCAGCTACTCCTACTGTCTCTGGAATAGTGTGTGGATTGTGATTTGAGAAAATGCAGCCAAGTGCCTTCTGCTGGAGATCTTTGCTCTGTAGCTGAGCATGATGGCATGTGCCACCTTAAGTGTATCTGTTATAGGAATCCTATATTTATTCAAGCTACGTGCTGCCTTGATCTTACTTTCAACAACGGCAGTGAAAGGAAATGATAAGTAGGTCAAAAGAAATTGTACCTAAAATTTGTGGTCAGTCACAAATAGCGACTTGGGGACTGTCAAGCCTGTGTGATAAAGGGGTGAGGTGGTAGGAAAAACCCCGAAAATGTTCCCAAGTCAATCTTTTTGCTGACAGATTGTGGGTGTGAGGCGTAGGTGTGTGTGCTCCTTCGTCTGTTCATTCTTCCCACTCATGCTTGTAAAATGGGCTGTGCTGTTTTATACAGGCGCTTAATGTTAGACGGAGAAACTATCTGAATTCACAAAACTCTTCTTTGTAGAGGAAGGTTCATATTAGCACTTCTTGTATACCTTTATTTGGCCTCAAAGTGTATCTTTTGTATTAAACACACATGGAAATAACTGCTATGATTCAGAGTGCACACCTTCCGGAAGTGAAGAAAGCAGCAGGAAGACAGATTTCTTTTGGCTGATGCAGTGCGTCTAGGGTGCTAGCCACTAGAGCTCTAATAAAAAGAAGTATCTGTTGCTGTTGCACCCGTTTTACAGTGTCCTATATTATTACAAGGCCTATTTAAGTTTGGGCCTAATCAGTGTTCACCTTACTGTCTCTCTCCAGCTTGGTCGTGGTGTTTTGTTTAGAAGTGAGTGTATTCCCTCCAAGATGCTTCTAGTTCTTCCGAAGCAAATGTTATTTTAATCCATTGAATGATTTGATTTAATATGTCCTTCACTGCCAGGGCCTGATGACAATACCACAAAGCATCCTCCAAATATCCCTCTATTCATGCTTCCAACTACATACAGCATAATGCTCCAGAGGTTTAAATCAGAATATCTGCGGTTCATTTCCTTCTGAAATCTCAGAAGAAATAATCTCAGCTCGTTTGTTTGAAGAACTGAAGTTCAAAGTTTCTGCACCACAGAAAGCAGTCCCGGTTGTAAGCCACATTTAACTACTGGAAAACCACAGTGACCACTTGTTACAATGCCCATGTCTCATCAGTACAGCACAGCTGTCTGCCTCTTGAGAGGCTCTGGTGAGTGGACCCGTAGTTGTGGCAGCCTTGCTCCTTTTCAGCAATCTTCCTGGCTACAAACATTGACTAGCACTAGTGAGTGAATACAATTTATTTTAATTTCTCCTGATTGAAGGTTTCAACCTCAGTGATTTTCACTGAATAATTTAATAGGCTTTTTTTTCCTGTAAATTGGTAGGTTGAAATTCTTGTCATGTTATCTAGATAGAAAAGCCCCTTTACTTAGCATTGCGTAAGAAAAAAGTACACTAAATTTCAAGGTTCTAGTTCAAGAGGAACATAGAAATTAACAGTTGGTGATCCTGATAAAAGCCTCTATTAAAGCAGATTTTGCCACATTGTTTTGAGACTCCAGGGGTATGGTATCTTTGACAACCTGCCTTCATTTTGAGCATGCCCCTCAAATGCTGCTAAAATGATGGTTTCTGGGTGTTTGCTGACAAAATCCTCAAAATACAGAATAATTTTTTTCTTGAGAACTGAGTCTATCTTGCCCTTACTTTCTATCTAAATATCTGTATCACTTGACTAGCATTTTGTGGCTTTTATCAGCACTATCAACTACTGATTAACTTTTTTATAATTGCCAAGGGACAGGCTTTTTTGACAAGACTCACTGAATGGGGACTCTAGTATTTCCAAATATACAAATTCACTTTCATTAAGAGAAAATCGTACCAGTAGTAGACTGTGTCAGTTTCTCTCAGAGTCATTTGAACTCTTTGTCTCCAGAAAATTTTCTTTTCAGGGCTGTCTACTTCAAGGGCTCCATTTTCCTTTCCTGGTATCCTGTGGTGGGACTGCTACAGAGGCCATGAACTCAGCCACTGCAATGCGGTAGTGCTCCTTTTGCATCACAGTTCAGTGTTGCTTAGCTGGAGTTGATTTGTCTCCAGAGAAAACCATATCCAACACTCTTTGGCCATAGGGATAGACCTTTAAAGGTGGCATGGAGCAAATGAGGTAATTCTTAGGTTGTGAGAAGGACTTTGATAGATAAGATCCTGCATTAAGATGCATAGAATTGTGGAAGGAGAGGAGTGAAACCAGAGAGAGACATTTTAGATATTAGCTGAATTGGGTCATGAGGGATCTGCCATAAAAACAGGTTGATTGTACTCTTCTTTTGAAGGCACATGGTTATTAATACATTATTAGTAAATCAAATCTTGACTTCCCTTTTTTATGGTATGTGCATTTTCCAGACAATAAATGAGAATCATATGAAACTCCCTCCTGAATTATTTTTCCTGTCATCCATTATTAATTACCAAGCATTCAGTCTTATAAACTCTTTCTTATGTGGATAATTACAACTTTGTGACTGGGTTTATTGACTTCAGTGAAGCTACACACATGAATAAGGATTACTTCAGTGGGTAACAGTTCACAGGATCAAGCCCCAAAATTTCATTAATCGCAAAATGTTACCTCTCTTTCTGTGGACTGAAAACAGTGCATCATGGGTACTCTGACTCCTCCAAAAGGAAACCTCCTTTACAGTTGCATCTATACAAAAATGGACATATTTCAACATCATCCTTAACTAGTTAAAAATCTCTTCTGGACTAAAGTTAAAACTACAGCACCCAGCTGGGGAAGTAAAGAAACAGATTGGCAGAGCCAGATGGGTACCTTGCAGTCAACTACTACAGGAGAGGCCCAGAAAAGAAAACCAACAGAACGCCACTGGTCACCACATACAACCCCCAAGTCAGACCTCTACAACAGATCATTAAGGACTGATAATCTATTCTACAAGATGATCCCTCACTGTCTCAGGCCTTGGGAGACAGACCTCTCCTTGCCTACAGACAGCCCCCTAACCTTAAACAGAAACTCACCAGCAACTACAGACCTAACAACAGAAACATTAAAGCAGGCACATATCCCTGCAACAAACCATGCTGCCAACTTTGTCCACATGTTTGCACAAAAGACATCATCATGGGACCAACTCAAGCCAGCTACTCCATTAAGGGCTCATTCACCAGCTCATCGACTAATGTCATTTATACCATCATGTGCTGGAAATGCCCCCGCACCTTATACGTTGGATAAACAGGACAGTCCCTGTGCAAAAGAATAAATGGGCACAAAACCGACATCAGAAATCACAAACAAACAAACAACAACAACAAAAAGTTGCTGAGCACTTCCATCTTTCTAATCATTCCACTGATGTGGTGTTAATGACTGTCCTCAACAAAGTCAATGTGACATCAAGATTTCAAAGAGAAACAGCTGAAATGGAACTAATATGCAGATTAGACTGTGTGGAAGCAGGACTGAATTTCAACTATGGATTCTTTTTCCATTACAACAGGTAATTTGACTTCACCCTCCTCTATGTGCTGTTTCCCAGGGTTTGAAACTTAAAAAATGCTTTGATTTGCTGCTACTGTATGACCTGATCCCATGTCTTACACTCCCTTGCATTTTTTTTTCATCCCATTTTATAAGTCCCCCCCCCCCCTCAAAGCGTCTGACAAAGTGGGATTTTTCTCCCATGAAAGCTCATGTGATAAATAAATCTGGTAGTCTTTAAGTGCCACAGGACTTCTTGCTTTTTTTGGTTTACTAGACTAACACTTTTGAACTTGGCAACATTTATACTGTTATAGTTTATGGTCCTGTAATGTTTTATCCAGTGTAATGTACCCTAGTCTTCAGCCTCTTGCTTAATATTAATTTTTTTTCTTGCTTCTCATCTTCCTCCTTAGATTTCTTTTCATCTTTTTTTCTTTTCCACATTCATTCTTCAGTGCCAGCTGTGGGCAGTGTGCTGTGAAGAGGAGGCCTTTTGACTAGACTCACAGCAGAGGGTTAATTCTGAAATTTCCTTGCAGGATATTACACAATCTGGGGCTCAATTATCAGAAATTTCCTCCTCAGCACTGAAACTTTGTGTGCCAGATGGGTGCAGATCAATGTCATTCAGTGCTTCCTGCCAGCTCTGGAATGTCCACTCTCTGTTCTAGCCCACCACTGATTTCAGGTTTGTGTTAATTCCTCCAAAGTATGCAGTTTACTCCTAAATTGCAGTGTAAATCCTGTTGTAGTCTTCTATATTTATCCTCTTTCAGAGTGGTAAGTTTAACAATTAAGTGCTCAGGTCCTGTGGCAATGGGACTGTGTAAGCACCTGGATGAAAACACTCAGTACTATAATGATTCTATTACAACACCAGGAGTAAAATTACCCAACACCTGACATGAAAGCTCTTGAGAAAAGAACTAGGGGAATTTCAGACCTGAAACCAACTCGATTTCATCACCATGATGTTTATAATTAACTTGCTTGATTTGGTCTTTATGCAATAAAGCAAGCATAAACAGCCCGCTTGGAAATTACATTAGGGAACTCCCCTTCTTCCTGGTCTACCAGGCATCTTGCAAAAGAGATTTTTATTTAGAGTGCAATAGAAACTAGCATACTGTGGAGCTTAAGTAAAGATGCACTCCCCCACTGCCTTACCCCAGATGGTCAGACAGGCTACTGCAGTCAAACAAGCTTGTCAGCAAGTTTTTTCCCTTCATTGAACATATAGGCCAAGCTATCCCTACTCTGTGTACGATCAAGGGAGGTCATTAATAGATACTACAGGTTTGTAGTTCCAAAGGGGCAGATGTTTGTCTAGTTCATCAAAACAAGGAATCTTGCGGTACTTCTAAGACTAACTGATTTTATTTATCGTATGAACTTTTGTGGGAGAAAATCCCACTTCATCAGACACTTGAAGATGGAGTATGTACAGAATGGGAGGAAACTAAATGCCAGCAAATGTAAGTTTTAGGATCAGGTCAGATTGTTCCAGCAAATCAAAGTAGTTGTTTAGATGCAAACAGTGTGGAACAACATATTAGAAGAATGGGTGGTAGAGAGCAGGCAAAAATCACATTTTGTAACAAAACAAACAAGGAGTCCTGCTGCACTTAAAGACTAACAAGTTTATTTTTTGCATGAGCTTTTGTAGGAGAAAAATCCCACTTCGTCAGGTGTGCGTTTCTTTTACTGAACTAGACTAACACAGCTACCCCCTTTGGATCTTTTGTAGTAAGAAAGCCAACTAATATGTCTTCAAGCCCAAGGTAAGGGTATCAAATTTGCATATGAATTCTAACTCTGTAGTTTCCTCTCTCATTGAAGTTTTTCATATGTTAATTGCTGAACTTAAGTAAGTTGGTTATAAATCTTCTATGGAGTGAGCAGGGAGATTGAAATGTTCTCCTGTAGGTTTTTGATTGTTTGTTTATTTCTGATGTCAGATTTGCATCCATTTATTCTTTTGTGCAGAGACTGTCACTTTGTCCAATATATAAGGCAGAGGGCTATTGCTGACATATGACAGTATATATCACATTGATGGATGAGCAGGTAAATGAGCCCTTAATGGAGTAGCTGGCTTGATTATTTCCTGTGATGTTGTCTTTTGTGCAGATATGTGGGCAAAGTTGGCAGCATGGTTTGTTGCAGGGATATGTGCCTGCTTCAGTGTTTCTGTTGTTTGTTCCATAGTTGCTGGTGAATATCTGCTTAGGGTTGAGGGGCTGTCTGTAGGCAAGAAGAGGTCTGCCTCCCACGTCCTGAGAGAATGAGGGATTGTCTCATAGGATAGGGTGTAGATCTTTGATGGTGTGTTGTGGATGTTTGACTTGGGGGGGTGTTGGTTGTGAGCAGTGTGGTTTTTTAGGGCTTTTTTTGTTTTTGTTTTTTCCTTGGGTTTCTCCTGTAGTAGTTGACTTCTGGGTATCTGACTCTGTCCATTTGTTTTCTCCCTTCCCCAGTAAGGTATTGTAAGTTTAAGAATGATAGAAAGGTTTTTCTCTGCTTGTTTTAAGTTCCAAAGAAGAGCTTATGTAGAGGTAATTTAGCTTGACATTCAAAGAAACCAATAGACATCATTAATGCCTTCATCTGTGTCCCTCCAAAGAAGCTAATGAAATGTTTGAAGACTGAGATATAAATTTATTTTGTTTTGCGATTCTGTAGCAAGGCAATGCAGCCAAGTACACTGCCCGCTTTTTCAAACTGCTCTCCAAAATCACGGGTTCAGTCCTGTGCACCTACATTTTTTCAAGTGCAGTTTTTCATTGCCAAGATTTTGCATGGATGCAAACTTGGATTGCTCACAGAAACTGCAACTGTGTATGTAAGTAGGGTACTTACAAGTCTCCCTCAATTGTAAATGTGAGTAAAAAACTTGTACATGAAAAATTACAGCCACAATTTCAGAAGTTGTTTTCCAAAGTTTGGTGTATTAAAAAAAAAAAAAAAAAAAAAAAGCTTTGTCTTAAAGACAATTGGAGGAAGCAATGGTGGTATTTGATCAGTTATTACCAGCATTACAAAAAAGCAAGCATACACATATGAGAGTTAGATGAATGAATATAGAATTAGACATTTGAGATGTTGCATTTTCTTTCAGGATATCATTTTCTGTGGTAAAAACTGAACCATTGTCCATGACCAAAGGGGAACACTTGGGAATAATGTGTTGGGAATCAAGAAACACGTCTAGCATTGTGGAGACAGGAGGGAATTGAGTTATTCTGGGCAAGAGTTCCAAATCTGGCTCACCTCCCAACTATTAGAATCATCTTCTCATGTATCCCCCCTATTTGCTTTCCTTTTGGTTTACTCACCCTAGGAACTGACTATTTTTCTCTAACACATTTTTCCTACCCTTAGAAGTTGAACTGAGTTTGTATAGGGGACACTGACACATGCATTTAAACTTCTATATATTGACTTTTCATTTTTACTCTGCATGATGGAGAGGTGGTGGTGCAGGGGGTTTGAGGGTCTGTCCTGTTCATTAGCCCTTTCATTAGCATGGGAACGAAAGAGGTAAATTCAAGAGGGGCAGAAGACCCGGGAGGATTGTGCCTGATTAATCTGACATATCTTGGGGTAATAGCAAGGAAAATCAGAGTTCCACAGGACCTGTGTGAGAGAAGAGAAAATCTGGAGTAGGGAAAATGGAGAGGCTATTAGGGAAGGAAGGTGGGGAGAGATGAAGGAATTAGGGAGATGGGAGAATGCGATGAGAGAAAAGAAACAAAAAGAATACTGACAAAAGTAGAGTGGAAAAAAAAAAGAAGACCAAATAAAAAGGAAACATCTTGCAAAAACAAGAGAACTTGAAGAAAATTATAAAGAAAATGGGAAGAGCAGAAAAGGCATGAGATCATGTGTAGATTAAAGGAAACAAAATGGTCGTCTATCTGTATTTTCTTAAATTTATGCTAGAAAACAGACAGAGGAAGGGAGGGTTAGCATGAGGGAGTTCAGTTTGTCTGTAAAGGAAGCATGATGAGGATGTTGGGGATAAGGAAAATTTTGGGTTTGAGGTGAGAATGCATGTGGGCAGGGAGAAAAGGTTCTTTTCATATGACTCTACCTTCCACAGTTGAAACTCTACTTCCGCTTTTAGTTAATTTTATATTTGCATTGTTGAACTTGCAAACGTCAGATAATGCCAGATTTGTCCCACAGCAGTACCTTGACATGCTAGCTATTTACCTTGGCCTGCAGCTTCAGTTCCCTTTTTGTATTGTTTCTAATCTCCCAACATTTCACAAATAAGTCATTATAAATATCTGGCACAAAAGTGCACATGCTTAAACGGAAATTTATGTGAGTCCCTTATGTCTGATCTTGTATTGTGTGTGATGGTTTGAACATGTGCAGATTAAAAACAAACCCCCCCCCCATATTACCAGGAAAGAAAACATTCTCCCATGGTAAATCTGATGGGTTGCTTAGAAGGCTTTGTTAGGAAATACTTTAATTATCATTTACTCAGTGCTGTTGATTTGCATGGCACTAATAGATGAGAGAGACTATAAGGTTCCTGTCCTAAAGTGCTTGGAAATTGCTAAAGTAACTGAGGATTTCACTTTTCTACAATGAAAACAAGAATTAAATGAGGTTTGGGGACAAGGATTGCTATTTCAGTACATAATGTTCAAATTTGATTCTAATAGCAGTGAGCTTCCTGAACACAGTAAAGACCGAACGGGGAGTTGGGAGGCTGGGGTAGTGCTAGTCTAATGGGAAAAAGAAAATGGCTTATTCTGTTTAACCTGATAGGTTTATATAATACCATCAATCCCAAAGTGTTTTAAAAATGATCTATCTGATTTTAAATGAATATGAAAATCAGCTCTCATGCATATAGCACTACTGAAACCCATCTATGGGTAGCACTAGAGAGAGTGGAGAGTTTTGGCTGAGGATGCTGGAGCAAACACAACTGTATGTTCTTATGGAAATTGGGCAGGCCCTTCCATGTCTAATAGTTAACTTTCTGGACTTCAAGGTTTCTGTCTCAGTGGAATGAGCCGAATTAGTCTTATTAGGATAGTAACATGTGATTCCAGGCTTTCTTGATATCTTTAACTTGAGGCTTAGATCACTAAAGGACCCTGACAGCATAAATAGTGGCAATTAGAATGGAGATTTTGGATTAAAGGCTGAAACGTGATTTGTGTATTTCACACCCATTTTGCTTATAGCTAGCACCTGTTTAGTGTGTGTGTGTGTGTGTGTGTGTGTGTGTGTGTGTGTGTGTGTGTG
>ML682006.1:16741247-16768356 GCA_007922195.1 Podocnemis expansa | reverse complement strand
GTGTGTGTGTGTGTGTGTGTGTGTGTGTGTGTGTGTGTGTGTGTGTGTGTGTGTGGTCAGTCTAGACTGCACAAGTTTTGTGCATTTTCCTGTTGCTAAGGTAGAATAAAGGTGCAAAGTTCATGAACAAGCAGATGAGTTTTAGTGTTCTGAGTCTTTAGACTGCATGGAATGTTCCAAATAGAATTTTTTTCCTTCGATTAATTGGGCCTAGAGAGCTCCAACTGGGAGAAAAAAAAAGGGAGTGACTACTGGTCAAAACCAAACCAGAAACAAACCAGCCCCTAGACCCTAGCAGATACTTATAGAAGTATGTACAAATTTCATGGGAGCTATGTGACTTCTGTTTAAAAAAAAGATCTGCAGAATCATGTGAAACTCAGCAAACCTTGTTTCATGCGCTTGTTTATATAGGTCAGGGTTCAAACTCATTCAACACGGGGGCCACATTGGAAGGCAGGACACCTGTCACGGGCTGTGTGGCCACACAGGTTCCCCAACCCTTTCCTCTTCCATGTTCAGAGTGGTGTGAGCTCCCCTTTGCCTTCCCCAACCCGCAGGCTCTGCAACGCCTTCTCTTTCCTCTGCCCTGTGGGACTCCCCTTCCCCATGCTGGCATACCTATACCTCCTGGTGGCAGGCAAAAAAATCAGTCTTAGTCACAGGCAGCCAGGCTGGGCTCCTGCCTCTCCCTCTCCCGGCCCATTGTCAGTCATTCAGAATGCTGGCCTTTGGTTGGCTCACTCCTGGCTGGCCTTTGATTGGCTTGTTCCCACATGGGCGCCAGCCACTTTTTTCCTTTTTTATTTGTGATTTGTTCAATGTGCTGTCAATAAAACTAGCATCCTGACTGACTTACAATGAACAGTTATGGTGAGGGACAGTGTGGTGGCTCTCTGGAGGTGGTCTAGCCTGCTGTGACTGAGAATGTGATTGTTTGGCAGACCACAGCAGAGCTGAGCTGAAGTGCTTCCTTTGTTTCCCTGTGCTGTGACTTGGATCATGTGATTGAGTCAGAAGTATGCCCTGCTGTGATGGGAGCTGGTCTTTGGAGTTTATTGCTGCAGATGGCTTCCAGGCACAGTCCACTCAACTGCTCTGAAGGCCGGATCAGGGCCAATGGTGGGCCTGATACAGCCAGTGGGCCAGGAGTTTGACACCCCTGATATAGGTCATTCAATGGCTATTAGGCAAGATGGTTTCAAATGAAACTCCATGCTCTGGATATTCGTAGTCTCTGATGGCCAGAACCTAGAAGTGGATGGTGGGGATGGATCAGTCGATGATTGCTAGTTCTGTTCACTCCCTCAGAAGCACCTGGCATTGGTTGGTGTCAGAAGACCAAACATGGCATGAGACTGACCGTTGGTTTGGCCCAGGATGGCTGTTCTTATGTTAACAATCCAATCTATATAAACATTTGATAAGTGTTGCCATCTGGAAGAATTATGTCCTTGCAAATGCAGTGCCCAAGCAGTAGTTCTAGTAAAATTACATGTGTGGGGTTAGTCTGTCACTCCCAGAGGAGAGAGCACTTTCATCAGGAGCAGTAATGTTGTTTCATTTTTGTAGTGTCGACCATGGCTATTGGAAGGACTGTGTCCAGGATAAGCATGCAAGTTTTCCACACAATGTTTCTCTGGGTTCTGCCAAAATCCCTCACTTTTAACTTGGAGAGATTGGACTACAATGACATTATTAGAGATAATCTGCATTCCAATACAGTGGCTGGTTTTTTTGCTACTGACTATCAACTGCTGCGGGGTACCTCTGATGTGGACATCTAGTACTGGAAAATGGAATAAGACTACCACATTAATTTAACACATCTTCCAATGTCATTTGGCAACTGATTTTGGTGACAACTCACCTTTTATTTTGTATTGGTGACATAGGCACCCTTTTCAGGTTTTATTTGGCCCTTGTTGATATTCAGGAGCCATTAAAATATATAGGATGACTAAGCATGGAAAGGGGAAGGGTACAATTATTATGTATGAGTTCCAGCCATAGATGAAAACATTATCCTTAAGTAGGTTTCAATTAAAATCTGATGCAGGTAGAACAGTTGACAATCAATCAGTTGGCAGAAGGTAAAGGCCATTTGTGTGAGGCAGAACAGACCTGTAAACAGAGCCAGACATTTAGCCTTTTCAAAAACTTAGGTTTATTAAATTAGAACTCAAACCAATACACAGGTTCTGTCTGTAACATACTTTCTCGTCTTGCAACCCACAGTCTCACCCCCACAAAATACTCGTACTTCACCCACAGAACCATGACCTAACACAACTAGTATTTCCTTTTTTTGGCCTGATTTTTTTTTCTAACCTAGTTAGAGAAAAAAAATCCCAGAGAGCTCTGCTGCTTATGATTACAGTGTGAGACATTCTAAAAATGTAGCTGGCACAATGGAATTGCTGAGGGGAAAATCCCATGATGAAAAATGCAACACGCCCAAGGGTGAATTCCCTGAGGTCTCCAGCTGGCATTATAAGAAGGTAGTCTGAAGCCAGCAGATCAGAGTAGCCAGTGTTCTGATACATTTCCAGTGTAGACTATAGTAAAATATTCTAACTGAATTGAAAATGACCAGTTTTATCAGCAAAAGCTTGATCCTGGCTTCTTTGATGGGGGTGCTGCTGCTGTACCTGTCTGGCACTTGTGAAGGTGAGTGAGCTTTAACTTTTTCATTCCTCTGATTGATCCATGGGCTCAGAATATTGTTCTGGAGCATGTCAAGCAAACTGAGGTGTGCCTTTAGGATGGTAGATCTCCCCAAGGAGTGACCTACATAGTGGGCATGACTTCCCTTCCAATTCAAGTGGAATGCATTCGGATTTGTCCAATGTTGTATCCCAGGCATGATGGAAATTGTAGTCCTTATTTTATTTTTTCTCATTCATAATTAAGCATTTGCTCTTTTTCCTCCATTCCAGCACAAAGCAACCAAGATTGCTGCCTCTCCTACTCCAAAGGACGGTTGCCTCGAGGAGTCATAAAGGGCTACACAGAACAACTATCAACTGAAGTCTGCGAAATCAATGCTATCATGTAAGTTACAGTCAGAAGAAGTTCAGTCACATGATCCGCACTTCATTGCCAGAAGGGGATTAACCTTTGGACTTCTGTGCAATGAAAGCACAAATGATTCAACCACCATAAATGTACTGTGTTTATCTTTTAAAAAGGAAAATATAAAGTTCACTATGAAGTTCTCTTAATAGACAAACACTTTGTGTTTAGTTAAACAAAAATAATTGGGTAGGGCCCATTAACTCTTATTCTTACAAGATGTATGCACAGCATAAATATAAGCCTAGCTATTTAAGAACCTAAGGAATGGTGCACAGGACCAAACTAATTTACTTTAGTATTGATTTAGCCTCAAAACAGAGGCTTCAAAAGAACATTAAAAACCCTTCCCCTCTATCCTACCTATGATGCTCTCATAAGAAGTGCTGGATGTGTGGGGAAGGTTTTGAAGTAGTTAGTATTTTCTCTTGTATATCCTGAAACACGAGGACTGAGGTGTGTCACTTTTTAAATCCCCATTGGTTTAACTGTGGCTCTCCTCATAGTTCCCAGAAATATTTGGTTTTTGTATTCGGCTAAGTTCTTGAACTCAGCAACTGGTACTAATAAGTTTAGCATGATTATGCCAGGCATTAAATATACATATAAAATAAATTTTTATCAGCTGAAATGGTTTAAATTTAATTAGGTGCCCATAGAACAAAGGAGGATGAACAGGAGTGCCTAACTTACCTCCTCTGTGAATCTTGCTGCTGCTGCTTTGCAGGAACCAGCCATAGAATGTTTGTTTTGCAGACTGTAGGTCTAAGGGATTTAATAGAAAGAAGTCATTATAATTGCTTATCATACCTTTCATTCCAGTTTTCACACAAAGAATGGATTGAGAGCTTGTGTAGATCCAGAAGAGCGCTGGGTGAAGAAGCATCTTCTTTGGCTCAGGTAGGAATAGTTTAAAAACTATTTGTCTGGTCAAAACAGAATGTGTTCGGGTACCCACTGGTGTACTAATAGACCTGTGTTCTTGCTGGCATTGAGGGAACCAGCAATGCCCATGTAGAATATACTTTTGGAAATGTGTGAATTTCTTTCTTCCCTTCTGCTCGACCTGACTGAAAAGTTTTAAGCACTCCTAGCACTAGGAATAGATGCTTTATATGCCAGCCTCCCCTATCTGAAATATTCACTCATTGATTAATAGATAGCAGGAACTGTATTTGGGGAAGAGAAATTCACACCATGGCGGAAGTAGTTCCCAATCCTTATTCATATGTTCTCATTTTTTCTTTCACAGCAATAAGCTCAAAAAGATGTCACTGTAATGTGGTCTTGAAATGGAACCGGACACAGTGGCAGTTGCAGAACCTACACTAGGTCGGAATCCTCTCCTTGTACACAGTGTGTGCTTACTGACTTATTCCTGGCTTCTTTGGAACCACTGAACTACTGAAGTTGATACATATTGCATCATTTGTTTGCTTGCATTAAGCATTTTGTTAAAGTTGCTTTTTTTCTTTATTATACAACACTGTAATTACTGTGTACAGAAGAAATCTATTTTAAACTATTGTACAAAATATGTGCACCATTGGATTTAGACTATTGGATGTCATCTTGCCTATTGAGCATAAGTAAAACTTAATTTATCCTATTTATTTGTTATCTCTTAGGCACTTTTTTTGGGTGCCAAAAGCTATTTCCTTTTAATTCTTAGTGTGATTACAAAAAATAAATGGATTTTAATATTTTGGACTGTTGTAAAAACATGCTTGAGAGAAAGTGGAGTCTGTGAAAACTTTTAAAATCTACATTAAAAATCCAAAACAAGACCTGTATTAACTTGTTTTATTGGGAATGTGCGAGATACAAGGGCTTTGATTTCCAGGGTATCCAAGAACATCTGCCTGCCTCTGTAAATGATAATGGATGCCCCTTTTGCATTAGAGAAGTTGTAGACATTATGGTACATGAACTTTCCTTCTTTCCCACCTCCCCTCCTGCAAAAAGCATCTATCTACTGCATATTGGCTCCATGTGACAAGCTGTTCTTGTCTGACTTTTGCCCGAATCAAACTGAGAGAGTTCTTCTATCAGTCCCTAAATGTGTTTTGGAGAAAAAAATAGCTGCACCTTCTCACAGATGGACACTGCAATTGATCTCGGCTCACTGGTAATGTAATGGGGATGCTGTGACACCCTCTGGAAAGGCTTTGAAAACCAAACAAGCCAAACATCCAAGAGCCTATTGTTCTTTTTAATCCAAGCAGCAGCTCTTCAGAGCTGCCTGTGTGAGAAGCGACCCACCTTCGATCCACCAAAGACATAAGCACATGTGTAACTTCATGAACAGGAGCAGTCCTGCCAACTGTGACCTCTGCTGAGAACCTTTCCCTCCCTCTTCCTCCTTGGTTTTTTTGCTATTGTTTTAAAGATGCAGACAGTGCACATACCTTCCCAGGACTCTCTCATGGTTTTTTGCTGGATGGAGCAGTGGCAAGATACGTTGTTCAGTGGATTGACCTGAAAGCAGTCTCTGTGAAGAGTAGTTGCAGATTTTTTCTTCTTCTTTTAGCTCACTCCTATAGGTTTTTTGTGCTAGAATGGACTGTCAGGCCCTGTGCTATGAATTACTTACAGGAGGAGAACCATGTACCAGCCTAGGACTTGGGCAAGGTCAGCAGTTACTGACTATTTAGCCTGTTGTACATTAACACAAGACACATTCAGTGATTTATTAATTTTGAGGTAAGTATAAGCACCCACCCTGGGCTCTAAGCACATGCTCTGAAAATAATATACAGTTGCCATTAGTTAGAGCCCATCATGCTCCTAACTTGTTAAAAACTTAAGTAAGACTTATGCAGATATCATCTCCATGACTGTAACAGTCTTTGACAGGAGCCCATGCTGAGTCTTCACTGGTGGTGGGAGGCTTCTTCCCAAGCTGTTGAAACTCTCTGCTTCAAGGTGCAAATCCTGTTGACATCAGTATCAAATTCCCATAGAACTCAGTGGGATCACAAAGTATTGGGACGAGATGTAGGAGTGAGTGGGTGAAGTCTGTGGTCTGTGCTATGTAGATATCCTGTAATTCAGTTATTTTAGAAACTAGAAAAGATGAACACAGTAGTTCTCCCTGGCTACGAAATGAGTTGGTGACCACAATCTGGTCCCTACTTACTACTACTAAGAAACCCATTTTCATGGTTGACTTTGAATTTTCAGTTTACAAGCAACTGCTTAAAGAGCCTTTATTTTTCCCCTTCATTTATATTTCTAATTCCTATTTTTAATTCACTCTTATCTGAGCTCTATCTGTCTAGACTTTGCCTTTCTAACTATTTCCTTTGGTTAATTTAATCATTGTTTCAGTTCCCCATCTCTTTGTTTTCTGCTTCCTTCGCTGAATGCAATTTTTTTGCCTGAGTTCTGCCTCATCAGTTCCCCCTATGCCACCAAAATGGCATCACTCCCCGGCCCTGAATTTCAGACTTCTGATCTGAGTATCACCTCAGATTCCCTTATTTGAAACACCAGAAGCAGTTGGTGGCAGCTGGACCCTTCTCCCCTAAGGATGTTGTTGATTAGGGGTCTCAAACGTGGCCCGTGGGCTGCATGTGGCCCAACGCAATGCTATTGTTACTAATATTTGCAATGGTATATGAAAAGGTTTCAGTGGGGTGCGGCCCTTGAGCTAACATACTCGTCCTCATGTGGCCCTGTACTAGTTCTAATGCGTCCCTCACGGTGATTTGAGTTTGAGACCACTGTTGTTTCTCATTACTCTTTTGTTTAAAGCTCTTTAGTCAGGTTTCAGTTCCAGTTCCAGTTGTTTTATCCAAGCCTATCTGAATAATATTTTTAAAGGGTTCCATATTCAAAATGGTACTAAAATCCAAATATGTCACAGTACATACTTGTTACTGTTTTCTTTAAATCTCTTTTAAATGACTCCCAAAATAGATGGAAAGGTACACTGGCTTCATGGATACATTTTAACCCCAAATTTAATTGACTGTGCTTCTAATGGGGAGGGGATGGAAGAAAGGGAACGGAGGTAGCCCTTGTCTCAGTCACTGTTACTTTGCTGGGAGGAGGAAACTAGGGATATCACTGCTTTTAGTTATGATTGTATTGTCTATTCTTGTCTGCAGAGGTTCTTTAAATGCCCTCATCACTAGCTTCAATGTGATTAACATCTGTCAATGGGTAGTTCTCTCTCTTTTTTTCCCCTCCTCTGGAGGGAGAATTGTGAGAGGAAGAGAAGAGGCTTCATCAACTATCCTTTTGAGTGTCATCCCAAAGTAGGATTTAAAATGAAATTTTCATAACCCTTGCTCTAGAATCATGAGGCATGAGTTAGCTTGTAAATATTTTTGAGGATACGAACTGTATCTTCCTGTGTGTTTGTACAGCACTTCTTAGTTCAATAGGGCCTCACATTTGGCCAGGGTCTTTGGGAGCTATAGTAGCTATGCAAATAAATAAATTTAAGCTATGAGATTAAAAGAAACCACTTAGTTGTCTGTGTGGCATTAAGTGCCTGACTTTAGGTACCCAGGACTAGATCCTCAGTTTCAGCCAAACACTGATGGATGGAGCCCAGACGGTGCCCATTACTGGTGATCCTCCATTCTGGGGCTGTCCAGCTGCTAGCCCATGTCTGGAATAAAGTAAAGTGTCTCAGGGTTGTTCCCATTTATGCTGGCTGGCTATTGCCCCAGTAGCTGGGGATTGGCAGACCTCTGCAGGGGTAATCCTCAAGGAGTTACATAAATTGGTTTTAGGGCTATTTTATTTCTTTGGAGTTGAAAGCTCCCGGTGTCCCATGTTAGGCTACACATTGAAAATGAGAGATGTGGGATTATCTGGTCATGTTCCCTCTAAGAATTAGATTAGTTAAAATGTAAACTCCCTGCAGAGTTTACAACACTTTCTACTGGAGATGATAAAACAGGAGAGCATACTAGTGGTGGTTCTTGGAGCTTTACAGGAAGACAAAGTTTGTGACTGAAGGTCACAGTCCAAATTAGATACAGCCCAAACAGCTTAGATACAAAGAATGGATCAATAACAAAGTGACACAGATGTATTTGGGGCTCTCAGTAAGGCTCACAGGAAAAGATGTTTGGAGGAAGGATTTGGATGATGAGAAGAGTGAATATTGGGTAATTTCCAAAGGGATAGCTGTGTTAGTCTAGTCCAGCAAAAACCAAGGAGTCGTGTGGCACTTTAAGACTAATAGAAGTGAGATTTTCTCCCACGAAAGCTCATGCAAAAAATAAATGTTAGTTTTAAAGTGCCACACGACTCCTTGGTTTTTTTGCTGAATATTGGAGGTCTGAGAACAGTATTCCAAATATAAGGAATGGCCTGGCTGAAGGTGCAGCAGTCAGCATGGAGATGGGACAATTAGGAACAAGGCTTGGCAAGAAGGGTAGGCTGCAAAACGGAAAATAGGAGAACAGAGGTGGCCTTAGGCAATCGGGGGCCCTAGGTAAAGGCCCTTTATGGGGTCTCCTATGGGCCTCCACTGCCACCCTCACTGGGGCCCCGGTGGCCCCTGCAGCCCTAACCGCCCTCCCCACAGTCTCAATTTTCATGGGGGGTGGAGCAGGGGGCTGTGGACCACCAGGGCCAGAAGCTACACCACCCTCCTGCCTGCCTGGCCTCTCTGCAGCGCCTACCCCCAGCCGGTCATGCCTCCCCAGGGGGAGGGAAGACAGCAGCCAGCGTGGAGATGCGGCTTATGGCGGTGGTGCTCTGGAACAGCCTGCTCTGAAGAGTTTGGGCCACCTTACCCCAGGCTTGAACAGATGCTGCCTCACCCCCAGGCCCTAGATCAGGTCCATTTGGGCCTGAGATAGTCGGGGGCAAAGAGGCCTGAACTCTTTGGAGTGGGAAGGGGTACAGGGCCTTGGTGGTGAGGACAAAATGTGTGAGCTTTCTGTGGAAGAGAAGAAAAGTTAGGAAAAGGTGACATGGAGTCTGAAAATTCAGCAAACAAAGCATTAGCTCATTTTGGTGCTCTTTGTCTCTCCTTCTGTCACTTATGTTCCCACCCCCTCAGGTGTTCAGGTGTTTCACCCACAGAACCATGAGCTCACATGGTTTTTTTTTTTTTTTTTAAATTTCCTTTTCCTTTCAGCTGAATTTGTTTTCCATCCTTATTAGAGAAGAAAGTCCCCAGCAAGCTGAAGTAGCTGCAGGTTAATCAGCCAAAAGGAAAGGTTGAGGGAAATACCCTGTGAAAGGAGAGTGGAACATGCCCTTGTATGAATTTCCGGAGGTCATGACCAGACACTATAAACAGGTTGTCCATGTCCAGCAATCTGATCAGAGCAGCTGACTTTGATACATCTTAAGTGAAGCTTTAAGTACACTTAAATATTAAGCTGAAAATGATGGGCTTTGGCAGCAAAAGTTTTATCCTGGTTGCTTTGATAGAGCTGCTGTACCTCTTCTGTGCTTCTGAGGGTGAGTAATCTTTGCTTTTGCAGTTCTGTATGTGTGGCCCCAAATACTGGTAGGGAGTATGAAAATTATATTGAGTAACTTTAGCTGTGAGGGTAAAAGTGGGTCTCCGACCTAGGGCATTACACTGTAGTGCAGGACTTTCTTCCTATTTCCATGCCACCTTTTATTTTAATTTGCAACATACCAGAGAACAGAAATAGTATGAGTGGTAGCTGCACAAGCTTTTCAGTGAAAGTCTCAACCCGATTCTGTGCATTACCTCTAGGATAGTTGTGTCTCTGCATAATTAATCCTCGTTATCACCGTTGACAATGCCAGCTTAGATGTCAGTACTGAACACTGGGCTTTATTTGCTGCTATTTTTACTTTTAAATCTTTTTTTTTTTTATGATGAGCTTTCCTATTGCTACAGATCTGTCTCAGTTCCCATAATGGAAGCTATCACAACGTTAGTTTGAGGTCTTTGTCCCATGTGCAGGATATTTACACTCATTCCGATTTTTCTCAACTCCAGCCCAAAGCAACCAAGACTGCTGCCTTTCCTATATGAAAGCTGAGCTGCCTCGTTGGGTCATCAGTGGCTATACAGAGCAGTTATCGAATGAAGTCTGTGACATTGATGCTATCATGTAAGTTGCAGGCCTAAAGAGATGTAGCTGCAGTGGACCGCTGTATGTTTCTGTGCTACAGGACTTAGTCTTTGAACCTGTACTAGACGAAAGGGGAAATGGCTTTAAACATCATAAATAAATATTAGATCCTTTTTTGAATCTATGAAATATCATCCTATAATATTCAGCTGAAGTAGAAATAGCTTTTATACCCATAGGGCATAAGTATTAGGAAAGTGCTTGACTTATAAGATCTGTACATTTAAGTACTGAGTACTTTCAAATGCTAGGCAAATGTACAGACAGTGACAGTGGTGATATGAGACATCATATTATGGAAAGTGAATTTCTGTGAAATAGTGACCATTATTCTGAATTGTCCTTTTATGGTTAAAGTAAAGCCTTCCTCCTCTACTTAGGCTGGAGCACCCACAATATGCATTTTGTTTTGTTGAACTATTATTCTCTTGCATGCAATTCTCTAAGGCTAAGTCATCATTCCCCATACTTTTTCTTCCAGTTTTCACACAAAGAATGGGTTGAAAACATGTGCAGATCCAGCAGAGAAATGGGTGAAGAAGCGTCTTCTTTGGCTGAGGTAGG
This sequence comes from Podocnemis expansa, assembly GCA_007922195.1. Taxonomy (NCBI): domain Eukaryota; kingdom Metazoa; phylum Chordata; order Testudines; family Podocnemididae; genus Podocnemis; species Podocnemis expansa. The sequence goes on along the minus strand of ML682006.1, from coordinate 16,757,632 downwards.
AATGCGTTCAAAGTTGTTAGCTTGGCCAAAATTGAGTGTGACTGAGAATCCACCAAGAATGTTGTATCTAAGCTCTTCCCAGGGAGGGGATGTACAGGCATAGCTGTGCACATCTGGGAAAACATGAGTTTCTCTTCTTGTTTTTCTTGTCAGGAGGACAAAGTGGTGTTGGGAGAACATTTGTTCTAGGCTCTGTTAGGGTGAAGAGGAAGACAGGTGTTCTATTTGCTCCTTAGACTGCAAATTCTGTAATGGAGAAGAGAAATGCAAATTTCAAACCTTCAGCCAAACTCATTGCTGATGTCAATTGGTACAACACAACTGAACCCTCTGCAGCTGCACCTGTTTACACCAGCAATCTATTTGGCTCTCTGACTCAAGTAGAACCTGACACTTACCCATGCTTTTTCTCTGTTTTTACAGCAAAAAGCTCAAGAAGATGTCAATGTAAAACAGTTTCTGAAACTGAACTAGAGATAGGTGGGCTGCACAACCTAACCTAGGTTAGAATCATCTTGTTGTACACTGTTGTGTGCTTGCTATCTACTTATTGCTGGCTTCTATGGAACAATTGAACTACTGAAATTGATTCATATTGTATCACTTGTTTGCTTGAATTAAGCATTGTGTAAAAGTTCCCTTTTCTTTGCTACCATATATATTGCATGTTTGGTTAATGTGTAAAACAGAATATGATACATGTGTATTGGATACTGAGTGCTCTACTGTGTTTAATGTACAGTGTATTGTTCCTGCATGTTAGCATAAATAAAAGAGTATTCTATTCATTTTGTTTTTTGTCTCAAATAATTTCCCTTAATTTCTAGTGTTGTTGAAAAATAACACAGACCAGAGTGCATATTTAATATAAAGACATTGAGTGAAATGTAGGTATTGTGTATTTAAAACAAAAAGGTTTAAGAAGGAAAACACAGAGACTGTGAATGTGATGATAAAACATTGTATTAGCTCCCCCCAAAAGTTACTGATATGAATTCATACTCCTAAAATAAAACATTTTTGTTCATCAACATTCAGATCACTGTTTCTATGCTCCTGGAATTATGTTACTCACTGCAGTGTATCCATAACTGTAGATAAAATTTCCCCCTACGCACTGTTCATTTGGCTCATGAAGGCACTGCATATTATAGGGTGGGGAATCTTCCAGAAGAACAGATATTTTCCATATATTTGTTGCACACAGTAAATTGTTCTGGACATGGTTACCAATGTGGTTTGTACAACAAAAGTCAGGAATGGGAAGCACAGCAGATGTTTACATGCACTATCAGCAGAGAGGCTAAGGTATGAATAGCCATGGAATTAGAGTTACCTTTCCATTACAGGATGTGTCCTGAAGGTGGATGTTGAAGTGCAGCTTGTGCTGTACTGATTCTGTGGATAGAAGACTTCTCTTCCTGGTACTGTTAATCTGACCAAATGTTAACTGTTGGGAAGTGCAAGAGGACTTCTATTGTGCTACTACTAGTTCCCATTAAGCTTGTTCATAGAATCATAGAAACTGGAAGGGACCATGAGAGGTTAATGAGTCCAGTCCCCTGCACACGTGGTGGGACCAAGTATCCTCTTAAACCATCCCTGGCAGGTGCTTGTCTAACCTGCTCTTAAAAACTCCATTGACGGAGATTCCACAACCTGCCTGGGTGACTTATGCCAGTGGTTAATCGCCCTGCCAGTTAGGAATTTGTTTTTGTAATGTTCAGCCTAAACTGCCCTTGCTGTAATTTAAGCCCATTGCTTCTTGTCCTATCATCAGCAGTTAAAGAGAATAATTTTTCTCCCTCCTCCTTGTAATAACCTTTTAGATCCTTGAAAACTATTATCATGTCCCCTCTGTCTCATCTTTTCCAGATTAAACATACTCATTTCCTTTAATCTTTCCTCATAAGTCAAATGTTCTAGATCTTTAATTATTTTGTTGCTCTTCTCTGGACTTCCGTCAATTTGTTCACATCTTCCCCAAAAAGAGGTGCTCAGAACTGAACACAATACTCCAGTTAAGGCCTAATCAGCATGGAGTAGAGTGGAAGAATTACTTCTCATGTTGTGTCTTTCAACACTCCTGTTAATACATCCCAGAATGATGTGGTGGTTATTTTTGCAACAGTGGTACACAGTTGACTCATGTAGCTTGTAGTCTACTATGAGACCCAGATCCCTTTCTGCACTACTCCTTCCTAGGTAGTCATTGCCCATTTTATATGTGTGCAACTGATTTGTTCTTTCCTAAGTGAAGCACTTTGCATTTGTCCTTATTGAATTTCATCCTCTTTCCCTCAAACCATTCACCAGTTTGTCCAAATCATTTTGAACTGTGATCCTATCATCCAAAGCATTTGCAACCACTCCCAGCTTGGTATCATCTGCAAACTTTATAAGTGTACTCTCTATGCCATTATCTATATCATTGATGAAAATATTGAACAGACCCACACCCAGAATTGATCATTGTGGAACCCTGCTTATTATGCCCTTCCAGCCTATATGTGAAGCCATTAATAACTACTCTCTGGGAGTGGTTATCCAAACAGTGATGCATCCATCATATAGTAGCTCCATCATGTATGAACTTATTTATTGGCTGAGTGAGAAGGCTAAACTTTCTTTTCCCACACTGAAGAACTATACAAAATGTTATTGCCATGTGCATTGCTCATGTCACCTCAGAGTTACCAATGTGGGCTTAAAAGATGCAGTTGCTGAAGCTGTTGATATGGCTTCTCTAACTGATTCAGTATTGCCAGTTCTCATGATTTTATTGAGTCTCCTAATATTTGGAATGTTTTAAAGTGCCAGCTCTTGGAGTCCTTTGATTATGAGAATCTCAACTTTCATTTTCTTTAAAAAGTGAATTTCTAGCCCTCATGCTTGCAGAGAAAATCCTGACAAAATGACTGACACCCAAAAAGCAAATAAAAAGAACTCAATTTTTTGATGTTTAATCCAATCTCATGACTTGGTGGGAGGACTGACTCATGATTTTTTTTTTTTTAAACTTGAGGTTGGAAACACTTCAAGCTAATTGCCTGAACATGGACAAATTTGCAATGGCCACCACTTGCAATCAGAGGGTATGATGACCTGAGCCATTATTTCAATCTTGTTGGTAAGTGGCTTTGCCTATTTTTCCCTTCTCTATACCTGCTGCAGACAGACCCAGTTGCCAATAAATATTAGTGGAGAGTTTGCCTGCTTGATATTGTCATAGACTATTCAAAAACCACAGTAAGTAAAACTACAACAGAGACATAATGAAAATTTCCAGCAGGGTAGCTGTGTTAGTCTGTGTACAGCATAACCAACGAGAGTCCTGTAGCACCTTAAAGACTAACAAATTTCTTTGGGCATAAGCTTTTGTGGGCTCCAACCCACTTTATCAGATGAAGTGGTGTGCTGTCCACGAAAGCTTATGCCCAAGGAAATTTTTTAGTCTTTAAGGTGCCACAGGACTATTGTTGCTTTTTTTTTTTTTTTTTTTTTTGATAAGAGACAGGTATCTTTTATTACAGGACACTCATCCCTATCTTTTGTAAAAAGGAGGAGATTATTTAATGCAGCATGAACGCCACTAGAGCATGTTTAGTTAGTTAAAGCATGCACTGACCTTACTGTAGCAAATATAGTACATGTGCCCTTAATACTGTCCATAGTCTTTTGGCACTAGTGTAATATGAATAATAATAATCGTTTCCATACTGGAGCAATGCCTGACCTAAGGTCACAGGACAAGAAATTGCTTGGCAGTTATGCACAACGTGAACTTATATAAAATTCTACCTCCTCGTTCATTTTTGGATGGTAAAGAAAAGAAAAGTAAAAATGTGGTTAATTCCTAGGGTTACCAGGTTTCTTCTAAAATGACGAGCTGTGAATTGTGCTCAAGTCTGCTAATAGAAACAGAAGATAAATAGCTCAAGTATGCATACAATAACCTTCCTAGTGAAAGCAGATGTACATGCACCTTGATAAAATTATCAGTGTCCAGTCACCAATGATATTTTGGTACAAGTCTAATGAAATCACCTGTAAAGTGGGGAAACTGGACTCTGAAAGATACAAAAAGACACAGCCATGCATCAGGGAAGCAGAAGACGTTAGCTTGGTAAACTTCACCACTCACTCCAATGCGGCAGTATCTAGTTGCAGAAGGAATGTTTTGAATAGACCAGGCTGTCAGAAATCCATATAAAAAAATTGGTCCTGCAAACATTTGCCATGCATGGCCCCAAAACTGTGTGCTTTGAGAAGCTATGATGTAGCTGTAACAAATTTATCTGACTGACTATGCTAGAGTTGGTCAGAAAACTATATCTGTTTTCTGGGAAAGTCTGACATTTTGTTCTAATTTGGAATGAAATCATAGTGAAAATTTCACAATTTCTCACAGGACAAAAATTCTGAATAATTTAAATTCAAAACATTGAAATGTTTTGTTTTAATAATGTTTGAATCATTTTGTTTTGATAAGGTGACCACATTTTTGTTTTGATAATAGAAAAACAATGTATTATACAATATATACAAAAAGATATAGCAGAATATAATCTATTACAATTAATATTCAATATACTGTAAAATCTCAGTTTAATTTAGCAAAATGATAGCCAAAGCAAAATGAATCAATTATTTGTTTTTGCTTTTTTGTATTATATATGTGCAATGTATTGCATTTTTGTCTCAAAAATTTAATTAGAATTGACTCTCTCCCACGAAACATTTTGATTTCAGTGAAATTGCATTTTCCAACAGAAAATTGTTTTGTTGAAACTTATGTGAACTTTCACGCCCTAGTTAGCTGTGATGTCCCTCACAGGGGTCTGCAGTTTTTCATCTTGTCAATGTATATGTAGGTGATATACCCCTGTGCTTAACACATATGTTTTCCTTGTTTAGAAAGTGCATTAGCATGGCTCATTTGACCATCATCTTGCTGCTGGGGGCTCCAATCACAGAATGGCTGAGCAGACACTCTGCAGCTCCTATTGTGCCAATTTTTCTATCCCGAGGAGGGTGGGGCATGGCACTTTCCTTAAGCAGGGGCCTCCACCCCCTTCTGACCTGGACAATAGAAGGAGACAAGGAAGGCAACTATAAATTACCATAGGAGGAGGTATGTTGTGTATTATATTAACTATTCAGTGTCATCTCTGCTCTTTGCTCCTCTACTAAGCAGCCAGGTATGAATGGGGGCTGGGGTGGGGGTAGGGGGTAGCCACCTTGTGACAGAGGATGAGGAAAAAGCTGAAGTGCTCAATGCATTTTTTGCTTCAGTTTTCACAGGCAGGGTCAGCTCCCAGCCCACTACCATGGGTGTGGCAGATGGGAGAGAAGAAGACAGGCCCTTGGTGATGGAAGGTCAGGTTAGGGACTGCTTAAAGAAGCTGGATGTGCACAAGGCCATGGGGCTGGACGAACTGCATCCAAGGGTGCTAAGGGAATTGGCCGATGAGAAAGCAGCACCACTGGCCGTTATCTTTCAAAACTCATGGAGATCGGGGGAGGTGTCAGAGGATTGGAAAAAAACAAATGTAGTGCCTATTTTCAAGAAAGGGAAAAAGGAGGATCCGGGGAATTACAGACCAGTCAGCCTCACCTCAATCCCTGGAAAAATTATGGAGCAGATTCTCAGAGAATCCATCCTCAAACACTTAGAGGAAAATAAAGTGATCAGGAACAGTCAGCATGGATTTACCAAGGGTAAATCATGCTTGACCAATCTCATCTCCTTCTATGATCAGATGACTGATTTTCTGGATGCAGGAAGAACCATTGATGTCATATTCCTTGATTTTAGCAAGACTTTTGATGCGGTTTCCCACAGCATTCTCATTGGCAAATTAAGGAAGTACAGGTTGGATAGGTGGACTATAAGGTGGATAGAAAACTGGCTAGATCAACGGTTTCAACGTGTAGGAATCAATGGTTCCATGTCTAGCTGGCAACCAGTCACGAGCGGTGTGCCCCAGGGGTTGGTCCTGGGGCCGGTTCTGTTCAACATTTTCATCAATGATCTAGATGATGAAATAGACTGCACTCTCAGTAAGTTTGTGGATGACACCAAACTGGGGGGAACAGTAGACACGTTGGAGGGCAAGGACAGGATTCAGGGAGACCTAGATAAATTGGAACAGTGGGCCAATAGACATTTTATGAGGTTCAATAAGGACAAGTGTCAAATCCTGCATGTGGGATGAAAAAACCCCATGCACCACTATAGGCTGGGAAACATTCAGCTAAGTAGCAGCAGTGTAGAAAAGGACCTGGGGGTCATGGTGGATGGGAAGCTAGATATGAGTCAGCAGTGTGCTCTTGCTGCCAAAAAGGCCAATTACATACTGGGCTGCATCAAAAGAAGTATTACCAGCAGATCAAGGGATGTGATCCTTCCCCTCTATTCTGCACTGGTAAGGCCACATCTAGAATACTGTGTTCAGTTTTGGGCTCCCCACTACAAAAAGGACAGGGACATGCTAGAGAGAGTTCAGAGGAGGGCAACCAAAATGATTAAAGGGTTGGAGCACAAGCCCTATGAGGAAAGACTGAAAGCATTAGGCTTATTTAGTCTGCAGAAGAGAAGATTGAGGGGGGATTTGATAGCAACCTTCAACTACTTGAAGGGATGCTCTAAGGAAGTTGGAGCTTGACTGTTCTCGGTAATAACAAAGGACAGAATGAGGAGCAATGGTCTCAGGTTGTGGTTAGGGAGGTTGAGGCTGGACATTAGAAAAAACTTTTTACTAGGAGAGTGGTGAAGCCTTGGAATGAGCTGCTGAGGGAGGTGGTGAAATCTCCATCTTTGGAGATGTTTAAGGCCTGGCTGGACAAAACCATGACTGGGATGGATTAGTGGGAGTGGTCCTGCCTCTGGCAGGGGGTTGGACTAGATGACCTATGAGGTCCCTTCCAACCCTATGATTCTATGATACCTGTGAAACTAGCCAAAGACAAAGGGAAAATGAAATTTGTTGAAGTAGTTTGGATGGAGAAAGGTGAGTAGGTGCCCAGGTTGGAGGATGTGGAAAATATGGATGGGGTCAGCATGAAGTTCTTCTGAGGGGCCTATCTTCAGCCCATGTTCAGTGTACCCCATGTGCATTCATTCACATGCACAGAAAGAACAAGTTATGTTTTTTGTACATAAAGACCAAAAATATTTTCAGTCTGACTTATTTTACAAGAAACAATAGTACAAAAAATAACAAAAGAGAGAGAGCACAGTGTGCCCCCTGTATAACACCCTACCAGCTCTGCTACACAAAATGGCAACCACCAATGCAGAAAGCAGTCTCCTGGAAAATAGTAAAGTGTATTAAACAGCAAATACAATTGTTCTTTACATAGCTACATACGTCACAGATTATAGTCATGATTAATGTGGCTGCAATGTGAATGAACTCTAAGAAAACTTCCTAAATCTCTGACAGGGCACAAAGGAAGTGTGTGTGTCTTTATAGGGCACTGGAAGTGGGGAATTCCATTTCCAGACAACGAGCACTATAAGTGACTGTGGACATCGACCCATGGCTATGTTAGTTAACTAGGCAAAAATACAGAAGTGGTATTATGCAATCTTTCTGAATCAATATGGAAGGAGACAACATACAGATAAAGAACAACCGAATGGCCCACCATGTTCTTCCTCTAAGGTTATTAACCCCCCCTGGAAAAAGCTCATTTATACCCATGACTAACACAGCCGAAATAGGAAGTGGTTTTTTGAAATCTTCCCCTAGCTCAAGTTACCCCTGGGATTTCATGAATTAGTTCAGAATACCACAGAGTGACCTACTTGAGTGCAAGTGGGTCACAATACGACTTTAAATCAGGAAGCCTAAAAACCACCCTCCTCCTCCACATGCAAAGTTACATTTGAGACAGAAACACCTATTTTATTCTTTCCCTTTAGAGCAACACTTTGGCTTAAGTACAGAGAGATTTTTGGAATGTGAACTGTCAAGAGCAAAAAAGGCTCAGAAGGCCTCAGAGGGATATTACTCATTGTGCTTGTATTATTTTCCCTCATACAGTCAAACTCAGTTGTTCCCCATTGCTTTAGGTAAGCGTTCACAGCAACCTTTCAAAGCTTTTAAAATATTGACAAGGCTTATCAAGGTTTTGCCTTTCCTGAAGCTCTGCTGACAAGAGGCTAAAGTGCAAAAGCCATGCACAAGAAGTTAGTGACTTGCAAGTTAACTTCGCATGCTGACGATGTCAGTACTTTTGATCCCTCTGCATAAGAGCTGAGCACCTCATCCACAGATTAAAACTAGTTCAAGGTTGTTTCAGCAATTCTTATTTCTTTTCAGTGTAAGTATTTTATCTTCTATACAGAATACGTGAGTCTTTTGAAACTGGTTTATATACCAAGATATTCTCTGTGGACAGTAAAAACTCCATGGCACTGAGTTTTGCCTCTGTGTTCCTGGCTAAAATTTCTCCATCTAACACTCTGTACTAGCTAACCATTGCTCTCCACCTCTTGGATGGCTGCATTTTTGTGATGCTATATGCATATAATACAGAGCCGTAACTATGGTAGGGTGAATGTGGCTTTGCCTGGGGTGCACCAGAGCGACTCAATAGAGCTGCTCTATTAACAGATGCGTTTTGCAGTGCCGGCCCCAAGCGCCGCTAATTGCAAGGGATGCGTTCCAATCGGAACGCGTCCCGGGTGCTCAAACAGAGCATTACAGCTCTGATATAATATCTTCTCTGATGGAATCTTTAGTTAGCTGAGCTGTGTGTCAGGAAGGCCCAGCCTATAGAGTAGCAGTGGAGATGTTCCTTGTTAGTTAGGGTTCTGTAGTTACTAGTGTTTGGGCTAAGAAAAACAAAAATATAACAATCTAATCCCTGATGTGACAAATCAACTATCCTACCTACCTAATCTTACTTAATCCTGACTGATAAAGCTTTTAGACTGTAATAACAATAGCAGTGGATGGGCCTCTGCTAATTTTTGCAGGGACAGGACACACAGCCATCTTGAAACAAGCACATTTCTCAAGAATAGCTCAGTAGTGATGTGACAACAGAATAAGGATGATTCAAAGAAGGAGAAAGATGTTTGCATTATATGATTTCAGGGGAATTGCAAGTACCACTGATTTACACCACTGAAATGGTAAAATCAGGCCTGTAATCTTAGCAAGTACTGTAGGTATCAAGAAATATGTAAGTGGGTGAGTTGGGGAGAGCAAAATTGGAGGAATTAATCTGGGAAAAAATGTTAATAGCATGCTTGCACTTACTGTAATATCATTACACTAAGCATTAACGTTAAAGGGTAGCAGAAATGTTTAAATGTAAAAATACAAACTTGTATGGAATGCTGTTGATGTTAAGCGAACAGAAAGCAAAGTTGCGATCCTAAGGGACAAAAAGGCTGTTCAAAGCAAATTATCTCAACACAGTTATGTGGCAAGAGTTAACTGAAAGGAGACCCTGGTAAATCTGGAAATAGTTTTCATTGAAATTATCTTCCCATCAACCCCACAATAAATAGCTTTCAAAATACAAATGACAATGAAAAAAATTTAAAACAAGCAAACAAATCCAGGCAAAAAGCAAAGAACCCCAGGCACCCAAGTAGACATGGGATTTACTATTGTATCTTATTTCCTAGCTTTCAAACATGAAACGACTGTCTTAAAACGATAAGCTGCAGGGAGCTGTAAGGATCTTTTGAAAGCTTTGTGTGTTATTGAACTCTGACCTACACTACGTTTATGTCAACTTATTAGGTTGGTCTTTCATGTGCTGTGGGATTTTTTAAAAATTTTTGTAGAAAGCAAAACACGTCCACTGCTTCCCCCTGTTGACACTCTGAGTTATTCTGGAGTAAAACATCTACCATATTGACTGTGAATCATCATCTTTTCACAGTTCCCTACTGATTATGTCCATTCAAACTATCAATTTCAAAATCTTCTGCTTCAGTCTGTGACCTGGGTTTCCAATACTTTCATGCTTTTGAGCGTTGCTTGGTTTCTTAAATTACTGACATTTTCTTTTTAGCAATTTGGTAGCTAAAATCTTGGTTTACAAGTAGCTCTTATATTTGTTAGATTGGTGTTCCTGCTTCTTTAGAACTCACAGCAACTGACAAGTTATAACTTACCTAATTCTCCATCATCAGGTCCCAATCCTGCAGCTCTTATGGGAACAACCTGTTTGACTTTTAATCAGTGCTTGCAATTCCAGGAGTGCTGGAAATATATATATATATTTTTATAATGAGGGTGTGGAGTCATTGAATTGAAGTACAAATCCTATATATAAATGAAACCATGTGAAGCCAGGGGATATGGCAGCATGCCTTGCACTTCTAGCACTTGTTGCCCCAGTTTTGGTGAAAGTTCCTATTCTTGAATCCTAAATTTATATTTCTCTTTCCTGTCACTTCACTGTCGTCCCTGACATCAGTCAACCATCATGGTGATGGAGTAGCGTAAGCACTATATGCATAACAAAATACTGATTTTGTAAAGATTTAAATTTTTGGTTTCATCAATTGTAACTTTCTCTTTTTTGCAGGGCTTTACTGTTACATTGCCAACAACATAAAGAAATTGAGTACAATCTCTTGCACCCTTTTTTAAATGATACCGGTTCATCTATGTTTTCTGCACTATCCTCTTTTGTCCTAAAATTCATTTGAAACCCCCACAAAGAAATGATATTAAACCAATGTTGTCTTAGCTATGACCATGTCCCTGAAGTCAGTAAGGTGTGTGCGGGTGTGAAAAAGGACAAAATCTGGTGCCCCTACTTTCTGTTTTGCTCTTTTTGGGTTGTTCCCTGCCAGCTCACCCAGAGGACTCACAGGACCTAAGGTAGATTTAATATGAGTGCCCTGGCTCACTATGGTTCCATACATACACCTCATATCCCCTCTGTCCACCCCCAGGTCTCCTCCTAGCTCAGCTCACTCCAGCCACCTTCCCAATTACCAAGCCCCTCTTGGTTTACTCAGCCCCAATGTTCCCCAGGTTGTATTATCAGAAACTTGAGCAGGGGCGAGGGTGGGGGGCCCCCTCCATGGTGGGAGCCTGGGGCAAGTTGCAGCTCTGGCTGCCCCCTCTGGGTGGCCCTTTCCTGCTAGCACCTGTAATGGTGGGTTACTTACTAGTAACTGTCTTTCTTAGAGACGGGCTGCTCGGATTCATTCAGTGATAGGTGTATGTGCCTCAGTGCATGATTGGTCAGAAACCTTTTTAGCCCTAGCCTGTAAGAGCAGGGCTGGCGGCCAATATATATGGCTGCAGCCCTGCCCCTCCTCAGTGCCTAAAAGTTGCCAACTCCAGGTTGTGGGGACGGTGGAAGGGTTCTGAATGAATCCAAGCAGCCCATCTGGAAGAAGGACGATTACTGGTAAGTAACCCACTGTTCTTCTTCGAGCACTGCTCAGATACATTCAGTAATAGGTGACTGTTAGCCATACTGAAGGATGGTGGGCGGAGTTGGGTTCTTCCTGCCTTCAGAATGGTTACCCCCTAAACAGGCCGAACCTTAGGCCTAGAGAAGCTGGTAGGATGAATGACCTGGCCTAAGTGGGGAAAGGGAGAGGCCTATGCCCCTTGAGTGCACCCTGAGTATGACTAGCAGAGGCAGAGGGAGGCCTAAAGTCACCTTATCATGGAGAGGAGATGTGGTGGTGAATTCTGGGATTGGTTAGGCATTGCCAGAGGGGGGACATAGAGGCCTGTGAGAAGGCACCTGCCAAAGTGAGGTGGCCAGGGTACGTCTCCTAGACTTAGGCCCACAATACATACCTTAAGCTGTTCGACAAGGAAGGCTAAGGCGGCATCCATAAAAAGCTCAGCCTACTGTCCTACACAAAAACCAGTGAAAAAAGAGAGACAGTGAAGGATGCCCCTCTATTGGCCTCACTAAGGAAAAAAGAGCTGTGGGGTTGTGTGGGAGGAATCAAAACCATTTGGCAAGAACAGTTTACCTGGTGGATAACTGAGGTACCAAGTGTCCTCTCAGAGGCCAACGGGAAAGTGTTGCCACTGGTAGCTGAAGAGACAGGGAGAATGTGGGTCAAGGGAGTCTTTGTAGGAACCCACTGTTAAGGGATCTAAGCATCATCTTTGAGATGTCAATGAAAAGGGAAAGTCCCATGCTTGCAATGTAGGAGGAACTGACTTCACTTGGCCGGGTGTGGGTTGGAAGGAGGGGAAGGCACAATATTAAGTGGTGCCTCTGCGTTTAGGTTTTATCACCTCCATAACCGACCACCTCCCACCACTAGCAGGGAGGCGGGTAGATAAGGGCCCTGAGTGAACCAAAGCCATTGACGTTCCTATGGATAGGCAAAGAAAAGGGAGAAAGAAAGAAGGAAGGCAAGATTTCGAATTTCCAAAGGGATAGCCGTGTTAGTCTAGTCCAGCAAAAAAAAAAAAAACAACAAAAACAAACAAAAAAAACCACCAAGGAGTTGTGTGGCACTTTAAGACTAACCGATTTATTTTTCGCATGAGCTTTCGTGGGAGAAAATCCCACTTCATCAGATGCTTTGAAGATGGATGAACTTATTCTAAAAGATGATTCCCCCACTCTCTTAAGCGTTGGGAGACAGACCTCTCCTTGTCTACAAACACTCACCCAATCTTTAACAGATGCTCACCAGCAACTACAGATCTAACAACAGAAACATTAAAGCAGGCACACACCCCTGCAACAAACCATGCTGCCAAGTGTGCTTACATATCTGCACAATAGATATCATCATAGGTCCTAATCAAGCCTGCTACTCCATCAAAGGCTCATTTACCTGCTCATCTACTAATGTGATCTATGCCATCATGTGCCAGAAATGCCCCAACACCTTATACGTTGGACAAACAGGACGATCGCTGCGCAAAAGAATAAATGAACATAGAACAGATATCAGAAATCACAAAACAAAGAAACCAGTTTCTGAGCACTTCCACCTTTCTAATCACTTGATAAATGATTTGTTAACAACTGTTGTCAGAGATGTGACTGGGACGTCAAGACTTCAGAGAGAAACAGCTGAACTCAAATTAATATGCAGACTAAATTCTGTGACAGCAGGACTGAATTGAAACTATGGATTCTTTTCCCATTACAAAAGGTAATTTGGCTTCAGGCTTCCCATGGTTTGAACCTAACAACTGCTCTGATTTGCTGTTACTGTATAACCTGATCCTATGTTTTACACCCCCTTGCATTTATTTTCATTCCATTCTGTAAGTTCATCCATCGTTGAAGCATCTGACGAAGTGGGATTTTCTCCCATGAAAGCTCATGCGAAAAATAAATCCGTTAGTCTTAAGATTTCAAATGCCTCCCACGCCTCCTGATTATAAGGTTTCATGATGGAGGCGATGGGGATTAAGATGGGAACAGTTATTTCCCCCTGTTAAGAACCCCAAAGCCAAAGTGGGCACAGGAGGGTGATCCTCCTGGGGAAAGGATGTGCCACCCTACAGGAAGAGAGGGTGGTGACAAGGTTGAGGGGCTGCTGACTGCCCTGGGCTTGGTCTGGGCAAAGCTGGGAAGAAACACATAGATCCCAGATTTGAGCACCCATGACTATTTGTGGAAGCATAAGAAGGAAGGAGAGAACTGTCGCCAGTCAGTGGCAGTAACCAATGTGTCTTGTGAAATCAGTGGGTGAAAACCTGACACTGAAATTTAGGACCAAGGGGCTGGCTCCCCTGAACACTTTGGTAGAAGAAGCTTGTGATCGGGAGGGGCTCTCCTCCCAATCGGGTGAATGTTGCCCCAAACTGAGATGGGGTGAGGAAGGCAACATAAAGCGTCCTCCCTGAGAAGTGTCCCCCTTCTCTGATGCGAAGGCCCGAGGAGTTGTAGATCTCCCCCGTGTAGATGAGGGTAAGTGGTGGGAGGCCCTGGCGGGGCGGGAGTTCAGGGCATCTTTCACCATCCTAGCTGGGGTGAAGGACCCTGAGGAAAAACAGACCATGAAGGGCGTAGAGATTGTTGGACGCCCATTACGGGCTGGGAGGGTGGCTAGTGGGCCAAGAAGGTAGCATGCCCAAATATTTTAGATCCCCTCGGGAGTCCTGGTCACCATGGAAGGTAGCATCTGTCACTTCTGTGAAGAGGGACCCCCTTTGAAAGGGAGGTCTAAAATGATATGCTGGGAGGAGGGGGGTACACTTGCCCCCTGAAGCCACGCTACAGTTTGCTGTGTCCAAAGTGTCCCAAGTAAATAACAGCAGGTCCTGGGATGCCAGCCTACCCTCTTCAACAAAGGCATCATAATCTGTCCTATTGTCTTGGGGAAGGAGATGCCTGAATTTATGCATGGACTCCGATACGTCCATGATGTACCTTTCCACCAGAGCCTGGTGGCTGGCTATTCTGAGCTGGAAGGCAGAGGAGGAGTAGGCCTTCCAAACTAACAGGTCTAATTCCCTCACCTCTCTAGACCTCTGGAGAGGGCCTTGGGGAAATTGTTGGCTATTGGAGGAAACGAGGCCAGTCGGTACCACAGGAGAGTGAAGGTGTCTCCTGAGGACACCACGCATGGGGTCAGTACCTGTAAGCAGTCAGTACAAAGGACTGTGGGTGGGGTCGTTTGGTCTCTCTCAAGTCCCTTCCTTGGAGCTCAGGGATCGTCGGAGCCATGCTGCGCTTGGCTTTGGCACTGTGGGAGCTTTTGTTGGTGGTGCTGATGGAGACAAAGTGATATGGTGCCAAGGGGAGGCTCTTGGGCTCTGTCCCCTAATGATACCAGGGGCCTCTTCTTGGGCTTCCATTTCTGGTACCGGGGAGCTTGGTACCAAAAACAGGGAGGGAGGTCACTACCTTTTTCGGGGTGATCAGGCACCCGAAAGGAAAGCTGATTTGCCACTCTTTCTGGGTGGGAGGCATTGCAGGAGAAGCAGTGCCTTTGCTGCCTCAAAGGCCTCCGGGGTGAAGGGAACTGGTACCGACTCTTGCCAGTCCCGGGGAGACATGGAACAGCTCCAACGCTTTGGTACTGAGCATGTCTTTTGCTCTCTGGGCGAGCAGCACCGGGATGACTCCGGTGCTGAGCTGGCACGTGGTGCCAAAGATAGCCTGGAACTTCAGGGATAGGCTGCTGCACTTGCTCCAAGGCCAAAGCATGGTGCCTTTGTGCTCTGTCTTTTATGGTCCTAGGTTTAAAGGACCAGCAGATAGAGCAACTGGTGACCAGATGGGCCTCACCCAGGCACTGGAGGCACTTCTCATGGGGCTTATCCTGCAGGAAGGCCTTGCTGCAGCAGCACAAGGTTTGAACCCTGGCATTACAGGTGGCAGGGAGGAGCAGTGTTCCTGCTCTGTAGCTAAGAGCTGTGTGGGAGCACTCTCCGGTGGAACGATGCCCACAAGGAGGTTCTCCCAATAGAGCTAGTGGCTCCTAAACAAGGCAAACGACAGACTACTCGCACAATCACAAGGGGCAGGCTGTTTTGAAACCATTGTGGAGGGTGGAAAATGGAAGGGAGGAGGGGCCGGACTGCAACAACATATATAGCCACTGGGTGGCCAGGAGGCATTGGCCACCAGCCTTGTTCTGACAGGCTAGGGCAAAAAAGGTTTCTGACCAATTGTGTGCTGAGGCATGTGCACCTATTACTGAATGTATCCCAGCAATGCTTGAAGAATAGACTTTTTTTGGGGGGTTTAATTTAATTTTATTTTTTTGCACAGGCTCAAAGAGCGAGATGGTCCTCAACACCAAGCCTCTGAAGCTGACATCACTAGGAGGGCTGCACGAGGACTAGTCCAGCAGCCCAAGTTCTGCACCACCCAAACTTTTTCATACAAGGGTATTGCAAATGTTGCTAGCCATAGCGTGGTTGCGGGCTGCAAGAAATAACTTTAGCAGCTCCACGTGGCCCCTTCCCAGGCGCTCGAGACCCCCCTGCCCTACAGCCTGACTTCTGGGGACTTTCAAGGGGACCGACCACACCCCCGGCACTTTCTCCTTCAGCACCCCACTTTATTGCCCTGCCGGGGTTTTCCGCCGCCACACCCCGCGGGGCAGCAAGTCCAGAGCCGAGGGCGGAACAGCCCCTCCCCCCCCGGCTCGAGCCGGGCTCGGCCCGCGTAGGCTCCGCGCGTGAGGAGGGGAGGGGGCGGGGCGACCCCGGCAGCCGGCCGCGCTGCGCCTGCGCGCCGCTCTGTTAGGCTGGTTTCCGTGGCAACGCAGCCGGCGCCGGGGCCTCGGCCTGTGGGGAGACGATGAGGCTGAAGCGGCTCCTGCTGCGATATTACCCGCCGGGTGCGGAGCCGGGCCTCAGCCAGCGCGGCCCTGGGGGGTGGGGGGAACAGAGCCGGGGGGCAGAAGCCGGGGGGCGGAGCAGGGGGGCAGAAAGGGGAGCGAAGAGCTGAGG
>ML682006.1:16675445-16741147 GCA_007922195.1 Podocnemis expansa | reverse complement strand
GGGGGCTGAAGGGGAGGGGCAGAAAGGGGAGCAGAGGGGCTGAGAGGGGAGCAGAGTGGAGGCGGGAGCAGGGGGGGCTGGCAGGAGCAGGAGAGCAGCAAGGAAGGGCTCAGTGTTTTGGGGGCGGGACTCCCGGGAGACGAGGAGAGCATTGGGAAGGGGCCAGGCGTGAATGGGGAGCGTGGGGTTCTGGAGCGCAGGGCTGTGACAGGTCTATCCTGCTCCATGCTGCCTCCCCATGCAGTACTTCTCAGAAATCTTTGTAATTGCCCTGTCCCCTGCTATGAAGGTGGATTAGCTGGTTCATCTCCCTTTTATCTGAATCTCCAGAGTAATCTTTTCTGTGCCTGTTCATAAGACTGTTATGTATTTGTATTGCAGTGGCAGTAGGACCACTTGTCATGGCCTAAGACCACATTGTACAAATGGAACAAAAAGATGGTCCCTGCTCCTAAGAGCTTAACCTCTCCTGTGTACTCTACTCTCAACATCTTTGCGCTGTAAAATTCTGTTGCAAAATGTCTAAAAGGAGAAAAATCTTCCCATGTGCTGTTGATTTTTTTGCTTTTGCAATTAAAAATATTTGCATTTCCTAAAATATAGGTAGTGTGTGGTGGGGGCATATTCTCTCCCTGCCCTAAACATTTCTAATGACTGCCAAATAATCCTGATGAGATTTATTAACTGAAGGGTTTCATA
This sequence comes from Podocnemis expansa, assembly GCA_007922195.1. Lineage (NCBI taxonomy): Eukaryota > Metazoa > Chordata > Testudines > Podocnemididae > Podocnemis > Podocnemis expansa. The sequence continues at coordinate 16,740,448 of ML682006.1, read as the reverse complement.
ACATGACTAAAGGGATGTTTTGGGCTAACTACAAAGCCCAGTTAATACCTGTGTCCGTCACAAGTAACTCCGCTGATCCCAGTGGTGTTACACCTATGTCAAACTGATGGGAAAGAAGAACAAGGTCCATGGAAACAGCTGCAAAGTAAATATAAATCTACTCTCTGAAATTAAAGAATTACACAGTTTTGTGTGAGTTTTGTCAAATATAGTTATGCCAGAAGCATTGCAATAATATGCTAGGAATTTGACAGAAGTATGAAATTTGGTCTCAGTCTGTTGAGGAGCCTTATTTAATTCTTGGATGACATTTCAATAAATAGTTTATATGGACCCAGAGCAGGCTCTGAATGTCAGGATAGGAGTAATGACAGGTCCTTTTGCCAAATTAAACAGGTACTCACAATCCTAGCAAATTAATAGTGGATAAAAAGTAATCTAGAATAGCCCTTCCTGCTGAAAGCCAGACAGTAGCAGAATTCTCTGACCATCTTGGGCAAATGTCTCAATTTTTAAACTCAAAATAGATCTTTTAAAAGCACCAGAGCATATCCAGACCTGGGTATGCTCTTTTATGTGCAATTCTGCATGTAGACCTGTGTCAATAGAGACTTAAACATAGTGGATGCACTCTGCTAATCCAAAAGAAAGAAATGCTGTTGCACTGATTTTGATAACTGGTTAATCGGGACTATCTCCATTAAAGCCAATGGGGTTATACCAGTGTAAATATCAGATCCTCAGAGTGCACCCACAAAAAGCCAAATGCCATGATGAATTTCTGATTTAGAATTGTTTGTTGTTTCTTCAAAGGCATTATTTTGGAGTATGTACAAGGTGATGAATTGAAGACCAAATCCATAGATTTACTTGATCTCAGTCCTGCGTAAGTATGTTATCTTAGACAGTAGAGATGTATGTTATTTTACAGGACATCTTAATAGCAGGTTATGTACAACTCTGTTCAGTTGCTCTAAGCATGATTTGGGATGAGCTTTTTCTCTTAGGGGTTAACCTTTGTTCGCTTAATATTTCTGATTCTTTGAGGTCATTAAGAAAGGTTACATTCTGACTGATCATTCTGCCATTACAATCCATGGCACTGTGCCCAGAGTTGGAAATGGAACAGTCTTTGTTTACAGACCAGTCACATCAGGGCACTTCTACCAGATGAGTTAACTAACCAGCAAAAATGCAGAGTCTTCTGGTGGTACAACTGGTAACTCTGTCATTAATAACATTTAATACTTCTGTATAATAGCACTTTTTATCTTCAGAATGTTTTCCAACATGGGCCTGATTCTGGTCTCAGGTACACTGCTTGAAATCAGCTGTACTGAAGGTAGTGGTATAAATTAGTTCAGACTCAGTCCCAATAATTAATTAATCCTCACAACAATACTGTGAGGTAGGTAAATAAATATTATTAATCATCTCATTTTATCTAGATGGGTACACTGACTGCCTGTTCTTGCTGAAGTTAATAAGTTTTGTTTTAGTCAGCAGCAGTGGGTCCTATGTAAGAAGGTTTAAGAGTGTATGAGTGAGATCCACAGCTCCTGCAAATAGTGAGAGCTGTCAGTGCTCAGCACCTCTGAAAATTGGGCTATTACAGCCAGGTTTGGAATGAAGGAAAGTGGGGCTTAGTTAATTCAGGAGACATGAATATCTTTATCAGAGGCCAAATGGAACCTAACCTGTGGGTAGACAAATCATCAGGAGCTTGCAGCTCAAGGTCTCAAACTCAAGGTCTCTAGAAGACACCAGCCTGAAGATTTATCTCTACTTAAAAAAGTCAGATGTAATTTTTTTCTAAAAGATAAAAAAGATGTTAGAAACCAGTAGAACATATTATATTTTGGCTTTGCTTAAACCTATTTAGGAAAAAATAGCAGTATAGTGACTGACTGCTTATTTCCTAATATGTATGTAATAATGTGTTTATCATAATTGTTTACCAGAAGATGATGCATGCTTTCCCCATGCACTCTAGTACAGATGTAGGGGCCTTAGTAGAAGAAATCCAAAAAGCAGAACCACTCATCACAGCTTCACGCAAGGAGCAGGTCGTACATTTAATACTAAGGTTACAAGAGAAGCTTGGGCAACAAGAGGATCACAAGTTCTACCTTTTTAAGGTAAGAGGTGTGTGGAAAATAATTTCTAGATATTATCTGGTCCAAGTTTCACTGTTGTAAATCCTGAATAGCTATGTATCAGTGTTAGAGTGAGGTCACGTGTATGTTGCAGGCTTTACAGCACCATAGCTCCTGCTGTATCCCTGTAGGGTAGATGTGGATTATAGTAATGGAAGGGGCTTTTCTGTTGCTGAAGTGATTCCACCACTCCAAATGGGTGTCAGCTACTCAGTGGAAACATTCTTCCATTGATCTAGTGTATCAGTGCCAGGGGTTAGGGTGCATAGCTATGGCACTCATAGATCTGAACTTTTCACAGTTCTGAGTGCTCTGGCAATGTCAGCCTAAGCTTTAAGGGTGAACCAGGTGTAATTGAGAACTCAGTCTGGACCTAAAGGCCACATTCTGTACCCTGCTCCGGCACCTTGGCACTGCTCTGATGGTACACACAGGAGTAAATCTGGGTCTGGGTTGCCTGCTGTGGGTTCTTAAAGATGATCTCTAAATTGCAATTATTCTGTTAACGTTTCCCTTGATAATTAGTTTTAAATAACACCATTATCCCCCTGCCCTACCAAACATTATCCTTGGAAGAATCCTAAGGTAAGTGAGTGACAGTTCTTAAGTGAAACAAACAAGGAATGCTGTGGCACTTTTAAAGAATAATGAATTTATTTATCGCATGAGTTTTTGTGGGAGAAAACCCACTTCATAAAATGCTTAAGTCTTTCAGCCAAACAAACAAGGAGTCATGTGGCACTTTTAAAGACTAACAAATTTATTTATGGCATTTTCTTTGTTAGTTTTTAAAAGTGCCAGAAGACTCTTTGTTTGTTTTGCTGAACTAGACTGACACGGCTGCCCCTCTGAATCTTTCATCCGAGTTTCTTTAAGATACAGAAATTGTGGTTGCCAAGGCACAGGTCCGCCGTAGAAATTTTAGTTTCTACATCTTGCATTTGCCTCACCTTTACTTGATCTTTTTACTTAGTGTTTGGCATTAGTAGCTTATTATTTTGATATTTCTTTGTATGTTGAATGCAAAAAATTAGAATAGTGCTGTTTTTGAGCTTCTCCTACCTACAGTGCCTTGATAAATTTGCTTTAAATAATCACATTTTCCACTAGTTAAAAGAGGAGGATTGATTTAACTATACTTTCTTATAAAATGAGTCAGTAATAGAAGTTACCTCACAAATGTTATATTTTTCCATATGAAATAAGCTTGTAATGCATAGTACTGTATTTTAATTATATCAGCAGATGGCACTGTGTAACTACTAAAAGATGGTCAATCATATACTAGAAAGACAATGGTGGGTCTGAAGAAGAACTAAGTAGAGCTGGAAAACTTGTCCCTTTTATCAGTAGAAGTTGGCTTAATAAAAGATATCACCTCCCCCATCTTGTCTCTTTCACATATCACAGAAATCTCCACAGAAAGAATGTATTTGGTCTTTGCTGAGACAGAATAATGGTTGATTTCTCTTATTTAGCGATACAAAAGGCAGGCAAATCTGATCAGCACTGGCTCATTTCCTATCCGGCTATACTTATTAGAAATATGCTAAATGATAGCGTAAAGCACCAATTTTACATTTCAGTTTCATATAGCACAAATACATTTTAGGTAAGTGTCCACAGCTGGTCTTACAGCAACAAATATGGGGGAGGAGGAAAGAAAGGGGGAGGTTTTTGCAGAGAATACTTAACATGTTTATATTATTTAGAAATTAATAGTTTTCATGGTCTCCAACAGGTCCAGGAAATGTACGCATTGATATAATTCTGACTTCTTTATTTCTCGTATTTGTGATCGTGACTTTGAGTTGCACAACCAGCAGAGTAGCAGGCTATTCTGGATAGGAGTTTGAGATTGTCCTATGGTAATGGCATGCTGCACTGTTTTGGAGATGTATCTCTCTGACTGCCATTTCCTAAATTACAGTACTGACACGTGCATTTCCTGATGCCTCTTCAGGGTCTAGCCCTTTGCACAGGCAACTCTGATTGACTTTAGAGGGGTTCTGCGGATGGAGCAGTTACAGCTCTGGGGCTTAACAGAAAAGGACTTACACACTGAAGAAAACATTAGGGTCTGAACTTGAACATACATCTATCAAACATCCTTTTTTCTGTTGCTAATTGTCAGATACATTTATGCTCTCACATGGGGTTTATTTCTCACTACTGGAGCTGCCTGCATGGAATCTTTAAAAAATAGTCTGAGATTAAATATCCACATATTTCCATAATTATTTATGCTAATATACATATATTTATATGCTTGCGGGTAAAAAAACCCCTAAATCATTATTGTAATTTCCACATCTTCATGGCCCATTTCCACAGCGGCAACTTTAGGGGCAACTCCCTCTCTTTTTCCTGAGGGGCAAAGTCTCTCTAAGTCATAAGTAGCTTCTTGCTTTCCCCTTGGAGTGGTCCATCACTATTTCTCCCCCATTTCTCTCAGTTCTTCTTCTAAGGTCTCTGAGGCCTCTTCATTTTCTTCATCCCTCTGCCTCCTCTTCACCGTGACAATATTCTGCCCCATCTTACATTGTTTCCTTTTTGCTTTTTATCTCTGTCTCTCCATTTTCTCCCTTTTAGCTGTTTGCAGTCAGCGCTCTGTCCACAGTTTTAGCTTGGTTCCTTAATCATCTTATCTATACTTCTTCTGTTGGGGGCTCTTCCTTATTCAGACAGCCCGCTTATTGCCTGCAGAGAGCCTGTTTCTTGGTAGGGGTAGGGGTGAGAGGGAATCTAATAAGCAACAGAGAGATCGACCTCTAGAGGCAACTGGAAGGAAAAGCTATTAGAAACAAAGAAGCCTATGGCTGGCTGTTGAGACTGACAGAGATCTTAGATGGATTGCTAGAGAGCCAGAGATAAAAAGAGAAATCTGGAGGCTCTGTTTATATTCCAGAAAGTAAGTAACATTGCTCATCACCCATTTAACAGAATACATATTACCATTTTATCCTCCTCCCTCAGCCTGGAGTGAAGCTCTAATTGCTGCACTGCTGCATTTGTGACATCTCTTCTTTTCAATGTCAACAAATGGTGTGACTTTCACAAGTAAGATTATGTTGTCACTTACTAATAGAAATAAGCAGAATCTGGCTTATGAAGGATGAATGTTTTATTCAAGTGCAAGTCATGTTTAAGAATAGCCAGAAAAATGCAGGAAGTTGTTGGCAATGCAGTTAATTCATTCTGAAATGCAGTGGCAGATTGATTTTACTGATTGATTGTATTGATTTTACATTGGCATAATTATTGCTTATTTTAATACAAGTTTGCAGATAGTGCCATGACTTTGTGTGACAGTTCATAGAAAGAATACAGACAGACAGTCCTTATCCCAAAGACCTTACAAACTGCATTTGAAAAGATTTAGTTTCCACAATCTAAATGATCCAGGTTGAAAATCCTCTCTGACCTTCGTTCTGAGATCTGCTTTTTTATAGGTTCCATGAATGTATTTCAAACCAGCGGGTTATCAGACTTTTACTGCGGTGAACCTTTGGGTGTGGAACTCTGGTTTAACCAGTTTTCAGAACAACATCTTATACTTGTAGAAAGTATTCAACAATGTAAAAGTTAAAATTATTTCTTGCAGAAGGATGCAATGGTTTGTTGTATATGGCTTAGCAACGTAGGCTGAAGAACAGCTGTTTGAGCAAGCCCTCACTCAAGGGCCTATTTATTTTCCCCACCCCTTCTGCAACTCTTAGCGTTGCCTCTCTGTTCTCAGAGAAGGCAGCACAGAGTGAAGTATGGGACTACGAGAGCTCCTTCAGGCCACATATACACTGAGGATTTATTTCAATAGCAGCTGTTTGTGGCCAGTCAGAAGTGTAGCTGCACTATTGCAGAGTCTAGTGAAGACAGATTTTCTCCATGGATTCTACAGAAGTAATTGCTCACACATACTTTTCTGTGTCTGGGGTTAATGTATTACCATTATAACTGCTCAGCTAGCATGACTAAAATGGGAAGAGAATATTAAGAAACGTAGATGTTGGGCTAGTTCAAAAATTACTAGGAATTGGATTTTCTTTGAAAATGCATCAACTCTTAATTTTCCTGTTTTTCAGGTACTTAGGGCACATATATTACCACTGACCAATGTGGCATTTAACAAGTCTGGTTCCTGGTAAGTTTTCATTTTAAAATTAAAAATGCATAATTGCTAATGGAAAAATATTTTAATGTGGAAATTAAATAGTGAATTTCAGTGCTTATATCTATCCCGGAAACAAAAGCCCTTTGTGTTATGATTGTATCTAAGCCAATTTTAAAATTTTCTATAACTAGATTTCAGACTTCTAAGGAAAAACCAAAGGCTTTGCGAAAAGTGATAGGTGTGATTCAGGTGGTGGCACTCTTCCATCTCACATACATTGGTGATAGGTGCCATATTCCAGCAGGATTAGAACAAAGAACAGTAGGTTACTTACCAGTAAACGTCCTTCTTCGAGATGGGCTGTTCGGATTGATTCAGTATTAGGTGTCTACGTGCCACAGTGCATGATTGGCTGGAACTTCTTTTAGTCTTAGCCTGTCGGGACAGGGCTGCCAGCCACCACCCCCTGGCCATACATATGGCACCAGCCCTGCTCCTCCCCAGTTCCCATTAATCGCTAACTCCAAGTAGTGGGGATGGCAGGAGGGGACTGAATGAATCCGAGCAGCCCATCTTGAAGAAGGACGTTTACTGGTAAGTAACCTACCGTTCTTCTTCGAGTGCTGCTCGGATGCATTCAGTATTAGGTGACTGCTAGACACACTGTGGCAGGTGGGCAGAGTTAGACTTTATCTGCCATCAGCACGGCTACCCACAAATGGCACAACCCCCAAACTGGGTGAAGAAGCAGTGGGCCACCAGGCACATGCCTATGGACACACCACCAAGTGCAAGATCCTCAGGAGGAGGCATGCATGAGAGTGCCGAGGGGACATTTGCCACTCTGTCAGGGGACTATAAGCCTAACAGGGGCAGTTCCCGGTTCATTGTCGGGGAATTGCTATATCATAATAGCGAGAAGAACCTTGTCACCAGCAAGACTGTTTAGTGTAGGATGGTTGCCACTTCCTAGAAGAATTGACTCCTGAGAGAGGCAGTCGTGATCCAGGGCATCAGATTCCCATAGCTGCAGGCGAAGGGCAAGGGTGGAATAATTGCTGCCCTTGCCACCTCAACCCCAAAAGTTGGGTTAAGTACTAGCCAAGACTGGGGCAGGGAGTACATTGCCCCTTCGCCAAACAGGAGATAGGCAAGAGGCCTTCTCCATGGGCGTACTGGCAGGAGATGCCATGGGTGGGGTTACAAGGGGCGCCCTAACTGAGGCATCCCAGCTCCATATGGAAGCTAATGCAGGAAGAGGGGTACGAGGAAGGAGGGGGTGGGGACCCCTACCCCTCCATCTGTTGATGCATGGGGATGGAGGGCCTGGAGGGAGGGCTGTAGAATAAGTCCTAGATGCTTGGCAGACCCACCTCTGGGGTCCGGAACATCAGAGACACTCCTTCAGGGAGGTCGTCATAAATGGAGACATGGACATCTCAGAAGGTCCCTTCCTTAGAGGTAACCCTTAAGCAGGTTATTGTAGTAAAAAGAAGGCTTTAGGAACACCCATCCTCGTATCAGGAGAGAAACTAGGAGAAAAGTGATTGAATTCCCCATGTTAGGTTGTCCCCAACCAAAAAAGAGAGCAATGACCTGAGATGGGGGTGACGAAAACATCACGGGGTTCTGGTGGTGAGGAGGGCTTACGCAACTTCAGCACTTGGTGCGCATTTCTGTCCCCTACCGCTGTACTCTACTCTTCTAGTACGTGGACTCACGTAAGGAAGAGGTGTGCCGAATCAAGGGAAAGGGTATCTGGCCATCTCTGTAGATGAGTCAGGCCCACCTCAAAGGTCATGCTTCCAACTCCAGAATCAGAGTGTTGGAAAGGGCATGCACCTCGGAAGGCATTCTCATCTCTCACTTCTATGGAGAGGCAGTCAACCTTCATAACATAGCTGGATGACTCATTCTAGTGGCGGGTGCAGGTGTTGGGTCCTGGCTACAAAGGGCCAACTACGAGGGGCCTTGCAAAGGTCCTGATGAGGAGAATGGTGACACCTTAGGCAAGACACAAGTTGGAATGGTATGTAACTACTGCTCCAAGGGAAGGAGTATTATTGGTGTGCCACCCCATGTACTGGAAGGGTTAAGGCTTGGGCAGGTCCTTGTTGGGAGGAGGGAAGGATCTTGGGAACAGGATAAAAGTATAAGGCAACCCTTACGTAGGGAAGACAAGAGAGAACTGCTGTGTCCTTTAAGGAACACAGAGGGGCAAGAGGGAACGTTATGAAAAGCATCACCCATAAGGCATCAGGCTTTCCAGTCCATTAAGGACTATAAGCTTCCTTGGGCCAGAGTTCTGCAGGGGAACTACCCTGAGCTGGAAACCACAGGTCCTCAAATGGCTCACTCAGATGTACGAGTGCTGATGGTGGTTAGAAGTTCTATCCCCTACTATCTCCCTTCGTAGCAATTCTAGGGAGGAGAGGGGTGCAATAGAGAGGTCAGGGCAACTCCTAGATGGCTGTCTAGAGCTTACGGGGGAAGCGACCCTTGCCTGGTAGAGGGAGGCACCAGAACAGAGGGGGTTCCAGTCAACGGCTAAACTGGAGTCTGCTCATGGGCAGAAGAACCAGTGTAAAGTGGTGAAGGTCCTTAGGAAGGAGGAGTAGGGGCTGAAAAGGCAAAAACCCCTACAGTGAGACTCGAGGATCTCACAGGCAAAAGCCTAATACAAGTCTGAAGAGCATGGCCCCGATATAATGGAGGCATTGCTGGGGGGGGTGGTATGAGAAGATAGAGGGCAAAGGGGGATGAACTTGCCCTCTTACCTGTCACCTAGGGGGTGGAGTGCATCATCCTGCAATAACTTCCCCCGATCCATTGCAAGCTGACACGGATGAGGAGTGTTCTTGGGGTAGCGACATGGGAGCGTCCCCTTTCAGTGTGCCTGACTAGGAAGGAGTTGCTGAAGTGTAGGCATCCTGCCCTTGACCCAGAGGGCTATAGGTTTTTTTTTTTTTTTTTTTTTGGCGGGGCATGATGTGCCTGCTTCGCATACCTTTATGACCTCTGAGTTCCCACCAAGGCTCCGCGGCGTATGTGTCTGGAAGCAAGTGTGTATGAGGAGAATTCTCCGGTGGCCAGGCCCCTACTTGACCCAAAGGTTATTGGAAGGGAAGAGGGTGGTACGTTGTTCCCGGAAGGGAAGAAGAGGTGTCCCGAGGCTGATTGTGAGGGGGCATTTAGCAAAAGCGTTTGGGTTTCCGGTCTGAAGTTCAAGGGTTCTTGTGGAGGGAGAGCGACCCTGTTGGGGTTGATCACCTATAATCAGGGAAGGGGACCAACTTCCTGTAGTCCAAAGGCTCCTGAAGATAGCTGTTTCATTTGTGTGTGTATGGGGGGGTACAACAGGGACCCTTCCCCCATGCATTGAAGGAGTCGTGGTAGACTGGGGAGTGAGTGTACCCAAGGCTCTGAGTGCCGACCTCTGTACATAGACATCATGGATCAGGAGTCAGTGGACAGGTAAAGAGAAAGAGACTGCCCCTCTAAAGGGAAGTCTAATATGGCCTACTGTAAGTCCTGGGAGAGGTCAAGATCCTGAAGCCGGGCTGCCAGGCGTGTAACCACGGCCCTAGCAATGCCGCAGGTAGCTGTGTTCGAGGCATCGAGAGCCACTATAAGGGCATGGTGAGATGCCAGGGCACCTTTCTTGGTGAAGGCATTTAAATTCTGCAAGTATTCTTGTGGGAGGAGGCTGCTGAAACACCTCATAGCATTTCTGAGGTCTGGGGAATCTTTTTTACCACGGCCTCATGGCCAGGATCCCTCAGCTAAAAAGCTGAAAACTGAATAGGCTTTTGTTTTTTTTAGCCAGGAGGTCAAATCTTCTGGGGACTCCTAGAGGACCCCGGGTGAATCAGTAGGCTCAGCCAGTGTGTCCCAGCAATGTCATGGGCACGAGTACGGGGGGGGGGGATCGTATATCGATGGCCGGAGAGGTTTGAACCCCAGGTCAAATAGGTGTGGTAGGGTCTCTTCTGTAAGGCCCTGGTCCCTGCTCAGCTGTAATCGGGAGAAGGGACAACCCCGGTACTGGCACTGAGTAGGGAATCCCCTTGCAGGCCCTCAGTAGGAGGTAGCCAGTTTCAAGTGCAGTGCTGGGAAGAACCGGTGCCATGGACCCTTCAGTAAGGGGCTGGGCCTGAGGAAAGCACTTCAGATCTTTTGCGGTGCCAAGGCAAGGTTGTCAGGTCTGTAGGCATTGGAGCCCGTAGCCGCGTAGTGGTGTGGTCCCAAGTAATGAGCGGCTCCCCCTGGTGCTGGATAAAGTGGAGGAAGGAAGAAGACGGACTTACCACTTGTTTTGGCAGCCTGTGGTGTATTCAGGAGCTGGAGGGCTTCTGTCACTTCAAAGGCCTCCAGTGTGGTTGGCACCATGATAGGCTCCAGGCACTCACCTCGATGGGAAGTGCCAGACATGGCACCGGCTCTTGGTGCCAGAGTAGGTCCTGAGCACGCTTACCTGGATTCTGCTGGGGAGTGGCGTCGAGAGATCCCATGCCAACTGAGCACACGGTGCCAGGTTAGAACCTGATTGGAGCTGTATTCATAGCCGGAGAGCGGCGCCGAGAGGGCTCCGGTGCCGACTGAGCAAGCAGTGCCGAGGTAGAGGCCGATTGCAGCTGTATTCATAGTCAGAGAGCGGTGCTGAAAGGGCTCCGGTGTCCACCGAGCACACGGTGCCGAGTTGGAGGCTGATTGCGGCTGTATTCATAGCCGGAGAGTGGCACCGGGAGGGCTCCGGTGCTGACCGAGCACATGGTGCCAATTTGGAGGCCGATTGTGGCTGTATTCATAGCCGGAGAGCGGCGCCAAGAGGGCTCTGGTGCCGACCGAGCACGTGGTTCCGGGTCTGGTCGCGGCGTTTCTTCAGAGCCGGAGATTGGTGAGTGGAGCTGGCGAATTCCTGGAGTCAGCTATGGGCCCGTTCCCGGGCGTGCTATGCAGTCTTTGCTCCCTGCTGAGTCCTTCGCTTAAGACCTGCAAATATAGCATAATGCACCCAGTGAAGCTCACACGGGCATTAAGAAACCCTCCCAGCGTGTTCGGGTTTCCGTTGGAAGGACACAGTGGGAGTGCTGGTGAAGTCCACAGGCAGATCTTCCAGTGAAAATACATGTAAAACAAAAGAGACAGGCCCTTGCATAAAACAAGAACAGGCTGTTCCATAACTGTTGCTGAGGGTGGAAAAAAAGGAGCTGGGAAGGAGCAGGGCTGGGACCATATATATGGCCAGGGGGGCGGTGGCTGCCAGCCCTGTCCTGACAGGCTAAGGCTAAAAGAAGTTCCAGCCAATTGTGCACTGTGGCACGTAGACACCTAATAATGTATCCGAGCAGCGCTTGAAGAAGAAGGGCACATTACAGGGAAGGGAATGTCACTGTAGTGGGTTTCGGCTTCTGCGTTAGTGTAGTGCAAGTCCATTGACATAGATTTAAACATTTTAAGACTCACTGTAAGTGAGGTTCAAGTGTAAATGGCTTAATTATTAGTTTTTTAGATCGTAACAATTTTTTTCTCTGTAATCCCATCTAAAGAAATGCCTAGGTGGGTTTTTTTTTGTTTTTGTTTTTGTGGGTTTTTTAAAGTAGCAGACAGTGCATTGAGCCATAGTAATGTTATCTTTGTGGATTTTTTTTGTTTTTTTGTTTTGTGTTTTTTAAAGAATATTTAGTAAAGTTTTTAAAATTGGTTGATTTAGAATCTTTTTCATGATCAATATTCTTCTGGCTACCATAGAACCAGAGGCGGCCTTAGGCAATTGGGGGCCCTAGGCGAGGACCCATTGTGGAGCCCCCTAAAAGGCCCACTATCAGCCCCCACTGCTACCCTCCCTGTGGCCTCAGTTCCCCCTGCACTCCCAGCCACCCCACACCACCCCCCAGGATTCCTTAGTTTGGTTCAGCAAAACAAACAAGATGACTGTCCCTCTGGAACTTGTAAATTAATTTTGGGTATGATATTTTTAAAGATCTTCCCATCATGAAGCTTGTACGTTGATCATCTTTCACTTAACATAAATGAGCTAATGCTGAACTACAAAGTTAAAATGAACATTTAAAATTTTTTTTAAAAAGTATGAGCACTATTTAATAAATAAAAAGTGGTAACATTAGTGATGGCTCAAAAATAACTAAAAACCCCACTTTTAAAATTTTGGCAGTCGAATCTTACAAGTTTTTCATATAGACTTGGGTTTATGTGCACTAGACAGTTAATACAAATAATTATAATAAATAAAAAATAAGTGAAAAGAAGGTTTCTGGTGTGTAGCTATAAATGAAAAACACCAAATTTCAATGAAATTCTCTGACGTATTCAAGTTCATAAGACTCTGGCCCCCTCAAAAATATTAAATATTAAGCACAGAAGAAGCTGAAAAATTACCAAAAGAAAGACATACAACATAAACATCACACAAGCTGTAATGATTGCCTCAGGGCAACACTATATTTATATGTAGCAGCCTATATGGACCTACTGGTAACCTGAGTTAACCAAAGCCAAAGTAAAAATTGTCACAAAGTCAAAGGAAAAGGCAAAAGGACAGGTAAAAAATGAAAAGGAAAAGGCAATATTTCACAAAAATTAAAAATGGCAGAATAAATGGCCACACTGAGGAATTAAAAGATGAGGCCACTGGAAGAGTTCCTGCTATTCTGCTGGCCGTTGTTTGCTTCTGCTTTTTTAACATGTCGATGTGAAGGTAATGGGCAGCTAATGATGAAATCTGCAATTCAGAGGAAGCACAGATCCTAATGATAGCTTGCCTTGATGAGCCAAGAGTGAAAAGTGCTTAGGCTTCCAGCCCTACTAGCTCTACTAAATAGGAACAATTTCTATATTTTCATTTCTGTCCACTAAATTGAGGATGGGCCCCCTTATTGCTTGGGGCCCTAGGCGGCTGCCTGCTTCGCCTACCCCAAAAGCTACCACTGCATAGAACATAGGAAGTGTATTTAGGGCCTGATATAAAGCACACTAAAATCAGTGGAAAGAACATCCCCCGCCCCCGGCCCTTGACTTCACTAGGCTTTGGATACCTGCCCTGAAGAAGTTTCTACTATTCTGTAACGCATTTGTCTTTCTCCATTTTAGCTTTATCACTGGAAGCTATGACAGAACATGCAAAATATGGGATACAGCATCAGGAGAGGAGCTATGTACACTGGAAGGACACAGAAATGTAGTCTATGCAATAGCTTTCAATAATCCCTATGGGTAAATTGGTTTTCAAGATCTTTGAGGCACCTTATAATCGTCAATATTGCTGTGTTGCAAATATAGTTATCCTATAAACTCTGAAGTAAAATAGAGTCTATATCAAAAATATAAGTGTCTTAATTGTGAACTGGAAAGTTAAATCATGTCTTAACAAAGGAAGGCACAATACACTCACTCCTATAAAATATGTATTCAGTTATGTCATCTGCTTTACTTCATGAACTGTCATCTGCAAATTCACAATTAGCTCTAAATACCATGCAGATATTTAGAATGTATATTGAAAATTGTGTCATATAATTCTAATCCAGTAGTACCTCAACCCAGATGGTTTGTGTCTGTTCACGTATATATGATCGGATTTATGTTCTGAATATTTTTCATTCTTCTTTAGCTAAATCTAATTATAGAGGAGGCAGGAGTAAAGATTATGGCAGCTTGTGTTGCTTTAATTAGAGCTGTCAGCTCTGGGTGGCTGGGGTTCATACAGAAGGCCTCTGCATACATAGGAGACAGAGATAAAGGGGACTGTTGGAGTCCTGCCATCTGGGCTCAGGCTGTCCTACTGCCTCCCCCTCCTCAATTCCTCATATGCAGGCAGCTGAGGTCTGGCTGTCAGCCTTGGTGTGGTCGGAGCAGTGCAGAAGTAAGAGTGGCAATAGAGCGCTGAGTCTGTGGTGAAAAGTGATATTGATAAATATCACTTTTCATATTGCCACCCTTACCTCAGAGCTGTTGCTGGCATGGCACTGCCTTCAAGCTGGGTGCCTGGCCAGTAGCCAGCCACTGCTCTCTTCTTTGAACTTCAGAGTTGGTGATGGGATATGTATTTGTGGGTTGTGAGGGTGGAGCTACAGACACACGGGGGGGGGGGGGGGGCCGCTGATCAAGAGGTTTGAGAACCACTGGGTTAGTGTCATCAGCTTTTCCAGCAAAAGCGACTTAATACATTTAGTACAACACATACATTATTATCAAGGGTCTTACTTAGAAACACTTTAGAACTGCTGAGCAATTGGACTGCGATCCTCAGCATATTGCTATAATAGCATCCAATACTCATCTACATATCTTTTATTTTCTGCAGTAGCTGGCTGGGATAGATTGGAACTAACGGTTGTGGTGTAAAGAGATTCTGATTTTATGTACAGAGGTTTCAGAGATTTACATTAATCATGTCAAGAGCCCATTCTTGAAATGCTGAGCACTATTATTACTATTTCTAACAGTTTGCATTGATCTGAATGAGAGTTGAGCCTGCTCAGCACTAGAAGGACCAAGCCAATTTCTTTTTTAAACCGTAAAGTGCAGGGTTATTTGATACAATCGATGCAGGCCAACTTCAGATGAAAATCTTTGTGTAAAGTGAAAATGATCAATGACTGGATTCCAGATAGCACAAAAACAAGGGATTGGAGAAGTGGTGGTGGCAAATACTTTTTCATATCATTAGAGAAAATGAACCTGCTGATGACCTAGAGGTAGAGTTGAGTTAAAAGTCTATTTCTAAAGAGAGAGAAGTAATTTAACACCAGTCATTAGGTTTGTGTAGTACATCCAACACCGTGGTGTGTGAATACCTAATAGAATTCATTAGGAGATTGTTTTAACGATTATTTGTGATCACTGGTTTCAGCTAAGCAAAATGAACATTTGCATGATTGCAAGAGAGAAGGAAGGTTGTACAGACATTTAAAGTATTTCACTGAGTAGAAGGGATTTTGGACCTAATCCTGAGTTTATAGGGCATGTTTACATGGCAGTTCAAAACCTGTGACTGGCCTTTGCATACTGATTTGGGCTCAGGCTAAGCAGCTATTTAATTGTGGTATAGAGACTGTGCTCTAGGACTCTGTGAGGTGGAAGGATTCCACAGCTCAGCCTGCAGCCTGAGCCCAAACACACTCACTTACTGTCCAGTAATCTAAGACATCAGTAAAACAAACAAAGAGTTATGTGGCACATTTGAAGACTAACAAGTTTGTTTATCTCATGAGCTGTCATGGGAGTAAATCCCAATTTGTCTGACACTTGAAGATGTCTCTCTGCATCTGACGAAGTGGGATTGTCTCCCACGAAAGCTCAAGCGATAAATCAATTTGTTAGTCTTTAAACATGCCACAGGACTCTTTGTTTGTTTTGCTAAACTAGACTAACACGGCTACCCATCAGTGGATGTCAGTGAGGTACAATGACCAAGTATATGAAAAACTTTACAAGACTGTGGATGTTTTATGATTTTTAATAAGTCTGGATGTTCATCAGGCAGTCTCGTCTGTGCAGTAAATTAGAGTGACTGGCTTTGGAAAGCTTTTTGTTGCTGGAGTGGCATAAACTTATCCCAGCGTACTAGGAATTTGGCCCTGTCTTTTTAATATGAAAATATAAATTAAATAGACTGCAAAGCGAGGAATGTTGCTCTAGCAATTTGTTTGATTTTTTTCTTTAATAAAACTTCAGCTTCTATAAGGTGAGTTGCAAAATCAAATAATCTGGCAGAAAGCATCTCAGTACATTGACATGATATACAGTAACAGTAACGACATCCTGTCCTCTCTCACACAGTGATTTTGGTCTGACACTGTGTGTGGAAATGGAGCAGACTGACTTGGTGGAATGTTGCACAACTTATCCAGGGAATGCAAGGTTATCCCATTCCAGATGTACAAGAGTCTTTCAGATCTTCAGTCTTAGCCACAATTTGCTCTTAAAATTTATAGCTGATCTCTAAGCTTATTTGTGAGATTTGGAAAAATATACTGCTTTGGTACATCAAGGATCATACATTATTTTATGAGTTCTTAAGTTTCTTGTTCTATTGCCTTTGAAAGAATTTTTCATTTTTTCTAATAAAAATGACTGTTTTTCTATTTAGTGACAAGATTGCCACTGGGTCTTTTGATAAAACCTGCAAATTATGGAGTGTAGAAACAGGAAAATGTTACCATACCTTTAGAGGACACACAGCAGAAATAGTGAGTGCCTGCATTGAAATATTAAATGTTTGCATGCAATTGTATTTTCATATGCAGTACAACCTTGCTTTCCCAAAACTTAACAATCCAAACCACTACTGCTTCATAAGAGGGTCATTTTCTTTGATATTTGTTATTTACATTGAAAAAGCCCCACGAGTATCCAAAACTTCTCAGTGTCATCTAGGACCTTGGTGTAACTGAGATTGTCTCATAACGGGGTATCTTTACTAAGGTGTGGGAGGGAGGGCATCTGCTCTTGTACTCCAGATCCCATAATATTAAAACTCTATAGTTTTAACAACTTGCATATAGAGCTTTGTAATTAATAATAACTCTATTCAACACAACATGTCTGTGCCTTTCTCTGTGTGCATGCTGTGGGTATCTTGAGGCACTGGCTACATAAGAAAACTGGATCCTAAGAGAACCCACTTATGTATGCTGGGGACTTGTAGGACACGTTGAACATAGAGAGCTAAACCAAAGGTGCACCAATCTCTTACGAACATAAGTATTACCACATGGGTAAGTTTACAGTTCATCTAGGCCAGTCTCCTGTCTCCAGCACTGGCCAGTGCCAGATGCTTAAGAATCAGGCAAATGTGGGATAATCTAGCTTGCAGGGGAATCTCCTCTTATCATCTAGTATG
This sequence comes from Podocnemis expansa, assembly GCA_007922195.1. NCBI lineage: Eukaryota > Metazoa > Chordata > Testudines > Podocnemididae > Podocnemis > Podocnemis expansa. The sequence continues at coordinate 16,723,317 of ML682006.1, read as the reverse complement.
TAAAATTCTCTTTTTAAGCAAGTTTGCTATTATAATTATGGGGGGGGGGTATTTTTGATATCCGGGCTAAACTCTTGGCTTCAACAACATTCTGTGGCAATGAGTTCCATAGTCTGATTATGTATTGTGTGAAAGTGTTTCCTTATAACAATTTTGAATTTGGCTCTTTTCAGTTTCATTGAATATCCTTTTCTTATGTCATGAGACAGGAAGAACAGAAGTTTTTGCCCAACATTCTTGAAACGATTCATTAGCTGTACATTTTCTTCCATCTCCTCTTGCACTCTGCTGTTGTCTGTTCTGGATCTCTCCCCCTCCTCCTCCCATGACTCTAGCTATATAACTCTTCTGGTGGGAGATAGCTTAGCTCCTGCCTGATTTAATGACCTATTCTTTTTATAAACAACCTCTCCACAAAACTAAGCCATTGTTTGGTGAGTCTTTAGCGAAAGTCTAGGGCTCTAAGACAGGGACAACTGATGGAACTTCTGTTCCCATTGACCAGAGAGGGATGATTATTGGAGAAGTTTAAGGAGCCCTTCTCATCAAACCTGGATTTACTTTTCTTTTTCTCGCTGACTGATGGCTTCAGTACTCCTCTTCAGGGCAGTCTTGTATCTTTGTTCTGCATGGCTCCTTTGACGTCATTACTGCCTGAATGAGTGTTTGTTCCATTATTACAGACAATCCAAGTATTGCGCATCATGAATGGAGTGGTTGATATCTGTAATGCCTCCCATCAGAGAGCATTTCTCACATGCAATCTCCATGTTTTGCTTTGTACTCTGGGAGGTCTCCAGAGCCTCCATGAACTAGCAACAACAAGCTACTTTTCTCCTGCATTGACCCTCATTAATAAAACTATTTGAGCATGTACAAAAAGGCATGCTATCTATGATCAAGGAACGGAACAAAACACTTGGCACTCAATTAGCAGAATATAATTCAAATGATTTATTTTTATCTCTAATTGGTTACAATTTCACTCTTTTGCTAATGTGAAGAAATTATTTTTTACTATTAAAAAAGATATTTTTAATTCATTGCATGTTAGAAAATTTCAGTGATGATTTCTCCCATAATTTGTTTACATTTTAGAAACAATACCTTTGTTTTTCTGGGGCATATAGTCTTACATTTGGCCTGTAAAATTAAATGTACTGGAACACCAGTGAAGCACTCAGATTATATTTTTGTATACATATGACCTTTTGATTTGTCATTTAATAGAGTAAAAATATTCTAGAAATTGTATGTGTGCATTGTGGGTGCAGCAGTTTAATTTGTAAGTTGCAAAGGTGAAAAATGAACCTGAGAAGTTGCTGCTTCGCATCTGTATACAGTAGTATTGATAAGTCTTAGGGTGTTTCTTTTGTTCTTTGGGTGTTTTGAAATGATTTCTCTTAGCATGGAGGATCTGACTTTTAATGGACCTCAATTGAACCTTTACGAATTCTGTCCCTACAAATCATGCAATTAGATGTCTTAGTGCTTGATTAGTTTCCACTGAATTCAGTAGCAGTTGAATCAGGTCCAAAATGCTATGAATTGTGCTTGCAAATAATTGTTAGGAATTACACCTGCAAAATCAGATGCTGTTTCTCAAAATCAGGCCCATAATTTAGTAATTTCTAAAAGAGTAGATGTTTATTGCACATGAAGTACTGCTAGGATTGCATATCTGTGGTATGTAGATTTGTTAAATAATGAAAAATAGAATATCATAATTTAAAATACATCTGAGTTTCAGTAAATATTTCCTTTTTCCAATGACACTTTTTGTTCTTTATTAGTAGAACCATCATATTGTATAATTACTGAGAACTGGAAATTGACACCAGTCATTAGTTTGAATATTGAGGTGGGGACTTGGTTACATTTTTGTTCAAATAGTTACCTAAAATTAAAAAAAATAAGTATGTAAAAAGTTTGTTTGAAGACATGTTTGGAATATGTTCCGATAAGTCCTTTTTTAACATGTACTGTCACTTATAAAGTGGTCAGTTCAGTACAATAAAGATGCCATCCAGAGCTTTCATGGTAAGGATTTATTGCTTCTCTAACAAAATCTCTAGAGGGCACTGCAGCTCTCAACATATTATTGAAGTGCCATGATTGTATTTGTAGGTCTCAAACTATTAAATTGCACTATTGCTGTGTTTTAAAATATTCGTCTTGATGCAGTTTTCAAAAAAAAATTATGGGAAGTATATTGTTTTCCATGTTTGTTACAGGTTTGTTTATCGTTTAATCTTCAAAGCACTTTGATAGCAACCGGAAGTATGGATACAACAGCCAAACTATGGGATATCCAGAATGGGGAAGAAGTGGTCACGTTAAGTGTATGTTTCCTTTTTTGATGGTTCTGAATGTGTTTGGTGCTTTTTAGTGCCTAATTGAGTTAGGTGGGGATTTAAATAGACTTCTTAATTATCTATTGTAATATTTGCAGGCAAAGAATTTCTATTAATAGTTGAGTCCTCAGTGACTAGCTAAATAATTGATTAAGAAAATATGAAATGAGTAAGAAAACTATGCTACTTTATTAAGAATAATAAAACCTGGTTTAATAGATTTTCCAATTCAATGTCATTACTGTCCTAGGTCAGAAAATATTGCTGCTCTCATTCATGTGGGGTTTTGTTATTAGGATAATTGTAAAAAAAAAAAAAAAAAAAAAAACCTAATTCCAGTACAACTCTGAGAGCTAACATAAAGTAACTTAAAAAATATTCAAGGAGTTAGATGGCACTTAAAAGACTAACAAATTTATTTATTGCATGAGCTTTTGTGGGGGAAAATCCCACTTGGTTAGTAGCTTGAAGATGGGAAACTTACAGAATGAGAGCAAAATAAATGCAGGGGAGTGTAAGTTATAGGATCAGGTCAGACAGTTAGAGTGAATCGAATCAGGTGTTTCGATTCCAACAGTGGAGTACTGCAATTAGCAGGCAGATGGTGGTGATGGGGAGAAGGTTGGAACGAAGCAAAATTACTTTTTGAAATGTGAAAAGAACCCATAATCTTTATTCAGCCCTGAGTTGAATGTGTCAAATCTACATATGAATTCCAGTTCTGCCATTTCTTTTTGAAGCTGTGATTTGTTATTTATTTGCCTGGGTATGACTATTAACAGGTCATTACGGCAATGGTCCACAAGACTGAAGTGTTCCCCTATTTGTTTTTTAATGTTGCCATTTCTGATGCCAGATCTGTGTCCATTTATTCTTTTGTGCAGAGACTGTTCTGTTTGTCCAATGTATAAGGCTGGCGGTGGGTGGGAGAGGGTATATGATGGCATAAATCACATTAGTGGAAGAGCAGGTGAATGAGCCCTTGATGGAGTAGCCGGTTTGATTAGGTCCTATGATGTTGTCTTTTGTGCAAATATGTGGGCACAGTTGGCACCATGGTTTGTTGCTGGGGTATGTGCCTGCTTTAATATTTCTGTTGTTAGGTCTGTAGTTGCTGGTGGGCATCTGTTTAAGGTTGGGGGGCTGTCTGTAATGGTGCAGGGGTCTGTCTCCCAAGGCTTGAGAGAGTGTGGGATCGTCTTTTAGAATAGGGGCTAGGTGTTTGTTGACATGTCGTAGGGGTTAGACTTGGGGGTTGTAGGTGATATAGGTGTTCCGTTGTTTTCTTTCTTGGGCTTCTCCTTTAGTAATTGACTTCTGGGTACCTGTCTTGGTCTCTTGATCTGTTTAGTCACAACTCCAGGTGGATATTGTAGTTTGAAGAATTCTTAATAGAGATCCTGAAGGTGTCTGTCTCTGCCTGAGGAATCAGAGCAAATGAGGTTATATCTTAGGTCTGTGCTGTAGACAGTGGATCAAGTGGTGTGTTCTCTGCGGAAGTTCAAGGGATGAAGGTAACCATAGTCATCTGTAGGTTTTCAACAGAGGGTGGTTTTTGTGTGTCCATCACTAAGTTGTACGGTAGTGTCCAGAAAGTGTATCTCCTGTGTGGAGTGTTCACTATGCTAAGGTTGATCATGGAGTGGATATTGTTGAAATCTCTGTGGAAATCTTCAAGGGCATCCTTTATGTGAGTCCAGATGGTTAAGATGTCATCAGTGTAGTGTAAGTAGAGGAGTGGTACCTAGGAATGAGACTGGAGGAAGCGTTGTTTTAAATCAGCCATAATAGCGTTGGCATATTGTACGGCCATATGGGTGCCCATATCAGTGCCACTGACTTGAAGATATGAATAATCTTCAAATCTGAAATGGTTGTGGGTGAGTACAAAGCCATAAAGTCAGTTACAAGGTGTGCCATGACATCAGCAGGGGTAGTTTTCTCAATGGTTAGTAATTCGTCTACCTGGGGGATGTGGGTGTACAGAGTTTCTACATCCATAGTTGCCAGGATGGTGTTTCCTGGAAGGTCACCAATGGATTGAATCTTCCTCAGGAAACTCGTGGTGTCTCACAGATAGCTAGGAGTGTTGGTAGTGTAAGGTCTGAGGAAAGAGTGCACATAGCCAGATAAGCCCACTGTAAGAGTGCCAAAAATATTAATTGCCATGATTTCTGTTATTAATGTTCCTTTTAGCTGTCTAATGTATGATGTATGTAGAGAATTCAGTCGAGTCACCAAGTGCATCTAGAGTGCTGTTTCTGTTTTCTTTATTGGGTTTGCTCTTGCTGCCAAAAAGGCCAATGGCATACTGGGCTGCATCAGAAGAAGTGTTACCAGCAGATCAAGGGATGTGATCATTCCCCTCTATTCTGCACTAGTGAGGCCACATCTGGAATACTGTGTCCAGTTTTGGGCTCCCCACTACAAAAAGGACATGGACAAATTAGAGAGAGTCCAGAGGAGGGCAACCAAAATGATCAAAGGGCTGGAGCACAAGCCCTATGAAGAAAGACTGAAGGAACTAGGCTTATTTAGCCTGCAGAAGAGAAGACTGAGGGGGGATTTGATAGCAACCTTCAACTACTTGAAGGGTTGCTCCAAGGAGGAGGGAGCTCGACTGTTCTCGGTAGTAACAGAGGGCAGAACGAGAAGCAATGGCTTCAAGTTACAGCTGGGGCGGTCCAGGCTGGATATTAGGAAAAACTTCCTTACTAGGCGAGTGGTGAAGCATTGGAATAAGTTGCCTAGGCAGGTGGTGGAATCTCCATCTCTGGAGGTGTTCAAGTCCCAGCTGGACAAAACACTGACTGGGATGATCTAATGGGAGTGGTCCTGCTTTTTTTGGCAGGGGGTTGGACTAGATGACCTCGTGGGGTCCCTTCCAACCCTATGGTTCTATGATTCTATGATTCCACTGTTTAAATATTTCTGCCTCAATCAAGTTCCAAAGGAGCAGCTATGTCAGTCTAGTTCAGCAAAAGAAGCAAGGAGCCCCGTGGCACTTAAAGACTAACAGGTTTATTCATCGCATGAGCTTTCATGGGAGAAAATCTCATTTCGCCAGACAAATTGGGATTTTCTCTCACGAAAGCTCGTGATGAATAAATCTGTTAGTCTTTAAGTGCCTCAGGGCTCCTTGCTTCTTCTGTCTAAATCACATTCACATCCATTCGACAAAGACTAAATAAGGGACATTGCACAGACAGCCTCCTTCACTGTATGTAGAGAATTCAGCTGTCACCAAGTGCACCCAGAGTGCTGTTTCTGTTCTCTTTATTTGATTTGCTAGGGTTCCAGTGTTTAAATATTTCTGCCTAAATCACATCCACATCCATTCCACAAAGACTAAATAAGGGGCAGTGCACAGGCGGCCTTCTTTGTTGTATCTGGCCTGTGGAATAGAAAAGGCACTTTCTTTTCTCCACCATTCTCTGCCTCCTTTGAACTGAAGTGTATCTGAGGGTGGGGGGATACAAAGAGAGACCTGTAGAGATGGCTGATGACAGTTGTCCTCGGCCTACATGCAGGAGGTTCCTTATGCTCTTTCTCCCATGCATACCCGCAAAGGGCTGTGACCATGTAGTCCTTGTTTTATTGTAAAGGAATCATCCTCTTGTTTCATTCTCTCAAGCCTTGGGAGACAGACCTTTCCTCTCCTAAAGACAGCCCCCTAACCTTAAACAGAAACTCACCAGCAACTGCAGACCTAACAACAGAAACATTAAAGTGGGCACACATCCCAGCAACAAACCATGCTGCCAACTTTGCCCACATATCTGCACAAAAGACACTATTACAGGATCTAATAAAACCAGTGACTCCATCAAGGGCTCATTCACCTGCTCATCCATGAATGTGATTTGTGCCAGAAATACCCCCGCACCTTATACATTGTACAAACAGGACAGTCTCTGCTCAAAAGAAAAAATGGGCACAAAACTGACATCAGAAATCACAACATTCAAAAACCAGTTGCTGAGCACTGCCATCTTTCTAATCACTCTGTGAATGATTCATTAACATTTGTGCTCAAGCAAGTCAATGGGACATCAAGACTTCAAAGAGAAACTGCTAAACTAGAACTGATAAGCAAATTTAATTGTGTGAAAGCAGGAGTAAATCATGACTATGGATTTTTTTCCCATTACAACAAGTGATTTGGCTTCACCTTCCTCTATGTGCTGTTCCCAGGGTTTGAATCTTAACAACTGCTCTGATTTGCTGTTACTGTATGACCTGATCCCATGTCTTTATACTCCTCTGCATTTATTTTCCTCCCCTTCTGTAAGTTCCCCCATCTTCAAAGCATCTGATGAAGTGGGATTTTCTCCCATGAAAGCTCATGCGATAAATAAATTTGTTAGTCTTTAAGTGCCACAGGACTCCTTGCTTCATTTCATAGAGAATAACTACTGTTCCACAGACACTTGATATAAAAAAGAACTGTTGAATCACAATTCTAATCCATTCTCTTTATCATACCAGGATTGTTCCCAGAATTCTATTTTCTCTAGTACCTAAGTGGCATATAGTATTGAATGCTGTTGTAATATGGGCAAAGTTATGCAAGACTAGAAAAGACAAAAGAAAATATACTACATTGTCAGAGAGGTGGACTGTACTGCCTAATGGAAACCATCATGTCTGTGATTTTGTACTGCTGCTGTACAAATTTGGTACTGGACATTCTCCATGGAAATCTCCCTTTTATATTCTAAAATACCTTTTTGTTAATATTCTCTTAGGGACACTCAGCAGAAATTATTGCATTGTCATTTAACACCACGGGGGACAGGATCATTACTGGCTCATTTGATCATACAGTTGCAGTGTGGGATGTTGGCTCTGGCAGGTACTAAAACACCCATGAATCATAAGATTGTTTTGTATTGTATGTTTTAATGACATCTTAAAGGGGCACTGTCAAGGCCTATAAATTCTATATTTTCCAAGTGGACTTTGGCTTTGGGCCCATCTGACCTCACCCTTTGTTTGTTTCTTCAGTGTGCTTTGTTTTTCTGAGCAGCCAGGGTACTGAAATACGCAAGAAACCTGCTCTCCAAATGCTTTAGTTTTTAAACCTCCAGCTATGCACAAGAACTGAGCATGCAGGCCTGTGACAGTAATTTCAATGTGTTCACTTTTGTTGTTATTAAAGATAAATATATGTATTTTTTTTAAACAGATCATTCTTCCGGTTTCTTCTTGGCTGATCCTGCAGTGAAGTCAGAGTCTTAGGTTTTTAATGTTGCATTCTTTTTCTACAGAAACAATTGAGATGTCACAGATTCAGTATTGTGACTTTACTTAAGGATCAAATAGCAGGAAATGGACCGTGAAGGAAGAAACTTGTTTAAACATCGGTAGTTGTGGTAATTAGCAATGAGGAAAGAATTTAAAAATATGGAAGATAAATGGAATATTAAAGTCTGATATGCTAGAAAAATTTCCTCAAGATATAAGTCACTTGTGACTGCTCTCATGTTCTGAACACATGCAGTCCTGCTGGATGTATCAGGGTATTGTGTAGATGTCAGTGGAATAAAATCAGCAGATAGCAGCTACAGAAATGGAACTGAATCTGCTAAGTAAAACTGCTAAGAAGTGATAGATATATAACGTGTCATTAGGCCAATGGTAACTGGTGAAACATTCTCAAGTGTGTGTAGTAGATTTATGATTTATCTTCCATGAATGTTGGTACAGAGAACGGTCATATACACCCTCAGAATACTGTTAGAGCTGCACTAGGAATTCATTGGGAATGAACTCAGCTAATTTAATCTTTCTTTTTGTTTGAGGAACATTCATAAATAGATCACATTTTCCTCAGAGCTATTTATTTGAATATGATCTGGATTTTTTGTGCAGTTTGGATTTTACTGTAGGGAGCATGATGGATGATATGTAATGTCTGACATGTTAAATTTCAGTTGGTCTGGTTAGTTGTGATTCATTTTAGTATTGCATGATATTGTTTCTGCTGTCTCACTAGATGGGTATATTTTATTATCCTGAGGAAAATTTGAACACAGAACTTGCATGTTGAATCTTTAAAGGAGATATAGAAATTAAACAGGATTAAGGGTTTTTAGAAAATGTTAAACCTTTAAATTTGGTTCCAGTAGGCCTTTTCTAAGGGTAGACTCCTAGAAAATATTCAAAATTTTAATTTAATAACATTTTTCTCTCATCAGTTACACAAATGTTCTTCACTGCATTGTCTAATATACAGCAGATTGAAAAATGCCAATTATTTTTTGTGGGGAATTTCAAAACTTTTTTTTAAAATTTCCCTATGAATATTTTTCAGTTTTCTGATGGAAGACTGAAACCAAAATGAAAATAACTGTTTTTGGTTAAAAAAAAAAATTCTTTGTCAAAAACAAAACTGAAATTTTGTACTGAAAATGAAAATTCTTATCAAAACCTAAAAATTTTTACTGAAAACAATTGGTTTTCAATTTTGGGGAAAAATACAAATCCTTTTTTTTTAAATCAGAAGTGTTTAAATTAAAAAATTTCAACTGGTTTTAGCCCTAGCTGAGAATGCAGTCAAAGTTTTCTGACTCATGTAACTGACTGTATTTAAAGTTTGGTGAGGTACTATGAAACACTGTGTTAATAGTCATGTCCCATCATACAAAATGCACCATTTCTGGTATGAATACTTGAATATCCAATCTTAAAAGATCATTTGTGCCAATAAATGTTGCTCTAATATTCATGGAAGGTGAGCACAAAAAGGGCAAGAGCATGGATGAAGCTTAATCATTTATAAATTTGCATAAAAATTCTTATGGTATTTTCTCAACTCTGATTGTTATATAGATTTCTCCTAATTGAACTGCTGACAAAGTACAGTTTGTGTGAAATTCATAAATAAAAGGACATTTGAATATGTCATGTGTATTGATGTATTTCATGTCCAACCCATCTAGCATGTATACAAAAGTTTGAAGCAAGACTCATTCTTCTGCTGTGTTTGCAAAGAGAATCCTTAACCCTTGACTGGGGTTTTGGGTGCTGCATAACACACCAGTATAAATGGTCAAATAATATGTTCATGGAACCAAAGTGTTCCCCACCATTTTTATTGTAAAAAGGTCAACATAATCACAACGGAACAGAAAACACATAATTAAGAAATAGAGTAATCCATTAAAGGGACTCCAGCATAATATAATAGGTATCTTTTGTACAGTAAACAAAACTGGATGTTTGGTTACTCAGAAGATTTGCCTTTGGGAATCTTTCATTATAATGAATACAATAATAGAGACCTTTCTCCTTCTTGTCTAATCATTAAAAAAAATGAGTATTTTGTATTACTTAGATTCATTTTGTTGCTGGTCATTAACTTGATTAGTTGTTAAACCTGTAGCTGTTTTCTATTAAAGATAATGTGATATTTCCTAATTTATAGGCCCTCTAATATGCTTGTCAATAAATCTCTTCCAGGGCTTAAAGATATAGCCCATTGATCTAGAATGGACATCAATAACGAATTACTCAGCTCAGTTCAGAAAAAGCTGTCTGAAGAGTTTAACTGATAACCGATGTTGCTGATTTTATATATTTGATTAAATAATGAAAGCTTCCCTTAAGATGTTCTGGGTCACTAGGGTGGTTGTCCTGTCAGTCAAAACGAGGTTCAAATATAAATAGTCCCCCCCCGTGCATTTGAATTCTGTTATCTAGAACAGTGGTTCCCAACCTTTTTCAGGCTGGGGACCCCTTTTTAACGAAAAAAATTTTTGCAGCTCCCCCCCGGCTGATTATGTAATCTGGCCTGTGCTGGCAGATGCTGGGCTGCGTCGCTTTGGCAGTGCCACTGGGACACCCAGCACACAGCGCTACTGCCACCATGGCCCACATGGGGAGCCGAGCTGCAGCAGCTATGGCCCCCTGCCCTTGCCCCTCCCGGGGAGCCACCACAGCCCCATCCCCCTGCCAGGATCCAGCCACAGAAGGGGAAAGGCAGCCATGGTGGGGAGCATAAGGGCTGTAGCTGGATTCCAGCCCCAGTAGGGAGAGGCCCCACAGACCCCTGCAACATGTCCACGGACCCCTGGGGGGCCCCAGACCACAGGTTGGGAACCACTGATCTAGAACTTGATTATAAACTCATTATATTTGTAAACCCCACATTGATTTAAATAAAACAATGAGAGTCCCATGGCACCTTAAAGGCTAACAAATTTCTTCAGGCATAAGCTTTCATGGGCTGCAGTCAGTTGCATCTGACGAAGTGGGTTGGGGCCCATGAAAGCTTATGCCCAAAGAAATCTGTTAGTCTTCAAGGTGCCACAGGACTCTTGTTGTTTTTGCCCTACACAGGCTAACACAGCTACCTCTCTGGAAATTGATTTAAATGGGAATTTTGTGCACTCTTGGGTCCATAGTTGTGTCCATTTTAGTGTTTGAATGACTTCTGGTTCTTGTAGATCTTTGTTTCCTCTCTGGGTATGTCATTTGCAGAGAATTACATTTATTTTGTTAATTAAAATATATATTAATAAATTAACTATTAACTATGTTAGACCTGAAACATTATTTTTAAAATGATTTGTGGTGACATGAAAGTGACAGCAACCTACTAAATGTATTTATATGTAACACTGTGTTTTATTCACAATACTTCATGTTCTGCACATTACAGCTGTTTTGATCACACATTTTTTAAACACAGAAACCTACCCCCACTTTTTTGTTCAGGGCCTTAACTCTTGATATGACCTATCTTCTGTTGCACTTTCATTGAACCAGAGCGTAGAGAATGACACAAGCAGAGAAACTTAGCTCAGAGTATGGTGATGGGACATAGAGTCCTTTATCCGTAACTCATCAGTTGGAGTCTAGTCCTGCTTGCAAGTGACAAAAAATTGTTGTTATGATGAGTCCATTTTGAAATGACCCAGTGGTTCACACTAGAGTTTATAACAGATACTTCCACTTCACGAACATTCTCTGGTATTGGTGGGTTCAACAGAGAAGCTCAGATTTATGCAAGAGTTTGAAATCTCTCAATTTGGTCCAGATCCAAGTACTTAAACATCAAGTACCTAAACACATTCTTAACTTTTATGGACCCCCTTAAGTCCTGTTAATTTCAATGGAACTAAAATCTGCACTTAAAGTAAGCACATGTTTAAGTTCCTTCCTGATTTGGGCTCTTACAGTTATTTCATTCAAGATCATTGATGGCACCGTGGCAGAGTAGTGAGGAGACACGTACTCTTTCTGTCTGAACTGTACTTGCACTGTGGATGAATAGAGACTTTGTAGTGTTACCAATCTACTACAATTTACGAGCACTAAATTAATGTAGAGGATTTTTTTTAAAGGAGAAAATAGTGCACATGGAGCTTTTGTCCACAGTATTTTTAACCACTTCTCATAGACCAGAGAGAAAATGGGTACTGATTCACCACTAGAATACTGAACCAAACTCATGCTCTTATAGACAAAGTCTTCTAAGCCAGGAGTTTCAATAACTCTAGCGGATGATGCAGGAAGAATTTGACCCATTAACTACAAAATTATCATTCTGGCTTATAAACATGTACCTATATGTCTACCTAGGTTTTGATACAAATGCACAAATATGAATTTTAATTCTCTTTTGGTAGGAAGTTGCATACTTTAATAGGTCACCGGGCAGAAATTAGTAGTGCACAGTTCAACTGGGACTGCTCTCTAATTGTTACTGGATCGATGGACAAAATGTGCATGGTAAGATAACTGGATCACTACAGAACCTTCTCATGTAGTCTGCCTGTTACTTTTCATGTTACACAAGACATGTAAGATTTCATATAGGACAGAATGAATTCCTGTACTCTTTGTTATGGCTGCAGAAATTCTTTGTAATTTATTTAGAGTCCATTTTGTATAGAATAGTTTAACTGACAGATGGTATGTAGTAATCACCTAGTATAGCTAAACTAGAAGGCAGGACGTGGTGTTCCATTATAGGTAATTTGTTTAGTAAAGGGCGAGAGGAGTGTCTTGTGGTTCAGGCCCTGCACTGTTACTGAGGAGAGCTATTCTCTGCTTCTGGTTTTGCCACATACTTGGTAATCTTGGGCAAGTCACTGAGGAACAGATTTTCAAACTGCCTTCTAGTAATCAGTCCCTATCATTTTGGGTGTCACATTTTAGGAGTCACTGGCCTGACTTTAAGAGGGGATGAGTACCCTCAACTCCTCTGAACACTGTGTTGGCCTTAATCTTTGTGTGCCACAGTTCCTCATCTGTAAAGTGGGAATAAGGCTGTATTACCTCTTAAGGGTATCCCTAATGTCAGAGGCAGGTGCTGCCAGGAGAAGCAGAAGTTGTGCTGATAATCAAGAGAGAGCACAAGAGGCAGCATGGAGAGATGTGGCTTCTTGATAGACTCTTAAAAGCCGGGTGATCTGGGTGCCAACCCACCTGCTTCTTTTGTGCTAGGGACACTTGCACGTTGGCACAAGAAGTTGAAGGCAACTCCAGAAGAGAACCTTATGGAATTTTCTTATCCCATGTGGATACTTTTTTTTTTTGGTAGGTTCCTGGTTTGTCCCACATTGATCACAGAACTAAAGTGTGCAGGGACTTTAGTACTGGCTGTAATAAAAAAGGATACAAAAATAGATAGGGCAGTATTATCAAAATCCTGCCTTTCTTTTTGACTATTGAGTCTTTTTACTTTCTGACTGGAAGGAGCACATGAGCTAAGTGCAGAAGTGAAATAATTTGGTTAGATTCAGTTACCAGAGCCTGCCTATTGTGTTCAACAGATTGCACATTAGCTATTTCAATAATGAAAGTCTCTCATGATTAGCTTTAAATAGCCACAGATTTTCCATCTTTTTTTTAGCCTGTATATGCAGATTATAGCATATTAGAGGAAAGTTGGTTCTTTCCCTACATTTGGATTCTCTCTCTCTCATTCTTTTCTGTCAGTTTTTGAAATTCTTTTCAGTGATCTTTCACTGAAGCTTAGTCATGGGTCTTTGATATATGCACTCCTTGTAAATGGAACATTATTTAATTAGTATACATCATTTGGTATAGATCAGACAAAGAGTAGTTTGAACCTTATATCAGTTTTAAGCAGGAACCTCTCTATTGATTTCAGTAGAGAAGTCTGCTAAAGTGATTACACATTAAAATTAATAAAAATGAAGCATGACATTTGTCAGACATGCAGTGATATTTCCTGTGGATTACATTGGCTAAGCAAATACATTTCCTCTCCACTGGTTTAAATCCAGGAGTATCATGCAGTAATGAGAGTCCTATGGCACCATAAAGATTAACAGATTTCTTTGGGCATAAGCTTTTGTGGGCTCCAACCCACTTTATCAGATGCATGAAGTGGAAACTACAGCTGAGAGGTAGATATACACATGCCAGGATGGAGAAGGGCAAGTGTTAGCAAAGTCAGTTCAGAGGGAAGATGGGGCCCATTCATACCAGTTGATTAAAGGGATAAAATGTGTGAACAAGGACAATTACTTTTTGTAATGTGCTAACCATTCCAAGTCCCTATTCAGACCCAGTTGGATTGTGTCAAGTTTGCAAATCAGCTCCAGTTCTGACGTTTCGCGCACAAGTCTGGTCTTTGAAGATTTTTTGTTGAAGTATGGCAACTTTCAAGTCTCCTACTGAATGTCCAGGGAGATTGAAGTGTTCTCCCACCAGTTTGTGTCCATTTATCCTTTTGCAGGAGGACAGTCCGGTTTGGCCAATGTACATGGCAGATGGGCATGGCTGGCAAATGATGGCATATAGCACATTAGTGGCTGTGCAGGTGAATGAGCCCCTGACAGTGTGGCTGATGTGGTTGGGGCCTGTGATGGTATCACTGCAGTCAATGTGTAGGCTGGGTTGGCAACGGGGTTTATTGCAGGCATAGGTTCCTGGATTAGTGTTATTGTTGTATGGTGTTTGGTTGCTGGTGAGTGTTTGCTTCAGGTTGGGGGGCTGTCTGTAAGCAAGGGCTGTGTCTACACTGGGGGGGGGTGCCCTGGAAGTCAACTTAACAAGGTCGACGACCGTGTTAATTTGATTTCGGGGTATGTCTGTAGACAGAGAACAGACATACCCAGGGTGTCCCTCCTCCTACCCCACCCCCTAGTCTGGATTGGGTACCCTGAGCCCAATAGGCTCCAGGGCCCGATCCTGACAGGGTCTGATCCGGCTCCTGCCCTCTAAGGACGAGCTGGGAGTTGGGTCCTGCTCCCAGCCCCTCTCTGCCAGGGCCAGCAAAGAGGGGCTAGGAGCCTGACCTGGCTCCCACCCCCTCTTTACTGGCAGTGGGGGGTTCCAGCTCCTGCCAGCACTGACAAGTGAGGGGGGGGCCAAATTTGCCCCCCCTCACTTATCAGGGCAGGAGGCTCCCCAGCCTGGTCAATTTCACAGGCGTTAAATTGACCAGGCTGCGGAATGGCTGGACTCTGCAGCCTAGTCAATTTCACTCCTGTGAAATTGACCAGGTTGCGGAGCTGCCTGCCAGGGGCATGGGTCCTGACATCACCCCTGGCTGCCTGCAAGCAGCCAGGGGCACGGGATCCAACATCGACTGTGGCTGTGATGTTGGATCCCGCGTCTCTGGCTGTGTGCAGGCATCCAGGGGTGATGTCAGGACCCTGCCCCTGGCTGCTTGCAGTGAGGGGCTGGCAGCCAATCCACCCCAGCTCCTCACTGTGGGGCTGAAGCTGGATCAGGCCCCCTGGCCAGATCAGGCCCCAGTCCCATCACACCCAGGGGCGGGGAAGGGAGAGAGGCCTGCCTTGCAAAGTCATCTTAAAAGCTTAAGCCAATTTACAGGGCAGGAGTTATTAAGTCGACTTAAGCTTTTGCTTAAGTCGACATAATGATTTCTAAATATAGACAGGGCTTTATTTATGTTGACTTACCTAAAGCCCCAGTGTAGACATACCCAAGGATAAGCCTGTCTCCCAAGGCTTGAGAGAGTGTGAGATCATCTTTGAGGTTAAATGGTAGATCTTTGATGATGTGTTGGAGAGGTTTTAGCGGGGGGCTGTAGTTTATGGCCAGTGGTGTGCTGTTGTTCTCTTTGTCAGGTCTGTCCTGTAGTAGGTGGCTCCTGGGTACCTGTCTGGCTCTGTCAATCTGTTTTTTCACTTCCCTGGATGGGTACTGTAGTTTTAGGAATGTTTGATAGAGATAGAGATCTTGTAGGTGTTTTTCTCTGTCTGATGGATCAGGGCAGATCTGGTTGTACATTAAGGCTTGGCTGTAGATGATGGATCATGTAATATGTCCTGGGTGGAAGCTGGAGGCATGTAGGTATGTAGTGCAGTCAGCTGGTTTTTGGTATGAAGTGGTGTTAATGTGTCCATCCCTTATTTGTACAGAGTGGATTTCTTGTGTGGTCCAGGCTGAGGTTGATGGTGGGGTGGAAATTGTTGAAGTTACAGTGGAATTCTTCAAGGGACTCTTTCCCATGGGTCCAGATGATGAAAATGTCATCAGTGTAATGTAGGTAAAGGAGAGGCAATTGTGGACGAGATTCGAGGAAGCGATGTTCTAGGTCAGCCATATAGATGTTGGCATGCTGTGGGGCTATGCGAGTACCCATAGCTGTGCCACTGACTTGAAGGTATAGATTATCCCCAAATCTGAAGTGAAAAACTGGTGTGAATGGGCCCCATCCGCCCTCTGAATTGAGTTTGCTAACATTTGCCCTCCTCCATCCTGGCATGTGTATATCTATTTCTTCCACTTCATGCATCTGAGAAAGTGGATTGGAGCCCAGGAAAGCTTATGTCCAAAGAAATCTGTTAGTCTTTAAGGGGCCACAGAACTCTTGTTTTTGCTGTACACAGACTAACATAGCTACCCCTCTGGAAATTTTCATTCAATAATACATTAATTAAGGTGTTACATTCTCTTACACGCTGTGTTATTGCATATATATGCCACAGTTAGAACACTGATTGACTGCTGACACACACATCCAGAAACTCAAGTCCAAGTAAATAGTACGATTCATTATGATTGTCTGTAATTAGTTGGATAGAGTTTTATTTATTGCTTTTTATCCACATGCAGTTGTGGAATGCTGTGACTGGGACACGTGTGGCAACTTTGACAGGCCATGATGATGAAGTATTAGATGTGTGTTTTGATTATACCGGCCAGCGTATCGCAACTTCCTCCGCTGATGGTAAGTGAATTGATTGAGGCTGGCATTGTGTTTTTATATACGGGCAACTGATCTTAGATTGGCCTTCAGGCCTCTGGCTGATTGCAGGAACAGAGGAATACAGTGGTAGAAGAAAATGGCTTTGCTCTTCCCCTCTGCTTTTGTGATGGGTGCAGCTTGGCCAAATCAGAATCTGGGCAATATATACATAGATATTATAATATCTTTTATGTATTATATATCTTATTTCTATCCTATGTATGTAAAAGATTTCTCCCAAAGTGAAAATGCTCTCATTTTTCAGACTCTGATCTTCTGCATTTAACTTCAGGGGAAATAAAATTTTTTTGTGGTTGAAAGTGCATGAGAGGCTGCAGAGAGAAAATAGCTTTTGGATGGAGTTAGGTCTGAGTGGCTTAAATTTGGGCTTAAAAGGAAAGCTAGTTAGAAGTTTAACACTACTATGACTCTAATATATAGAGAGACTACCTAACAATGGAATAAACAACTTACTTTCATGATTGTGTTCAGCAGATTGCACATTAGCTACCTTGAGGACAGAAGTGCCTCTTTTGATTAGCTTTAAATAGCCACAGATTTTCTCTCTCTCTTTAGGGTGCATATACAGATTATAGCATTTCAGCTGTTCTGCAGGGTTGTTATTTCTCATGAGTCATATGAATGAGTTTGCTGTATTCCAGCCCCATTAGTGTTTTGTTTCAATAATAGCACATGTTAATGATTTTATATGTTATTGCATGTTTATCCATTATGTGGGCGTTTTACACATTTCTCTAAAGTGTTTGGTACCAACCACTGTCAGGGACAGGATGTCAAAGAACTGGTTTGATGTGGTTTGGATAGTTCCTATGTTAGTAAGTAAAAATGTAATTTATGACAAAAACTTCATAACAGAACTGTAGACCTACAGGAGCCTCATCACTTGGGATACTCACTAAATTGGACAAAATGTTAGTAAACATGCAAAATAAGCAAGGAGTCCTGTGGTATTTTTAAGAGTAACACATTTATTTAGTGCACAAGCATGCGTGGGCGTAATGGTATGATTATGCCCATGAAAGGTTATGCGTTTAATAAATGTGTTAGTCTTTAAACGTGCCACAGGACTCATTGGTTTTGCTGAAATACACTAACATGACTACCCTTTTGGAGCTTAGCAAACGTGCAGTGTTTTATTACACAGAAGTGCAAAGGGTATGAACAAATTGTGTATAATGAGTTGTATAGTGGAAACCATTAAAAAGTCCACATTTTCCTACCATATAACAGCCATTTCCTGACCTGCTCTTTGTATAAGAGGAAACTGTGGTGACTTCAAATATTGCTGTGTCCTTAAATGTTGGCAAATCATCCTGACTTTTTAGAGGCAACCATTTCATGGTCCCCGTCGATGTTCCCTCTAAGCCGATGATGCAGCTGAGCAAGTTCCCTGCTGGTTCCCCGACTCCCACTGGGCCCCTTCCCTGCTGCCTGCCAGCTCCCCCAGTGCATACAACAACTTGCTCAGCTGCATCATCAGCTTAGAGGGAACACTGACTGTAAATAAGCAAAAAGCAAGAAAATAGAATTAGATTAGAAATATCTTTCTTTTCTACTCTCCAAATTCACTGGAAGCCTGAGAGGCAGATTTCATGCTTGGGTTCGTCACACTATGTCAGGGGTCTCAAACCCGCAGCCCACATGCAGCCCCTAAAGCTATTTCCTGTTACCAGGATTTGCAATATTGCTGTATGAAAAGGTTTCAGTGGTGTGGCCCTTGGTCTAGTGTACTAGTCCTCAGGCGGCCATCGTGGTGATTTGAGTTTGAGACCCCTGCACTATGTCAAACATTAGCCAAATAAAACTGGTATACAGTTTAGTCAGAACCAGACAGTAACGCTCAATTAAACATACTTCTTAATTAAGAATTCATCCTGATCCTATGATTTAACCCTTCCTGAAACTGTAGAGCCTTTTATCAGCAGAGAACTTATTGATATCCCTGTCGTTACTGTACAGTTATAATTTTGCTGCCCATATGACCAGTTTAGCAGTTTGGAAATTCAAGCTGCCATTTACTGGAGCAAGTAGTTTCCTTTCTGTTTCTGACAAAGCCCATAATAGAAAATGCAAAAAGGAGGGGTACAATTATACAATGTTGTGAATAGCAAGGGAAATATAGACTGAAAGAACAGAATTTCTGGATATGTTTTTCTGCTATGTTGCTGCTAATTTATTGCAATGGATTCTGCTTACAACCCTACATAGAGAACATTGTTGCACTTTGTGAAGTTATGAGCCAGAATGTTTACACATAACACTAAATAATCTATCATGAAAGAAACGAAGATGCATTCATATGAACTATGGTGCTCATCTATTTCAGGAATGAAGAAGTTTAAAAACTCTTTTAGGTGAAATACAACATCCTTTCAAGATCCAAAGGGACAGCTGTGTTAGTCTAGTTCAGTAAAACAAAGAAGGGGAAAATTCAGTTCATCCGATGTTTTGAAGATGGAGGAATTTAGGATGCAAATCTGATAAAGTGGGATTTTCTCCCCCAGAGCTCATGCAATAAATATAATTGTTAGTCTTTTAGGTGCCACAGGACTCCTTGTTTGTTATGCAGCATACTGAGTGCAAACTGAATTGCTATGCTGACATCGCTTAGTGCTTGCCTTAGTGGCTCGGGGTGTTTGTGTCTGTCTGTCTGTCTGTCTGGGGTTGGCTCTCTGTGTGTGTATGTCTGTCTGTCCATCTGGGGTTGGCTCTGTGTGTCTGTCTGTCTGGGGGTGGGTATTGGGGGGCCCACCTGTGCGCGGGGGGGCACCTGTGCTGGAGGGCTCCAGGGCCAGTAAATTACACTTTAACCTCTGCAGCAGGGGTAGTTTACCGAACCCCTGGCCAAGAGCCTTCCCTGCCCATCTGCTGGTTTCTCTGGCTGACCCCAGCTCAGGCTCCTTCCCCACCCACTTCCCCAAGTCCTGGGCGCCTTCCCAGCCGACCCACACCACTACCCTTCCCCTGCTCCCCACTCTGACCCTGCTAAAGCCCCCCTTTCCTCCTTGGCTGGCCGCTGGAGCTACTCCCCAGCCACAGGCTGCTGCCACCTCCAGCATGAGCAGGGCAGGAAATTTTAAAGTGCCCTAGGCTGATGCAGCTCCCTGCCAGCCAGAAGACTGTCTTCCAGCTGTGCCCTGTCGGCAGTGATTTGCGCACCGCTGAGTGATTCTTGCTGCACGCACGCAGCTTACAGGGAACATTGGTCCCAGTCCTAAGAACATACATGTGAGTCTGTGGGTTTCCTTGTATAAGAGAAGTTACTCATGTTTGTATGTGAAGAGTCAGGCCTTGCCTTAGTTATTCCTGATACAGGACTTTCCTCTGCTTCCATTGAAGTCAATGGCAAAACTTATACTGATGTCAGTGGATCCAGGCTGAGGCCCTTACTACTAGTGAATGTAAAGCAGACTATCACAATGCTTTTCTTCTCCTAATACAGGCTCAGCCAGAGTTTATGATGCTGAAACAAAAAAATGCATTGCAAAGTTGGAAGGTCATGATGGTGAAATTTCTAAGGTGAGTTGTGTGGTGGCTTCTGCTTGCTCTTTTTTCTTTCTTTCTGGTATCATGCAATTGTTACATGTTACTGAGATACGTTTCAAAATTAAATGTAAGCATGGATCTTTATAGCCTGTTGGTGAGTGTTTACTCAGGGTGCTGTCTTCCAAAACTTTCCAGCTCCCTGTTGGAATGGGGAGCATGGCGTAGACAAGCTGCTTCCTTCCTTTTGCCAGTTTAGGGGTCTTTGTATCCATCCTTACTCTGTTTTATTTGTCTGTGCGTCTGTGGTGGAAGGCAGCACAGGGGTCCCCATCTCTAAGGTGAAACCGTTATGGGAAAACTCCCATTTAGGGTGCGTAGGTGGGCCAATCAATACCAGACACCACAGCTTAGTGGTTGAAAAGATTTTTATTCTTGTACAAGAAGGGGAAAGGTACAGAGTCCCAGCAGAACCAGTAAGCTTCCCATCCCCCTGGTGTCAAAGCTATAGCTTATATACTTTGTAATAAACACCTTGCATCACCATGCATACGTTACAAGATAACCACAAGGCTTTCCCTTCAGTAGTTCTTTGTATATCCTTCATGGACATGTTCTTGCCTACATATCTATCTTACAACTGTTCTTTGTATTGCATGAAACACTAAGGTAAATCTTTCAAAAGTGCCTAAGTCCCATATTCAAAAGAACATATATACTTAGGAGACTATGCCTCTTTGAAAATAAAATGCAGGCTGTTAAGTGACTTACCAGTAGGTGCTTTTGAAATTTTACACTAATTGCAAAGTCTGTTAATTAGTGCAATTCTTCCTGCTTCTCATTCATATTGAAAATTATTCCATGATTTATATGAGCACTCAAACTAGTGTGTGGAGCCTTGATGCTTGAATCATTTGATTGTTTCCAGACTTGACGTACTAACTATTTTGGATCTAGGTTACTTCTTGGGGGCAGGGGCAGGGAGGGGAAGAAGAAGGTTTGCTGTTCGTAGTCTGCTGGGTCTGTCAGCCAGCTTGGGGCCAAAACAGTTAGCTTTCCCCAACTCTGTTTTTAACCTTCAGAGGTGGCTTTTTTATTCTTTTCTTTCACAAACACAAAATAAGGACATGTAACAAAAAGTTGATAATCCTGATCCAGACCAGTACTGCAGAGGACTCGCTATTGTCCACTGGCCCAAGGTTCACAGCCCTCCTTTACTGTCAGGGTGACCACAAGGCTTACCTGTCCTGTTGCTTAGTGAGGCATTTGTCTTTTCTGGCCCTCCGTGTGGTACAGAGCAGAATTTTCACTTACAGCTTCCAATAATCAGCTGCTGCTTAGCTGATCGGCTGCCTCCTAGTACCTGGCTCAGGCTGCTGGGCTTCTTCTTAGGCCAAAGCTTTCTACTGCCCGCTCTGCAGCCCATGAAAGGGACAAACCACCCTTCTCTTGTTTCCTTACAGTCATTTGATTGTTAAAATCCTGTAGTGAGACAGATTCAGAAGGGGTAGCCTTATCTTGCCTACTAAATTCTGTGCACTACTTTGTCCCCCTCACCAACTGGGGACTCTGCCAGAGTAGATTTAAAAGAGAAGGGGCCAGTGGTGGGGCAGTCTCCATCAAGGGCCTCAATTCTGGAAGTAGTTTTCCTCCCTGGGAGCCAGAATTTTGCCTTTTGGGCATACCAAAAGGCTGTTCTGTTTTTGTATGTATCTTGGGTGGATGGAAGGATGTGATAATAAGTCTGCTGTCTTGCAGGTCCATTTTGTGGAGTAGGAAATGGGCAATATATGTTGGACACTGTTACCACTCAGTAATTCACAAATAGTCTATGTAATAATGTTTGTCATTGTGTAATAAATCCAGTATAATATGGTTATTCTCATTGAAGTCTTTGTGAGGAGTTCAAAATATATGCAGACCTGGCAGTGCACATTTAACAAAATGCATCATGTAGAATAAGTGGCTTTTACTGGGAATTACACTATTACAAGGGATTGCCTTATTTCACATAAAGCAAACTCAGATGCATATACAGTGAAAACTCCAGCATGTAAATAGCATGCATATAATGTCATGGTAATCAACATTTTAGGGAGTTGATCATGTAATTGGATCAGTGTGGATGGATCTTGCAATTACTTATAGCCCCAGAGACAAGTAGGGTCTGCTTGAATGGATCTGGTTGCAGGATTGTGCCCTAATTTTAGATCAGGAATTGACTTCTGAGGTTCCTGGCTCCTGGTGTTACAGTATGTGCTGTCCACTGAATCATACTTTCCCTTCCATTTATAATGGCTGGAATGCTAACTGGTGTCATTTTTCTTGTCATTGTTTTAAAGATCTGCTTCAATCCTCAAGGTAGTCGTATCTTAACAGCCAGCTCTGATAAAACAGCTCGACTTTGGGACCCTCATACAGGACAATGCATTCAAATATTAGAGGGACACACTGATGAGATATTCTCATGTGCTTTCAACTACAAAGGCAATATCATCATTACAGGTACCTAAGATGTCAAATACTATTTCAAATACCATTTTATATTTTGAAACTTAAAAAGTCAACTTGGACCATTTCACACATACTGAGAGTGCCAGTCACTTCCCAAACCTAGCCAAGGTAGAAAGAGAAACTCACTTAAGAACTGTGCCTCAGTTTCATACTGCTGCAATCAAATTTGAATGTTGGCCTGGACAAAGTAGTAGGCTAAACCCTGTCATTTTTTCTGTGAGTGTGTATTGTCCACAAAACAGCCAGCCCAGTCCACTTTACACACTGCATGCACAGTGGGGGGACAGGAGATAGGCAGGATGCAGAGAACCTCTGTGATGGGACTAAATCATCCATGCATCTAGAGCTATTCTGTGTGCAAACTCCATTCTGAGTAAAGGGATCAGACATGAACAGTGGCTCCCCAGCCTCTTGAATGCACTCTCAGAACTCCCCACATGGGGATCAGGAGTGCAGCAGTCAAACAATACTTCAGTTGCAGAATGGCTGTAGTATTTCTTTGTGGAGACAGGCAGGAGAATTTTACTTACATGGATCTGCCTTCAGGCTAATTATTTAGGACGGGTATTGCTTAAGAAGAATAAGATATACTGTGAGGGCTAAAATAATTCCACATACTATGTGTTTATTACTAGGGAGCAAGGATAACACCTGTAGGATATGGCGCTGACTGAAGATGAGGTATGGCCCAATTTACTAGACGCTTTGATCAAGACAGTAAGCAGTCAAAAATCAACGGTTCTTCAGAACTGTGTTTTCCTGCTGCCTCCTTTGCCAGTTTTCAACCTTGGTGAAGTAGAGCAGTTCCTTGAACTTGGATGGGTTTGACTCTTTGGACTGCTAACATCAGGTAGTTATGACAGGAATTACTATTATCAGTAATCCAATAGGTTAGCTGCATGTTGTGATGGGCCACAGTTTGTTTTTCATGTAATATTTGTAATAAAAAAGCATCATGGTACTATTAAGTGTGTAAAGAGCATTATTTGCACATCTCCTGTGAGTGCTTCTGTATTACATTTACATTTTAATGTGTAATAAAATGTTAAAGTGCTAAATTGTCTGAATTATTGTGCAATGTTCCTACTTTGGATATTTTTGGGAAAAATCCTTCATTAGGCATTGTATATAAGTTATGCTGCTGTTACTAAATATGGAATACGATGCATTTTAAAAAGCCCTTTTTTAGTCACCTCCTCACCTGTAGGGGGTGAGTGAAGAACATCTGTGGTGGCTACCTCAAGCCTCACCAGGCTGCCTAATAAGTCGCTCCTTCTGTGGGAGAGAAAGCAGAAAATAGGTCTAGCTGGACAGTTCAGTCAGCAATGACCGGATTTGTAAGTGGTGGTAAGGAGAACAGAATGAAAGACCTGAAAGGAAGGGAGTTAGTGTGCCGGTGGGTGAGGGGTGCAGAATCAAATGGAGGGTATTTGTGTGTGTGTGTAGTTTATATTTCCAAACACTGTAACATCTCACTGAGCCATGTCCATCTGTTCCCCTTGTATGCAACTGGGCAGTAATTCAAGGGAACAGGAGCCAGCACCGCAACGATTCTGCAGCTTTAAAGCAGCTGCTGAGCTAATGCACTTGTTCCCACCTCATCCAATAGAACCGTGTGTGTGAGTGAGAGAGAGAGAGAGAGAGAGAGAGAGAGCGAGGGATGGGAAAGGGGCCACCAAATCACGCAGGCAGAGATTCACAAGACAGCTATTCTCCAGTTCTGCAGATCCAAGCCAGCTCTATCAAAGGACTCCTGCCTCTCAACCTCCAGAACCCAAGGACTGTAGCTGACCAGTAGCAGAGCTGCCAGCCCCTGTGGATGAGCTCGGATCCTCCCAGAGGGGCTGATGGATTATGCAGCAGGAATTGAGGCTCCAACTGTTCTCCATTTTCATTGGGAAAGGTAAACAATTTGTGGAGAACAAAGAGAATGGGGTTAGCATTTAGCAAGAATGGCCTTGTCCGCTCCTTGAGCCACTACTTAGTCTCGCTTTGGGACCACTCAGACCTCTTGTGGAGGCACAGGAGGAACATCTCACTTGACCATCTTTTTCCTCTGTTGCTTTCCTGTGGCTTCCTCTGCTGTCCCACTTTCTTCCTCAATTGCGGGGGACGAGGGGGATGAGTGCAATAGTCTCTCAAATAGCAGAAGCTATCTTCCTAGTAATCATTTTTAATTAGCCTGGTAGACCAGATGGCTCATTTAACTATTTGTCCTGCTAAATGCTAACATCTTTACAGTGGCAATCATTTTCTAAGGGCCTATTTCCAATTATGAGAATGGCTGCAGGACTGGACATATGAAACATTCAAACCAGTAGCATTATGAGTTCACTGATAGTTGCCAAAGGCTTAGTATAGCTTCAGAGTAGTGGCTGTGTCTTGAATAAAATCTCTTCCTACACTGGCTGCTTTCTTTCAGAGAGAGAGAGGACTTTTATTTATTAAATAGCTTTCATCATCTCTGACCACCTCCCTGACTATTCTCCCTGACATTCTGAAAACTAGAAAACATGATTCATGGTAACAGTCCTTCTCTGTAGGCTATACAACTCAGGGCTAAGGCCATGCAAGATGAACAGGCAGTGTTTGCAGCAAAAGCTGCCTCTCCAGAAACACACACCCTGAATTTAATAGGTTGGCTGTAGGCAGATCATAAGTGTTCATACCTTGGATTATTGTAAAATGTTTTCAGCCTTGGTTACTCTAGCAAAGATTAGTGAGAAGATAAGCTTTGATGTTTGCACAAGTATTAGGACAAGTATGGGCTATCAGAAACTAATGATGCTGAACATAGACAAAGTCAGATCCTAGACAACAGTGAAAATTAAATTCTCATGCAGATTTTAGGACTACTAGTGCTGAGCAAGATCTGTCATGTAAGAAAGTAAGTGCTTAATTCTGTCACCTTTACTTGTGTTGAGGAATTACTACTCTACTCATGCAGGGAGAACTACAGACTTCACTGAATCTTAGTCGCAGGCCAGATTCTGCCTGCTCCTTATGGATGTGCAGTAGACTGAATGGAAGTGCTATAACGAGACTCCCTTTGCATTCTCCCCCTCCAACCCATGGTGAGTAGCCATAGTGGTCGTGGTTGAAGTGCAGGATGCTGGCATTATAAAGTAGAGTGTGCTCATTTCTTGTAAATTCCATCATTGTTCACTCCATTTAAAATTCACTGTAATGTTTCAGCACGCTTTTTGGCAGTGGACCCCCCCCATCTGATGTTCTGACCCAGTTAAGCCTGGCCTTGGGCTTCCTTTTCTGAAAAGGAGTGGAAAAGACTTTTTTTTTTACAGCTGACCATTAGGAGTATGGCAAATTTGTGAAAATTAATAAACTCAGGCATTTCTGCACTGCTTAACTAATGATAATAAAGATAATAACTGCTTTAGCTGTTGCTTCTGTGCTGGTAAAGTGGAGAGAAAATAGCTGTGCTTATTCTATGCCTTGTCCTGTGACCTAATGAGCATTTACCTCCCCTAAGTGGAGGTGCAGGTGCTTGCATTTTAGGATCAGGTCCCAGATCAACTACACAGAACCTGGAACCTCAGCTCAACTACAGTGCTCTGACTGGGAATGAAAATGAACACTCTCTTAAATGAAAAGTTAAAGGTATAACATTTCACTGTTACAGGAGTCTTTAAGCATGTTAGAAACAGTGACAGTGTATCTACTTTTAAGATTTTAATTTAAAGTTAAAACCTTTAATCTTGCTAGCTAGTCTGTTGCCGGCCTGTTGCTCAGGCGCTGTATGGAGCTAGAGAAGTGAAGCTGCTTGTTCACCAA
Organism: Podocnemis expansa; assembly: GCA_007922195.1. Classification (NCBI taxonomy): domain Eukaryota; kingdom Metazoa; phylum Chordata; order Testudines; family Podocnemididae; genus Podocnemis; species Podocnemis expansa. Next base: position 16,696,953 of record ML682006.1, on the reverse strand, counting down.
ACAAATTCCAGTACAGAATTTAGACACTCTAGGGGGCTAAGAGTTCTACTTTCAGCCTTGTGTGACCCTAGTCTAGACAAGATGGGTGAGATAGTGTCTCCGCCAGTCCGACAGAAGAGAACAGATCTCCTCTGGGAGGCTCTAAAGCTTGTTTAACTCACCAACAGAAGCTGGCCAAATGAAAGACTCTACCTCACCCACCTTGGGTCTCTAATATCTTGAGTATAAACTTAGTGTAGGCAAGTTAATGTTTTGTCAGTAGGACTACCTCCAGCAGAACAATGCTGCCTCATTGTGCAGGGAGATTGGTTTATTACCAATTCACTTCTTACTACATCTGCTCCTCTTACAAAATTATACATCCGTTTACTGCCATGTCTAACCCTGTTTGGCTTTTGACAGTGGTTAAGATCTAATCACTCACCAGATAGCTTTTTAAAACTGAGTTACAGTTAGTCACAAGTTGTGGCTTGTGTGCTAAGCAGCTACAAATCCCACTGATGTCAGTGGGAGGTAGTGGTGATTAGCAATTTTGAAAATTAGACCATAAATAAATAAAAGTAAGGGCATGAGCCTTCAAACTGTGACTGACTTCAACTTCTTTGTTGTAAGAAAGTTTGAGAAGGCTCAACGACTGTGTCATGAATGTTTAGTTGAACAAATAAAATGTATCACACTGTTATTTTGTCCATTTCCAATATGCACTAAAAACAAATCAATACTTTTCAGAAAGGCAAAGAGGACACATGCTATACCACAAATTTATTTCTGATTAGATTGCAACATTAAGAACTACTGTACAGAAGTTACTTCATCACACTTACAACTCTGTCATGATGGTTGTGCTTTGTAGGATAAGTAAACATTTATTTTAGCACAGCAAAAGTTTGTATACTGATAATGGACTGGATTTGGTCTAAAAATAAATACTTCTCCCATTTAGTAGAACAAACAAAGTACTTTCAATCTGTAATACTTATTATTTATGTTATAAATGTTCGACTGCTCAGAGGTGCTATAGCTTCCACTGGCATTGTAGGAGCTGTGGGGATTCAGCGCTTCTCAAGACAGGCCTAGTGGCTGTACAGTTAAATTTAGTGGATATAGCAGATTGACCTTTATCTTGGCAGTAAAGTGACCTTTACTGGTCTGTGTATACTGTAAGTGCAGAATTCATCAAATATTTTTATCACAAAGATATAGAGGTTGATTCGTTTACAAATGTTTTCCTTAACAAATGAGTGAGAGAGGGTGGATGTGGATTTAACAGTGGTAACACTGATATATGGCTCTTTTTCATAATTCATTTAAAACTGTTTCAAAATTTTCAGAATATTTTGTGCAAAAGGATAATTATTTCAGGAAACAGTACAGAAGTATACACTGATATAAGGAAAATAAATGACCTTTTCTTATCATTTTATCAGGGAAATATAGGTAGAATTTCTGTTACACCATTTAGTGTACAGGAAAACAAAAGATGAATATTTGTGTTTTCAAAGAAGCAAATCACAGCATATGTGAAATTCAAACAATAGGAGCTCTGCTGCAATAAACTTTTTTTTTTAAATATTCAAAACCAATCTCTTTGGCAGAGTCAAGAGAATTACACGTATAATACCAACTGATCATCTCAATATCAGGCTACTGTAGTTATATCAATGTTATTGTAATAACATGAACTATCATTTTTATTCCAAACATATTTATCCAAAATGAGCAGTTAATCACTAAGGTAAACGTGCTTATATGTGCTAAGAATGATTTTGTATTCTTGCAAGGAATAAAAACAAAATTAAAGTTTATACATGTGTATCGCAATACAATCAGTTTTTCAGGTAGGTTTAAGTTCAGTTGATTCTTCTTTTAATAATCAGTTTAATTAGACTAAAAATTAAATAATATGCTCTTATAGTGCTTTTTATTCATAGATCTTAAAGCACTTTACATGAGAAGGTAACGGTCATCACCACTTTTTACAGATAGGGAAACTGAGGCACTGAAGTGACATGACTTGCCCAAGGTGACCCAGCAGATCGGAGCTGGGATAGAACCTGCATCTCCTGATTATTCAGTGACCCACACTGCCTTGGATTAAGTTGGAAAGGAATCAGAATGTTTTCAAAGAGCAGTATTTGAGAGTCTGGAGTTCAGTTGCTCCAGAAGAACACAAAAATGGTGAAAGGCTATAGAGAAGAAATAAATGGTCTAACATGAGGAAATGATAATGTGTTCTCAGCAGCTTGTTATAGATGATTCAATAACAATGTTGTTGTTTGTTACTGAATTATCTACCTGTAAAGGTGTAATAGCTTTAAAGTCTTCTACTCCTTTAGACATAGTGAGGATTTTAAAAAATATTTCTCTCTCTCTGTCTCTATTATTTATCTAAAGACGCACATCCTCCTAAGCATTCCTTTGGCTGGCAGTCTGAAAAATACTATTGTTCTAATAGTTAAGCTGTACAAATATTAGTGTTTTAAAAACTGAATGTTGATAATATATAATTCCATTTGAGTTGATTGAATTAATCAAAGGATATTACTAGAATATTTACTTACAGAAATACATCCTATTTTCATCCATCCTTCATATTCATTCATTTCAAAGGCAAATATCCCATCCTCTCCTGATACAGTACACCTGAAAGCACAATAGGTCACAGGTCCCCCACATGATATAACGGTATACAGTGCACCTTGATTTCACTTTGCTCGGTGTACAGCTGTGTGCACTGTGTCTGTGTCTGCAGAGTTTCTATATCTCTGCTCATTTTATGCACTGATGTTTGAAAATTAGAGCATTACACAAACCACTGCCACTTAAGCTGGATTAAAATGAAAGGCTGAACATTTAAGAGATCTCTTATCCCAATTCGAGAAGCCAGTCAAAGAGACTAGGTGTCCTCTCTCTGCTTTCCTCATGTAGCTTGCAGTATTGTACCACCGCACGGAAGATATCACCCACTTTCCAGGACTTCTGGTGAACTAACCGCACAACATCTAGAAACTAGATGAAAATGGCACATTTAGGACTTCATTCAACATATATTCTTAACCAGCTTTTGTTAAATAAATACCTGCAAACAAATACTTCAGCAGATCATGACATTATTGAGCCCTGCCAGCTATCAAATCTCCATTGTTTCAGGCACTGTGCACTCCCAATAGCACTGTGATATGCTGAGGGTTCTGTCTGTCTGTAAAATGCTGATCTGAAAATGTCTGCCTATGGATGGCAGGGAACTTTGCATTTCATTTCTGGCAGTCTACAGCCTGTGAGTGCTGATTTTGTTCTTAATGACACCAGATAAATCAAGAGCTACTCTGCTATAATCAGCAAAGTTATTTTTGTTTACTGCAATGTGAGATCTTTAAAACTGATAAAGAATGACAACTTTCTATGATATTGATAGCACATTATCAATATAACAGGCGCTGTATTTCATACAACTGCAGGGATACACCCTGAAGAGCTTGGATTTGAAGGAAAGCTACTTCTCGCTTTCATTACCATAATTAGTATTCTTGTTTGGTTAGATTTCATTTATAGGCTTAAACTGCTGGGGAAAAAAATTCTACATTGTATTCACTTTTGTGCTTTGCTATTTTAGTAATGAACTTCATAATGTTGTGCATCTGGTCTTTCTTTTCTCTGTCTTGGAAATGAAAATCAAAGCTTTTCATTTCTTTGAATTTCACCCTCAATAACTAATTAGGCTCCTTTTCATACATTTTACAGTTTTAAACCTCATGAGAAAATATTGTGTATCTGTAGCTTGTGTAGGTGTTTGCTATTTACATATTGAGTCCTAAACTTTTAATATGTATTTTAATTACATGTAATAGGGCACGTGATTTCCAAGAGCAGTTCTGTAGGCAGGATGTACTTGGTTATTTTCTAGTGCATTTTAGCAATTGAATTAACTTGCTAAAAGCACATGGGTAAAGCTGACAGCTGCTTCTTAAATAAAACACAATTTGGACAGTTGCTGCTGAATGCATTTTAAATTATGTTATGATTCCCAAATGCGTATACTCAAGAAATGCCAAACAATATCTCTGCTACATAAAATGATCTTCCCATAGATACTATTTTAAAATATCAAAATATTGACTATCATATTTTTCTTTCATAAATCTATTTAAATACTGTGACATTTCTGTAAGCCTGATGGTTGGATGGAGCCTTTAATGCTGACCCTGGGAAAGCAACAGTCTTTGGCAGCCGTGAATTGTCTAAAAGGGCATCCTGTAATTATCAGGAAAAAGGAGTGGGCAAGTCCTTGAAACAGCCTCCATGCAGCTGAGGGCCCACAGTGCTGGAGGCCATTTTGAGTTTGCATGCTGTATGCTTGGTGCTTTGCAAAAACACTATAATGCAACTTTAAAGGATTTGAGATCTGTTTGCTTCTCCATTGGAAGATAGATTTATGTCTGCACAAATGTGGTGGGCAAAAGTGATGTTTAATTAGTATCTAAAGCCCCAGTCCTTTCCACAGAGATACCAGTTTGAGACTCCTTCTTGGTAGGAGTCCATGATTTCTATGGAACTCCAGGAAAGCTTCCAGTCAGCTTTGTTTCTCAAATGACAGAACTGTGATTGCAAATATGGTTTAGCTGGAAATGCTGATTTCTTACTGGGTGGCTTCTCCTGAAACAATTTGTGGTGGTAACAGTACATGGGCTATAAATTTAACTGGGGTAGGTACCCTTCTGGAAAGCTGATTGTTAAAATTAAGCAGCCATATTTGGAGGACAGGCTGCTATGGAGTTTACAAAAGTCTGAAATACTTTGGGGGAAAAAAACCCCAAATATTGTGCAGAATAAACAATACATCAATGTTCTAGTCACTAGAAAACTTTTTTAGTATATTTAAAGTCGGGGGGTCCAGAGGTTCACTGTGCCACAGTTTCACGAGCACAGAGAGACTGTAAAGCTAGTCAGTTTGGTCACAGGCCTCTGAATGTGTCTGGCCATGCAAATGAATCTATGCCCTAGTTTTGCTTCAACTTCCCATCTGCAGGAATGGCTCCTTTGGGCAACTAGTCATAAGCCCAGTCACACCTGAGGTGGCAGGATGGTCCCGGAATAGGGGAGGTTCAGTGTTGGTGCAGAGTCACTGTCAGGACCAATGGCAAGTAGAGAACTAGTAAAGAAAACTCTCTAATTTTTGGAAGTGTCTGGGGCCCATGCAGAGTCTTATACATTACTTATGTATGTTCCATGGCAAATTCTGCTCCTATTGCCACTGACATCAGTGGGATCAGGGTTTTGCTTAAGTGGGATCTAAGTGGAGACTAAGACCTTGTGTGGTGCTTGTTAATTCCATGTAACCAGTTGGTTCTGTCCAAGAACATCCGCATTAAGGATTTTGTTAACACTGTTCTGAGTTCATGCACAGCAGGCTGACCTGAAGAGGTGAAAGCTCCTTCACTGGTGTATACTGTACTCTACCTGAGAAGGTCTAATTTTAAGTGGTAATTATTCTTTTGAGTTATATACAACAGCTGTAAGGCCCCTCTAGTGAAGAATTTTGTTGTCATTACAAACATTTGGTTTACAGTTCACAGGTGAAAGTAATTGATCTTATGCCTACATTGCAAATACTACCTTTCCAACTCTGTCTTCCTGAGATTTCTGAAAATAGATGATTGGGATTCCAAGTTCAGAAGCAGCAATCCATTGAAGAGTGGTTCGTAGCTCGGTATCTGGGCATTCTGGCTCCAGGTCAAAGTTTATCACCAGGAGGTCTTTTTGACAATTGGCTGTTCCCTCTGATAGCCCAGAAGTACTTTCTGAAAAAGCAGGCACTATGCAATTATGCGTATTAACCTCAGAAGCCTTATATCAAATCAAATTTCTATGTCACAACTGATAGTTTGACTTACCCTCAATGTTTTCCGGCTGTTCTTTATGGAAAGCCTTTTCTTCTACTAGTTCACTTAGAGACAAACAACAGAGCTTGTTACTAGAAGTATTAAGAATAGTGTAAAGCATTTGTTAGAATTGAGGCAATGAATTTATGTTGCAAAAATGATAAACGATACAGGGAGAAATGCAATCAAAGTATGTGTTGCAGGGTGTTATCACCACAGTATGACACGCTACTTGCAGAGTGCCTTGTCGTACATCACACCTCATGAGGATCAGTGTATCTTTATTGTTGCCATTGTGTAAATCATGGTAAGAAACTACACGTCTTGTGACATGGCCACATACTACATTCCTATGTGTGTAGCGCACAGTATTCCACTTGTGCTGCATCTTTTTAAATCTTGCTTTCTTTTTATACCTGCCACACCTGTACATAACCATAATGAACAAGTGCCTTCAATGACTGTCATTTCACTAATGTATCCATTCTGTTTTGATAACCGGGTTGTTTTAATATTTTCCAAAAGCTCTTTAAAAAGGCCTCACTTCATATGTACCACTATGCTTTCCTGTTAGGCAGCAGGGGAAAACACAGAACTGTGTGCTCCCTGCCTGCTCTTTTGGAGGAGCAAGTCCATACCAATCTACGTTTGCTGAAGGCTGTACATCTGATAATAAAACTACTGCCATCTAATATTTGCAATGGTATAGCAAGCACTGTATAGATGTAGGTAGGATCCCTTCCTGTACTTCATCAAGGGGTATTATGCATGTAGAGCATTTGGCTGGAGGAACTGCTAATTCTGCTGCCATTCCCCCTCCCCCCAACTGCAGAATCCCAATCTTAAAAGGGAAAGTTAAATGGAAGTAGATTCACATGCATTTTTTGTCGCTGCTGCCATATATGGGGAAAAGGTTGAAATGGCAGGGTCCAGCATCTGCCATTTTTCACGGGTGTGAGATGGTTCCCTAGGTGTATGTATATTATGAATCTATAATTAAAAAGTATAGATCTTCTATTTCAACACCAAACTGTTCTACACTTGTTCTTTACTTTGTGTAATTACAGATTGCCTCACTTTTCTTGCCTTTCCTGACCTCAGTCTTCACAGAATCTCAAGTTTAATGGTTAGCATCTGATAAATTCACCAATAGCCAGTGAGAACACTTAATTTAGTGGGCACTGGGTATGTGAGTGAAAGGCATCAGTTTGAAGTGTCTGTGTGTAGCAGACAGCATTCTGTGATGCTTGCAGAAACATGTAAGTGTTTTACTATGGCTATCATCCTTAGTCCATGGCTGAAACAGAATATTTATGATTCTACGGAAAGTTGCTTAGCTTATGTATAAATCAGAAAGGTCAGAACCTTTGGCTAGCAGGAGCTACTTAGTGACCTAAAAAATGGGTAGTGATCCGTTAGTGGATTATAAGGAGTTCCTGGGGGTCACAGTGACTTTGCAAAGTTCCTATTTTCTCTGCATGCTGCACAATATACTCATTTCTACAATTATACTGCATTCTACCATTTATCAATAGGTCATACCATGTTTCAGGGTACCAGACTCTTTAGGCAGGTACTTGCACATATCTTTATTCATTTATCTATTGGTCTGGAGAAAGCTTGGTAGAATCATGCCCAGAAACAGCAGGTAAGGAGTGTCTTGGGCCAAATTATACATCTTCTTGTAAAGAATGTTATGATTTCTCTTTCTTTGGCTTAAATTAGTTGATGCTGCTGTACTGCTCTGAATTGCTATTATGAGAAACTTTTGAGAAAGTTATTTTTTGAGGTGTGCTCCCATAGTGGAAAGTAGATAACTGAGTTAATTCCACTTTTCAACAAAGCACATGGTGGCTATATCTCCTTTACAGTGTCCACAGGTGCAGCCTAACCATCAGCTAGTACTGTCATTCTACATAAGAGGGTACCTGCATGTGCATTTATTTAAGACTAATGGCAGTGTAAACAGCAGCTTAGAAGCACTAATAAACAGCATTTTTTGGATGATATGAATGATTTTCAGCTGAAACTGGCATAGCACTGCTAAGTGTCAAACTTCAGTTTAGTGGCTACTTACTTAACCATAGAAGACGAGGGCACATTTTCGTGATAATTTTCCAGGTCCATAAGGCCAAGACTGCTAGTGGCACTGCTGTTCCCATTGCTGACAAAGCAAAAGTTTAAATGTCACTGCCAGTCTGCACTAGCACAGAGCCATCCATTGTCTTATTAATGTGCAAGGAAAAGTGAATGGGCTGCCCCCCCCATACACTGCTCTGAACACAAAATCAGGGCATATTTCTTCAATTCTTCTCAACAAATGATTCCCAGGAGAATGGATACTGACATTTAAAATAGTTTGAGATGAATCATGCATCCAATGATGCTCTGAATAGGGGGGAAAAAAAAAGACCAATCTTTTTAATGGCTTATGCAGTGATAAGTGAATTTTAGTCCAACATTTAACCTCTGACAGGAAAACAGGCTGCATGAGTTCTTATATAAGATGACTATCAAGTAATTAGAGATGTCCTGGTTGCACCTATTGAGATTCAGATACCTCTGAACATAGCAGGGGGTAAGGTAAGGTATCTGCCTGCCTGTCACGCTCCTTACCTTCTGGGTAACGCCAGGCCAACTCAATGCAGTAAATCACCGAACCATCTGAACATTGGAACCTATGGGTATAGTGGCAATCTGCCTTGTCTTCCTGGCTAGCGTGAAACAGGCTTCAAGAGGTTTCAGTCAGGACCATAGGTTTCAGTGGGCTCAATAACATTTGGAAGCCTTCTCTTTGATTACATTGCAAGAATGAATCTTTCCACTGCCCCTTGTCTTCACAATGGTGAGGAGAATGATGGGGGTAACTAGCAAAATGTTTAGTTGTATCTAAGAATTCATTTGAGAACAGCTTGTAGTAAATTTTTAAAGGGCTGAGGTAAGTGACATTAACATCATCGTGTAAACTCTAGGGGCTAGATGACTTAGTTTTGGCAAAGAGTCAGGCCTTGGGAGGGGTGCAGATGATAAGGTACTATTGGGGCAATCTGAGGAAATAATTATGCCAAATCACTCTCAATTGCACAGGGCTAATTTAGAGAAGGAAAAATTATAGCAGAAACTCTGTCATCCTTTAAGAATTTGCTTCCCATGGGCTGGTCAACTACATGCATATAGAAGGGACAAGGAACATTAACACTAAGGGCAGACCCTCTGCTTCCTGTAGTTAAATCAAAGCTGTTCCCTATCCAGCGAAAGGAGAAATATTTTGTATGCTCACAAAGCTCAGTCACAAAATGGCCCTAATTTGGCTCTCTGTTCCTCTCAATCAACACAGAGCTCTGTAGAATATCCTAAAATGTAAATGACACAAGAAGATGTCAAAATAAGCATGTTTGCAAGCAGCAACAGATAAAACAATTTGTGGTTTAAAGTGACTGGCTTATCAGGTGCCACTTTCATTGTAGAGCCATGATGCAGTTGCCTGGGATTGCGCAGTTCTTTCTGTGTCTGATTCTAGCTACTACCACATACAAAGACCTGGCTAAGAGCCAGAACGTGCACTGCAAGCCAAAAGCCACATGCTATTGCTAGTCCCATTTCTGTACATTCTGATCACACCTCGAGCACCTCTCACGTTCCTGACAGACAATCATCAAATGTTTAGCTCACTGATGAGTCCCTACTGTACACTGAACACAAGTAAAATGCAGATACCTCATGGATCTCTCACTGAGTTGCAAGTAGCTACTCGTATCATCAGGATTGTCCTCATCATTAACTAGCTGGGACCAACTGCCAGTGCTTTCATCGCTACTGTTGAGAGGGTTTGGATAGTCTTCAGCAGTCTTTGTTTCCACCATGAGTTCAGTATCTGGTCTGCTTTTAGTGTCGACACTGGCAGGGTGAAAAGTAAGGCATTATTGGTATGGTAAGTGAAAAATGTAGGTGTTTAAACTAGAGTTTCCAACCTTCAGGCAGTACAGAGCTTGATTTCCCATGAACAAGTTGCAGCAAGACACTTGAGTATGCTTCAAGAGTCGTATGACTAATTCTGGCTATGTTGGGGTGGGATACTTGTGGGGAGTGATTCTTTTCCCATTCAGTATAGATCTAGGGTAAGTTCAGTGAATTCAACCATTGAACTGTAATGTTCATTAGTGTAAAATGGTATGAGATCAGAATCTAGACACAAAATCTAGTTAAAAACCTGGTCCAAAATTCTTTTTAAAGTGTCTTTTTATTACTATAAAAATGAACCTTTCCGTTATTTTGGGAATGCCATGTCATACAAATGTTAAAACTGCCAAAATTATAGACTTATATTATGATGTAAATGGATGTTTAAAAACCTACTCATGTAAAAATACGTCCATTGACTGGTAGTTAAAGGGTATCAGATATAGTGCACTGCAGACATCTCCTGATAGGTGTTGGGGACGCTGCTACGCCTCCTGGCTTGAAGTGGTTTCCATCCAATACCACATTTACTTTGCAGTTTTGTTCAATGGCTCTCAGCACCCCCACTGTACCAATTATTCCAGCACTCTGGGAAAAGGGACACATCTGTGTGTGTGCCCTTAGAAAACCAGTAATTCTTAGCAGTTGTATGGAACAGCACTTAATGGTCGTACGGTATTTTGAAAAGGTAAACTAAACCTGTTATTAATAAGTATTTTAAGCATGCTTGTTCTCCTTGTATTTCTAGCTGTGTAACAGTGGAGTTAAATTTCCTAAAATGCAATTGTAAAAAAAAAAATTCTTTTGTTAGACATCACAAAGCATAAAAACAAGATACATAAAATTGAGACAAATAAAAAGCCCCACAAAGAAGTGTAGTATGTGAATGATAAAAAGCACAATTAATACATTTAGAAGTGAAACATACCAAATTTATGCTCAGATATGGATCTCATTTCATCTTAAATGTCTCTGGAGGCCCTCTAATTGGAAAAGAAATAGTTCTCATGTGACGTGCACTCTTTCCCCCAATCCATTCGGACACTGCAAGTACAAAGGCTTTGTGCAAAGCCTTCTCATCCACATTCTAGCTACTGATGTCAGCCAGTAAATTTTCAATAACTTTTGATGAAAACTTGGCTATTTCAAAATAACATGCAAAATTCTAAAATTCAACCTTTAAGGGAACACTGAGTCTGTTTATAGGAAATTAAAAAGGGAAATAAATAATAAAAATCTTTCATCATGAAGGATCACAAAAAGCTTTCCCAACTATGTATTCAGCCTACAGTTGAAACCCAAATATCTTTTGGTTAGACGTGTTTGCTGACAGCACACTGCACAACAGAAAGTAAGGGGAAATTTTTCCAAGGCACATTGTGTCAGATCCTTAGTCTCAAAGTGCAACTGAACTCTGATGCATCTTTGAAACGCAGCACCTTAGGGTTGCTTTGTATGTGTATCCAGTCATAACACCTTACTTTAACCAAGCTTTTACTCCATGTATTCCTGATGGCACAGCAGCACTGACAGAATATAGACAACATGAGCTGAGTAGTTTTCTGGACCATAGATCACTTTTAAGGCAAAGATTTGGCCCTTAGTTGCATAAGCATAACCCTATTGAAGACTACCTGCGTCACAAGCCACCGTGGGTAAGTCTATGCTGCATCTGGGTCTAAGCCTTCCAGCCTAGTTCCACAGACTTGTGCTAGCAGGGCTCATGCAAGAGCTCTAAAAATAGCAGTGTAGACATTGCAGCTTGACTGGGGCATGGCCTCTTAAGACTGGGGCAGGAAGATAGACTTGAGAGATGAAGCTCCAGCATCCAGGTAGGTATTTTTAGAGCTCTAGCATGAGCTCCACAGCAGGGTAAGTCTGTGCACCCAGGATGGGCGGCTTGCTCCCAGACACAGTGTAGCTATACCCTGTACAACTAACTAGGCAGAGAGGACTTTTATTTTCTGGGGATTACACATGAAAAGGAATGAACCCAGGTTGACTCTCAGAACCCAAATTGAGTGGGAAGCATTGGCAATTAGGAAAATGATTTTTTTTATTTGAAATGCTGCACACTTTGTGACATACTGAAGAATCAATAATTGGACCTGCATAATGCTGTTCTTAGGGACTCACTTTTCCAAGCAAACCGGAACATCAAGGAACTGCTATAGAACTAGAAAATGGAAGGGCTCTGTTTTGTAAGGATCCTAAAAGAAACCTCAAATGAATGCAATGTAAAAAAGAGCTAATGAAACAGCTGCAAGAACTGGGTTGCAATTAACCAAAAGTGAAACACAGTTATACTATAATTCATAGCTTTCTGGCTTTACAACATGTTTACTGGAAACCAAAGTCCATTCTCTTGCTCTTTTGTCTTCTTTATCTAGGTTGGTACTATAGTCTTTCCAGATCACTCACAGATCTAACTGAGGAACCCCTAACTCAGTGGTTCTCTTTTGTGGGTTGTGACATACTAGGCAGCATAAAACAACCCTACAGGCCACACCTGCCCACCCCTCCTGGCCAAATCTAGGCATCTCCCTGCCTCGCCGCAACACACTTACCACTGTGTGGTGACACAGTAAAGTGTCTCGACACAGTAGTTGAGAACCACTGCACTTATGGCATTTTGGTGAGGGTGAAAGATCACCCAAAAGTTCTGCTGCCTCCGACGTGAATAATTTTCTTTGGTGTGTGATGACGCATCAGTTTGGGATCTGTTCATGCCTCACTCTCTTACTGAGGACAGCTCTGAGGAATTACTGTATCAGCACTACAGAAACCTGGGAGATGACATGAAGGGAAAATGTCACAGGATGGCTGTCCCCTTAAGGGTAGTTAGGGATCAGTCTACTCACAACAGGCTTGCTTAAGGAGAACAAATCACCCTGGCGTATTTTTCTTAAACTGAGAGTAGCAGATTCAGCATGCTTCAGTATAGGGAAACCCGTGCATCTATGAACCCAACAAGCCAGTTCACAAACAAAACACTGAAGCTCAGCAAGGACTGCTCCTGCTCAAGGTTTGTCAAGGTTCACGTCACTGCAGATGTAACCACAGTGCTGAATGTCAAGTTCCAATGGCGCTAAATGGCTTTTCTAGGCACGCAATTGCTAGTTATGTCAATGAACAGAACAGAGGATTTAAAGGCAAATTCAACTGTCTGCTTTTCCTAAAGCAACATTAGTTTGAAACTAGTTGTTAGCCAGCTAGGCATGCCAGTAGGGTTACCTGTGAAGATAATTTTTGCCAAATCATCATCAATTGGTAAAGGAGAGAAGGCAGAATGGCATCAGGTGATTCAGTGACGTCCACACTTAAACACGTATTCTTAGGTCTGGCCTTGTCTCTGAGTCAAAGCATAGATGACATTGACAATGTCAACCCTGTGGGTTTGGAAGTCACTGCAAACCAGGCGGAAATATCTGGAGCCTTTCACTTCCTCCCACACTGGTTTTCAGGAGTGAAGCAGTTCCCAGCTAGATTTCACCTTTATGTGCCCAGTAGTGTCAGAAGTGCAGCTCCATTATAAAACTACCGTTGATGTAAACATGGGTCTTTTTTGGAAATTATTAGTCCTGTGTATTTCATCTTGTTTCCTTCACTGGGGGCTGCAATATGAATGTCTTTCGAATATATTTGGAAAGGGTAAGTTCCTTCCACCACAACCCTCCCAGAAACCCCTGCATACAGTTAAATTTTAAAAAGAAACAGAGTCCTGACTTGTCTTTTTCTGTCACTTACCTGGCATTTATTACAGAACTTGAAACCACATGTTTCCCAGAATATGCTTCTGGAGACTTTTCTTTGTTTGACTGCTCCTTAGTTTCCTCAGAGGGGATTATAATAGAATTTAGGGGCTCAAAGTCTTTATTCAGCTCTTCTCTTTGTTCAGTTTCTATTTGAATCAGAGGCACTTCCCTCAGGAAAGCAGAAGAGCCCATGTGGCTTCCCTGGGATCCATGGTTTGTGATTTGCTCTTTTTTCCCATCTAAATTTATTCTGTCCCTTGTGAGTTTAGACTGATTTTGAGTCACACATGGGAGATATCTGCTTTCTGTTATGTGTTCCCTGTGTGTATAGTCGAAGGAATCTTGATGGACGACAATTAATGTTTTCCCACTCTCAACAATATTTGCAGCCAGTTTGTTTGCATATTGTTCTACGTGCAGTGGAGAATCGCTGGGGAATTCATCAGCATCTGTAACCTCAGCATCATCCCCTATAATTTTGTTCTTACGCATTAGAGATTCAATTGAGTTTGCCCATGTCTCATGAATCAGCATGTCTGTTATCTGGTCAGTCCTACATCTTTGGTATAGGCATGAGTCTGACTTGCACAGACCAGAAGATGACACAGTGTCGACCTGTTGTACACTTAAGGAATTCCGGTGGCTGTTGTGAGCAAAGCTATCTAGTGAGTTCGCTTTTATTGGTGTATTCACTGTTAGCCTGGAACCTGATGATCTGCTGTCTGGCATAGAGGATTGTCTAAAACAAAAAGGGGATCGTGAAGAAGGTTGTAACAAGCTGCTATTCCAGTCCTTTGAACTCCTGATGGAAGCAGCATTATCATTATTTTCCTTTTCTATTTCTCTTAGCATATACCTATAAAACTCTTCTGTGATGCTTTCTGTGCTAGACTGTTTGGATGGGCAGCTTGGTCTTACATTGAGGTGGCCATTTTTCCTGGCTACCTGTTGCAAGGCAGAAGTTAGAATGCTGTTTGCATTTTTTCCTGCATAGTAGTCCAGTAATAAATCAAACCCTCTCCCTTCATTTTCCATCTGGTTCACCATAAATCTTGAAAATTCATCTGTAATACTTTCACAGCTAGATTGCTTAGAGACGGAAGTAGTCTGGCTTCCTGGCTGACCTAAAATGTTCATTGGGCCTAAGGTATTTAAAGACCTTTTGGAATCTGAATCCTCCTCTGGTATGCTCTCACAGCTGGATGCCTTGGCCCGGCTCCATCTTTCACAGTGCAATCTGTTTCTGGGATGGTTTGGACCCTGCCAGACATTATCACCCATGGATAGCTCAGTTAGGTTCATAATTTTAGCAGCCACTTCATTTGCAAAGATACTGACAGACTCTGGGGTATCCTCAAGGTTGATGGATTCGTCCACTACTCTGTTCATCAGCCTTTCCTTTAGTTCAGGATGCTCATCTGTCTTCCTTTTGATCTCACTAAGCCTAGGGGGCCTGTGCTTCCTAACAACTGAGCCATTGGGCTGTGTTTCCTTCTTCCTTTTTATGGTTCTGCATGATAAACTCTGGGTCACCAGATATTCATTTCCTCTTTTCCATGCACAGAACCAGGGTTGCTTACCATTTGAGTTTTCGAGGCAAATGGCAGCTATTTCTGTTGCCATAGAAACCACGGTTTCTGCCAATTCTTCTGCAAAATCTGTTACACAGTATTTATCCCTTGGATGTTTTACCTGTAGCAAAGGCTCAGAAGGAAGCAAGACATGATTACCTAATAAAGACAAACTAACTTGGACTTCATTATTTAGGACAGCATCATGCTTATGTTTGACCTGATTTTCGGTGTTCCCAGTGGCATCAGAAGATAACTGCTCTTGAACACCGTGTCTGCATTCATTGACTGTCAGTGCATTTTCTCTGTCTGAAAAAGACCTGAGGTCTTTCTTGCTTTGATATGGGGATCTATAGCAATCTCTTGTGGCTCTTTTTGGATATCTTTTCTTGGGGGATGTTTTTTCAACCAGTGAGTTATGCACACTGCCACTATATGACAGGTCTGAATTTAGTGTGGCAATTTCCCTGGTATTTGGCACTCCTTCTTCCTTATCCTCCTGTGTGTTTGTCACATTTACAAGATCTTTGCCATCATTAGCAGTGTGAGAGGCATTAAATGGGTTATTGCTGGAATGATCTGGGGCTCCCTGTGATCTGTCAGTAGCTGCTGCTTGTATTGTTTGGTTTTCTGTTTCTGTTGCCCTCCATTTGTCTGTTTCTTGGGAGAGAAGTGGTGAACGCTCACCGACCTGTACAATATCTCTCATCTTTTTGCAAGTGAAATATATCACATTGAAAAGCAGTTCATTTGCTGTCTCCATAAACATGTCATGTGTACTGAAGTCTGTGTGACTGTTTGAACCAGCGTGTTGCTGTCTCTTCTTCCTAACCTCTTCCATGCAATGCCGCAGAATAACATTTGATACGTTTTGTGCAAGTTCGTCGCTGATTAATCCATCCACAGGTGAAATCCGAGGCCTTGTTGCTGTTTCAATAATTCTTCCATTTATGGATTCCATAAAGTCTCCTACATTTCTGTATGTATTGGGCTTTGTCAAAATTGTGGACGCCTCTTTGAGCAATGCCTCTGCAATGCGATCGTTCAGCTTCTCCATGCTGCTTCCTATGGCTATGCTACAGTGAAGGGTGATAGCTGCAGAAGTCTCAGCAGTGGATAAGAGTCCACTCGAAGTTACAGAGTATTTATCTTCCTTTGTTTCACCAAGCCCACAGACCGCTACAGCACTTGCTACTTGAGTCATACCACACAAAGCAGATGGAAATGAATATTCTGTATCAGAACAATCATCAAGTACTTGTGAAGATTTTATCTGTTGGTCTTCATTATCAACTGTTATGCTTTTCCAATCTGCAGCTTCTCGTTCTCTTTTGAGTCTTTCTGCTGTATGGGGGCTTGAAATGGTTCCAATAACAGTGGCTGCACAAGCCAAAGCTACTTCCACTACACTTTGGGTGTGTCCTTTGGAAGTATCTTCCTGCAGGTAATCTGAAATTTCAGCAGAACTTTCTGTTTCAGACCAATTTGAGAAGCCACACCCAGGCCATTCTGATGTATTTTCACAGCTGTCTGGACTTTGCACTATGACAATTTTTGGAAGTTCATTCCATGATCGGGAAGTTATGTCTTCTGTTGTACAAGTTGCTGAATTTAAGGAGTGTCCTACAGAGATGCTAATAGCAGCCTCCTTGGTAAAAGTTGATTGAGACTGGGACAATCTAATAAATGCATCTTGCAGAACAGACTCTGCTAAATTTGTAGCATATTGACCAGTCGTTGCTTGCTCATTTTGCAAAAGAGGATGAAGGCTCCTTTCAATTGTATGCTCCTCTATGTCTAGCTTATTGTGTTCTTTTGCTGTGGTGTCACACTGAGAAGCTAATTCTTCTTTAGCCATGCTGGTTAAAGACACATCTTCTGAAGTTCTCACTGGATCAATATTTTCAAACTCACCCATAAGGGTTCTTTCCAGGCTATTAATATTGGAGGATGACCTAATTTTTCCAGCTAAATCATTCTTCCACTGTAGTTGCTGAGTGGACTTATTTACTGTGTGTAAGATATTGTCTTCAGCCACAACAGTCAGTATTTCTTCTGAATACGTAGAGCTTTCAGTAGAAGCTAAGTTTTCTTGATTGAAGCAATTGTTGTCAACGGCAAATGGCAACCTTGTCTGTCTATAGTGTAGGTTCTCAAGTCCCTTTCCTTTATGCTTTTTGATATCTGATACAGGTTCTGTGACATGTACATTTTCCTGACCTGTAAAAAGAGGAAATTGATACATTAGCCTTTATATAATCAGCTGCCATTTTCTAAAAAGTGGTTGTATTAATGAAGTGTGTAGTACTGGACAACCAGCATACAAACACCATGTATCTTATTTTCCAAGCAAAGATTTTAAAAAATGTAAATGATTTTTCTTTTTCTCTCTAATGGCCCCTCTTCTAAACTGCATTTAAATATATGTATGAATTAAAGACAAGTGCAATTTGTATGCACATTATCCTAAGTATTTTGCAGCATGAACATTAACAAAATTATAGTCAATTACATTGTTTTTACCATTTTTACATTCATCAGCCTCATTCTCATCTTCAAGGTGCTCAGATGCTGTGAGAAAATCTTCTTCTATTGAGGACACTGAACAGTTTGTATCATCCTCTGGCTTTAAGGCATTAGCTTCTAGCTGCAGCTGTCTCTCCTGCACAAGCTCCAGTCCAATCAGAAACTTGTTTATTTCAAAAATGATGCAGCCTATGCTGTTTTTTCTGTTCCCCCTTGCACACTGAACCAAGCATACATCTGCCAGCCAAGGACACTAGAGGGGAAAATAATATCAAATAGTTACTTAATTGAAAATGATTTTTTAAAAACTTTTCCCTAAATAACTATATCAGGAACATTCAGTTGTAGAGAAGCAATAAACTTTGCAGATTAGATGTTTACAACATACTGTGCGTTTACATGTATGCCAAATATGAGACTGTTTGGAATAACATTTTCAATTACAAAAGTGCTTTACGTAAACCAGGTGTAAGAAAGCATGCTGTTGCAGCATGACTTTTTCTTTAAAGTTATCTAATTGCTTACCTTTAATTTAGTTTCTTGTCCTTTTAATGACATACTCTTTTATTTGCCTTTGTTATATCAAAGTTAGCCAACCTCTTCTTTATTAAGACATATGCATTACTTAAGGTTATTTGATCAACGATTTGTTTGTGAGTTCTAAATTCTTCTTCAAGACCATTTCTACTGTGATCCAGCTAATAAATCAGCCTTCTGGCTGAATAGTTTTCAGGGCAGTTGAGGATACAGGCTATTTGCATACTATAATATTAAAATGCAATATTTTAAAATTGTGTCTAGTTTGTGTCTCTCTCTTTCAACCTTAGTGTTGTGCCTGTGAAAATCACCACCACTAATTATTTAAATAACAGTAGTACCTGGAGGCCCCAGCTGAGACTGGAGTTCTGTTGTGCTAAGCATTGCATATAAACGTAGCAAGAGGTGGTGAAGAGTTTTACAATTTAAGCAGAAGAGAAGGGGTGGGATAAAGGAAGTGCTACTCCTATTATCCCCATTTCACAATGGGGAACAAAGGCCTGTTGAAATGAAGGCTCAGATCCTTAGATGTATTACGGTGCCCAGTGGGAGTTATGTTGCGTAATACCTTTGACACTCAAGGTCTACCTAATTTGCTCAGGATCATATACAGAGTCTGTGGTGGAGCCAAAACTTAAAACCAGTTCTCAACTCTCCACCAGTGACTTAACTACAAGACCTCCTTTCTTCTCTTTTGACTTCAGTTGAACCTCATGTAAGTGAAGGAGTCAGACTGGGTAGATGTGATTGTAGGATTGGGCCACTTCAGAGCTGGGTCTGTGTCTTTTTATGTGTTTGTACAGAACAACAGAGTAGATGCCTCAGGGCTAATGTGAAACTGTAACAGCATATTTATCTGGTCCATTCTTCCCTTCTAGCTGCACAATAAGTTTGAGTGGAAAAACTGCATGAATAAATAAATAGAACCCAAGAGGGCACCAGAAGATTGACAGGCTTTGAGGTTACTCGTCGCTAAAAAGTCACTGTTGAATTCTGATGCAGTACAAAGGGGACTATGAAAAATACAAATTAATGAAGTAATGTGAAAGCATAAATAAGATTAAATCTATATTACTTCAAAATATAAGGTAAAGCATTTACTTCACGAGGACACTGCCAGCTGAGATGGAAAATGTAAATTTGGGGATTTTTTAAAATTATAAAACCCAATAAAGCATTTTCAACAACAAAAATCAGTAAAACCAGATGTATGTTTGGATTCCTCTACAAATATCCCACTGTCCAATTTGCGATGTCACATTAGTGTTTAAGGGTCAGGAACTGAATGAGACTAGAACCAAATGACACTAAAGTGTGTGTCTCTGAAGTTTATACCTGTGAAAGGACTCACTTCCCTAAAATCCTCTCACTGGCTAGACAAATCCAACAAGAAAAGAGTTAGCATGATGCTTCCTGATGCCAATGCTGCCTCACCTCATTCTGACATGGAGAGACATCTCGGGTGAGAAGTTTAGGTCAGCCCCCATTTGCGTTCCAGTCCTGGCTTCCCAGCAAGGGTGCCAGTTGTGTGTCTGGTGACATGAAAACTTTTTCACTAGAGCAGTGGTTCTCAGACTTTTGCAGGTGGTGATTTGCCACCCCGCAGGACACCCCTCCAAATGAATCCAGCTATCTCCACGGCTCTCTGTGACACACTTACCGCTGTGTGGCAACACACTAATGTGTCCTGACACAGTGGTTGAGAACCACTGCACTGCTACACTGAAGACTGGTTGAGATCCCTAAATTCACAAGCCACCAAACAAACATCAGATCTCGTGAGGTCTCCTGGAGCCCCCATGAAGTTTTGTGGCTGTACATTGCTCCTTGCTGGCACAATAGAACCCTTTATACCAGTGGTTTTCAAACTTTGTCTGGACTCAGTTGTAAAAAATTATTTATGCCCATGACCCAACAGTTACATCTTTAAGCAATGCATTCCAGTCTTTTGGCGGCGGCAGCAGCAGCAGCAGCAGCAGGGAGTGCCATGACCCAATGCCTGAGTGTCTCAGACACAGTACTGGGTCCCAACCTTAAGTTTGAAAACTACTGCTTTATTCTCAACACGCACCATGCCATTATTCGTTTTCAAATGCAGTCATTCCTTATAATGAGCAAATCAACACAATAACCAACCAATTTTTTCTGTAAAAAGTAGCACATCAGTAGGACATAAAATGCAAAGATCTTTGTAATAGAAGCTACAGGGTCAGCTTCATGAAGATTTATGTACACAAATTAATGTCACAGCAGCGTAAAGAATCTCCATTTAATTGTTAGTGATGCTAACCTTGGCCTGATTTTATTTTTATTTACACAGGTTTTATACCTGTGAGACTCCATGGATTTAAGGAAAGTTGCTCCTGATTTACAGCTGGATAAATAAGATGATTAATTAAATATGCCCACAGGTAAGTGAATTCTACATTGAATTTAGTTCAAAGGATGTTAAAGTATACCATCATGAGTTCCTTTCAAAGGAGCATAATGAGGCAGGCAGCAGGGATGAAAACAGGGAGGGTCGCTGAAGCAGGCTGGCCAGTGGGAAGGAGCAAGGCCTTACTTTCAAGGAAATTTGCAGCAAGTTCTGTCCTGTCATTCCCTACCCTCCATAGATATCAAAACATTAAATCCTGCCCTGTAGATGCTGCCCTTCTGGTCCCCACTGTCTCTGGAAGCAGGATCACCATTGGCTACTGTCTCTGGAGAATGCACAGTAGTAGCTGTTGGAGGCACTGAATGAGGGTTTGAGTTAATATTCTTACCACAGTATTATGGTAACTCTCACCCAGCCGGCCAAATGATCTGGAAGGGAATAGGCTAACCCTTAGCTCTTCCCCTTCCTATCTCAGCTCAACCCCTAATTCACTCCAATTTTGGCTTTTTAACTAGGTAGCTGCACAAATAGGGTGTGTTCTCACAGCCCTCTTATTTCGAAACAACAGAGGTTGTTTCGAAATGAGATTTTGGCTGTTCACACGACGCACGGTTGTTTCGAAACAACGATTCCCGTTGTTTCGAAACAACCCCGTTGTTGCGAAACTACTTAAACCACATGCGGGAGCGAAACGACCGTTGTTTCGCAACGGTTGTTTCGAAACAACGCCGTGGGAACGTGTTGTTTCGGAACAAGTTGTTCCGAAACAACAGTCCACGGCGTCCCCGTCAGCACCCTGGCCAGGGGACACCCCTCAGCACCCTGGCCAGGGTGCTGAGGGGTGTCCCTTGGCCAGCGCCTGCAGAGCGGAGCTGCAGGCACCGGCGGCGTTCAGCGCAGCCC
>ML682006.1:16585506-16675045 GCA_007922195.1 Podocnemis expansa | reverse complement strand
GAGCGTTATTTCGATACAAGTTGTTTCGCAACACCCATATCGAAATAACTGGCTGTGTGAGAACACAGCCATAGTGTTTAAGCAGCTAAGCATATTCTATTTGTGAGGGTACACCTGTGTGGTTCTCAAGCTAGCACTTGGCTATGCAGCATCTTTTCTTTCAGATTTTGTAGACTGTTCCTGAGGGCTGTGATGTGTTTCTACAGATAAATGAACAATTACTACCTGGGAAACTTCAAAATCAGCCTGAGGGCTTCCTGAAGTTAATCCGCTCAGCAGGACTATTTCGTTTTCTTTTGGCGGTTGCACATTCGTAGAGCTGATAAGTTTTGGGAGATTTGGAGAGACACTGATCAATCTCTGCAATAAGAAAAACGTGGTTGAGGGAATACTCAGGTAAGAGTTACACTACTGAATCCATAAACATTAAAGAACACTTGTAGGTATTCCTTTAAAAAGCCTTTTACAATGAGTTCAGTTCTCAAAGTATATCAGAACTAGAACTGGCACTGTTGAAAAATCCAAGTCCTCGTCATTGTTTGGTACATAAATAAGCAGTGGCTGTGCAAATGTCCTCACACTGGCCTAGAAGGACAATGAAGACACGCCAGCCTTAGGGATCAGAGAGCAGATCAGTCCCCATGTTTATCAAAATAGGCTTCTCTTCTATGCATAATCTACTGAGCAAATGGGAATACTATATACAATGTCAATAAGGAAAATACAAAAGATACAATAATAATTGGTGTGAGCCAAGTCTTGCCATATCTACCCAGACTTATGATTAGCAAGAAATCAAAGAGAGTTTTTAAAAGATTTTCTAGATTCTGCCTTATATAATTATTTTAATCTATATTTACAGTGAGTTATTTATTATAAATTTTGAATTAAACATCCATTTCTTAGATTTAAGATACTCTGTAGATCAGTGGTTCTCAACTACTGTGTCAGGACACATTACTGTGTCACCACACAGTGGTAAGTGTGCATCAGAGAGCTGGAGAGATTGCTGGATTTGACCTGAAGGGGTAGGGTGGGCTGGTGTCATGATACGCTGCCAAGTGTGTCACGACCTACAAAAGGTTGAGAACCACTGTTGCAGATACTTTGGATTGCCTATTATCTGTGATGTGAAACCAGTAATTTTCTATCTGGCCTGTATTTGATGCACATGCACAGTATATTGGACAAAGACAAGACTATTGAGGCTGATATTTTTGCTCGTTGTTATATTTACAGTGGTATGTAGCAGTGCAGTTGCTCTGCTACAGCACACCAGGGGTTAAAAGGGGTGTGTAGGCAGCAGCCAATCAGGGACGGGCTGCTGGTATAAGAAGGAGTGCAGCAGAGCTAGCTAGGGTCAGTGTGCTGTGGGAGCTGCAGGGGAAGGTACTCTGCCTAGCAGGCTGGCTGTGGGAGCCAGTAACTCGGAGAGCTTTGAGTGGGAGCAGGCACTGGAAGCTGACCTGAGCTGGGGATCCCAGGGAAGCAGACTCCAGGAGTGCTTGAAGTAGTGGTTTGGGGCAAGGAGCCAAGGAGTGGACAGTGGCTGGACTTCAGCGGTGAGACTGTGTGTGTCTGGGGCTGTGGGGAAGTGGCCCAGGAACTCAACGTAGTTTAGTGTGGAGAGACTGGAGGGAGGCAGAGGCCTCAGTGGAGGCACTTAGGGTCCCTGGGCTGGGCCTGGAGAAGTGGGTGGGCCCAGACCCCTCCCTGCTACCTCAGCATGCCAGGAGCAGCACAGGTGCCTGAAGTGGCACAGGCTCGCAGGCCATTGACTGTTATAATTAGTGGCGGGAACCACGACGAGCTGGACTGTACCCTGGAAGGGGCAGACTAGTGGACTTAGCTGGAGGGCCAAAGTCCCCAGAACTGGACTTGGGACAGGAGATGGCAGAGCACAGACCACCTGGAGGGGACCACTTGAGTGTAATCCCCAGAACATCACCAGGAGGTGCCCTCCAGGGGGGTTGAGTGCTGCATCTGCTTACATGGTACTTCCTTGGAACCCTTGTGATTGATCAGGATGCTGCTGTGCTAGGTGCTGTACAAATGCAGAACAAAAGAATACTCCTTGCCCTAAAGAGCTGAAAGTGCTGTACAAGTAAGGAATTAAACAGACTATACCTCTCTGAGGTTATTAGTATCTTCACTTTATACATCCAAGCACAGCATGTCAGTGGCATAGCCAGGAAAAGAACCCAGTCTCTTGGCACCCCCAGTCCTGTGCTTTAACTATATATTATTTAGAAACACTTCACATTTCCCTTTTAACCTTCAAAATGCTAAGCTTACAGTACTGATATTTCTCCTTACAGTGATTTAAATTAGACATAATACAACTGTCTGGTTTGGGAAACCTAATTCATTTATGGGGCACAGTCTACTTCTCAGTGCACTAATCTGTAGATATGACTAAGTATTTATATTTGACATAAAACTTACAGTCAGGGTTGCAATTCATTTTGACATTTTTAGTCTGGTACAATAAGTTGCTGTCTTTCTTAATGGTATTTTTTTCTGCCATTGTAGGCACTTCTTTATTTTCTCTTTCTTAAATTACCACATTTTTCAGCAAAACAAAGAAGCAGTCCTGTGGCCCTTTTAAAGACTAACAAATTTATTTATTGCATGTGATAAATAAATTTGTTAGTCTTTAAAAGGGCCACAGGACTCCTTGTTTGTTTTGCTGAACTAAGCTACCATGGCCACTCGTTTGGAACTTGTCAACACATTTTTTCAGATTACTTAGGTTGGAAAATCATGATGCTTTAACCAAAACAAAGAAGGAGTTCTGTGGCACTCTTAAAAAGTAACACATTTATTTATCACATGAGCTTTCATGGGTGTAAATCCCACTTTCTCAAGGGCATGAAATGGAAAATGTGATGTGTTAGCTGTATTTATACATAGAGAGAAGGGTAGGTCACAAGGTAAAGTAAAACATCCAGCGAGAGAGACTGCTAGCCAATCTCTGCAGAGGAAACAAGTTTTGTTTTGATTCAAACAGCATGTAAGAGAGCCAGTCAGAGCTATAATGAGATCTGAAAAGGGTGATAAGAGAGGAAATCACTTGCATTTATTTTCATTCCATTCTGTAAGTTCACTGATCTTCAAAGGATCTGACAAAGTGGGATATTCTCCCACGAAAGCTCATGCGAAAAATAAATCTGTTAGTCTTGAAGTGACACACGACTCTTTGTTTTCTTGTTGGACTAGACTAACACGGCTATTCCTTTGGAAACGATAATGACCCACCCATTCAAGTTCCAGAAGGGTAGCCATGTTAGTCTAGTTCAGCAAAACAAGCATGGAATCCTGTGGCACTTTTAAAGACTAACAAATTTATTTATCACATGAGCTTTCTTGGGAGAAAATCCTACTTTGAAGCATCTGACAAAGTGGGTTTTCTCCCACAGAAGCTCATGTGATAAATAAATTTGTTAGTCTTTAGAAGTGCCCCAGAACTCCTTGCTTGTTCAGCCATTCAAGAGTTTTATTCAAACCCAGTTTGAAGACATCCAGACTAGATACCTTCATGCATTTGATGAAATGGGATTACACCCACAAAAGCTTATGTGATAAAAGTGTCTTTGTTTTGGGTTTGCTGGAACAGACTAACACAGCTACCTCTGTGGAACTTGTCATCATGACATTTTAAATGTCTTTCTCCTTATTTTTTCCAGCTTGGAATCAAAAGGAAAGGTCTGTGAAAAATGGTCTTAAACTTGTAACCAAGAAACCCTTGTAACATATTCTATACAGCTATAGATTTTATTATATAGATTACAAAAGGATGATTTGAAATGCTAACAGACAGCATCAGTAAGTAACATATGGCACTCTACTACTTGCATAAACATTTTTGTGCCTGATAGTTATGCCAAGATCTTCCATGTACCTCTATTAAATATTTTCACTGCAGTATCATGATGTTTAAATCCATACTGACTGAAGTAGATTTTTGACAAACTTATTGTAATTTATGCATGTAAATGCAGAGACACCAATTTTCCTTTCTGAGACAGATTAATATGCAAACCTTTGTTTTGGTGTCACATAATTTAAAATGCACATTAAACATACAGGAAAAACTGACTAGTTTCCATTCATACCAAAAAAAAAAAAAAAAGATTCAGAATACATTCAGGTATCTACTTCTAGAAGACCAAATTCTCTAGCTGGGCATAAGGCCATGTATGTAGGGTTTCAGAGGGAACAGACCTGGAATGTTTCAGCTGCTTGCAGTTCCCCAGGTGTGGAGAGGCCGTGCAGCAACAGGGGGGATATTGGAAAGTAGGGCTCTACCCTCTATGTAAAGGAAAGACCTGGGAACAACTTAGGGACGTGGCCAGGAAATGCTCTACTATGTGGACCAATGGGTCAAATGCCATGCAGCTGTGGGGGTCCAGTGGTGGTTTGTGCTTGTGGGAGAGGATGCTAACTCTAGCCCCATGCAAAAAAGCACTGCATACAGCTCATTACCTGGGTTTTCTGCAGGTACTAGGATCTGGCCTTTATCAAGGGTGTTGTTCATTAATTAGTCCTCATGACCTGACAGTATCAGTTCTTAAAAGAATACTGTAGTTTTATAAATGGATTTTTAAAAGGCTCCTCCCCATTAAGAAATCTAGGACTTCCATGGATTTCAATGAAATTAAGCTTCTTAAAAGCAATTTCCTTGGTTTATATTTTTGGTTTAAATTTTCACAGCTATAGAGTGCTGAAGCTACAGACAGCTGCTTGTAGAAAGAGTTCCTGTTAATAGTGAATAACTGGCAGAAAGCAATTAGAAAAACAATATGGCTGTCCTTCATCGGAACTTAAAATAGCCCCAACAAACCAATTCCAGTGTTTCACTGATGAACACCCTGACTATGGTCAATATGTACCATTGCCCAGGTGTTCACTTCTCATGTATTTCTTCTGTCATTATGGGATGATGGAGAAGGGGAAAAGTAAGGGAAACTTTATGCTTCTGTTCTGTGGCCCTTACTAAAAGCTCACTTTGTTTCATACATAACCATGAGTTTAGCATTTTAGGAGGAGGTTCATTTTCAGTTGTGTGTCCAAGTGGCTTTAGGGATTGCTAAAGAGTTTCATGGTTTTCTGCTCACTGAATAAGCAGAAATCCAATCATTCAGTTCCTCAGGCCCTTAATTTTTTTTAACCCAGTCCCTATCCAGAAAACCTCACTGAAATCATCTAGAGTTTGCCTAAGTAAGACTGAGGAGCTGGGTAAAACCTAAATAAGTGAGTAACAGGACCTCAAGGTTTGCTTCATGAGAGGAGGAAAAGCACCTCTAATGGAATTCTTATGCATTGCAATGTCAAGATAAACAGTTACAACTATAACACATGCACAAACTTTTCTTTCAGAAAACCAAGAGTTAGCATGGAGTCCATTTATAAAATAGTCACTGAGAATTTAGACCACAAAATTGTAGTAACTGTCATCTGAATTATAGCATAAAGCTACAAGTGCAGAACTGGAGCCAAACCTGGACTTCAAACACTTAATGTTTGTAGAGGGTTCAAATCCAGTCTTTTGATTCAGACTATATTAAAAAGTGAGTCCATTTGTAACATGTAGATCCATGTCTGGGTTCCAAAGTCCTGGCAAATTTTGCAGCAGAACAACAAAGTGGGCCTAGGTATATGGCTTAGACCACTGGTTTTCAAACTTTTTCCTTGGGACCCAGTTGAAAAAATCATTTATGCCCGTGACCCAGCAATTGCATCTTTGAGCAATGCACTCCAGTCTTTTGGCAGTGACAGCAAGGGGTGCCATGATCCAGCGCTTGAGGGTGTGTGACTCAGTACTGGATCCCGAATCAAAGTTTGACAACCACTGGTTTGGACCTCTCCAGTTCTCACAATACCTTTTTTAAATAACATGAACATATGTTAGTAGGGCCCTTCCTAATTTGTTACCTGTTTTAAGTGCTCTTCACTGTAATCCTCTTTGTTTGCATCCAGATTCACAAAACAAACCTGTAAAAAAAAAAAAAAAAAGAGAGAAATGGTAGCATCTAAAGTTTCTCTAGAAATTCGGCAATTTAAAGTAATTAATATAAACACATTTTCTACACTTGCAGCTGGCTGTGGCACCTTTTCATAACAGAAGTAGTACAGTTATAAGGTCAGAAATAACATGGGGTTGGCATTAAAAAAGCAAGAAAATTAAGTGCAATCACTGTATCTGTCCCAATACAACTTCTCTTTGTCAAATTGTCAAGTGTAACCTTTACACTAGAATGTAATGGGTATGGGAGAAGAGAGGGAAATATGGAATGCCTCTGACAACTGCTCATGCAATGGGGCTCCTTCATGTTGCCTGTAGCATGACTCCCACTACCACAACACAGGACACCTTGAACACTACGATTAGGTAAGATGCGATTCTCCTTGTTACAACATGTAGCTTCAATTCCTTTACTAGGAAACCCAAAGACTGTAAAAGGGAATCAAACAGAAACTAAACATTTATAATGAACCAGTTGGGAACAGAGCTTGTGGTGTATGGGTTTGGAGCACAAGGGTTTCAAGCATGTCCAGATGAATCTAATAACTTTAAGGAAACTGAGTATTTTTAACTTTGGAAGAGGACTCGTAAACCAAAGGGCCTGCTGTAGCCTTAACCAAGCACGGATGCTGCCAGAATTAGTAAATATCTGTTAATTTAGAAACAGGAAAGTATCTGTTCACCCAGAAGAAAGCAGTATTTCTCCATCGTCTGACCAGCTCTAATCATGTATTGAAGCACCAACAGTGTACACAATGCTGTATAATACTAGAGATAGGCCAAAGCTTGAAACTTAAATCCGGCCCATTTTTAATTTGGGATTCTTTTTTTTTTTTTTTTTTTGGTGGGGAAGAATAGAGCCAGGTCTGAATCCTCACCTTTGGTGCAGAGCTGGATCCATGTAGGGGCCCAAAACTGGGTTTGCTTATTTTCTGGATGTGGCAGAAAGTGCAGAACGGTTTGTGAGATTTGGTGCTGATACCTCTCAGCCTAAACCCCAGTCCTGATTCATAGTAAAGTCCAAATTCTTCATTAACCTTCAATTGGGTCTAGTCCAAACTTCATTGGGTCAGCCAACTGCTCTATAATCAGAGGAGGACAAGATCCCTGTCTGATTCAACTGAAGACCTGTGTGCCTCAACTTTTGTTACAGTTTGCAGGACTGCTCCAGCCTCATATACAACCGGCTCCTTAGACCAAAAATGCACAAGCTGGCTGAACATTAACATCTTTTGAGTGCTGACAGGCTGGATTCATAACAAATGGAACATTTTTTTCCCCCAACAGAAGTCAAGGGTCTTGAGTACCCTAATTCAGGAAGGATTCTCTTAGAAATGTTTTCTGAGCACCTGCTGAGACTATCAGTAGTCTTAGCAAGTACTGCTTCATGTCTATGAGCTGTAAAACTCACTTAGAAAGGTATAAAGTTTTAAAAAATTAAATAATGCATTTCTCCAGGATATGAAGTTAGATGTTCTGTTGCACACTGTGTCAATTTCCACCCTAACTCAGCACTGATTTCACTTCTATATGCACACACCATATGTACAGAACATGACCATCTGTAGTAACAGCTAGCAGAGCAGATGGAAAGATTCAGCCCTCCTAGTGTGAACCAAAATAAGTGCAAAGAATGCTTTTTGCTCTTGAAAATGGCTTATTTTACTTTAATAATGTAACTTTACACAAATCCAAAACATATTTTCTACCATTACAATTTAAAGAAAAATATTTCTGTCAGCCAGAAGAATGTGTCACTGTCAGTAGGGTTTTATATGGCTATTTTTTATGATTCACTACTACTTATGTAAATGTGAAAGTCAGTAGTAATAATACCTTTTTGCAATACAGTACTATAGTTAACTGCTGTAGTTAATAGTACAGTGGAACAAAATCTCCTTTTCTTTCCATTGATTCTTAGGAGTTGCATCCTATTGAGGCAGAAGGTGTACACAACAAAGCACTAGAGAAAATTGCTGCCACATTTTGTTTAGCAAATACAGTTTTGACCTTTGCAAGTACCCACAATGGTAATATGTTCCTGAGTATAGAAATGTGTGCATGTGTATGTTTAGACACATATACAAATATGTAGGTGAATGGCCACAACACCTTCAGCACAGAGGGTAAGGCGACATTTTGAAAACCTGGTAGATATGTGTATCTCCATTTTTTATCTTACGCATGCTTCAGCTACTCTTCTGCAGGATAAGATGTGATTTGGGCTTCTAAATGCCTGCACTTTAAGTGCTTTTCAAAATTTTACCCTAGGACTTAAGGAAAAGGTAACATTTTTTTCGCTCTATTTTGGCTCTGTCCCAGTATGTGAATGTTCCAGTTCTGCTTTGAATTCAGTGGGAGTCTTGTGGGCAAAAAAATATACAGGTCTGGGTCTTGCTCTCTCTTCCCTCCTGTATGTATATACAGTACTACATAGCTACATTATCTTTTTCAGTAATCATTGATTTTTGTCATTTACTGAATGCCTGAATACTGATGCGGTGCTGCACACAACTGACCTGAAATACGTATTGTCTCTTTTCAACAGTGACACCAGCTGCCAACTTAAAAGTATTCCCCTACCAAGCAAGCAAGCAGTGAACCTGTCAGTTCCATTTCATATGGAGGAGACGGTGTATAATTAGCTCTTGAATGTCTCAGTAGAAGGAGGAGAATCATGTACTGGTATATTCATTATTTTAAAGTTGCATCTTGTTGCCTTCAATTTATTAATTTGATAAAGTGTATTTATTCTATAGATATACCTACAAGCAGTACTGTATCCAATACAGTGAAAGGTTCAAATCTCATAGGCTACGTCTACACTTAGAATGTTAGTGTGAATTAACTTAATTTGAACTAAAGTTAATTTGAATTAACATGGCCATGCTAGGAGAACCAATTCAAACTAACACATCCATAGACAGGACTTGCTAGCTCAAATTAGGAGAAGGGCACCATGGGATGTGTGGCAATATGGCCCCCAAAAAGGGCCACCCCCACCCAATATATAGAAAAAGGAAGGCACCCTGGGAGGAGAAAGGTCAAAGTGTTAATTCAAATTAATGGTTGGTTTGAATTAACACAGCTACACTGGGTTAATTTGAACTAGTAAGTTTGAATTAACCCTTACTTTCAAGTTAAGCAAAGCTTTATAACTTTGAAGTAAGCTTTCATTAATTTGAACTAAGGAATTCCTTAGTTTGAATTAATGAAAGCCAGTGTAGCCATGCATTAATTTAATTCAAATTAAATTGTAAGTGTAGATATACCCATAGAAACCGATTTATTACACTGCCTTCCCTTATAACTGAAATCTCCTACCATTCTGCACTTGAGAGGACTTTGCAGATGTGAAGCTACAGGTACATACTGCATGGATTAATGCTATGTCACAGTAGTTGTAGAAATGTATTGTAGAATTTGCTTGCCTTTTCCTGTTCTAACTGGCCAGGAAGTACTGCCAGATTCAAGGAGTGCGGTTAAGGACATAGCTATCCAGTTTTGCAGAGGAGAAAAATTGAATCCAAAATCACCCACTGTTTTTGGTTTGCCTATTATGAAAGAAACGCATTGGGTGCATTGACTTAAATTGTTTGAACATATGAATGTATCACTGAGACTTCAGTCATGCTGTAGTAATAGCACACTGAAGATAATTCATAATTTGAAAAAAAATCAATGGTATAGATTAGGAAAAGAAGTTGATGTTAGGTTAGTGATAACTGACCCCAAGTTAATACCTTTAGTTGAAATTTAGTTAGATCTATAGCCTAAACCCAATTTTGGCTCAATGCTGGAGCACCTAAAGCTTTAAGAGGGCAAA
Source organism: Podocnemis expansa (assembly GCA_007922195.1). Classification (NCBI taxonomy): domain Eukaryota; kingdom Metazoa; phylum Chordata; order Testudines; family Podocnemididae; genus Podocnemis; species Podocnemis expansa. The sequence continues at coordinate 16,665,194 of ML682006.1, read as the reverse complement.
TTCCTTCTGTGTGAACTTTCTTGACACACTATCCTCACTTCTGCCTCACAGCCAATATTTTTCTAGTGTAGTTTTTCACTTTCAAAACCTGGCTTCTCCCCATTTTCCATAGTGACTTGCCACTGTAAAATTTCTCATGCTTCCTGGTCAGCTGGCTTTGTTTAAGAAAAATCAAAACCAATAGTCCAAATCTATGGAATTTACATGAAATATAAGGAAAAAACTAATTTATAATACTAGGTCTACCAATCTAGATATTGTCCCTTAGTTCCCTTGTTGGAAGGTAACATCTACTGCATCTCTATTTTATATTAATTTAGGGGGGAGGGCAGGATGCCGAGGTTGGCATAGTCTTGTTCCTGTCTGGTGAATGGTAAAACTCCTATTGACTCCAGGGGGAGCAGGATCCAACCCTTATGTAAATGACTCTTATATCCTTTACTACTTATAAAGTACTTAATGCACTATGGATCATAAGCCTAAGGACAGATTTTGAAAAAAGTAGTAATGTTTCACAAATGTACATCTATATACTGCATCCCAAAAAGTAGCCATGGGAGAGACCTGTACTCTGACCAGCATCATTTCTGACACACACTATTCCTGAGAAGAATATGAACAACAAGGGTAGGTAGCTAGGTCCATAGGCCCTGCTTCATGGAACCCTTTTCTGACATTTGCAAGGGCAAGTTCTTCAGTCTGATTCCTGCGTGCACCACCTGACAGAATTTGCCCACTAGCATGCTGAACTTGACACCAGAGGATTTTTGTTTTAATCTCCATGGGTTGCAGAAGAAATAATGAGAGAGACTTCATATCCTCTCATAATTATTATTGGAATAGCTTGTGGGATGGGGTAAGAGATTTGAAAGGACATTTTCAAGGAAAAGAATTTCAATTAACCCAGAACTCCTAACCCTAATCTTGGATCTGACGTTGTGGTACTTGGGCAAATGATTTAATACCCCTCCCCCACAACTGTGAAACAAGAATAGCGGCACTTACTAAATTTACACTTTGACAATAATTTAAGGCTTATAAAGTTCTTTAAGATTTAATGGATTCTATAAATATTTATACTTACTCCTTAACAGATGGAATGCTAACTTCAGGGAATTGCCATGAGCATACACACTTTATTTTCACACCGTGGAAAGTTCAAGTAATTTTAGTATTTCATAGTGCTGACACTAGCAAACATCATATTAGTGCCTACATTTGCTTCATTGTTCTGTTATCATACATAGAAACCAAAAGTGAAATTGACAGTAGTTAATGCCCTTTAAGGAGAAAAACTCAAGGACATTTAACAAATATGCTCTGCCAGACATTCCTCACCCTTCTACCTTGTATATTAAGTCTTGTTTTCTTCCCTCATTTAAATAATGCAACTCTTTTCTAATTATATACTATAGGGTAACCTAGAAGCAATACTTATCCTTAGGTTGCCTAGCACTTTACATTATAAGAGATTATTGGGACCTTTTCTTTGAAAAATTCTAATATTTCCATTGTTTGCAGTTAATTTTGAAATTTGGCAAAGGGAAATCTCTTGGGCTAAGGAAGTGTCTTTTCTTGTCCCATGAAATTCAGTTCAGCTTTTGCTGAGATAAAAATTGTTGAAACTCTCCATTTTTCTTCTGTTGCTGGCATTCCTCAGGAAAACTGTGTGGCAGCCTGACAAAATAATAACTCAACACGATAATAACTAAACACAAGGGCTAAAGCAGTGATCAAAGTTGTAGTTGCTCTGGCTGCTGCTGATACTGTACTGGGAAAACCTGGGAGATGTCCGAGCAGTTGCAGGGGAACGGGGAAGACAGACTGGGTTCTGCATCCCCATTATAGGACATTTTGTTGAGGGTGACATACAGACCGGGAGCTCTCCCACCCTGGGGGGGGGACAGCAAGAATTGTGCTGAGACAGACTGAACTCCTCACCCAACCCAACAGTCCAACCATTCTCACAGATACAACCTTTTCTTGCAGCTAGCTAAAAGTACTTAGTCCTCTAGCTTAAGTAGTAGCAGTCTGTGCTGCCACCTTGAAAAATCAGGATTCAAAATCTATTGACAATGCATGAGGGAAACTGTTACAGTTGCACACAGTGAATATATTTGCTTTTCCTTTTAAAATTTTAGAAAATTACATAAATGTTTATTAAAAGGATGTTGTTTAGGTTGCAAAGGCAAGCACTTGAGAATTAGGAAATGCCTGATGGGAAGGGGGGGGATAGAGTTTCAGTTGCATGAACGACCATAACTTTGCTGTTTCTCTGCTTTAGGTGCTTACCTATGCAGTCTTGATGGTCTCCCATAGTAATAGTATTTTGCATGTTAATGTATGCACAAGCCAGAGAAGTGACATACAAAGGAGTTATTGTGAGGTTCTTCTCAGTTACATATCACTTTTGGGGAAACAAAAGTTGTAGAGCCTCTCATGGAATAAAAATAATTAAAGAAAAAAAACTTGAATGTACCTAGAAATTAACTATATCATTTTTCCAGCAAAACTAAAGTCTCTTTCCAGGGGCTATGTGTTTACATTTTCACCATCTCTGAGGACACTGCTCACAATGTGTAATTAACTGCAGTAGAGCCAGTACAGAAACTTTGAGTATAGGAAATCTGAAATTGGCCAGTGCAGAGGGTGAGCAAGAACATTAAGCCTGTTAAGTTCCACTTAAGCCTTTAAAGTAGTGAGGCTTAAGTGAGACATAGAATGTACAGGCCCTCGCTATGGAGGAAATTTCCATCCATTGTGCCAACTAACAAAAGAACTTTTTCACTTTGTTCTGATTTAGATAAATATATTTGACTGCTAATATGTAAATGCTGTCTCCCTCTTTTGCAAATTTGACACTATTGCTTCAGGGCTAAATAAATCTTTGGATTTTTTCCTCATAACAACAGGTAATTTGAACTCATCTTCCTCTATGTGCTGTTTCCCAGTGTTTGAATCTAAACTACAGCATTGATTTGCTGCGACAGTCTGATCTGATCCTACAACTTACACTTCCCTGTTTGTATTTCTCCCATTCTGTAAGTTTCTCATCTTCAAAGCTTCTGACAAAGTGGGCTTTTCCTTCAAGAAGTTACTCTTTAAAAGTGTCACAGGACTCCTGATTTGTATAGCGGGTTAGAATCTGTTGCATTTTCATATATATTTGAACCCAAAGAGGGAAATTTCAAAAAATTTTGCCAATCTTCCCTTTTATTTTTTCCCCAGTGAAGTGGGAACATTTAAACTTGGGACATATTTCCATGAAGTCCCCTCAATGGTTAACTTATTGTTGATCAGATCTGTCAAGAGTCTGTGGTGTGGATGAGGGAATTATAGTGCCAGAGAGATCAAGAGAATCGAAAGAAACTGTGGGGCTGACCCTTCAGAGACCTTAGATCTAAACTCCTTCCTGCTCATTCTGTTGTGAAAGTAGCTCCTCTGTACCTCCTACACATTATGAAATAATAAGAGAGAAAAACAGTGGTTTCTTTCTACCACATTGGTTTTTCCATGGAACAGTCCAGCCCTTCTGAGTGTAAGCCTCTGTATATCTAGGAAGAGGAAGATGTTTGCAGATAACATTAATGTAAATAAAGTTAAGTGGTGACATCTTCTTTTGCATCACCATTGGTTTAGTTCAGCTAATGTTATATTCTGAGCAGCCTTGGAAGGGAGATTTATTGGTTTTGTTAACCATCATAGGTAAATTATTTAGCCTTGAGAGACTGCACTTGACATTTAAATGCTTACAGAAAAAGTCAGTAGGTAGAATGGCCTGCAGTTGAGTCATTTGAGCATAAATGGGTAATATAGATGTAAGCTTTTATAACAAATTATATTACCATAATCCAATTGCAGGAATAAGTCAAATATAATACAAGGAGAAACAAAATTACTTATCAGAAGCATCTCATGAAAGAGTGGACATGTCAGATAGATAGGTCAGTTGATGCTAATCAAATGAATAGAACATTTAGTTTGTTTTCCATAGGAATTTTCTTGTTTTCATTCCTGATTGTTTTAGTGTAAAATTCTGTTTGTCTGTACCTTACTGAGACAGAGTTTAGCTTCTATAAGGCTAGCCAGCTATCCATAAAATGAAGTTGTTTCTTGGAGTTGCCATGGGTGTGATCCATCCAAACATCACTGAATTAGGAGGACTCCCCCTGAAATCACTCCCACTTAAACCGATGAACTTTGAGTTAGCCCCAAGTTGCCGGAGCTCCAATCTGGCTACTGCTAGAACAGGGATGAACTGAGAACCAGTGCCCCATGGACGCAGTGTTACTAAATCTCATAAGTCTTGAGTCATGGTGGGAGGAGCTCTTGTGGCAATGAAATAAGTTCCTCCAGTCCCTTGGTTTTCAGTGCATGTTAGCATGATCTCCATCTGTGCAGCCAGGAAGATTCGTGTATTTTGCTACAGTAAGAGATGACATTTCAAACTGAAAGTACCACACACACACTGCCAGCAGAAGAGGGAAGAGCTGTCAAGTCAAAAGATGCATTAAAACCCATGGTTTGGTGTGTTTTGTTTTGTTTTTTTAAGCTATCTTTTCAGCCTCTTTATTTTTTATCTCTTGACGTTGGCAAAACTGAGCAACTGTTTAAATCATATTTCTATAGGCAGATACTCACTATACTACACACATGTACTATATATGTAGTAATGTGGGCATGAGGCATCAATTTAAAGCTTTGCTTTTGTTGAAGGTTGTGGTGAATTGAGCAAGTTCACGATCCTTCAGTAAGACCTATATGGATAGGCTTTTATGATCATACAACCATAGGTGCTACTGCCAAGATCAAATGTTCAAAAAATGAGATTGACCTAAAAATCATACCTTTTATGTTTTGGATTCTTTGTATTTGTTTTTTAAAAAATAAAAAAACCCCTAAGGGTGTACTCATGATGTTTTAAAGCTCTTCCCCACAATTAGGAAGGCTAGAATTTTGATCTTTAATGAAAGTGGAGGAGACCAATCACAGGTCACCTGTAATCACAGGTCTAAGTTGGAACTTTAAGAAAATTTACTGAAACAAGAATCACACTAAAAAAAAAAATAATCACATGAGTTGGCAGCATCAAAGTCCACACAGACAGGCATATTCTGTCTATTGGAGTCCTGGGTATTTGGCATCTAAATTTCACAAGAAATTGGCAAAAATTTTTCAATCAAAAAAACAAACACAGGTTCCTGTTCAGTGATCAGCATTTTGATGGCCTTCAAAAAAATGATCCTATCATATCAACAGAAAAACCAGATGGCTGCATTGTTAGAATCTGCTGAAAAGGTATTTTACTCTGTCCTAACAGAAGTCAGAAACATGTAGATGGAGTTAACCATTTCCAAAGACACACAGCTTAAACAGAATTTCTGGGAAAAATTTGCTATAATGCCTTTTCTTTAATGTTTCCTATGGGTTTCATTTTGCTTTGTCTCAAAGATTCATAAAGAGAAATCACTATTTTTTTTCCTCAGGCTTTAGCTGACATCAGCTCCCAAGGGAGACTGACAAGCAGCTGTATACTTATCATTCTACTGAGTGAAGACTTTGAGTAGTTATATTTGGTTATTGTGCTATGGGGAAATTATGGTGATGTAAATCATCTTTCCTCAAGACAGATGGAGATTCTGATCTCACTTGCACCACTAAAAATCTGGAATAACGCCATTGTTGTTGCATATTTGCATAGGCAAAATGAGATCAGAGCACAGTTTAATATTCTGCAAACTGCTATCACATGAGAATGTTATTCCTGAGGGCAAAAATGAACAAGGAGAGACACTATAAGAGTGTTTGTTTTAAAACATTTTTGACTCCATTAAAATTTTTTACAAGTGACTGTGCAAGTAATTAAAGTGATTATGGAATTTATATGCCCCCCCCAACTGTAACTTCACAGTTTTCAAGTAGATAAAGCCTTTTGCAGTTAGCACAAGACCACTTAAAAACACATCAGAAATCAATTCTCCTTACAGTGCAACATGGAAGAATATGAAGGAAATTATGAGGGAGAAATGGTGGCCTCAGTTTACCAATAATCTTGATATGAAGGGCTTCCCTGAAGAATTACTGTAATATAAATGAACACCATAAGGCTCAGGATCCATGGCACACATTCAACAAGAAAAAGTACAAACAATCCATTCACTGGTCATTAAAAGCTATCATAATTGCAACTCCTTGGCAAGGGGGCAGCTGAAATGACCAACCTGAATTCCAAGGTAGAAGTGCTTATGTACTGGTTTCTGAATGTTTTGATTCCTGATAACACATTTCTGCCCATTAATTCTTTTGCGCAGAGACTGGCCTATTTGTCCAATATATAAGACCGGGGGGGGGGGGCATTTCTGGCACATGGTGGCTTAAATCACATTGATGGATGAGCAGGTGAATGAGCTTGATGGAGCAGTGGCTTGATTAGGTCCTACAATGGTGTCTTTCATGCAGATAGGTGGGCAGAGTTGGCAGTGTGGTTTGTTGCAGGGATATGTGCCGTGCCTGCTTTAATGGTTCTGTTGTTAGGTCTGTAGTTGCTGGCAAGTATCTGCTTAAGGTTAGGGGGTTGTCTGTAAGCAAGTTAAGGTCTGTCTCCCAACGCTTGAGAGAGGGAGGGATCATCTTGCAAAATAGTTTGTAGAATGATCGTTGATGATCTGCTGTAGAGGTCTGACTTGGGGGCTGTAGGTGATGACTAGAGGTGTTCCGTTTTCCTTCTTGGGCTTCTCCTTTACTGGTTGACTTCAATGTACCTGCCTGCCTCTGTTGGTCTGTTTTCACTTCTGCAGGTGGGTATTTTAGTTTTAAGAATACTTGATAGAGATCCTGAAGATGTCTGTCTCTCTGTTTGAGGGATTGGCATAAACGCAGTGTTATCTTAGGACTTGGCTGTAGACAGTGGATCCTGTGGTGTGTCTTGGATGAAAGATTGAGGGATATAGGTAAATACAGTGAGCAGTAGGTTTTTTGTATAGGGTGGTGTTTGTGTCCATTTGTAATTTGTACTGTAGTATCCAGAAAGTGTATCTTCTGTGTGGAGTGTTCCAGGCTGTTTGACTGTGGAGTGGAAATTGTTGAAATCTCTGTGGAAATCTTTAAGGGCATCCATGCCATGGGTCCAGATGATGAAGATGTCATCAGTTTAGCATAAGGAGAGAAGTGCTTTGGGATGAAACTTGAGGAACCTTTGTTCTAAGTCAGCCATAGAAATGTTGGCATATTGCGGGGCCATGCGGGTACCCATAGCAGTGCTGCTGACTTGAAGGTATAAATTATCTGCAAATCTGAAATAGTTGTGGGTGAGCACAAAGTTCAGCCACAAGGTGTGCTGTGGCATCATCTGGGATGGTTTGTGTGGTGTGTTGGAGTAAAGAGTCTCTATGTCCATAGTGGCCAGGATGGTGTTTTCTGGAAGTTCACCAATGGATTGGATTTTTCTCAAGAAGACGGTGGTGTCTCAAAGACGGCTAGGAGTGTTGATAACATAGAGTTTGAGGAGAGAGTCCACACAGCCAGATAAGCCTGCTGTAAGGGTGCCAATGCCTGAGATGATGGGGTGTCTGGGTTTCCTTTTTTATGGATTCTCGGTAGTAGACAAACTATCCCTGACTGAGGTTCTGGAAGTGTCTTGATTTGTTCCTATGCTGCTTTGGCGTCTTGAGTAAATGGTGTAGTTCCTTTTGGTATAACATAGCCTCCATAGGTAACTGACTTAGGGGCTTTGGGTCCAAAATCTTTAATGGCTGGGAAAAGTATCTACTTACTAGCATATCATAAGCTGGCACATACAGCAGCCTTGAAAGTATCTCTCAGTCTCTGTCTTTACCTTTCCTGTCCAGGCCACTGCTAGTTCTCTAGCAGAAATTTTGTGATCCCAAGAGTGACAGAACTGCCTATGGGTTGGGATGCCATTTACTACATTCTTTAATTCAGCAAGCTATAAGATCTTCAGCTTATCACCATCTGAATGTTCAGACTCTTAACTAGAGGACTAGAAAACAGAAGTGAGTATCTGCCTAGTATTTTTTCATACCGCAATTTTAGTCACATTTTAGAGTGCTGCTTTAAACTATTATAAACAAATTAAATTACAGTTTACTACAAATAATAAAAAGCTTTAGTTATGGAGAGGTAAAAGAAGATAATTAAAAATATAAGTATTTAAATCCACCCCCCTTATCTGTGCATGTTAAATAGTTTTACACTGCAGTATTGACATTTTTGGAACTCAGAAGAAACATGGAAAAAACTTCAAGCCTAATTTAATGCAAGTGATTTCACTAACAGAGATGTCAAGGGAGAATGTTCTCACACTGCAAGCACAGCCAGCCACCATTTTCTGGCTGGGCCCCTGTATCTGCAGCGTGAGTCCAGCCAAGGGCAGATTCTGGTTGTGTGACTGGAAGCTGCCTGAGATGCTCCAGTTGATAGGTAACAAGTGAAGTTGGAGCACTAGCGAGCACAGGCACTAGTTCTGGCACCTCCGTGCCACTTGTGGCCGTGGCCGCTGGCTGCAGTGGTCCTGCAGCCACAGTGGCAAAGTTTGTGCTGCTGCTGGGCACTGCAGTGGGCAGGCCTCATCTCCTAGTGGGAGTGTTAATTGTTCAACTTCCTACTCCAGGGAAAAGGGGCTGCAGCATTGAGTCCTGTGCATAAGTAAGGACCTTTTTAAAGCCTTTGGTTTAGGACAAGTCATCTTTTTAAAAAGAGATTATCCAAAGTGTAGGCTTTGAATGGCAGAAGTAAAAAAGCCAGGCAGACTCATTTCCTGAGAGAATGGAGGCAGAAACTTAAAAGCACCCTCTGGAAAAGTCTGTGTAAAGTCAAGCACCCAAAAGTTGAGAAAGCTGAATTAAGATCCCCACTCCAACCTGTATCTGGTTCTTCACTATCCCTATGCTGGAGCCAGGGTGCTTCCTCATGGGGACACAAGGGGGGCATAGGAGAGATTCTCTCCCTGTGCAATTGTATGGAAAAGTCCTGCTCTGCCATAGAATTTGAAACATGCTAAGCACAGATGGATTCTCAGACTTTAGTAAGAAATCTCTGCTGAGCATTTGCAAGCAGTGGCTGTTTTCAGAGGCTTATATCTGGGCAGATTTCAGTAGATTTGCAAGGGGATGGCAAAAGGCATCTCTCTGATCCAGCAAAATAAGCAAGGAGTCCTGTGACACTTAAAGACTAAAATTTATCTATCACACAAGCTTTTGTGGGAGAAAATCCTAGGGCACATCTCTTCAGCCAGCCTCAAGTCCCTGTTCTAATTCATGAAGACATTAGAGCTTTTCAACAAAACAACTGTTAAAATGTTAAAGATTCTAAAAGATCTGGGCAAAACAACACATTTTCCCTAATCTTGTTTTCTGAAGTGGCTGAACCATTTTAGCTGAAACTTTCCACAGAAATTTAGCTTGAGACAGAGACCCAGCAAGGAAAACTTCAGTCTAAGTGGTTGCAGTTTAGAAAAGTTACAAGCAAGTGAAATAAGGTTTTATAAAGGAAAATGTCCACCAACCTTAACTACAAATGTTGCCAGCTCTGCCTACACTACAACCAAGTTTAACCAGAGTGACATTTTTAGACAACTGCAGACTGAGCTGAAATATAAATATAAAAATTTTTCTTCCTATGCATGAATCAGACTCTTGAATCACAAATCAACTTTGTTCATAGACCTTTTCACTTACAATGCAGAAAGGGTCATTTTAAGTGGCTTCTGCTGCAGGTTATTGTGCAATATTGTTTAGAAAATACCCCATTGTTGTTTTACAATGGTGTAAATCATAAGATGTTGTACATTTTAAAATTTAAAAAACCCTTCTATGTACGCTCCACTAGACATATATTAATCCACGTGCAAAATGTCATTAAAACTGAATCAACTACTGGGTAACACAAGAACACAGGAGGGGGGGAAACACAAATTTGTGTACCATGCCATTTGAAATCAGCCCAGCATCAGGAGCACTTTTCTCGAGCTCTGAGAGTCCTCTTTTCTATTAGATTCCATTAAATGAAGGACAGGGGATGTACAACTGTGTTGTTAGATCTTTTATTCTGGGCTTTGTTTTGCCTATTAAGGCTGACTAAGTTCTGATTTCTTAACTTTTGATTCTGGACTTCTAAAATAAAAGTAGTTTTTAAAATTATTTACATTATTTAAAACTCTAGGCACTGACCTTTGTTTCTGCTGGAGGAGATTCAAAAATACCCAGCTGTTAATGATGCATTATGGATTTCAGACCACTTCTTTCCCAGTTGTTATAATTATATGTTCAAAATATGTATTGCAGAAAAGATAAGAAATGAATTACTTTCTCTTCTTCTAAGGCTGGCTAAAATCAGACAATTGTATTTTTCCTGTTTCTACATGCTAAAATAATAATACTCATCCTGTGATGGCTGAGGACCCCTGGCAGCCAGCCATGTTTTCTGCTTCACCTACTGAACCATGATCTGAATATGGCAAGGAGTTCTCATCATCCTGCAGCAATAACTAAAGATCACAACCTTACTCAAGTGTGATCATAAGGCAGAATTATTTTTGCCAATAAATCCTTTGCAGGCTCATCAACTCCTATCTCTAAAATTCTTTCTCTCATGCATCCTTTAAAAGGAGCCCCCAAAATACATTGCTATCTGACCTACTGGTATGATGGATCAGCATCAGACATATGGCTGATTCTCCATGGTACACTGATAAGGAGCAAGATGTCAGTAAGACATGAACTGCAATTTCTTATCATCCACCTCCAGGCATGCCAGTGGTAAAAGAGGCTCAGCCTGCCTTTGGCTTTTCAATCATTTGGCTAACCTGCCCATTCCTCCAATTTTCCCTGACTTTCTCATACCCAAGAACTCCAGTGCCTAAAACCTGACTTAAACGGAAGCTGAGGGTGGGGCCCATCTGCCTGAGCTGAGCTTCAGAGTTGCCCCACTATATATATAGAGCAGGGATGGCCAAACTTACGGAACTCAAGAGCCGCACAAGTTGATCATAAACCTTCAAGAGCTGCACTGAGGCACATAACCACATACTTTTACCTACTCCAAAATTACTAAGCTTAAAATTCATTGTGCACTTTAATTTTATCATAAAAACAGGGAAAATATTGATCCTACTAATGTCAAATTCTAATAATTACTTAAGGTTACCATGAAAACTAGGCTTATACAGTAAAAACTTAGCTGTTGCTGGATGTAGAAGACTGCAGGCTAGTGGGGAGGTTTTTTTTTTTTTTTTTTTTCAGATCTGGGCAGTAACTCATCAGTGCAGTATGTAGAAGCTCTCCAGCTGTTGATCTCTAAGTATTGCACAATGTTTCAATTTAACAACTTTCATTGTGGAATACAATGTTTCACAGCAGTAGTTGTGCCAAAAATTGAAAGTAATCTACATTCACTTTTAAACTTTTTTCTCCTCTGTATTTTCATTTCTTATTATTCCACATCATGTTTAGGACTTGTAAAACACGATTTTATTTTAACAAGGAGTAAACTGCATTAGGGCTTATAAGAAAAATCTGACCATGCTGCCACTTCCCTGAACTTCTCCGACCATGCCACACTCCCCCCCCGCCCGGTCTGGCCATGCTGCCACTTCCCTGCCATCTCTTACCATGCAGCTGCTTCTCTGCTGTCCCTGACCATGCTGCACTCCACTCCCCCCTCCCCCCCACCTGACCATGCCATGCTTCTCTGCTGTCCACGACTGACCATGCCACTGCTTTTCTGCCAGCCCCGACCATGCTGCACTTCCCTGCAGTCCCTGACCATGCTGCACTCCCCCCCCCCCCCGACCATGCTGAGCTTCTCTGCTGGCTCCGAGCATGCCGCTGCTTCTCTGTCCCCAACCATGCCACACTTCTCCCTGTCTCCGACCGTTCTGCCCTTCCCTGCTGTGCTCTTCCATGACCTGTGCTTTTCCTTTGAAGAGCCGCATGTGGCTCGCGAGCTGCAGTTTGGCCACACCTGTTATAGAGCATGTGGCAGCCATTCGACTGGATGTAAGTTGGGTGAGGGGCTCACCAATAGTGTACCCTGACAGAGTCAATATTCAAGTGCCACTGGGTGTAGAATTGCTTCCAGACCCATCTGCAATGTCTGCTCATGTACTGTAAGTGTTTCCTGTGGCACTGATTCTTTTCTCTTGACTCTGCACTTTCATAGATTTTTTTTTTTTTTTGCATCAGCATCTGTAACAAAGCTGTGTCTTCTCTGATATCACTGGGAATGTTCTGACAATTTTTTTTTGGAAAATGAAATCATGAATCACCAACACTCCAGTGCGTGTAGAACTTGTTCAATTGCATTAGAAAGATTCATCAATGTAGTTAATTTGACGGCTTAAATATATGCTCTCAAAACCCTAAATGCCACTGCATAATTAGGAATGGAGGCACGACTGAACTTTGAAATTAAGATTTTTTTTCTTTATATGCAGTTCCCATTCCTTAGATGTATTCTTGCATTGCTGTAGAAAAAGCCTGAAATTATTAGACCAAGTGCATGGTTTTTACATGAGGCAATACCTAAAGTGAATTCGTATTTACCAGGAATGAAAGTGTATCTTCTTATTAATCTCTTACTGAGGTTTTCAAAACAAAACCCTTTCAAGAACCTCTCATAGTAGAAAGTGACAGTTACTTAATAAGATAAGCATGAGAAATAGCAGAACTAGACGATACTCCAGATAAATAATACAGCCATAAAGCAGGCAATGTATGGTTCATGATTTTAGCACCTATGTTCCCAGGAAATCAGTTTGTCTCTGTTTTCGTGGCAAAACTTGTTCATTCATTCCCCCATCCAAAGACTTTACATTTAACAGTACTTAGCTCTTAAACATTTTTTATCCACAGATTTCAAGATGAGTTACAAAGAAAGGTACTACCCCCATTTTGCAGAGAAGGAAAATAGAGCAAAGAAGTGAAATGATTTGCTTGACACCCCACAGCAGGTCACTGAGAAAGCAAGGAAGAGAAGCTGGGTCTACTCATTCCCGAGCCAGTGCCCTCTCTACAGGAAAGAGCCACTATCTGTTGTTCTGTAGCTTTCCCCTGTCAACTGTAAACTAGGTGGGGGGTCATGAACTGGCCAAGGAAATGCAAAAGATGGACATTATCTGGCAGGTAAAGGACTAATTATAATTGACAGAACAGAAAATGTATGGGTGTGGGGGGAAGTGGAATGCAGCATATTCTAGTGTTTACAGAATGAACTGGGAGAAACAAGAGTTGTAGTTTCTGTTTCTAACTCTGCTAGTGACTTGCTGTAGGTGTTCAGGAAAGCCACAATCTCTGTGTGTCTCTTCCTTGTCTGTTAAATGGAAATGTTAATAGCTAGCTTTGTGTAGTATGCTGATCCCTGAAGGAAGGGTATTGTATTTGTTTGGAGCGCTATTGTTGTATATACCAATAGTTTAAAAAGAGAGAGAGAGAAACGCCTAAGTTTCTACCACCCAGAATTGTTGCATTTGTTCATTTGAGGCACAGTCATGGAGAGCTGTGCTACTGGCTTTTTCTGCAGAGAGGCTGCTTGGTTTCAACAGTAACATCTTCTTTCCTTTGTCTCATTTAGACTATCTAAATCTTTTCCTGGCCCTGTGTATGCACTAGGTTCTACATCTATGTGATTAGACTATTACCTGACAAAAGCTTATTTCTGCCGCCAATAGATCACTGGCATACAGAGCAACTTAGAATTGATGCCTGTGTCCTTACATATGGCTTCCCCTTACTCAGCTTGATAATGGCTACACATCACTCTCACCCATTCAACTCTGTCTCTTCAAGGGACAATATTTTTAACTGCATTCTAAATATCTACTGCTTCTAAATATCTACTTGAGAGGCTGACATTTTAGCAGATTCACATAACGAAAAAGTACATTTCCCAGTGATTTTTGAGACAGACCTTGATTACACTTGACATAATTGCCAGCTCAAATGCATTTGGTGTAAACAGTATCTTTCAGAAAACTTTCACCTGATTTTTCTCAAAGATGCAGGCTTGCTTTGCAAAGATATCAGTGTGGTTCCATCTCAGCAGCAGCACCAGCTTGTATTCAATGCACAAGGCTTGCATTCAGGAAATCTGGGTTCGACTTCCTGTTCTTCTGCTGATTTGCTGAGTCATCTTGTGTCACATGTGAGTGGGAAATCACAAAATCTCAGTGTTCCTACCTGTACCTAGAGTGATACCTCTCCACTTGCCAGTGTGTGATGAGGATTAACACAGTACTTTTCATAAATTGCTTAGAAATTTTTGGCAGAGAGCAACTCTGGAAATGTAAAGTATGTTGCACATCACTTATTTGCCTTGAGATGTAGAATCTTTTGTCATAATCTTAATTTTGTCTGAATTTAGTCCAATTTTCCTATCAGTGATTCTCATCACTCCCACTAATGTCACTAATAGTTATGACTGTGCATTGATGACAGTAACATTGTATGGCCCAGGTCAGCTAAGCACCCCTTTTCCTCCACACATAGCAGAACTTATTCTTTAATAGTTAATAATTAAATGAGATGCTAACTGGGTGTAACAAGTGTTAGGATGTTATTTACACAGAGTAAAAATGATTTGCTTTTGGAAAAATATTTGAACTAATTATCCATACAAATTTAAATGTAGTGCTTCTCATGTTTAACTTGCCAACCTGCCTTTGGCAGGGAAACCAGCTATAAACTGTAGAAATGAGAACATTGGGCTGAAGGGGTTTGATTTGCTACAGAAGTGGATGCAAGATGAGGTAAGTGGAAATGTGAAGATAAGGCAACAGCATTTTGCAACTGGGAGAAGTCATGGGGGAGAGGAGAAGTGAAATGAGTGTCAATGGCTTGGTGGTCAGAATGCTCATTTGTGCTGAAAAGCCCAGGTTCAGCTATTGTGCATGATTCACTGCATGGATTTGGAGCTGAATCCCTCACAACTCAAGCAAGCACCCAAGCCACCATGCAGTTGACTATCCTTGCCCTCCTAGGTTTTCATGCATTTTACAAAGGCCTTAGTTTCCTGCCAATGGGGGGGGGGGGGGGGACGACGGCTTCAGAATTTTTCTCCCAAGTTTTCACACTATGGGATTCTGGCTTTTTGGCCAGCCCTAACTCTAGTACGTACTTGTAATGGGTAGCTCTCTGGCCTTAGACTGGGTCTGAATAGGGACTTGGAATGGTTAGCACATTACAAAAAGTAATTATCCTTGTTCACACATTCTCACCTTCTAATCAACTGGTGTAAATGGGCCTCATCTACCCTAACTGAATTGACTTTACTAACACTTGCCTTCCTCCATCCTGGCATTTGTATATCTACCTCTCGTCTGTAATTTCCACTTCATGCATCTAATGAAGTGGGTTGGAGCCCACAAAAGCTTTGTGCCTGAAGAAATCTGCTAGCCTTTAGGTGCCACAGGACTCTCATATTTTTTTTTTTTTTTTTTTTGCTGAACAGAGACTAACATGGCTACCCCTCTGGAAATGTAAATCACAAGACTCCCCTGTAACCAGTGGAGCACACTGGTGGAGCCTTCACTCAAACTATCAACAGCAGCATTAAGCTTTGGCTTTAAACCCCCAGCAATATCAGTGACGTTGCAGAGTCCTGTGGGGGCAGAGCCACTTGTAGGTTAACCTGACCCTTCCCTTCCTCCTCGACTATTCACAGGACTAGAGAAAGTGGGAATTGAAACTGGATGTGGTTAGACACCCTGGTTTCCCTCCCCTTTACCTCAATATTTATTATTGACATAGTCTCAAGCTAATCTGTTAGTCTTGCCAGGTTCTCAAATTCCAAGGGTCTCATTCTAGTGCGGGTGGACGTTTTGCTCACCAATGTCAGTGACCTATCTTATTCCTCTGCTTCCACCATATGATATACAGTCAGATTCATCTTGAGATGGTAACTCAGTGCTTGAACAAAATCTTTCTGGTTTAGGGTAGGTGTGAAACAGGATTTTGTTTGTGGGTTAGTTGCTGATGTAAAACAACAGTGTTATAGATGCGTAGACTCTAAGGTCAGAAGGGACCAATATGATCATCTAGTGTGACCTCCCGCACACTGCAAAACCTCACCCACCCACTCCTACAATGAACCTCAAACCCATAACTGAGCTATTAAAGTCCTCAAATCATGATTTAAAGACTTTAATACAGAGAATCAACCAGCAAGTGATCCATGCCCAATGCTACAGAGGAAGGCAAAAAACCCCCACCACCCAAGCCAATCTGCCAGGGGGAAAATTCCTTCCCGACCCCAAATATGGAGATCAGTTAAACTCTGAGCATGAGGGCAAGTCCACAACAGCCATTCAAGAAGAACTTCTCTGTAATAACTCAGAACCCACTCGATCCAATGCCCCTTCCCAGGTCACTATCATACCCATCACCAGTCGTAAAAGACAGACAGTGGCCAAGCTACACTGTCCATCATATCATTCCCTCCATAAACTTATCAAGCTCAGTTTTGAAGCTACCTATGGTTTTTGCCCCCACCACTTCCCTTGGTAGACTATTCCAGAACTTTACTCCTTTGATGGTTAGGAATCTGCATCTAATTTCAAGCCTAAATTTTCTGAAGGACAGTTTGTATCCATTTGTTCTTCTGTCCACATTGGCACTGTATTCAAATAATTCCTTTGCCTCCCTTGTATTGATCCCTCTAATGTATTTATAAAGAGCAATCATATCTCCTGTTGTGTACCTGCAAGGTATAATACAAACGTGAACTAATTAACCCTCATGTTAGCCTGTAGCTTAGGCATTATCTCCTTCATACAGAGGGGGACACAGAGGTTAAGCACTGGGATTACAACTAATGGTTCCCTGGCATCCTATGCTGTGCTGAAATTCTTGTGACAAAAATCTGCTGTAAGTGCAATAGATACAGAGGGCAACAACAGTGAGGAACATTTTACTGTTCTTCATTTTGTATTTACCATTTCCCTTTAATTTCACTTGCTCATTAAAACATAGCAACTATAGAAAAAGAAACATCCCCACTGAGAAGAGAATAGCTTCCTCCTTCAGACACTTATATGGCGTTTGATGGGAGTGCTTTATGGTACAAACCACCCACGCTTGCAGTTCAGTCACACACTGAGACATGATTCTATCTTTTTAACAACCCCCTTCAAATTAATGCAAAATGTTTGAGCAAGGTATTCAATTCAGTGGCTGTTTAAAAAATTTTCAACCTTCTTCCAATTTCCTATAACATGTACAGCCTTTCCACATGACAATAGCTCAGCTCTACAATAGTTCAAAGCTCCAAAACAAGTCATCACTTCTAACAACCCTGGTCAGGATGTCAGTGGGGACTTAGGATGTCTCACCCCAAATCATAAATGTTTACTACTTGAATTCAAGGAATAGTTCATCAATTGTGAGTGGTCACAGATGGCCATCCTTTGCAGCAGCTAAAGGGAATAATGGATATACTTGGCCAGTACACACAGTTGCCATGCTTGTGTTCTTAATATGGTATGTTGCAATGAATGGGCCCCACAGCTCAAGACAGTCCCCCCATCTGATAACTGCAAACTGTCAGCCAATCAGAGGCAAGAGGCTTGTCAATTTGAATATCTGCTCTCTGCAGTCAATCAACAAAAATATGGAATAATCTCTTGCTGTAAGATGGATGGGAAGAGTCTTCATATAGTGTTCAGAAAGCTCATTCACATGAGATACTCTCTACACTCCCCATGTAGCTCCTCCAGGGCTGCTGATGAACCAGAGACAGATTTCAGCTGCTCCCTTTGCAAACTGTAGGTGGCTGCCCCCAGGAGCAGTCAACCCACAGCATAGACATTTGTGATCTCATGAGACTTTTGATTCCCTCCAGTTCATGTGGATATGGCCTTCAGTATTTATCATCTTCCCCATAAATTTTAAATCCCTTCAAAACATATGTTTATGGTACTAAAAGGGGCCAGTCCACATTGGCAAGAACTGATGAAACAATATGTGACCTTCGGTCACTAATTTCCAGAAGGTCCATAACTCAAGGTGTCTTGCTGGCTTTATACATTTCATACGATAAAGACTGCCCTTATTTTAATAGCATGGCTGCATCAGTGAATCAACCAGAGTCTCCCCTCCATATTTCACAGCATCAGCAACAGCTGTGACTGTTTTCTTCTCATTAAGGCTTATTCCTTTTGGTTTTGATGTAATTAATTGTCACTTATGATTTATACTTAAAGAAAATATGCCAATAAATATTTATGCCATGCATGCCATCTGCTCCCTTTTGCTGTCCTGTATATAAAATATGTTTAACACATTTCTATAGCCCTCATGCTGTAATTTACATTCTAGTGAGCCCTGCGGTTATGACAGCAGTAAATTATCACAGACCTGAGCAAGTAGTGTGTTTTGGAAGTAACATTATGGCTCCCATTTCTTTAAGGAACTAGATCTTCAGTGCCTTGAGGGATGGACATTGCCCCATATGAATCTCCCAGCTCAGTGGAACAATATTTATAGTTTTTTCCAGAAATATGCCCAATTCTTCCAAGTACAGGTGTACAAAAACTATTATATTTTCTGTGTGTATGTGGTAAGTTCATGTGGGTGGGTGATAGGGATAAGAGAAGATGGCAGCTCCAAGATGAAAACTAAAGGGCAACCAAACCAGGTGCAACAAGGAAAAACTCAAAATCTAGTGCCAGTCTCTTGTTTCCAAACAAAAAAAAAAAGCTTACTGAACAAATTCTCGTTCACAAGCCAATACCAAGATGGCTGTTAAATATGATGGTAGCTCCTTCTGAAATGAATACATGCAAGAGAAGTACATTGAAGAAGAAAATCCCTGACTCATAGGATTTAAGGTCAGAACAATGGAGTATCAAGGCTGGGGTGCCAGGCCCTCAGGGATGTTGGGCTGGACCTTCAGCAGGCACAGGAGACAGGTGACAGAGGAGGCTCTGAGTGGCACAGAGCCTCCTCCTGTGCCCCTGCCACATTGTGAAGGGCTAGCCTGATGCCGCCGCACAGTGGGAGGTGAGTGAGTGAATGAGGCTGCCCTGTCCCAGCCAATGCCTGGCTGGAGAAGCAGGTGGGTAAGTGCCAAAGGAACTTTGTGGGAAACACGGATGGCACTGAGGGGTGCCCCTCCGTGTCTCCCTTTTCCCTCCCTGCATGCCCTGAAGGGCCAGACCAGCCTAACTGCAAGTTGAAAAAGCAGGTGTGGGGTCAGGGAGTGCACCATCCTGGACTGACCCTGCTTGGGCCCCCTCCTGCATGAATCATGAAGATCTGACCCGACTTCCCTCCCCTCCTCTCAGGTGAGGATTGTGAGGAGTTGCTGTCCTAGCCGGGGTCAGGCTGCATGTGTTTGGGGTGGGGGCATTTGCACCTCCTCCCAGTCTTATTCGCCCCCCTTCAGGCATAGATCCGCCTCATTGGGGCAGTTGGGGGATAGGACTGGGAGCCTTCTGGCCCTGCGTGAGCAGGTGTGAGGCCTGAGGGTGGGCACACATGTAGGCTTGGCCCCTGGGCACTGAACACCCTCCATATGCCACTGGGTCAGAAGGGACCACCATGATCATCTAGTCTGAACTTCTGCACATTGCTGGCCACAGACTCTCACCCAGCAACAACTTTAATAGAGCCCTAACCTTGGCTGAGTTACTGGTATCTTCAAACCATGATGTAAAGACTTCAAGTTATAGAGAATCCACCATTTATACTACTTTAAACTTGCAAGTGATCATGCCCCATGCTACAAAGAAAGGTGAAAACCTACCTAAGTCTCTGCCAATATGACCAAGGGGAAAATTCCTTCCCATTCCCAAACAATGACCAACTGTTAGGTCCTGAGCATGTAGGCAAGAGTCACCATCCAGACACAGGGGAGAGAATTCTTTGTAGTAACTCACAGCTCTCCACACCCTTTTAGTACCCATCACTGGCTGTTGGAAATATTTGCTGCTAGAAGTCACAGATCAGCTACACGTCCTTGTACACACACACATCATACTAGCTCCTTGAAGCTAGTTAGGTTTTTGCTCCCCTGGGAAGGCTGCTCCAGAATTTTACTCCTCTGATGGTTAGATACCTTTATCTGATTGCCCAAACCTAAACAAGCCTAAATTTGTTGATGGACAGTTTATATCCATTTATTCTTATGTCCATATTGGTGCTTAACTTTAATAACTCCTCTCCCTCCCTGATTTATCTGTAGCAGGTATTTATAGGGAGCAATCATATTTCCCCACAGCCTACTTCTGATTAGGCTAAACAAGCCAAGTTCTAGTGGCTTCTCATAAAGTAGGTGTTCTGTTCCTCAGATCATCCTAGTAGCCTCTCTCTGCACCTGTTCCGGTTTGAATTCATCTTCATTAAATACTTGAGACTAGAACTGCACAGTTATTCCAGATGAGGTCTCACTAGTGCCTTGTATGACAGTGATAAGATGTCCCTGTCTCCACTGAAAATACCTTGCCTGATGCATCTTAGGGCTTCATTAACCGTGTTTTGTGTCTGTATCACATTGATAGCTTATAGTCATCCTGTGGTCAACCAAGGTCTTTCTCTTCCTCTGTCACTCTCAACTGACAAGTTCCCAGCTTAAAGCAAAAATTCATGTTGTTAGTCCCTAAATGCATGTCCTTGCAGTATGCACCATTAAATTGCATCCCATTTCTATTACTTCAGTTTACAAGGTCATCCAGAATTCAAGCTAACACAAAGATAACTTATGAATTAGAGATGGGGAACCTCCCTTTTAACAATATCTTGGGAATGATGCATCAAAAAAACCTGATATTTTCAGCACAAAGTATAACCAGACTAGCGTATGTAATAATGAACATCAGAGTTCAGCAAGTAACTTACTGTATGAGGATTAAGACAAAGTCTAAGATATGTTTGATGGGTAAATTGTATGGGGAGTTAATTGCTAAGTGCTGGATGCTGCTAGGCGTCTACAAGGAAGGTATAGAAATCCCTCTTCTTCCACTTGTCTCTTAGGGTATGTCTACACTTGAAAGTTAGTTTGAATTAAGGAGGTTTAATTGAAACTAACAAAGTCCCTGTCTACACTAGACATTCATTAGTTTGAATTAAGGAATTCCTTAATCTGAACTAATGAAAGCTTAGTTTGAATTAGTAAAACCTGCCAGTTAGTTCAAACTAAGCACTAAATTTGATCCTTAGTTCAAACTAAGGACTGTGTAGAACAGAATTAATGCTTTGTTCAAATTTAAGTTCAGATTAATGGCAATTAGTTTGAATTAACAAAGTGGATTAATTTGACTTGACTTAAATTAGTCCATTTTGTTAATTCAAACTAATAAGTTCGAGTTTAGTTTGACAAGTCTGACTATATGGCTGTGTCCACACCTCTTTATTTATTTTGAAATAACACAGGTTATTTCGAAATAAAAAAGATTATGTCCAGATGACGTTTTCTTATTTCGAAATGACAGATTCCCATCATTTTGAAATAAGAGATGTTCTTTCGGAACATCTTAACCCTCGTTTGCTATTGAAATGGCCCTTTGGACATATGACCATTTGGACATATGACCATTTGGACATATTATTTTGGAACAAAAGGAGTTCCGAAACAATATGTTTTGACCTTCCTCCCAGCGTGCTAAGCACCCTGGGAGCAAGGGCCGCCCCCTCAGCACCCTGGCCAGGGTGCTGAGGGATCACAAGCCCCAGGCTATGGGGGGCTGCCCCCAAGCCCGCGGGTGGGGAGCCAGGTGCATGGCTTTTCCCAGCCGCCGGGGCTGCTGGCAAGCCTAGTGGTGGAGATGCCGGGGTTCCCCGCTCTTCCCCACCACTGGGGTCTGGGGAAGCCCCATGGGGGGGGGGTGCAGGGGCGCCTGGCTCTCCCTGCTGCCGGGGCTGGTGGCAAGCCCTGCGACGGGATGCCTGCACAGCTTTTCCCCGCCGCTGGGGCTGCAGCCACGGAGAGCCGATCCCCACCCAGCTCCCCAGGCCTCTGGGCTCAGCGATGGCACCGGCTGAGAGCCTGGCGGCTCCCCCTGTGCTGGGATTGGGGGGCTGCAGTCCCCCGCGGGCTGGCCACAGCCCGGGTGGCTCACGCCGCCGGCTTCGGGGGGCTGCAGCCCCCGCAGGGTGAGCCACAGCATGGGCAGCTCACCCCACCACCGGCTTCAGAGGGCTGCAGGCCCCACGGGCTGGCTGCAGCCCGGGCACCTCCCCCCGCAGGGGCTGCAGCCCCCCGAAGCCAGTGGCAGGGTGAGCAGCCCCCCGAGGACGGGCTGCAGCCCCCCCCCCAGCAGGGCATGGGGTGAGCCGGGGGTTGTGGCCACTCTGTGCCCCTTGCAGCTCCCCTGACCTGGGCAGCGGAGCCTGGGGGTCCGTGGCTCCGCAAGCCGCTTGCCCCTTGGGGCACCCCCCAGGTTCCTGGCAAGCCCTCTTCCCCCCCCTGCCCTGGTTGTTGGCAATATGGCCCACAAGGGGCCATGTTGCCACACCTCCCAGGGTGTGCCTCTCCTGAAACGAAATAGCAGGTACACACATAACCTGAAACCGAAATAGCAGGTCCTTTCCGTTATTTCGAACTAAGTTTATTTTTAGTTCGAAATAAGCCTTTTCTAAATAAAGGTTTTATTTCAAAATAAGTCATTTCAGAATGACTTATTTCAAAATAAAACCTTGTGTGTAGACATAGCCTATAGGTCTTTGAGGGAGCATTAAAAACACTTTTGAAAGATCTTAAAAACAGCTTTTCTACACAATATGTCGTGACTTAAATCTGTTACCTCTGCATCTGACAGAGTGGGTGGAGCCCACAAAAGCTTATACCTGAAGAAATTTCTTAGTCTTTAAGGTGCCACAGGACTCTTGTTTTTGCTATACACAGACTAATGTTGCTACTCCTCTGGAAATTTGTTACTGTACCTTGGCTATCCAGGGTTAGAAATAAGTATGGGAGAAAGAAGCTAGGTAAGAAGGGAGGTCTTGGGTAATTCTTCCAGCCCTTTGTCTCTGCCCCCCTTCCCAATGATATAAAGCCCCTGTTTCTAATCTTGCTGGGTCACAAAATACCTGTCTTTAAATATACAGTACTAAGTTTTATGTACAGGAAAGCTGTCCACATATAGACTGGGCACCATAAGATCTTGCCTCAGAGGACTCTGTGCTCTGCAGGACTAGTGGCTCTTATCTGCATTAGCTTTAGCAAAGACTGGAGGAACTGGTGAGGAGACTGATGGGCTGGAATGATGGTCCTATCTCCCCACATCCATAATGGAGGCATGAACTCACACCCTACTTAACAATGACACACTCCCCAAGGAGTCAAGGAAGCATTGTGCTTTCCAGAGTGTCTACGGAGACAGGGTGACAACATTTTGCAGAAAGAATTGTGGCTTTATGCCACAATTGAGAACTTACTGTTGATTCCTATTCCTTGTCAAGATATAATTAAGGTATTGTCAAACTGAACAGTAAGATAGACCTTAGGACTAAAAATACTTTTTTGTAATTATGGCTTAGGTCTGGAAAATGAAGACTGGATTTCAGTTGGTGAAAAGATATAATACTGTTCTGTAAAATGCTCAAGCAACCATGAGAGTGAAAGGTAAAATAAATACATTTTCCTACTTCCCAGTCTAGATGCCAAATTGGAGGAGTAAAGCTGGACAAGTGCATAACATTTGGTGATGCCTAAACAGAGCTGCACAGTCTACAAATATACAAAATGGATTTTTTCCTGTCTTACTCTGAACAAACTGCTAATTTTCATTTTAGAAAAACCCTAACAAAATGGCTGATTTAATTATGAACAATATTTAGATTACACTTGATGGATTTTTTCTGAATGTTGCTCCCTGAAAATATCCATATCTTTTACCATTCACAGTCTATGCACATACCTGAAATCATGTACATACATGATGATGGAGTATATATAAACACTTTGTCAGTATTACTGTAAGGTGAGTGTATTACTTACCAATGGCCAAAACTTGGATGACTTGAAAATTCACTCCCATTGAATGCTGATAAACGCTTACACCATTAGCAACATTATTTTTTCTGTGCATTCAATATATGCAAAATCTGCTTCAGGAATGGTTACATTTTAAACATTGTGCTGAAATTGTTCCCACAATCTGCTGTCTGAAAAGCCAGATCTCGTAATGACAAGTCTGATTGTACAGTCTTTGAGGGAGGATTAAATACACTTATGAAAGATCTTAAAAGGAGCTTTTCTATGCGTTGTATTATGACTTTAAAATCTGTTATTTCTATTATCCAGGATTCAAAATAAGTACAGTTGAGAGAAGACAGGTAAGGAGGGAGGACTTGGGAAATTTTTCTAGCCCTCCCCCTTTGCCCCATTCCCCATGGTATAAAACTCCTGTTTCTAATTTTGCAGGGCCACAAAATATCTGACTTTAAATATACAATGTTCTGTCTACAGTACAGGAAAGCTGTGCCTGGTTCAGGGTTGAATTTTACCCATACTGGAAACCACCTACTCCACTGAAAACACACATTGGCTTATGCCAGCAAAGGGGGATATTTCTTTGGCAAGATGATTTAAGGAATAAATAAATGGCACCTATAGAAAACCTCATTGCTTCAAGTGGCAAAATCAGGTGTGATTTATGCAATTCATGATAAAGAAATGCTGGTTAAAATCACCTCATCTATCTTGTTTTAGCCTCCACCTCCTACTGTTGTTCAAAATAATTAGAAATATTTTGGGGAGTTCTTAAAAATGCTGTTGTGATTCTTTTGTGTCCCTTTGCTAGTAAAACCCTTAGATTCAGGAATCTAACTGCACAGGACTTGATTGGTAGGAGAAAAATTGCAAGTAATGTTTTAGAAATGTCTAACAACCTTCCAGAAATGCCTTTCCTCTGTCTTAATGTTATGATATTAAGGGCCTATGTTTCAGGAATTTCCAGGGCAAGAACCAGCTTGCTTCCTTCTTAAAGGTTTAACAAAATAATTATAGGTTCAACTCTAAATACTAACCATCCTACGTCTGTGATCAGTGTAATTTATGAGGGGAAGGGGAGGACAGAAAGAAACCGTTCAGGTTTTTGTTTCTAAATAGTGTTTGTTGTAAGCTGTTTCAAGGTTGATAATGTTAGATGTAGTCTTGTGAAGGAAGGCTAAAGGTGTTTTGACAAATACCCTTTATCAGATGGCTAGCACCACCACATCAAGAGAAAGCAGTTTCTGGCTAAAAAGGATTAATTAATCTCTTCAAGAGAGCAACATTACAGACATTTTCATTAAAAAGTTCAGCTGCTCATTGAAAAGATGCACACAATGAATCCATATATTTTATTGTACTATATAGCTTTTAATTAGATCTTCATTAAGTGCCAAAAAAGGCTCTCTAATTAGCTACATTTTCTTACTTCCACTACTAAAATTCAACATTAGGGCAAACTGTATGTTACTTTATTTCCGATCCAACTAGAAAGCACTACAAAACAAATCACTGTTAATCAGTCTAGGTTTAATTTAGTGTCACTGTTATTATTCAAATATTCCCTAAAAATGAAAGGTTTTATATGACCTGCCATTACACTTTATTCTACAGGACCATAACGATGGATTATAACCTAAAGTTATGCGAGGTTGTTTAATTCCAATGTTTGTCTAGCTCTCAGCTGAAGGGAACATATTCATATGAACAGAGAATGGACAGCAATTAAATACCGTGACTTCTGTACACACCGACTACAGTAGATGATCATAGCCATGACAAGGGCTGTTGGTTACCTGCACCTCACAGATGGTTTGATCAGTCCTATGAGGTTCAAATTAGACAAGCCTCAAGGATGTTGCAGGTTCCATTCTTTTGCAGTTGCAAAAGTCTCCTGCACAAATTCTTAAAGCATCTAGTAGAAACACACTTGAAGCTTAGAACACGTACAGGGTACTGGTACAGGGTATTCCAAGAATCAGCAGACCTCTAGAGGAGTGGTTCCCAACTTCTTCTCTGCTGTAGCACAGCTTGATACCTTTGATTATTTTGAGGCACACCACCACATAGTTTCCAAATGACCTCATGAATATTCATGAGCCAATCCAAAACTCTTGAGTAGTTTTTCAGAAAATTCTGTGGCACACTTGCTCAGGCCTGATGGCACACCCGTGGACCATGGTACACTTGTTGGCAAACACTGCTCTAGAGTTCACAATACTGCTCAACAAAAGAGTTCATGATCTTGCCTATTGAGTAAGGAGAAAAACCTTTGTATGAAAGGTTTGAGGGGAATCAGTGATTCATAGTGATGGTCAGTTTATGGGTAGAAGTGGATTAATGAAGCATGTGAAATAACCTTTGAAACCCTGAGAGAGAGCCTTTGAATCCATCTACGGAACAGCCATAAACCAGTATCAGACACTTCTGTTTGATCTTAGAGAGTCATTCAGCTTATGAACAGCCTTATCCGCTTAGGGTCAAAGCAAGCTCTAGTACTATTGTTCTGCAGTGTGATCTGCAACAGAGATCACATTGCAGAAGGGGCACTGTTTACTTCTGAATAAATCCTTGAACAACTTATTCCCTTATGCCCCTTAGCCCAAGAGTCAAAGTGTGTCAACAGTATTGTTTCCTGACAGACTGAATTAGTTTGAGAGTGGGCCAGTTTCCACATAGCAAAGATGTACATTTCTGCTTTAAATAATCTAGAGATGTGCTATGTTGTATGAAGGTCCTATAGAAGTAGTGTAGGAAGGCTTCTGGAGAGGAAGATCTCCCTTGGGGTCTGCAACTGAAGCTCCAGAATGCCAGTTTAGTTATATATCTCTTCTCATGCAGCATTAGATGCAATTCTCCAGAATAATTCTTGCTAATGTTGCTTTTCAGTGACACTAATTACATATTTAATTACTGTATTAAATTTAAAAAGACATATTGCTACATTAACA
The DNA here is from genome assembly GCA_007922195.1 of Podocnemis expansa. NCBI lineage: Eukaryota > Metazoa > Chordata > Testudines > Podocnemididae > Podocnemis > Podocnemis expansa. The sequence continues at coordinate 16,638,303 of ML682006.1, read as the reverse complement.
GCGACTAGGTGTGTCTGAGCCTAAGAAATGCTGCCCATCTGCTACTCCTATTACATTTAGTCAAGGGCTTGGATTTGAAGCACATATATAGTAAAGGTGATGGGTAAGCTATAATGTCAACTCTTTAGATGGCAAACTAGATACTGATGTGATTAAAAAAATCTTGTAAATATGCCCATAATTGAGCTGAACTCGACTTGCTGAGATTTTATAAAAAATACCCCACACGTAAGTATTTTTGTTGTTGTTGTTGTTGATTAAAGCATTGAGCTAGCTACATATACATATGCCTATTGTCAGGACTGGGTCACAGTTTTAGGTAGGATACATGCAATTGTTTCCACAACTTAATGGTCTTTTTGTTTTAAACCCACTTCCACAAGTAACACACTCCCACATATATCAGAAAGATCAATTCTGTTTAATCATTTTCACTGTATCTCTACGAACTGGAAGCCTGTCACAGTTTAGTTAAAAAGATTACTGTTAATGCACTTGCCAGCATATGTAGGGCAGCCACACATCTATTTTTATTTGTACTAACTATGCTAATCCTCAGTGGGATATAATGACTGCAACAAATATTCACAGAAGATGATTTTGCTGTGGGTATTAAGCACAAAAAGTGAGCATGGATCCCATACACCTAAAATGTAAACTCATTCATTTAAAAGAATGTTGAATTTTCAATAGGTAAAAATATTACTTGCTGCCTTTAGTAAAATGAAACAACAAAAAGAACATTGTATTAAATACAAAAGACCATAGTGGTTTTATAGACACAAGCTGCATTCAGGGGAAGTGTCAGCAGGACATTGCTTAGTGGGAGCTTGCAGCCACAATACCTCCTGGAGTCCTGGTAACAGCAGCTTCTCCTCCCTTTTTTGAAAGCATGTAGCACATATTCTGTCCTAAATAGGATCTCCTGTGCTGATCAATAGAGAAAATGGAGCAGGGTGTCACTATATGTCTCTGCCCCATTAGACGAGTCTTACACCACTTTGAAATAACTACCATGCCACTGGCACAAGGCTAGATTCTTTGCACTCTTTTGGCACACGTGCTGGAAGCACGCTCAATCCTTGGATGCCAGTGCAGTTTTCTTGTGTTCCCTCATCACTCTTGTGCACCGACGCAGGAGCAAACATAATCTTGCTGAGGTAAATCAGAGGGGAGGGATTAAACAAACAAACAAATACAATGAATTAAATTCTCTGCTCCAATTGGAAGTTTGAAAATTAAGATAAAAAGCTTTGGACACATTTGGGCACCTAACTTACCTGCAACCTTAGGCATTCAAGTTTGAGATTCTGGTCTATGATTTTTACAATTATGTCAATCAGATAAATGAACAAAACTGCAATTCTCCTTACATTTCAGTTGCAAGACTTAATGCCATCTTCCAAAATCCAGACTACTTGACTAAGATTCCCAGCCATCACAGAAGTAAGCTTTTGTTTTTGTTTTCTAGCATTAACTATTGTATTTTATACCTAACATCTTTATTGATTTAGAAAATTGAACATCTGCTTATAAACAGTATTTTAATTTCCCCTGATGAATTAGTAATACTTAGTTTATCCCTCACGAGTATAAAATGGTTTCCAGGTCTAAAAATTAGAAGAATAGTGAAGATTATTTAAAGAGTAGGCTTTTTTTAAACAAACATGTCACAACTCAGTAGAATTGCCTTTTCCCCTTTTCCATGTTTCTTGTACAATAAATACCAACTAGATACCAAGGTTTTCCTTTGCAGGCTGCAAAAGCTGCTTCCGTGTGGAAGAGGGAAGGAAGGAGGTAAGAAGCACGCCTTTGTTTGATAGGGGAGGTGTCATGCAGGGTGGGCAGAAGGAGCAGGGCAGCCCTGAAGGATCTGCTTTAACACAGGTCCTAACGCCCTCCTCTTAAGAGCAAGGGGGCTGGAAATTGCAGGCTGTTGCGTGTTTATCCTAGAGCCCTGGTGGTGTCTCCCCTCATCCGCCCCCGTGCAGAACAGCAGTGTTATACTGAATTTTTATTATTACACTAAAGGAAATACACAGCTTAAAACCCAAAACAACCAAACCCACAGCAGAGAGTCTTAGAGCCTGGACTCACAGCCCAGACCTGAGCCCAAGTGAGGAAACCTCTTTTTAGCTTTGTAGTGTGGTCAGTTGACCTGCACTTTGAGACTCACTGCTGTGAGGATGGGTTTGTTTGGGTTTTTCCCCCTATGTAGCCTTAGCCTAAAACGGTGGGTTTCTGAGAGATGCTGAAAGCCCAACTCCCCTTGACTGAAATAGGAGTTGAGGAAACTCAGCTTATTGCAGAATCAGACCCTTAACATGGAATGGTCTTCAGTGCAAGTTGTGAATATTGAGCTCCTGACAGGATTAGGTCTAGGCCTGGGACTGAGACGCACGAACTCAGGAGCTGTAACAGCTTCTAACACAGATTCTTTATGGGTGCCTAAACAAAAGTCCCTTAACATCTCTGCTTCTGCTTTCTCACTTCTAAACCGATGACGGGAATGTAACTTCCCATATGGTTGGTTGATCAGGATTAAATAAAATAGAATTTTCACTTGCAGATAAAAAGTGCACTTTTAATGAGCATTATTATGAGGGCATGCGTGTGCCAACTGACCATGTGATGTCTATTTTCCTACATCAGATCTCTTAATCTGACAAGGAAAAAGAAAATCTTGCAATGAAAAGACAGCATCTCTTCCTGTCACTCAGACCTATCAAAGATAAATACTTAACAACCCTTTGTCCACTGAAATAGATGAAAAGAAACCATGCATTTAACAGTTTTATTTAAGTAACAACAGTGTTCAACACATTTATGACTGTGGGGCCAGAAATCATATCGTTAGAACAATTCTTGCATTATCGAGTGCTCATGGCAGATCTAGAACTATTTTTATTAAAGGTGAATGTACTGAATATATTTGCCAAAAAATATTTTTAATCTTTGTGCACTTATGGATGATTAAGAACATACGAGGTAAGCATGCTTAGCATTCCATTCAGCCAGTGGTGTTCCAGCTGCAATCCTAAAATGAAATATGCCCCCAAATACTGTGAGACAAGGTGGGTGAGGTAATGTCTTCTACTGAAGCAACTTCAGTTGATAAGTGAGACAAGCTTTGGAGCCACACAGATCTATTCAGGTCTTCTTCAAGCTCTCTGTGACTTGAAAACTTGTCTCAACCAACTTCTCTCTCTCTCTGTCTGGCATGGCTACAACACTCCAAATCCTGTGACATTCTTCCTTGCAGAAGGGTGTCTTATGCCTTAAGGACAGGGAATATATGGCTGTTTGTGTCTGTGGGTTTTGGCAGTCTACATCCCTGAAAATCAGCCCTTAATGTCTTGTTTCTTCTCCAGCTGCATCCAAAGCAGATTCAAAGGGATTCACTGTTGCTCTGGACCTTGTGCATTCTGATTTGGCAGTGTTATGGTCACTTTGAACTGGTGTGAACAACAGCTTAAAGTGTCGGGCAACCGTGAACTGGGCCTTGAGTTCTCTGACCTGATCCCTACCTTAAATTGCCCCTTGTGTACCCTAAAAGCATACTCCCCAGGGACTCCATTTTACACTCTCTCTCTTTTTCAGGGGTTCTCCTCTGCAAGACACACCCTATAAATAAGTGTAGAGGGCACCCAAAAGGCTGCAGCTAACACTGAGCATGGGAGGGTTTCCCAGAGTGCTGGTGTGCCTACAAGCTCCTCAGAGGAGTGAGTGATCAGAGATACTATAGGGGGTGGCCAAGCCCTGTTTCCCTCTCAGCACCTGCTGCTGGAGGAAAGGGTGCACCACAGTTTTAAAATATAAAAGTGCTGCTTCTCAAGTAAGTGAGCAAAATGTTCTAAGTAAGCAAAATGGTCTTCAGTTACCAAAACTGAGGCACTATGCTTCAAGCCCCTTCTCCCCATCTCTTTAGTTTGCATCTAGCTTTAGAAGCTAGAATGAAATCTCTGCACCCTAGTGAGAATTCCAGTAAATTTTCATTTCCATCTCTCAGCTGGCCTTTGGTTTCCATTGGTGGCCTAGTAGCCCCATTAGTTGGTTGCAAAAACCTTGTTGGCTCAGCTGGAACTAGGTGATATTGATCAAACTTCATTTCCAGTATGATACGCTTCTGGGTGCCATTTTGATACCAAAAGCAACTATTACAATTGCATCAAAATAACCAGATTAATGTGCATACAGATAGCACGAAAAGCCACAAACAAATCTTATTTATTCACATACCCTCTTAACCAAAAGTCACTTGTGACTTGTTAGCTGTATTAGAACCTACAACACTGAGATGGAAATTTCATTTAAAATATTGAAAAATTCTCTGTATGATTAATTTTTATCTTTACCTTTCTGTTGACTGTATGAGTCAAGATGATGTGTGTAAATCTTCAGGCCAAGTTCCAAAGTTATCTTTTCATTGTATACTGTATACAAATCTATGCTAGTATTCTTGCTTTGGCTATTTATTTAACTGTCTTAATCCAGATTGAAATTTAGGATTTCCAGTTTTAGGTTAAGCAACTGATTTCAATTTTTTTTCTTGCTACCATGCAATGATTTTCTTTTTTAAACAGCTGCCTAATAGGTGTCTTCATTAAGACAGCTTCCTTCCCTCACTTTTCCCCATATGTGTAAAGTTTCTTAGTACTTACTGAGGCATATTTGTTTTCTGATTTGTCTTCTACAAAGCCAATTCGGCATGGTGTCCTCTGATTCTGTAGCCAGTAGTCAGCTGAGTCTAGCAGACTGTTGCTGCAGAGAACCTGTGAAAATAGATGCACTTAGTTCTAATTTGCTTGAAATAACGGTCTGGATTTGCATCTTTTGACATTAATAGGAATATTGCTAGTGAGTTTCATTTTGAATAATACCCTGACTTTTGTTCCCTTTGAAAAATATATACTTAACCAAAATGAGATTACAGAAATTTACATCTCTGGGAGAGGTGTCTCATGTTCACTTCCTAAGTGAAAGGCCTTAAAAGGCATTTGAATGTATTTTTTGACTATCAAACACACATTTTTACTGGAATATACGGATGGGTATGTGTGGCACAGGGAGGGTCTCTTCCCTTAAAACCGGTGGACATGAACTGCAACAAATTCATATGGCAAAAAGATCGATATAGGGAAGGAACATACTATTTTAATTTTACTGGCAGTCTCAGGGCTGGAGGTTGCCAATGGCATGAGTCTTTTTTGTTTATTTAACATGTCATTTTCATATCTGAGTGCTGCCTTAAGAAACTGGACATAGTTAAGCATAATTTGTAGCCAGTACTGAACTCACTCCTACTTCCATTGAAATCAGAGATCGTTTTGCCACTGACTTCAATGAGGCTAAGAGTTCACCTTATGAATTCAATACTGCGGGTCTTGCTGAGACCCAGGCCCCCTATTAGAAGTTCTAGTGAAGTAAAGACCACATGACTGGGCCTCTTCCGCATGTCTTTGCCCATCACTGAAGGCTACTTAGCGTCTGTGTAGACCAGAAAGAGTCAAAGTCAGTCTTACAAGATGGGTGGTACTGCTGCTAGAATTTATTTAATTCCTCATGTTGCTGTTCCTGCGCAAATGGGGAACACAATGTCCAATAGAACCAAATGATCCTTTTGATAAAGAAATCTCCAATATATCATGTATTTTCATTACTAGAACAGATTTGCAAGCTGTTGTATTTGCATAACAAAAGGGTATTTTCTCTTTGAATGTGGCATGACATATTTTATTGAAATGTCTCAAATTGTTAAGACTGAAATTGTTTTGAAACTGTGACTCACATTACACATGCTGATTGTGCCAAAGAGTTGTACCAATGTGGGTTTAGGAATAAGAATGATCTCAGTTGCCTTACAGTTAGTGTAGGCCAGAACAGCTATATCTGAAAATAGGAGGACTGATACTACAGTAAGCTTACAGGACAGCTGCATAAAGTGTCAAACACAAACAGAGAGAGGTGGCTGAGAACATGCAGTATCTCCAGTTACCATTCTGCTTGCAGGGTACAGAGCAAACCACATGACACAAGCTCTATCTAGGGAGAAAGGATGGTCCTGCAGCATGGGTGAAAGTGTGAGGTGCAGGAGACCTGAACTCAATTCCTTGCTTTGCCATAGGAAGTTTGTTATCTTGGTCATGTCAATTAGTCACTCTGTGTCTCAGTTCCCCATCTTTAAAATTGGAAAATGGCATTTTCCTGCCACCTAGAAGTGTGGGGAGAATAAATACATTGAAGATTGGGAGGCACTCCCATCCTGCAGTAACAGAAACTAGAGAAGTACTTTGGCTAGATCGATCTCATGCTAGAGATACTGCAGTGTTTATACATACAATGTTTAAGAGAGCTTCCTGGCAACACAATACAACTCAAGTGTTTGGACAACTATTTTAAGCATTTGTTATACATGGATACTTCAGATTTTTATAGCTGAAATATAGGAGAAGACACATACAAAATAACAACATTCATTAGAAAAAACACAAAGATACCCTGCGTGCTGGAGAACAGTCTCATGACAATTTTTCAGATGTTTGTCAGCTATGCACAGACCATACCATATGCCGTATGGCTTCATTTCTCCTACAGCACAGGAGGTTGGTGGTGGGGGTCTATATGTGCAACTCCTGTTATGGCTATTTTAAATAGGGAAGAGTTTCTGAGAAACTGAATGAGTTATTCTTTTGTCCATGCTTTAAATGAGGAAACCTAGCAAATAACCATGGGAGAGGTGGGAGCCTTTTCAATTACCTTTAAAAATGAGGCTGCATTGTCATACAGGCCAATATACTCACTCAAAACACACAGCCCAGGTGGATGTGGGATGAGCCCTGGTCTACACAATGGTGTGATTTCAGCAGCAATTGGAAAGAGATATGCAAAGTACTGAAAATACCTTGGGTATGTCCACATGAAGGTTTTAAATCCAAATAACGCTGGTTATTTTGATTTAAAAAAAGCTTTGGTCCACACAACATTTTCTTGTTTGGAAGTGACGAGCTCCGTCATATTGAAAACAAGGAAAGTTAGATCAATTCAAGAAAACCTAGTTTCAAATCAAAACAAAGCTGGGATCACAACCGTTATATCGAAATAACACAATATGGACGTGTTATTTTGATTTAACAGTTGTTTTGATTTAATACTTTTGCCCTTCTCCTTCCCCGGGTGCCTTTCTTTATTCACATATTGGGTGGGGGCATGGCCCTTCTAGGGGCCATCTTGCCACATCTCTTATGGCACCCTTCTCCAAAAATGAACTAACACATTTTATCCCTGGACATGCTAGCTCGATTTGACTTTCTGGTGTGGACCTGTTAAATCAATGTAACTTAAATTGATTTAATGATTTTTATAGTGACTTTATTAAATCAATTTCAGTTTAATCAATTTAACTGTCTGTGTGGACACAGCCCTTGTGTATCTCCCTCCAATTGCTCATCATGTGTCTTCAGTAGGCTGAGTTGGAGGGAAACACCTTTTCTCCAACTTGGCGCTATACTCCTTGCTGTGGTGGTCTTACTCGACTTCCTGATCAACTGAACAGGTCTTCACAGACCCACTCAGTCGATTGGGTAAATGGATCTGATAGTGGTAAATTCGCCGCTGTCAGAGAAGGCAAGCACTAAGGTACCTATGCACCCTTCAGATTTGCGGTTGGTGCTTGTACTGCTAGTGCTGCTCTACAAGATGGAACCATCAATTGTCCTGGTGGCATGAGCTGTGGGAACACTCCTCTCATCCCTAGCTTCACACCTACAATGGTGCTTGTGAGAAGCCAGAGTACAGCTCTCTACAGCAGCCTTGCACATTGCTTGCACCCCAGGAGTTTTCCTCAGCTGGATGAGGTCCTTTCTCATTCTCTTGCAACAGAATGTAGGGGGCACAGCGTGGGAAGAATCCTTTACATAGAAAATGCCTATATTAGAGCATGCATGCAATTGCCTGCAACCTGGTACATCTTCCCAGCTGAAAATATCTGCGTGGAACAGGGTGATTTGGCCTTAATACTTTAAAAAGGATTAGCCAATTTGCAGGAATAAGAATAGCAACAACAGTGACACTAGTGATAACCACCTTGTTTGCTTAATCATCTTCACCCTGTAGGGATAGCAGAAAGCATATCTGTGAAATGGATTTTTTTTCATTTTGATTTCTGACAAGTCTTGCCTGATATGCACTAACTCTTGTTTATGGAACAATAATGAGCTATATTTTAAAGCCATACATTTACTATCATTTTTGAAGTCATCAGAATAGAAGTATCTTGCTTTATCACTGTGCTGGGATAAAATTATAAAACAGTGTTTGACTTTCAGTCTTATTGTGTATGCACCTTGTGAATCCTGATGTAATAAATACACTTTCAATGGGAAACAGATGTTATTTTTGAGCTCTTTTGTCTAGCTTTTATATGGATGTCCCAGTAAAGACAAAAAGAAGGTATTAGGCAGCTACCGTATTATTGGACATGAAGAGCATGTTGTATGTTTGTCTGCAAAAAGTGACTCGAGAGAGATGTTAGTTCAAAGGTAAGAGTCTTCTCTGTGATGCACTATGCATATCTGTATTACAAATCCACCAATAATTCCATTATAAAAATTACTTGGTGACAGGCAATTCCAGATGATGCTCCACTGACAAGCTATGTGCAACATTCACTGAGCAGCAGCTAGAGGGTTGTCTCCATGTAGGTTGAGAGGTTTTTAGGAACATGCTTTGCTTTAGTAAAATCCTCCCCCTCCTCCATATGTGTGATGGTTCCTGGCATGCTTCCCATGTGTCTCCAATGGCCCCACCGAGGTATTATGGGGCTCCGTGATGCCACACTCCCAAATCTTCCTGTGGCCTATATTATGTACTTGCTAGCAAGCAGGCAGCATGTTTCACCCATGTGGTGCCTCAGTGACGTTGAGGGGTGGAGGGTCACCAGAAGGTGCTGTCCACCGAGCAGGCCAGTCCTCCGCTCCATTGACTTGTTTGAGTCAAGGGTAGATAGAACGGAGGAATGAACAATCACTTCTTATAACGAGACTCTGAGGGCCTAATTCAGTCCTTCATGGGAGCAAGTGCAGCTCCACTAAGACTGACTGCTTATCATAATTCACTTCCATTTTATCTGAGAGTATTACTCTTCCTTGTGCTGAGTGCTGTATGGTATGGCTATCACATGGTCACTACCTCAAGGATCTGTGAGTTCCCCCAGCTTCAAAGTGTCTGATGAAGTGGGATTTTCTCCCATGAAAGCTCATGTGATAAATGAATATCTTGGTCTATAAAAGTTCCCCAGGACTCCTTGTTTGTTTTACTTTAAGGGTGTCACATTTTAGAGTGGATGATACACTTAAGACCTTCTGAGACTGATTTGCCACTGCTTTGCCACTGCTTTCCTTGCTCTCTGGATTGTTAATTGCATATACATGGCTCATGCCTAATAGGAGTAAAATGTGCCTGTTTTAAATTTTGGTAACAGTCTGTCCCCTTCACACAGCTGGAAACGATTACACAAGACATATGGCACTGAGGAGTCCAGTTTGGGGACTGTACAGACTTTAGAAGAGTACAGACTGCTCCTCCAACATGCAAAGGCTGATTTTATATCTGCCTGTGAATCCACAGTTCAGTTACTATTCCAGGGGGAATAGTGTGCCAAAAAAATTAAAATTCTATGCATATTTTAAAATTCTTCAAATTTTGTCAAAATAACACAGTATAGTCCCACCATTTTCTATTTTTTAGTAATTTATTTAAAAATCCCTGTCAGCAAGTACAACAAAAATAATTCAGGAAATAGCTCTTGGCAGTTAGATTCCTTAGCAGGCATATTAGCACATCTATATGGTGCCACAGCAAGCAAGAGGGATATAACTTTGCATGCACACCCACCCTTGCCCCTCCCCTCAACTCAGGTGTGGGGCACATAAGCTCAACTTGTCAGGAACTAAGTATGGAAGGGCTTAGAGTAGGGGGAATCCAGTTATGGGGTGAGAAGGTTCTGTGTGAGGGTGGCTTGATGGGAGGTCTGATTCCAGCTGAGGACCTAGATGCACAGTGGCTCATCAGGCGGCCTGAGTCTAGGGGGAATGGGACTCTGCAGGATGGGGGTCCAGATAAAGGTTGTAGAGGCTCACTGAGTGGGGTCTGAGTGCTGAGAGAGTGGGGTTTGGTGTATTGGGGGTCTGGGTGCAACTGACTGGGGCTCAGTGAGATGGGGATCCAGGTACAGAAAGCTTAGTGGAGTGGTTCAGGTGCAGGGTGGTTGGGGGTTCAAATTCAGGGGGCTCAGTGGAGGGGGTGGTTGTTTGACGATGGGAGTTTGGATGCAGGGGGATGGGGCTTGGCAAGGAGTCTAGGTGTGTAAGGGGTCCAGACACATAGTGGTTGGGCAGATAGGGAGACAGTTTGCTGTACAGTGATCCCTCTTCTCACCCTGGGGAGGGATGGGGCAGAAATTGGTGGGGGGAGGAGGATCAAAGTTTTCTGCAGCTGGGGGAAGTTCCTGGTCACCATGTACAGGGGAAGAGGAAGTCTTTCCCTGACCCCCTCCACCTAAGGAGTAGCAGCTGGAGCCTGGCACACAGTATCACGGGCAGGAGCATTCCCAGAGCTCACCCCCTCTAGCTTGGAGTGCACCATGATAGTGATAAGGAGAGAGAAAGCCCAGACTACTTCCCTGGAGGAGTGATCCACATCACCCTCTGCTGCTTCCAATGCCTGAAACAAACATGTCCTCACCTTCACCACTTCCCAGGAGAGGTGCAATCAATCACTTTTTTTGCAGTGAAAAAGCAAAATCTGTGAGGGACATGAATTCTATATTGGATAATGATGCAGAATTCCTCCAGTAGTAAGTTACAAGATGTAACTAGAAAAAGAGTGAAGAGCTAAGCAATGCAAAGAAAAAGAACTTGTTAGTCTGCTTAGAAGCCAGAACTACAATTCAGTGGCAGAAAGTGAGAATTCATTACATCAAAATATTTACTGAGAACAGCAAATCATAAGATGAACCCAGATCATCTTCCTACGGGACAAACCATAAGAGGTAACTAAAGGAAAACTGTGTGAAGATCCATTTACAAAGCCAGGCTACCACTGGCTATCCGCCTCTGAAGCTTCAGAGGGAAGGCAGAAGCCTACTTATGACTATACAGTGACTGGACCTTTAACCTTTACTACCATAAGCCAGCAGCCATAACACTGAGCCAGGCAGCCAGCTAACATAGTGCCTATCTGTATTATCTTCCACCTAAATGCTCATACAGAAATCCAGGAGCAGACAATAGATAGTGCCATGAAGTAGTCTGCCTCCAGCAAGGCCTTTTGTCTACAGACATCTATGGGGCCATATAGTGTGGGATGATACCTTGGAAGCATTGGCCCCTCTCCCTACCATGCAGAAAGGGGGAAAACCTAGCATGTGGAGGAGACTCTCCACATGCTAATCTCTGGGAGACTGTTCAGACCAGAATACAGATCAGTGCAAACAACTTCATACCATAATCATGTTCAGTTGAAAGAAAGTTTCTGTCCCCAGAACCTCTAACTGTTCTCTTCATTTTAAAACTTTCACTACTGCTGATCTTGAAGTGTTGGTAATATAAAATAATCCAAGTGAACTCTCTGGTCTTGCTAAAAATGACAAATAGCTGGGAAAAGGGCATCATCTTTAGCCATAAATTACTGAGCAAAATCCAAAGCAAAGTCAACCATGTGCTTTGTGGGGCCACCAGAAATTCCAGCAATTAATGGATATGTGCATGCTGCAATTAAATACCTACAGCTGGCCTACATCAAATGACTTGGAGTCTTAGGCTTGGGCTACTGGGCTGTAAGACAGCAGTACAGATGGTCCGGCTTATTTGGAGCTCAAGCTCCAGGAACTCCTGAGGAGGGAAGGTCCCAGACCTTGGGATCCTGCCCAAGCTTGAACATTTACACAGCAGTTTTGGTGCCATACAGTCCAAACCCCATCAGTTCAAGTCAGCTGACGTGGGCCAGCCCCAGGTGTTTAATTGCAATATACACATCTGATCTCCTGCTCCTATTTTCTAAGCTTTTTTTTCCAAGAACAAATTTTAAAACAATGTATTTAATAAGCTGTAAATCTCTTCCATTTCCAGACCTTGTCTTCAGAAGCTAAAGTTCTAACTCCTGTCTGAGATACTCTCCTGTGCATCTGAGATTGCTTCTCTGAGCTTAAACATATCTGCAAGCAGTAAGGCGACACACTTCACCATAAATTTAAAGAAAATTTGAAAAGAGAATTCAGTTTTGGATTTAGTCACTTTGAGTCTTTCATCCCCAGAATTCAGCCTCTCTTTCAGAACCTAGGGGTCAAGGTGAGGTACTTGAAGTCAGAAGGCACACGTTCTATTCCTGGCCCTGCCTTAGACTTGCTGGGTGACTTTGGGCAGATTGTTTCATCTTTTCATACTTTAGCATCCCAATTTCTATATGCATAAGCAATCTGTAGTTTATGGAAGAAAAGTGCTGGATAAGATCTAGTCTTATTCTACTGCAGCAGCCATCATTCCCTGACCTGCCTTCTAGGAAGGTTCTAATTAGGGCTCGTCCATCCCTGCTCATCTCGGGGGGGAAAATAAATTCCCGGCATGTAGCGTCTCTCTTTTATAGACAAAATAATTGTGACCTCTGGCAACATTTATGAACTTAATAGCCTAAAAGAGCAAGCGGAGGATCTTCAACTTCACTCATACCCAGTCCTCTTCCAGCGAGTCACCACATGTCCCTTGCAGCCCCTATGCTGTTTTGGGGAACTCTGTTTTAAGTGAAAGCACGTTTGATAGTATTTAAAGTGCCTGAATGAATGCTGGAAAAGGTCACATGCATTAAACCTGAGGGCATGGGCAGGATGGCTCATGATGAGTTGATACCTCAGATGTCTATTGAACTTCTCTATTCAAAGAGTCTATCCAAGTACATTCAACTTGCTTGTTTTTAATAATTCTTTCCATGACAGAGTTTGAAGATGAGGATTTGTGATGAGATGTCTGCCCCACACCAGGCAGAGTAGGTTATTAAGACTATTAATAGACTGCACCTGTGGAAGAGCCAAATGAAGCCCAGCTGGGCTGGGGGCAGGCTAAGTCTGTATAAACCCAGCAAGTGGAAGACAGATGAAGACTATAGGCAAGGTTATTTTTGGTGGTGTGGTGTGTTTTTTTTTTTTGTTTTTTTTTTTGAGATTAAGGAATGGTGTTTAGGTACAGACCCTAGTGGGAAGCTTCAAGAAAGGAGTAGTTAATAGCTACCTGTGAGGAGGAAGTTTTGGTCAATTAGCCTGGGTGGGCAGAAAACAGAGAAGGGAATTAGAAAGGAAGCTAAAGAAATAGCAAGGGGGTCTGGGAGCAAGCAGAGTGTAGCTGCTAAATACATGGTTCCTGAGCTGGAACCTGGAGTAGTAGGCAGGTCCTGGTTTCTCTCCTAGGTCCTGGGATAGTGGCCTAGGATGTGGCCTGGGAGCAGAAGACTAGAACAGCATGTGGACAGATGACTTAGTGGGCTTTTTTTTTTTTTTTTGATGCTCCAAAAGGGGAAAAACAATAATAACCTGGCTGGAGGGAGCTCTGTGACTTCTGAAGAGTAAGGAGGGAGGCACCTGATCTGCACAAAGAATCCCCAAAAGCAGCCACGAGGAGGCCCTGAATGGTGAGTGAACTCTATGACTGGGCAGAAAGCAGCTACAGTACTATCACCTGGGCAGCTGGTTTGTTAGCAAGCTTGCTGGTTATCAGCTAACAGTGAGAAAGGAATGATCTTAGCTGGCCAGATTCTGCCCTTGGAGATGCACAGCTCCCATTGCTGTGAACTGTAACAGTATGCATATATGTGAGTGCAGACTTTAATCTGGGCTTTGGAAGTGCAAAGAAGGGTACAATGTGTATCTGCTTTCTCACCTCTAGAGCAAATGAGAGAGAACTTCTCCCATTGGCGATCTCAGGCCGCCTCCTACAGCTATGGTGAGAGCATTAGGATTGCTTGAGTACAAGGGAGAGAGGCTGGCTAGAATAAAGCTGTAGGTGAAATACTGATAAATGTCTTGAGGCTGTCTCAAGTTTGAAGTGGCTCTTGATGCCAGCTGGTGTCCCTTACAAATGGCATTTTCAGTACTGAGACTTCTTATTGGATTCTTTCCCTTTGCTTTTGTCTACTCTGTTCCCTTTAGTTTCATTGGTTTGCTTTTGCTTTGTTGTATAATGCGTATGGCAGGGGTCTGCAACCCAAAAGATGAGTTGCTTTTAAAAATCATTTTGATAACTGAGTGTTTTGACAGCCACAATGGATGCCACCTCCTGGCAGTGGCTGGGGGAGCCCAGAGCCAGGGGCAGGACATGTGCAGGATCCCCCAGTGGCTGGGGAAGCCTGGAGCCAAGTGCTACAAGGGAACATCCCAAAGCATCCAGTTCATAGGCCCAGCCAATCTCTACTTGGTACAGCAGCTGGGGAGGGGGGTAAAGATGGCTTAAAGATAATCCTGCCTTTCCCCCCCCCCCCCCCGATTCTTAAGACATGAGATATGCACTGGGGCCTCAAGTGGTTTTGAGAGCAGCCTCATGGATGTTTTAAACTCTTATTTTGGGATCAGTCCTCTTACAGGCATGTTCCAGCAGTTGAGTACTGCTAAGATGCAGCAGCATTCTGGCTATACCACTAACACAGCTGTTACAGCCTGGATCTGGTGGGCTTATAGCCCATTTGTTGCTACCCTGAATCAGTAAATGTCCATTTTATGTGTAAACCATGCGTGCTTGGTGTGGCACTCTGTTCTCTTCTAGTTAGTGCAGCTAGAGATTGATGAGCCTGCTACAGCTCTAGCTAAGAGAGCAGGGTCTCTTTAACTCAGGCAGTAGCAGACTTGTGCATTAAGCTCCAAAGGTCCCACGTTTGATCCCTGTCAGTCATGACTGGGGTCTATCAGCATTATGTATTGTGGCTTGTCACTTCTTGAATAGATGGTACAGTTCAAATGTGTTGCCATTAAAAAGTGACTTTAATACCTTCTCCATAAGAAAAAGCTATTGTTGGAAGTACCACTAGCCCAGTTCATCCTGTCTCTCTCTTCCCAAATCCAAGTAAAATGGGGAAATTTAAGCATGGAAGGGGGCCCAGCCATTTTGATGGCATCTCCCCCTTAGTCCAGACAGACTTGGAAGCCTCTCCAGGGTTAATTCTGAGGAAAGGAGTGAATCTGGGGAGGCTAGGGGAAGGAATAGGTCCATTGTTCCTTCTGCAATTGAGTAGCGAAGAGTGAAGAAGTGTTGTATCTTCCCAGGAGATCAAGGAACTAAGGGTCTGAGTAGAGACACAGGAGGTCTCTGATCTCCAGATCTGGGCAGGGTGCTGTTGGAGTCTGCAGGCAAAAGGAAGTTACTACAGACTCTTCCTTGTGGTGGGGGCAAACTCTATGCCATTGGAAAATGATATAGGCTGGGGACATTCTGTTCCAGGATCCCTATGTATATCATCCCCTTTCCACTTTTTCTGTGGAAAGGTAAAATCTGAGCCATTGTGTGGTATCTAAAGGTAATGCTGGTCTATGGTAACTACTCTAGCTATGTACGTATTCTTACCTAGAGATAAAATTAGAAATGCATGAACCATTGGAACTGATAACTAGCAGTCAGTCTATCATATGATGACCTTGTATCTGAAAGGTCACTTTGCCTTCAGTTGCGAGGAATATTGCAGGTTTGACCTATGCTGATGTCCCAAGATGATTACCTCTATTTTAACCATAATACATTTATAAAATACTCTTATAGGTTTGAGAATTTTGTTTAATTTGGGGCTATACTACAGTTCTTGTTATAAATGTGTGGCTAAGAGGATAAGAAATCTCAGCCACTCATGCATGACTTTGCAGGATCAGGTCTTGCATAGCCCACATCTGTATAATTTGGACACATCTGCTCCTCAGACCAGCAATCCCACCTGTATATTTGAATATGTTCATAACTAGTATAATAAACTGCTGTTTCTTCACAAAGTACACTTAGTTGCAAGACAGCAAATTCAAACACTTTAATGAGTAATGGTCACCTGAGTAAGGTGGTTGGTCATTCTATGCTGTCCATTTCAAAATTGGTTCTCCTTGCTCCCAAAGATCTTGTAGACTTCTTCATATTCAAAAGGATTGAACCAAGTTTTGCTAAAGGGTGTCTGATGCACAGCCATAATACTTTGCTGAGGTCAGTGGTGATGCTTCAGACTTACAATAGTGTATGAATAAGTCTGTTTTGTTGCAACATTCCTGTGTGTAACAGCTGCTGTGTATCTGGTACTCGGTGGAAATATCATGCTTTAAATAATTCAGGATGAATCTGCTTCATATGTTAAATGTGAAATTAGCAGTAATTCATATTTCTAAAAAGTTTTCACTTCCATCCAGACTAAACTGTCAATATTACTCTGTTTTGGTGAATCAATAAATCACCCTCTAGCAAGAGTGTAGAATGGAAAAGTTGCTCCTTACCAGAGGGGGGGAAAAACTTCACACAAGTTCAGTGTAACAACTTCCTAATCTGATTTAGATCAGTGGTTCTCCTCCCATAGGGAGGTTACAGCACACAGCTGCAGTCCATGTGACATCCTCAGGGCCATATAAGTAGTATATATATTGTGTGGAGGTGGCCTACATAACACAGATCCATGTATATGACCCACAATAGTAAAAAGGCTCTAATCCAGTAGTTCAGCATATTACATTAATATACAGTAAATGTGTAATAGATGCACCACTAAAAGGCTCTGCTCTAAAAAGACATCTGCATGTTTGTGCCTCATCATCTTGATTGCTTTGGTTAATTACCATTCTTCAAAAAGATGTGAAGTGGTATATGCAGAGTAAGATGAGACAAAAAGGGGCACATCTCTTACATTCATTCAGATTGGTCTGTGAAGTAATAGGCAGTATTCCAAATGTTGCCTAACAGTAGCTGTTTGTGATTAAAAATAGCTTTTCAAACCTGCAAGTGAATCAGCTGGAATGCTTAAATCATAGCCTGCCACCAGGAGAGCAAGGTGGCTCCTATCCAACAGCAATTATACATCTTCATTAAAAATCAGCCTAATGTAACATAAAAGAGAACGTGGGGGACTATCTTCCTATATGCTTTTAGCCACTAGAAAATAACACTGAGGCACCCTGTAACAATTCCTCAAGCATGCCCAAAATGTCTTTCTGCTGGCAAAATGCAGAAGTGAATTGCATGATTGATTGTATAGCTGTACTAGAAGTTGATTACAGTGAAAGTTTTAATTGTAAAACCTGAAAAAGGGTCCACAAATATGGAACAGCTGAGTTATTGGGTGAGGTGTGTGTGATTCCTTTAAAACTTGAGTTAACTTGGTATTGCCTGTGATGGTGCAAGGCTGATCCACCTTGAGTGGTGCCTTCTGTATAGGTACAATTGGTGATGTGACTTTTTTTTTTTTCCCCTTGACTAATCTGCCAGTGTGCCACAACCTGATGTGTGTGAAGCAACTGCCTTTGGGCAGGGGAAAATAGAGAATCATGGGGAACTGGTGTTACTGAACATTTTTTCCCCTCAGTCATCTCAGTGAAATGAGGAACAATATAAGGAATACCTGTTGGGTTCCAGTTACATATAGTTCTTGCTTTGTTTGGGGTTTAGGCTTCTACTAAATACAAGCATATAAACACTTTCCTGAGTAAACAACATTTCTATTCTTTCAAGATCTGTTGTGCCTTTTCGCTACTGCCTCTCTGTCCGAGTGAAATCAGTTGCTCAGGGAAGAGTTGGTAGAACTTTTTTTTGAATTGCTTTTAGACCAAGATCTTCCCAGTTTTCAACAGAAATATTGAGGGTTTTTTTTTTTTGAAATTTTTAGTAGCTTTTTATTTTGAAAGCCAAAAATTCTTTTAGAAAGATTGGGCTTCCCCCACCTCTCAAATTGTGAGAAATCTGAGAAATGAAAATTTTGTTAAATTTCCTGGGGAGATGGCAGTGTGTGTCAAATATCTGGCCTTTTTATGACTAGCTCTAGTACTGTGGGGTGCCCAATTCTCTTGGCTGTTGCAAATGGCAGCAAAATTGGTACAGTGCATCTCCTTCACATCTTCAAAGGCTCTCTGCTAGTGCTCATACCCTCTTCTGCTCCTACACAAGAAATAGCCACAACCTGGCCCCACAGGATGTATTTGTCCCTATGCTGAATACATTTGACTAAATTTGAGATTCTTCAGCTATATATTCTGACAGGGTAAAATAAGCGTACTGGTACATGTAAATGTCAGTTATATCCTCCTCCTAAAATGCAGATACACATTCTCTGCTTCTAGTCTTAACTTACCCTTGATTTGGATAATTAAACACAAACTGTAGCATAAGCTTGCCTCTGACTGTAGCAGTTCCTAGGGGGTCATCTTTGTTACTGCTGCCTCAGAATGTTTGCCCTCCTATGATATCAGACTGATATCCCAACCAAATCAGACACCTGAGTAGGCAAAACAGCTCTGAATCTCTACACAAGAGCCTGACAACCTGTTACAACACAATCCTGAAAGTTCACATGGTCTCTTCTCTGATATTTTTTCCCCCTTCTGGTAAGAAGAAAAAAGTAGAAAACTGCCTAGGTAAGTTATTGCTGATCCTGAACATCTTGTGCCAAATAATTGGCGATCATAGTTATCCAAATCAAACTGCAAAATACCCATACCATTTGGATTTTAATACTAATGCCTCCATATTAACTTTTGTTTTGTGCATAATTTGGGTCTATGCCCCTTTATAAAGGCACAAGCTAAAGCAGAGGTGCACTCTTGGTTACATCTGCCTTGGAAAATAAAATAAGCTTGAAGTTACCTTCTTACATGCTGTGACAGAGCTTCCTGAACTGTCTGTGCCGGTGCCTTGGTGCTCTGAGACTTCATACATCAGTGGGGATTCAAAGCTGCTGAAGAAAGAACAACAAAAATCCTTCCAATGACTCATCTATATAAATATATGAAATGATGCCAAAAATACATTCCTTAAATTGAGCTGTATCTTAACTCAGATTGCATCAACCTCTCTGCACTTTCTCTTTGATGTTATCATTCAGCTGATTATCCCAATTTTCCCCTTTTTTTTGGAGGACTGTCATAAATGAATATGAAATAGCAGCCTGATGCCTTTAAGGACTAGAATTTTAGCACTTAGTCGGACCTAGTTACATTTGTCTCTTTGATAATAGTGTATACTAAAACGTGGCGCTCGCTTTTCTTAAGCGACCGGTTTCAAGCAGTAAATGACATTCTTGCTACATTAACTGAGCTAGACAGCTGTATAAAAGAACTCTTTCATACTATACTTCATCCTCCCTATTACCTGCCTGGGACTTGAAGTGAGTTGAAAAGTAGTCATTAAAAACAAAAGGAACAGCAAGAGTGACTGAACTCAAAACCCAGGGAGCATAGCTCTATAATCGCAGATGAAGCAATGAGAATTGCACACAGACGTGTGTGAGGCTGAACTGTATTTATCCTTCTCATCTGCATATTCCTCTTGTAAAGTCATGCAAACCAGACTTTATTTAGACATGCAGCTGATACCAGTCCTAAACTGTTGCTTTTGGATTGGCTTAATTATTCTTGTGAAACATAAAAACCTCTAAATTAATAGTCTAATCACAGCAAGGTAAATCCAGTTAAATAAGTGTACATCTCCCTTCCAATGCATGACTTCAGAGTTCCTAAAGACACAACACTAAAAACCTAGTTCTGCAGACATTTAGTATCAGGTGTAACTTTTTTATGATGTGTAATGTCCCATTCTACCTGGTTACAAATGTTTGCAGAACTGGGCTCTAAATGATACTTAATACTGAAGTAATGATAAACACGATTTCAGTGTCATATGGCTTCAGATTATCACCTAAGAAATTAAATACAGTTCTCAGTACCTTTTTTAAAAGCTGTGCATCCAATTTCAAATTTAAGGCTAAAATAATACTTGTTAAATGTATCTATTGCATGGAAGTACAGTACAGAAGCAGCAAAGTCACAATATTCTTAAATAATTTGACCCACCTGCTTGATCACTACCCCTGTGATGGGAAAGACTGGCTACTTAAGGGTGCTGTTGCCTCTAGGGGAAAACCATCCCCTCATGTGGCACAGCCCTTGAAGACTTTTGGGAGGCTTTGATGTACACAAAGGCTTAAGAGATACTAGTGGACAGGACCTGAAAGTAAATCCCAGCACTGAAAAGGGACCCGGGCAGCCTCTGGAAGAGTAGAAAGTTGACTAGGACTCAGTGGCTGTGAGCTAGGGCCACTGATGAAGTGAGTATCTTTCTAAAGAGACAATAAATGAGACTTAACAATGGGGATACATATTATGAATTGGTGTTTTCTGGGAAAATTAAGAAGAGCATGAAGAGCTGCTGACTAGAATGCTCTTGTAGGGACACAAGGGGGTGTGTTGGAGGGGCCGTTTTTACCTGTGATATCACCATTTAATGTTCTCAGTTTTCCATACTTTCTTTCCTTGTATAATCTGTGCAAAGGACTAAATCTTTAAACACTCCATCTTTGGTCAACAACATGATTTAATAATCTCATGACCATACGATAGCTAATTAAAGCCACATTTGGACCAGCTACAATGTCCATTCAGATGGTCCCTCTTACATTTCATCATAGCCACATGCACTTGTTTTGCTATGTTTGACTTTTCTCCATTTCTTCAAATGGATAGAGATAGTGTTTTACCCTCACTTTAATTTCCCTATGCTTAATTTTTACTGTCCCTTATTCCCTGGTTCTGTAAAAGAATTTTGGGGTGAAGTGTGGATGAAGATGTTACTAAACCAGGTTTTCTTTGCATGTTTACATAAGCATGTATATGCATATAAAATTAATCTCTTAAATCCTGATTTTTAATCCCCAATTCAGCTAGTTTGTTTGCAGCTGTATTGTTCCTTATGGAACTATACACCATTTTCACAATCTAGAACTAAGGTTCAAGTCAGTCTGATCTTCTGGTACAAGTGCAAGATCCATCTATAGGCTCAGCTTTTTAACTGGGGGATAACTGTGCTGTTAATGTACCACTTCCCACTAGAGGGAGTGGATGCCCAGATAATGTCATTATTCCTTATGTACGTTCTTCTACATGTAAAAGGGCAAACTGGTTGGTTCACTGGCAGCATCTTAAAACCAACTAGCAATAACCAAAGTGAGCATTAACTAAAGAGTTTATCTGACCAGATGTTCTACTTTTCCCACTGTAAAACGTATAGGTGGAAAACTCATCCTGGAGTTGTATTTGTGGCACACTAAACAAATCTGTTTCCTTTGAATATATGATCAGGTCATAATACTATATAGTACATACAACAGCAGTGTTTTCAACCACATATGACAAAAGATCTCCAATATCTTCCAAAAGAGAACACGTTTGATATGTACAAATCTGGAAAGGCTTGTTGGAGCTGTGTTGAGTGAAAAAGAATTCCACTGTCTTATGAACAGTATCAGACCAAATAGGCTATAATGCAGCTTGAAGGTCAAATGACTTGGAGCGCTTGTCATAGCGGCCACCAGAGACTGGTAAAAGCTAAATTCTAAGGTCAGATTCTCAGAAGCTCATAGCTGTGACTCTTGTAAGAGAGGCTACTTGGTGCACAAGAGACGTCACAGGAGATGATCTTACAAGATCTAGCTTCACAACTGGGAGCACTAGAGGATGAACATGAAATTGAAAGTGTTGAGTCCATATTCCTTGTTTCCAGAATTATTGGAGCAGAACACTTATTCCTACATCTTATGCTGTATTGAACTGGCTGCTCATCAGGACTGGTTGGTTGCTGGGAAGGGGCACGGACTTGTGTAAAGGGTGATTAAACATGGAAATTATAACAGAGCAGGTTTGGTGAAAGCTTCATGGAATGCCAAAGCCTAGTTTTCAGTAAACTTGTGGACACTGATTTTACATAAGGGGGGAGAGGGGGAAGAAGGCCACTAACTTTGTCTCTGTACTATTGGACACACTGTATACATCCCTACATGTGCCCCTTCAGTACAGTATGTATATGACACAGGTTTACATTAGCACACACTGAAAATGAGCCCTTGCATGTGATGCTTAGAATTCTTGCATCAAAAAGATCTAGAGCCAAAAAATATAATGCAATCTAAGTAAAATCTGAATTCCTGCAAGTTTTACAACAAAGCTGTAACTCCACCTCTTTCCTGAGGCTCACAAATCTATCACTATGGGGTCAGATTAAGGCTAGCATCTACTCACCTCTCAAAATTCAGAGCTCTTCCCCCCCCCCCCCCCCCAAACTTCTGGGCTCCATTTCTGAGCTTTACCTTTAAGACCTCTATCTCGAGGAAGCAGATGGCTGCCACCCTCCTTAGGCCCTTTAGCTCTCCCACCTCCATTCCGTGGCAAAGCCAGCAAGATACACCTACAGCTTTCCAGGTAAAAACACTTCTCCAGGGCATGTGTAACTTGTCTACACATCTCAGTTCTTCAGTGCGAGGATCCCAAAAGGTGCAGCTACAGCAGAATAGTCTCATTACCCCAGCTGGCATTTTGATGCCTCTTTTGTTCTCGTACTATGCTCATCACTGTAGCATTTGATCTTTTATTAAATGTAAAGATGCCATATTTTTCAAGACCTCTAAACCCAGTGCAGGATTTAAAGCAGGGCCTTTTACACTTGGTCACAGGATGAGCTGGGCTGTTAAGAGGTTCAAAACCTAGTCCTGACCCATGTATGTTTTCTCTTCTACATCATCACTGAATGATGAAGAGTACCTGAGAGCAGGCCTGCTGGGAAATATGAGGCAACTATGTCTCAATGCCAGTGCTAGCTAATAGGAGCAGAGGAAATATCAGAGGTGGCTCCCTGTTAAGGGGAAGCCTGTGTGAGGCAGAATCTGGGAAAGATGCAAAATTAGCAAGCACCGTAGGGTGTGCTACACAGCAGTAATGGGTTTCAGACAAATCGTTGGCTGCAACCTAAAGTTTCAATCTGGGATCCCAAATAGGAAGTATGGCCTCTTCTAGAGAGGTGATTGCAGAAAGCTTTGAACTGGGGGCAGAAGAGGAAGAAAAAATTGAGTCCAAGAAAGGACTAACAGATTAGGCTGGCTTGGATACTTGCAGTAGTGCTATTCCCAAGTATTCAGAAATCATAGCTTTGGCCTAAGTCATAAGAGTCCAAAAACCATTTTAGGATTTATTATATTTGTCTTCTGCTTTGACTTACTAGGGTATGTTTGTCATGTTTTCAAACTTCCTCCACCAGTTGGAGGGTTAGAATTCTTCTGATAAAAGATGAGATTCTTTTAAAACTACAAGAATCTAGAGTTTGAGGAAAGATGCCAATCATCATGAGCCTTGTGATTAAAATATCCTGAGTTGGCATTACTGTCATCTTCCCATTTGAAGAAGAGCGCACACTTGCTGTGGTTGGACTGTGGGGCGACCACCTCACCAGCCAACAGCAAGTCTGCTAAATGGACTCCTCAGAATTGAGGCAGCACCTGTGTCTTGATACCTACTCAGCAAGCTGCTGCTGCTGCTGCACACTTGGATTCAGGGTCTGTTTTGGTCTACCATGCTGTATGCCAGCTTGCACAGTGTTAGAATTCATCTTCTGCATAGTCTCATTTCAGGGATGGGGATGACAAGAAATATGTTCACTGTCTATTGAAGTGATTATTGCAATGCAACAGTAAAATCCAGTAGGTGTCCTGGATCCTGTTGTGGAAGAACATAGGGGAGGAGGAGCATGCAAATCACTTTTCTACTAAAAGAAATGTCCTCTGGATGTGATGCTGATGGAACCACTTTCCTTGTTAGCCATTTTTAAAAGTGAAAATTCACAATTACCCCAGACACTAGAAGTGAGAAGAGGAAACTCATACGCTACTTCCCCTCTTGTCTTCCAGAGGAAAGTGCATGGGGCAGCTTGTTTGCCATAAAACATTACCCTATTGACTTCAAACAATAATGCTCTTTTAAATACGCTAATGATTTCATCTGATAAAGTGGGTCTGAGCCCATGAAAGCTTATGCTCAAAGAAATCTGTTAGTTTTCAAGGTGCCACAGGACTCCTGTTGTTTTTTCAGAAATTAGATGCTCCTTCCAAGAGCATGTAGGAAGCAATTGCAAGCAGTTAAACTGCTAGCTGGGGTAATAAAGTACATCCTCTTTAAAACTACAGGCCAAATGTGAAATGATTGCCTCTGTTTCACTGTATTGAATATGTCAGAAATAATGACCTTGATGACTCAAGGTTTAATCAAAAAACACATCTCCTCCTAAAAATAATTGTCTTCCTTGCAGATCTGGCAGATGGTGCTACGCATCACACAAGAAGTAATTTAAAGAATTCCCCAGGTTATCTCTAAAGAAAATTAATCTCATGAAACAATATAAACTTAAATTTTCACCATCTTGAGCTTCCAAAAATCACTGATGTTCCTTAATTGTTCCTATTTAACAAACATGTTCAATAAATACTAAGTGCCCATTACAGTTCCTTATTGAACTAATCCTATTAAAGCCAACTGCTTTTCATCTTTTCATTATGATCATTAATCTCAGCACTTTGAACATACAAAAATGCTGATCCACCGAAAGAAGATAATCTTGAGTAAAGTAAGTGAGCTGAACAAATGCAGTCAAGTTTTTTTTAGTGCAATTATTTTCCAGCTCTGGCATACAATGTTCCTAATTTTCTACTCCATAATAGAACAAACTAGCAAAAATGGATAGTAAAAGAATCTTAAATTAAAGCTTCAAGCCAAATAACTACCACATGTGAGGACCAGAGCCTCAAAGTTCTGAGAATCATATTGAAATTTGGGTACTATCTGCAACTGCTTTGGAAGACAGGATTAGAATTCAAAATGATCTTGACAAACTGGGAAAAATGGCCTGAAATAAATAGGATGAAACTCAATAAGAACAGATGTAGAGTACTTTATTTAGGAACGAACAATCAACTTCCAACACATGAAGTTGGAAATAACTGCCTAGGAACAAGTCTGGCAAAACAGATTATTGGGGGGGTGGGTGGATGGTGGATAAAACTGAGACAATGTAATCCTGTGCCAAAAAAGCAAACATCATCCTGAGATGAACTATCAGGAACGTTGTAAGTTAGACAAACTAATTCGTCCACTCAACTAAACTCTGAGGCCTTAACTGGAGTCGTGCATCCAGCTCTGGGCACCAAATGTCAGAAAAGATATGGACAGATTGGAGAAAGTCCAGAGGAGAGCAACAAAAATGATTAAAGGTCTAGAAAATCACCTAAAAGAATGAAAATTGGGTTTAGGCTAGAGAAGAGAAGATGGAGGATAAGTCAAGTCTAAAAGGTTGTTGGAAAAAGGGTGATCAATTGTTTGTCTTTAGCCCTTGAGGATCAGAGTAATGGGCTACAACTGCACCAAGGAGATTTAGGTTGGATATTTGGAAGCTTTTTGTAACTGTAAAGTAGAAAAGCACTGGAACAAGTTATAGAGGGAGCCTGTGGAAGTTCTACCACCGGAGGTTAAGGTCTGGCATTAGGCCAGAGGTTTCAAACGCATTCAATGTCAGGGGCCACACTGGAGGGCAGGACACCTGATGTGGGCCTAGAACACCATTTCTCAATCACCAGTCCATGGACTAGCACTTGTCCCTGGTAATTCCCTGATGCAGTTTAGGAAGGCAACAAGTTGACAACTTGTATTTAATAAAAATAAAAAAGAAAATTGAGAAACAATGATCTAAAGGTATACTATAAGAAACAGCCAGCACATATGTCAGGAACAAATCATTCCAAACTAATTTAATTTTCCTTTTTGACAGGGTTGCTGGCCTACTAGATGGGGGATATGAGGAGGACTAGATATGATGCATCTTAACTTTGTGTCAAAAGCCTTACTAATCTTGTGTGACTTGCACAAATGCAAGCTAGGGAAACGTGATCTAGATGAAATTGCTATAAGTGACTACACAACTGGTTTGAAGACTGTATTCAAACAGTAGTTATTGGTGGTGGTTTGCTGTCAGACTGGGAGGGTGGCTCTAGTAGGGTCCCTCAGTTCAGTTCTGGATCAGGCATTAGTTAATCATTTGTAAATGAGTTCAATTAGGGAGTAGACAATGGCCTTATAAAATGTGCTTATTACACCAAGGTGGAAGTGGCTGCAAGTGCTTTGAAGGAGAGGCTTGGATTTCAAAATGACTTTGACTAACAGCAGAACTGTTCTGCATTCATAAAAATAAAGACAAGTCCAAAGTGCTTTGTTAATGGTAAAAAACCAAATGCATAACTAAAAAATGGGGGGAGTGAGCAATTAGGGGCTAATACTGCTAAAAATGGTGGATCACAAATAGAATGAGTCATCAAGGGGGTGCAGCTGTAAAAAAGGATAACCTCCTGACCGAAGACTGCATTAACAGGAGTGCTGCATGTAAGACATGGGAGGTAACTTCCTGTTCTACTTGGCAATGCTAAGCCCTAAGCTGCAATGCTGTGTCCAGTCCTGGTCACGACACTTTAGGAGACACTCTGACAAACTGGAGAGTCCATAGGAGACCAACAAAACTGACAAAGTTTAGAAAGACTAAAGGGGTGTTCAAACTACACCACCCCTGAAAGGCTTAAGATGGCTTGAAAATGGTAGACTGCATGTGGATGTAGACTTGGACTTGTCAGTCAACCTCATTTGAAGATGGTGTGGAACATGGTGGGGCTTGTATAAAGCCAGAAGCTCAGAGCAGAAGAGGGCTGCAGCATGGAAGTCTGCAGTTGATCTCTATATGCTTAGAGAAACAATGGAGAAGGACAGATGACCTGGGATCCTGGCCAGAAGGAATGGTTCCACAGGAGGAGTGAAAGATGGAAGAAGATGGAGCAGGAAAAGGCCATGTGAAATTGCAGTAAGGCTTTAGATGGGGCAGACTTTAGCTGCTAACTTGAGGGTCCTTGGGCTGGACCATGGACAAGTAAGGTCCCCTACTAGCCACAGGGAAAGTGACATAGCTTTGAAGAGGGGAACTGCCAGAATGTTGTCTAGTCAACTAGTTCAGTGACTTGTACATGGAAGGAGTAAATATTGCCCTGGCTGGAGGACCAAACAATAGCGAGCATTCCAAATAATAAAGAGGAAGAACTGCAATTCCTAGGGTATGAGAGGGACCACAGAGTAATGAGGCAGAAGGGTGTGTTGAACTGGGTTGAGACACAAGGAGATGTCCCAGCAGTAAGTATTGAACTCATTACCCTGACTATTGAGAAAAGGTTAAAACCTGGACATTTTTAGTTTTGCAAAAAGAAGGGGGGGGGAGATCTGATAACTCTTCTAATGCATTAAGTGCTGTTTAGAGAGCACAACTGTTGTTGTCTTGGTCCACTGAAGGTAAAGCAAGTAAGTATTAATCTGCAACAAGGGGGACTTGGATTAGGTATTAGAATTTAACTATAAAGATAGTTATACTTGGAGAATAGGTTTCCATAGGCGGTTGTGGAAATTGCATTATTGGTAACTTTTTTTTAAAAACAATTTGGAAAAAAAAAGTCAGTCCAGGTATAGTTGGTCCTGCTATAGCAGAAAGGGCTGGACTTGATGACTTCTAGAGCTCCCTTCCAGCACTGTTTCTATGATTCCATCATGTCCTCTCTTTCATGGGTGATCTTAAAAAATGGCACCTCCAGTAACACAATCCTCACCAATCCAAAGTTGGATTTATTTTGCCAGCAGTGACTCAGAGGGAAGACTTTAGCTACTACATTGCCAATATCTTCTGCAGCATCTAAATGTTCCTAAGAGGTTTCATTTGCACCTGTAGACAATGGGGAGGAGTGAGGTTGTTGCATAGATATTGCATTAATGAAGGAAACTTTGGGAGTAAAGGAAAGCATGTAACAGGATCCTAGGGCCCAAGCTCACCCCTGATCCTGAACAGCTACATCACAATTACAGTCCCTTAGCCCACACCCAAGACAGCTGGCATGGCTGTGGGTTTTTACCTGAACTGTAAACATACTCAAAGACCTAAATTCTTTGGTCTCCTGTGACCATATGCCATTTCTTAGTTTTCCAGCATCCTCCAGTAGTAACGCTAACTTATTGGGGGAGGGGCTAGATCCTGCACAAGAGAAGGACTTAAGCCATTTGATACCTCTGGAATAGGAGCTGGCCAGAGTCTGTCCTTTTGTCTTCTGGGACAGTCTGTTCTTAGGAGACTGAGAGTACAGAGCACTCTCCATCCCAAAGGAAGTGCATGGACATGCAAATGAGTATATGCTACACCCTTAAGGAGGTGTAGAGTTGGGTGTGCTACTACAGCACACCTGGGAACCCAGAGGCAATTCTTCCTATTGCTTCAGCTGGGAGACGGTGGTGCCACAACACAGGGCCACAACAGAGAACAGTGGCTTTGTTCCAAGGTTTATTTGTAATTTTAGACTATTCATACTTAAATTACAGCATTTCATTACACAAAGTGCAATGTACAAGAAAATAGTACCCCTTTGGGGTTACTGAACGAGGAATAAACTAGCTTTTGCCATCATTAAGTAAGCCAAAATGCATCTTTCAGAGCAATCATTCACCCTTTACCATCCCACCTAGACAGCCACATTCAATATTCACAATGGCCCCTTCTATGGTTTTTAAATTAACCCAAACACAACAATATCTTGTGCTCAGAGCTGCATTTAAATTTCATCTCTCAAGCAAACAGTTCTGAACTATCAAAATGATCTAAAATAGGTAAGTGCCTTTTAAAAGAGACTTTGTATAGCTTTGCAAAAAATCCCAATATATTTATTTAAGAACTTTGTCATTTTTACATTTGTGGAAAGCGTTTAGCTTCCCTGGGATATTTTAAAAGGGTTATATGAAGTTTCAAGTTCCTGTAACTTTCTGCCTAATGGAGGGAACATAGTTAAGAGGTACATACTTACAGCTTTCACTTTGCTACCCAGAGAAGTAAGGCCCTACCTTCCTTTATCAATCTAAGCAGAAGGAATGGGGAGAGCTAGAGCTGTTTTGACCAGAAGCCTTTTTTGCAACCAGAACCTAAGAAACACTCTTCTTGCTTTCCATCTAATGTTGCTGCTATCTGCTGACTTTCAAACCCTGTTCTAAAATTTACCTTTGCATGTAAAAGGATCAATATAGTCATTGTATAGTGAAAACTTTAGACTGGATGCTACTGAAATTCTAACGTTCAGAATTCATTTTGTTCAGCCTGGACCATATGTGCTCTTCAATGAGAGCACAGATGGTTAGTCAAACAGGCTCTATAAATATCTTGAACAAATGTGAATTTTTTTAAATTATGGATGTGGGACCCAGGCATAATGTATTTGGGGACAACATCTATGTGTTAACTGGTACAGGGCTCAGGGCCTCCTATGAGGAGCTCTGTTCCCTCTCCACTTATTAACTTCACTGGGAATTGAGGGTGTTGATCACTTCCTCTCAATTTGGCCTGTAGGCTGATATAATCTATAAAGTAAATGAGTAAAAGATTTATTGTATGTGCTTGTTTTTTTAAAATTAAGCAAACCTCAATAAGCATCTGCTTTATTTTCAGATCTCATTTTCCATCACTTTTATGGAGTACACAATCTTGCTATTTTGCAGAGGATTTTTCATTTTGTCTTTATCAGAATGATACTGCTGCAGAAATTTCAGATCTTACGGTAGATGTTGCATAGACAGTGAATGATCACAACAGAGAAAACAAACTGTGCTTCAGTAGCTAACTCTGAAAAGATCTTTCTGTATTCGTTGGGACCTAAATGCAATTCTATCTTTTTCAGTCCCATCCATGGGGAGTTGGCTTTTCGGGTCCTTTCAATGCCATTATTCTGTTCAAAATCAGAAAACTCTTTATTCCTGGTATTGATAATGCTCAAACTTATCTGTAAACAGATTTTAGAAAATGATTGGAGAACACTTCAAAACACATTGGAAAAATACCTTCATGGTTTACCCTTGGAAATACCTTTTATTTGTCCTAAAACAATAACCATGTTTACATATATAGGGCTTGACTCTAATCTAAAGTAAAAGCAGCTGTGAGGGGCTGAGGGTCACACCAGTATAAAGCTTGTCTGAGATCACAATGAAGTGCTAGCTCAGTCAGGATCCAGAAGCTGCTTTGTTTTTAACTCCCTGCCTAACCTAAGGCTTCCTGAGACACCAGGGCTGTCAATGAGAATAGGGAGAGTTGGAAGTAGAGAGGGAGCATGGGGCCAGAGAAGGACTATGCAGACATTTATTATGAATTTAAGATCTAATCCTGCAAACATTGTTACATGCTTAACACTAGTCACAGGAGCAGTTTAGTTGAAATCAGTGGGGCTACCCACACAAAGTAGACAGGGGTTAAAGTAAGCTGGAACACGGCAGAATGCTGTTGTGGGGCCCACTATTTTTAGGGGCTCAGCATTCCAGGGTCCCTAAAAATGGAAATGGAGCCAGAATGGTGCATTCGTGGACCCACCATTTAAAAACAGTGGGTCCCAGAACAGTATTCTGGTTCCATTTATTTTTAGGGGCCCCCTTGAATGCCTAGCCCCTAAAAATAGCAAGCCACAGAACAGCGTTCTGCCACATTCCAGCTGGCAAGGAGCTGGGAGATTTTTAAATCTCCCTCTCTGAGCCAGCTCTCATTGAGCATGCTCAAACCTCTGAGCATGCTTAGTGAGACACAGCTCAGGGCCAGAGCCCCAGGCCAGGGCTGGGGCTGGGGCTGCTCCGCCCTGGGGCAAGGGCTGTGGGGGGACAGGCAGGCTGGCCCGGTGGGGAAAGGGGAAGGGAGTCAGCCCATGGCAGTGGGGGAAGAGGGCATGGCCAGATGGAGGCTGAGGGCAGGAACTGGGGTCGGAGGCTGATTTTTGGGAGATAAGAGCTGGGGTGTGTGGGGGGGCACAATTGGGAGCATTCCAGGACCTGCTAAATTATACTTTAACCCCTGAAAGTACACGCATACACATTTGCAGGGTTGAGACCTAAATTGTTGTCGTCATATAATAAAACCTCACGCAATATGGAATTGATACAGAACAGATATCTGAACACACACACACTCTCTCTCTCTCTATATATATATATGTAAATAAACATGCAAAGATTAGTTTCAGATTTCTGTAAGCAAACTACTAGCACTGCTATTAAAGTTGTAAAAGGGGAGATGAAAACGCAATCCCTGGTAACAACTTGTATTGATCTGTCCCTCCCCACTCTCCTAGACATCTAAAATAGAAGTCAGATCATGTGCCCCTGGATGTCTGGCATGGCAGTGTAAGGTAAATAGTATTTTTTTTTTTAACACTTTGAGTGGTGCATTTGTGAGGCTAGCTTAAAACCATAATGCACCTAGATTAGTGGTGCCCAGCCATTTCTTGTCATGCCTTCCACCCTTACCAGTAAGTCTGTTTATACCCATCTTTTACTGTACCATTACATTACTGCACAGTTAGCTCCACAGAGAAGCTTGGGATGGGAAGCTGGAGTTAGTCTGGGACACACAGACAATGAGAGAAGAGCTGGGCTGGAGGCAGAGCAGGGAATAGAGCGAAGCTGGGGACAAAGCAAGATTAGGTGGAGCTCTCACTGTGCTGTGTACCCTGCCCCACTGGTGGTTTTGTGCTCTCCTTCACTGACCACTAATAAATACCCCTTTGTGGACTGTAGGCTCTTCAAGGTGCTTCCTTTGTGACTAGCACCAACTGTAGTTGCTGAACATTCACAGTCCCCCTGCCTTGACATCAATGTGTCTGGAGGCAGCTTGATTCTTACCATATTATGGATATTTAAGGACACTGTGCTCTGATCCATCCATGTAGTTTTCTGCCTTCCTCCCCCCTCTGTTCTCAGCCATGTATAGTCTATCTTGGTTTATATCCCTGGAATGACTTGTACTTGGAGTGCAAAAATCTTTCTCAGCAGGTTTCTGTTCTTCTGACTTAGATTTGTGCATACTCTCTGAAACTGGCTACAGCTGCCCACTCTGTTAAATCAAGTTCAGATGACCAGTTGCCTAGAAACCTATTTGGCTTTAATTATGCAAAACTTTAAAGCAAGCTTCCCCCACCCCATCAGACATAAGCACTATCCAAAATCTAAGTGAAAAATATCTCTGTCAAGCTTATCAAGCCTTCATTCACACTCTTTGGAGGTGTTCAATTTCCTATACTGCATATCACTGTGTGGATTGGTTTTTGCAATTCACTTCAGTTTTGTGAAGATTTAACTCACTATCTAGTTACAAAACCTCATGCTGATCTCCAAAACAGCAAGTCTGTCTGCAATTAATATTAAAAATGGAAGTTGTCAAGTTCCTGTTTGATAAATTATCTGTATAATGTAATGCAATTTGCTACAATCAGTGTACTTAATCAGTGGAACATGCTGTTTTCGAAAACACTACCTGTTAAATTTATTCTTTGCTCCACACAGTTTTGGATCTTTGTCCCTTTATTATGAGACAGACAATCTATTTTATTCCTATTAAGAGATCAGAACTGTGATTGACTTGACCATGGGTTTAGAACAGTTTCCTAGATTTCATGTTTCAAAAGCTGATTTACACAGTATACTTGTACTTTAGTGAAGTCTTTATTGTCACAGAATGACATTAGCCCCATTAGAAAGGCTCACTGTGATAGAAAGTGCAAACAACTTTAATTCTACTGAAGTCAATACATCCTCTTACACTGGAATCAAATGATAAAAATATCTATTTCTGTACCTAGGGCTTGACCCTCTTTTTCTGCTAGTGGCATAAAGCCAGCAATAAATTTACTTTCCTGAAGTAAAGGGAATTACATGAGCATAAAATTGGTGAGAGAACCCAGTGAGGCCCCAAGTCCTTAACAGCACATGCCACTTTTTTGGGAACTGGGGTAAGAAGGCAAGTTACAGTTGTAATGGGAAATAAAGCCACTTACTCGTATTCAATACAGCCTTAAAAGTTGATCACAATAAACAGCCAACACACACTGATTACACTGCATCCAACTGTTATAAATCCAAGGCTGGAGGGAGTAAAAGATGATTGGTATCTATGTTGGATTTTTGTTTGTGTTTACGCTTAATACAGCAATTACCACTAATCCTGATTCCACAAACAGTCAAATTCCATAGTGCAATTCCCACTGAACATGTAATGGCATTTGGCCTTATGAAAGGATGACCTGACTTTCAAGCTGTGGACAGATGCCTTTCATAGTATTTGATTCTGAACTTGTGTTGGCTCTTGCACACTGACTTCAGATATCAGTGAATGATGAAGTAAAAGTCTGACCAGTCTGCATCTAATTTGCATTCAGAAGGTGCATGTGCACTAATCAGACTGTTGTTTCTATGACCACATGCGGATCTGCTCCTAAATTTATACTGAGCTACCCAGTTAAATTGTGCACAAACATCTTGTGATCATTTTGACACCTAAGACTATATTCCATGATGACTTTTTCACAGAAAAATCTTATTGTAACAATTTACATGAGATGGGGCTTCTGTTCTGCTCTGCAGGGAAACAGAACATTATTCCTACTGATATCCCTGAGAAACTGCTTCAGCTTCATATAGTCAAGGGTGAAAATAAATATTCATTGATCAAAAATCTGTGAGCCTTTCTATAGGAAACAAGGCCCTAAAACCACTTCTGGAAAACTTTTATTCACTCTGTTAGGGTAGCCCCGTTCTGTTCATTCCTTTTAGCAGCATGCCATCTTTCAGTCACGTGATCAACTTAGTTTCTGTTACAACAGTTGCACACATCCAGAGCAACAGGCCAGAAATCCTGGCTTGCTTTCTCTGATGCTTGGTCTGCCTCCTCTTCAATGGACTGATTCTCCACTGCTTTGCTGTCTGTTTCACACCACAACAAAGTTGGTATGGAAACGTCAGCATCCTGATTTGGTGGTGGTTGACAATCATTTTGCAAAGGCAGGAGGCAGTGGGGAAATGGAATGGAGGAGTCTTCCATTTCTTCACTAAAACAGTAAGTCACTGTTCCAACTGTAAGGGGGGTATAGGTTCCTAAACCCAACACACAAACAGATGAGTCAGATCACTGAGTTGTTGGCTTTAATAAAGATTTATGGGGAAAATTCAGTGTCCTCAAAGGCCCAGTTGCAGTAGAAACACTATTTGTAACATACTGTGGGAGGTCTGTATGGAGCTATGCTTTGTCGATCCCAGCTGAAAGCGAACTTCCTGCATAGTGTGCACAGCATGAAGTAGGAGTAAGGCAAGGTGAAGGAGGCTCTAGAGATTATTGCTTTGTCTCGTCACACCAGAGTGTCAGGTTTTGTTCATTTGATAGCTGTGGTATATTTCACACAACAGCTTTGAAACTCTTCTCTGTGCTTGGATGGTGGATACTTGGTCCCCTCTGTTTCCCTTCATACTGCACCTAGCCTGGCTATTCAGGCTGACTGCTGGGCAAATGACCAGCTCCCATACCTTAAATGAATAACTCACTAAGTTACACAAACACTATTCTATTTTAACAGAAATATAGACAAGATGAATGTCAGCTAGAATTAAGTACCAAGGGGTTACTGGGAAATTAAGTGGAGATGTGACTGCATAAGAATATACAGTCAGGACCTAGAGCCCAATTCTTCTTAGACATAGTCCCACAAAACTAGAATAAGTACTATTGCACTTTTAAAGATTGCCAAGTGATAGCAAGAACTTCTGACTATAATTCACTGCTTACCTTGAAATGCCCTGTTAAAGTACCAACTACTGAACATCAGCCTGAGACAGTCTAACAGCCTCTTATGGTACGTCTAGGCAGCATTTTGGAGCCCAGAACCATGTGGCTGACTTGAGTTAGTGGGCTGGAGCAAGTGCTTAACACTAGCTGTATAGACAGCCTGGGGGATGTGGGTTATAGTGCCCAAATTCCAGCTTAAGCTACAGGTTCAACATACTGTGTACATCGCTCTTGTTGGAGCACCAGCCCCTGCCCACCCAAACTGGAAGACTTGCTCAACAAAGCTCTGTCAATGTGACCTTAATGACTGAGCTTTCCTTTTTATTTTAAACTCTTAACTGGATGAAATAGAGCATGGGGGTGGGGAGAAATGCCCCAGTTAGCAAAGTCTTTGGACTAGAATAGCCTTATTCACAATGAGTAGTACATTCCTCCATGAGTAATTCTCATTCCCTGACATCCTTTCCCCAATGTCAGCAGGGCTACCTGTGTACTAAAGCAGTGGTTCTCAACCTTTTGCAGGTTGCAACACACTTGGTGGCATATTGCAACTGTATAGGACACACCAGCCCACCCCTCCTCAGACCAAATCCAGCCACCTCCCCAGCTCTCTGTGACACACTTCCCCCTGTATGGGAACGCACTAATGTGTCCTGCCACAGTGGTTGAGAACCACTGGACTAAGGCCCCAGTCTGTGGGAGAGAAGCCAGATTCCAATATTCTTTGTCATTAAGAAGTGTACTTCTTTTAAAGGCTTCTAAAATAAATGTAAAGAATTCATAAAGATCATGATTAGTCGCTATAAAAAAGTGTTTCAAGTATCCCAGCCTAAAACATACCAAGACATGTCTTCTAAGATTGAAAACCAGCCATTATACTCCCAAACATCTCTTCAGACTAATATGACTTTTACTTAAAATCACCTCCATTACTTTAAATCAAAACAAGCTGTTGATTATAGAATCCAGCCAAATGCCTTAGTGTTTAATACATATCGTATAAGATGCGCGAAGATTAATCAAAGTCCTTTGGTTACTGTGCCTGCACTCCTTTACAGTGGAAATCAGTTTCATGTCAAATAGATTGAACCCCACACATACTGCTGGCATAGTTCAAACATGGCACTTGTTTTTGCAAACAAACAAGCATTGCATTGATTTTTTTCACTTGATTTATGATCTACCTAGAGTATATAATGTGAGGCCAAGATTACATAACTATTTAAGTCCTTACTTTGTACAGTAGTTCCTTAGAGGATAAGAAACCACTTTTTTTTAATGGGAGTTAGGTCTGAGTGTGAGATGTTGTGTTGTATTTTAGTGTTCTTTTTGCAAAGACTGCATGCTTTTATCTGGATGATACCAACAGGGCAATCTTCTTTTAATAAAAATTTAACTTTTTAAAAAGACAAACATCAGTAGTGCAATAATGGCTAGCACCTCTGCTTAACATACAGAAGGTCCTGGGTTCAATTCCCAGGGGGTTGGACTCGATCTCATGAGGTCCCTTCCAGCCCTATGGATTGATTGATTGAATTAATTCTGACAACACTAAGAGGTTAGAAGATTTACAAGACAATGGTAGCACCAAACTGAAGGTGTAGATGATGGTTTCTAGGCATACTAGTCCATTTCCATACTAATGTGACATCTTTTCATTAGCACTTAAAATAGTATGGATCATTTAAAATGGAATAAGTGATTTAGACCTCTTAAATACACTACAGAACTGTTTCTTCTCTTCATTGGTGTCAAAATAAAACAGCTGGATTATAACATTTAAAGTCTTAATTATGAACACAAATGTTCAAAAAGTGCATCTTCAAAGCATGTACCTTTTCTGGGCCTGCCCAGTGCATGGTACATCCTTTGACTTCAATGGGTGTCCCATGAATAGAGTGAAATTCATGTTTCTGTCGAGGGCTGGAAGAGTTACACTTGAATTTTCTGAACTCAAGTGACACACACAAGCCTGGTGCTGGCCCTCTGCAACAATTTGACTGATGGAATGGGTAATGGATTGAGCCCACACTGGCTAGCTAATCCCCCATAACACCTGTGATCTAGATAAATATTTTAACCCAAGTGTTTCTCTTCCATGTTTGTGATCATTCAAGTACATGCAGTCTAAATCTCTGTCCTGATGCTGATTAAAAATTTTTACGTGTCATATAAAGAGCCCTCAGATCATTGATCTCAAACAGCAAATGTAAATATATGGGTGGGCTTGGGCACACCCAAGCTCTACTTAACCCCTACTCTGAAGCCATGTGGGATGGCTTAAACCTGCATAGGTCTTGTGTGG
Source organism: Podocnemis expansa (assembly GCA_007922195.1). Lineage (NCBI taxonomy): Eukaryota > Metazoa > Chordata > Testudines > Podocnemididae > Podocnemis > Podocnemis expansa. The sequence continues at coordinate 16,601,268 of ML682006.1, read as the reverse complement.
CATCTCTGTGTAGGAGTGAATTTCACCAGCTGGGAATTTGCCTACTTGTGGACTAGAGCAGTTGGTTCTAGGTGACTTCACCAAAAGGATGGGTTTTGTAAATACATTTCTTAGCTTCATTTGGATCATATAGAGTCTAATCAGCCAAAAAGATGAATTTTCATATTTTTAATTATTAGAGATAGACATGGGGATGAAAACTTGGCACTCTTTAAGAAGAGTTTTAGTTGGCTGAGAAACTAATTCCACAATCAAGCAATAGCACAAACTTGGCTAAAAGGCAGTCTAGGTTCAGTAGTGAAATGGAGGCAGCAGCTGGGGGAGGGAAGGGGAGGAAGGAAGCCATATATAAAAATGGGCGGGGGGAGGGGAGTGGAGGAGACGGTAAGTAATATACATTTCCACACTTTCTTTTGTCTGACTTGCAAAAGAATCTAAATACATCAGGAGTGGGAGAAGGAAAAATACAGGGACAATAAGGAATTTTGGTATGTTAGGAACAGAATGAATTCTGTCATGGTATTGGTCTGTTACTAGATGTAACTGATAAAATTGTTAATGATGCAAAAAAAACTGTAAGAGATCCCTGACTTGCTGATTTCATTTTTAGTAAACCTTGTAATACTGGAGAAATTCCAGAAGACTGGCAGAATGTTTGTTTGTTTTGCCAATATTAATAAAGGTTCTGTAAGATGACCACAGAGTGACTAGCTTGACCTGAAATATTGGGTAAAATAATGGACAAGTTGATAGGAGTTTAATTACTGGAATCTCATATCCTTTATTTCTTCAGCGTTTGTCAACATGATTTTGTGGTGATGATTTTGACCTTATTCTTCAATGAGACTCTTTGTGGTTAAACTTTTTTGTAAGGCATTTGGCTTTGTACCAAAAAATATTCTGATTTTAAAAACAATCAGAACTCATTCATGACTGAGATTTTACTGTAGTTATGAACTGACTAGTAAACCATATACCTCATCTGGAACTGGAAGTATACAACGAGGCAGATGGAGGAAAAAGCAAATACAGTACAGTGCTGTGTTAAAGGTGGTTGTTTTTTTTTAAAGATGTAGTGAAAGGGGACAGCCTTTTTCTTTTCCATAGTAGCTTTTCAAAGCTGTTAAGTAAATATTCAGTTGTAAACTTTTTGAAAGAGCAAAACGATATGGTTGTTCAGAGTCCAAACATTTGAGTTACGAACAACCTCCTTTCCTGAAGCATTCCTAATTCTGAAGTTCTACTGTATTCAGTATCAATGAAGCAAACTAAATGGTTTAAGAAGTGGCTACTTGACTGATCTCACATAGTTAATGTGGAATCATCTGCAAAGGGGGTTTTTTTAGCAGGGCTCCACAAGATCAGTACTAAAGCCCATGCTAATCAATGTACGAATTACCTGATAATAAATATAAAACTTGTAAAACAAACAAGGAGTCCTGTAGCACTTAAAGACAAATTTATTTTTTGCATGAGCTTTTGTGGGAGAAAATCCCACTTCGTCTAACAAAGTGGCATTTTCTCCATGAAAGTTCCTGCAATAAATAAATTTGTTAGTCTTTAAGTACCACAGGACTCCTTGCTGCTTTTGCTGGACGAGACTAACACAGCTGCCCTCGTTTTGGATTCTGAAATGCAGTTCTTCTGAAAAAGATCTAGGGGTCAGAGTGGACAAGCAACTGAACATGAATTCCCAGTGTGATGCAATAGCTAAAAAGATCTGGATTCTAATGCAATCCTTGTGCGTATAAACAGGACAGTACTGTACTGGAGCAGGGTGGTGAAAATCACTTGTGGGCATGGGACTGGTGATACTGATACGGTAATATTGCATATGAGTTCAGTGTCAGAATTTTAAGAAGAAAGTCGGAAAACCCTGGAGAGGGGGCAGAAAGCAGACGACTGATTCGAGGGCTGGGGAAAACATCTTTAGGGTGAGAAACTTAGAGAACTCATCTGCTTTATCAAAAAGATGTCAGTCATGAGGTGATGTGTTTATGATGTATAAATACCTTCATGGGCAGAAAAAACTGAGTACTAAAGACCTGTTTAATGCAGAGGAGAAAGGTATAACAAGAATCTATAGTCAGAAGCTGAAGCCAGACAAACTCCAACAGGAAACTAAGAACTTTTTTTTTTTTTTTTTTTTTAAACAGTGAGGTTGATTAATGTTCAGAACAATCTATCAAGGGAAATAAGTGCTAGATGGTCCATCTTTGTCTTCAAATCAAAGACTGGATTCCTTTCTGGAAGATAACTTTTAGTTAAACGTAAGTGTTAGGGTCAATATAGGTGTAATCTAAAGGCCTGTAGTACTCAAGGTCATGATCAAATTGCTCTTTCCAGCCATTAAAATGCATCCCTTGCAATTTAAAATAAATTCTGATTGAGGGTAGACTACAAAAACATTGCAGTAGTCAGTTCTTGAAAACTTAATCTACAGCAGTTCACCTGTGTATTTCAGGCCTTGATCCTGCAATTGAGGAGAGGAAGGGTTTTAAAAAAAATGCAGCAGGGATGCTATTCTAAAGTTGGAGGAGGGAAGACTGAATTATTGCCAGGAAATCTTAGGCAGTCGAACAAAGCAGAATCCTCCTTTTGAGGTTTATTAGAAACACATGAGCAAGTTGTTTACCTCAGCTTTCTTTACGAAAGCAAAAGCCTTGATCTTGTAACTATATTATTCACTGTGTACTTGTTAAACTCAGTAGAAACTGAGCTCACTCATTCAGCACCTTCCTCTCACCAGGTATCACCTACATTTCCCCTCAACTGCACACTCTCTTTTGAGCACCATACTAGTGCCAAAAGAACACTCTCTCCATTGCTGAAGCATAAGATGCCTTTATCTCTAGCAGTATACACCGTACACCATTTTAAACAAATTGTTTGCATACTGCAGTCAAGAATAAAAAGTAAACTACATTTTGAGGATTATTCTGAGAAGCCTTTTGTTACAACCCTTAATCTTTGCTTTTTGTGTATCAATTCTCTCATACACCACCAACTGTTCAAAAGAGCCTTACGTGCAACACAGTCTGTGGAACCGAAGCTGTCAAGGAATGTTCTGCTCACATTTCTCCCAATGCTGTGGGTATGGCTCATGCAGGCACGCTTCAGTGGAGAAGTGATGAAAGTCTCAGGTGTCACTCACTCTTTTTATTGCTCTCCTAAGAAACTCTTAGCCTTATTCTGACTTTTTTATATCTTCTGTTCAGGTTTTTAAACCCACTAAAGTATGAGAAATAAAGCATTTAAATTCAATCCAGAACCACTAAATTCAGCTTTTTTTAAAAGCCTTATCTTTCTGAACTCCAGATTTTTATTTGTATTTATAGGGGTGGATGCCATATAGATTCAAATAAGCAGAACGGAAGGGCCACCCTGAGATCAACTACAGTGCTAAATAAATCATTTTGGCATAGTCATTTCTCCATAGTTCGCTCTTCCTAAATTATGCATCATCTGATTTCTTTAAAACCCTTTGTTACTGCTTGATAGCCACAATTAATTATTTGTACTTAAAAAAAATCCTTCTGCCCTGCCTTTGCGTCCTACAGCTCCGGAATAACTAGACTATTACTAGTGTAAAAACCCACCCCCTCCTTACCTCGCGCTGTTCGCCTTGTAAAGCCTTCAAAGGCACGGCTAATAGTCAGCGCTCTTTGCTACAACTTTTATTTAGGGCTGTTGCCCCTAAGCTCGCTCCTTGAGCAGGCAGCCCCCAGAAGCACCTGCTCCCCCATCGTTTTCAGAGCCCTGACTTGACACTCCGGCCGCGCTGCGGATTTCAGGCTGGCAGGGCCAGCTGGCACCAGGGCTGCACCGTCGGCTGCAAGCGGCGCCGGGACAAGTCAATGAGCGGGAGCCGGAGGCTGCGAGCGGATTTCCCGCCGCACCGGAGCGCGCCCGGCAAAGTTGATGGGGGGGGGGGGTCCGGGTTTTGGCAGGGCGCTGAGCCCGCGCTGGGGGCTCTGGCTGAGGAAACCCCCCGCCCGTGCTCCAGGTTTGGGGGCAGCGCTGCACCCCCGCGGCTCCTACCTGGGGAGGCCGAGCAGAGCGGGGCCGGCCATGGCGAGGAGACGCGTCCCGGGCTCCGGCTGCCGCCGCCGCCGCCAGCCTCCCGCTCCCGGCTCCGGCTCCGCCTCCTCGCTCCGCCCCGCCGCTCTCCTCGGCGGCCCTGGCGCGGACTCCCGGGAAGAGGCGCGTGGGGGCCAGTCGGCGCCGCCGAACAAGCAGCGAGTGAGGGGGCCGGTGTAAACCCGCCGGCCCTGGGGCAGCCTGAGGCGTTTCTCTGCCCTTCACCTCAGGTAATTGGGCGCCGCCGGCCCTAGCAGCTGCTGGGATTTGGCGGGGCCGGCTGGCACTCGCCTGACAAAGTGGGAGGCCCTCCCACCCCTGCAAGTAGTGCAGTGGCTAACACCTCAGCTTAACGGCCAGAAGGTCCTGGGTTCAATTCCCGGGGGGTTGGACTCGATGATCTCACGAGGCCCCTTCCAGCCCTATGATTTGATTTGAAGCTGACACGATAAATAAATCTGCTGGTCTTCCCAAGTGCAGCGACTCCTTGCTTGGCTGGGGGCAGCAAAAGGTCGAAAGAGTGGGTGGTGCAAAAATGGGTGTCTGCTTCCAGGAACTAGGCAAGGCAGCTGTTTTTTCTTAGCACAAACTCAAGCCTTGGAGGCAGATTTGAGGGAGACATGCAGGTGCTGCAGTTCAAGGATATTAATGTGTAAGAAGGGAGACCCCTTTTGCCTCCTCCCACCTTTATGGCCCCCTGTCCTCTCAAACGGGACAGTCAAAACAGACAAGAGATGGTGCTACCCCTACATGACCAGCAGCATCTAGGCCTCCACAGATGCCAGGGTAAAAACATTAGACTGTCTACATGCACAAGCTGCTTAGTCTGGACTAATTTAGTCCATATGTACACTAGGCTTTGCCTGGTTTGAACTAAGAAATTTCATAGTTCAATCTAAGCAAAGCTTAGTCCAAACTATTTAAATTCATCTGTTCAGTCCAGACTAAGCACTTAGTTCAAACTTTGAGTTCGAACTAGGCACAATGTAGATATGGACTAAGGCTTAGTTCAAACTAGAAAAGTTCGAACTAGCCACACTTTCTAGTTTGAACTAAAAAGTTTAGTTCAAAATAGGATGCACAGCTAGTTCAGAATAAAAAGCTGCAGTTAGTCTGAACTAACCAGGAACTGCTTAGTTCAAACTAAGGCAGTCCAAACTAAGCTTTGTGATGTAGACATAGCCTTAGAGTCTTGGCAGAGTAAACTTTGGGCCATCAACTTCTGAATTCTACCATGTAGAATCCAAATGTGGCTGCTCTTAGCTTGTTAGAAAAATCTGAACACTCATGCATCCTGCCACATGAGCACTTTCCAGATATGGATGTAAATCTCTGATTGCTTTGAAAATCTATCTCAGTCAAGAAATCATACAAACGTCGGGCTGGAAGGGCTCTCAAAAGGTCATCTAGTCACCTTTGTGATGAAATGGGACCAAATAAATCTAGACTGTCCCTGTCTACCTGTTCTAAAGTGTCCAGTGACTGGGATGCCACAACTTCCCCTAAAGTCTATTCAAAAGCTCATTGGCCTTATACTTGGAAAGGTTTTTCCAAATATCTAACCTAAATTTCCCTTGCTGCAGATTAAGCCTATTACTTGTTGTCCTTTCTTCAATGGAAATGGAGAACAATTGATCACTAAACTCTATAACATCTCTGATATTTGAAGACTACCATCAAGTCTGCTCACCTTTTTTTCAAGACTAAACATGCCCAATTTTTAAGCTTTCCCTCATAAATTCAGAAAACCTGATCTTTTATAATTTTTGGCTCTCTCAACTGGCTTTACTATGGCTTGTTCCCCTCTTTTCAAAAGTGTGCCACCCAGAACTGTACACTATTCCTGCTGAGGTCTCACCAGTGCCACATGGAACAAGACAATTACTTTCTGGGTCTTACTTAAAACACTCATGTTGATACACTCTGTAATGAGATTAGCCTTTTTTGCAACCGCCTTACACTGAGACTAGGTGAATGAGCTAGTATCTTTTATTGGCCCAGCTTCTGTTGGGGTGAGACAAGGTTTCAAGATACAGAGTTCTTCTTCAAGTCCGGGCAGGTCTGACCTGATGAAGAGCTCTGTGTAACTCTGAAGCATCTCCCTCCCACCAACAGAAGTTTGTTCAGTAGAAGGTATTACTTTGTCCACCTTGTGTCTCTCTAACATCCTGAGACAGACACAGTGCATATCGCAAGACTTATTCATTTGTGATCCACTGTAATCTCCAGATCCTTATCAGTAATGTTGCTGCCTAGCTTCTTAGTCCCCATTTTGTAGTTGTGCATTTTTTTCTTCTTAAGTTTAGTATTTTGCATTTTATCTTTGCTGAGTTTCATCAGGTTGATTTCAGACCAATTTTCCAATTGGTCAAGGTCATTTTGAATTCTAATCTTGTCCTCTGAAGTGCGAGCTATCCTTCTGAACTTCATGGCATATGCAAATTGGTATAAGCATATTGGCCACTCTATACCCAAGTAATTAATGAAAATATTGAACAGTACTGGACCCATGATGGACCCCAGTGGGATCCTACTAGATAGGTCGTCTCAGCCTGACAGCATACCATTGATGACTCTTTGAGTACAATCTTTCAACTAGTTGTGCATCTCTAACCCCTATGCCTAATGAGAGGAGCTACCTCTTTTAGGGATCTCTCGAGGTTGGGTTATGATGCTGGGCAGAATTGGCTCTCCTGGTCCAGAAGCTTCTGGAAATTAGCTGGTTGCAGTGAGTGGGGTCCACTAGGTTTTCTCCTTCTTCGGTGGTGAGATGCATGAGAGCAGCAGTCACAGAGTTGCAATGAGAAGAGCCCATGTGTTCAGTGTGTGACTGGGAGAAGTGGAGCCAGGAGTGAAGAGCAATATGTTTTTTCCCTGCTGTGAAGCATTTTGCAGTGGAGTTTTCTCATATGCAGCTGATTGCTGGTTAATTAGTACACTGACTGGATGGTGCTAGATCCAGAAGAGGCAGAAAAGCCTGCATGGATTCCTGCCTAAGATCTCTGCACCCAAAGAAGAGGATTGCTGCCTCTTGCAACTCAAGCCTTTGGACTTGAGTAGAGACTGCAACTGAGATATGGGTGAACTTCACCTAAACTTTGGGACTCTCAGATTTCTTTCTCTCAATGTTTCTGTGGGGACTGTTCTGTTTAAATTCATTTTGTTTTTCTTAGGATAACATTTATCATGTTAGCAGTCAATAAAGTTCATTATGTTTGCTCTTAGGTAGTATTTTAGTCTGGGGAGAGTAACTGAACAGTCATCATTGTGTACCCCTTACAGACTGAATCTTGGGTCCCCAACTGCTCCTCTATAGGGGTTGGAGTTTAAAAGTTTCTTCTTTTTTTTTTTTTTTTTTTTTTTTAAAGGTGCTTGAGAAGGGCAGTTAAATGAATTCTAGACTAGCTGAAGGTTATACATTCACCTGATGGTCGTATCGGCTATGTCTACAATAGAAGGCTTAGTTTGGACTAACAACGCTTTTTAGTTTGAACTAGCCACACTTTTTATCTTGAACTAAAAAGTTGGTTTGAACTAACTGCTTAGTTCGAACTCCTTAAGGCGTCTACATTACCCTAGTATGAACTAAGTGCTAAGTTTGAAATAACCATCGGAACTAGCTGGTTAGAACTAATCTCTGCTTAGTTCAAACAAATTTCAGGTAAAGCCTAGTGTAGACCTGGACCAAGTTAGTCCACACTGAGCTTGCTTAGTCCGGACTAATTTGCTAGTGTAGACATAGCCATCTAAACCACATTTCCCTAGTTTGTTTATGAGAATGTCATGTGGAACAGTGTCACAAACCTTATTAAAATGAAGATATATCTGCTAAACTAGCAAATTTCCCACCAAAAAACCCCCCTGCCTCCTGGCTAGTCCTGGCACAAAGCATAGGGCTCAGGGAAGTCTCCCCGACTCACCATGCCCTAGAGACAACTCTGCCTGTATGTATTGAAGCAGTGAGCTTGGGCTTTTCATAGCTTCATAGTTATTTCTATTCAAGCTAAACTCCAGTAGGTTTATATGTGCTGTAGTCCCTTCTGTGATTGATGTGTAAATGTACCCTACATCTGGTTCAAGGTGCTGGTTTTTACCAATAAGGGGGCTGTGGTCTGTCTATAGTAGGAAACTTTTATCTGCCCCCTCTAATCATTTTTGAAAATGGGATTTAGGCACTTGGAATCCACAGTCTCCTTGAAAGACATTAGGACTTAGTCTTTGGTTCTTAAGTTACTTAGGCACACTTATTCCAAAGGGGCAGCCATGTTAGTCTAGTTCAGTAAAACTAACAAACGAGTCCTGTGGCACTTAAAAGACTAACAAAGTTACTTACTGCATGAGCTTTCGTGGGAGAAAATCCCACTTTGTCAGATGCTTTGAAGATGGGGGATCTTACAGAATGGTAGGAAATAAATGCAGCCACTAAGGCCTTTTTGGTGTCTGCCAGTCCAGGCTTGGATTGAACTCATTGTCCCCCTCTTGCAAGTGCTTCATATGTGGCAGCCCAATAACTTTAGCTGAAGCCCAGAGCATGGAGCTCTTATGAGATTGGGCTCTAGTGATAAAAAATCATGAAACAAGTTAGCAGTGCAAAAACTCAGATAAATGTTTCCTAAACTATACAGAGGAGATACGAGGAATTGGAAATACCGTCCCCTCTTATACTTAAAGAGGGTCTTCCTTCACCTGGAAAAATTCTGGCCCTGATAGGCATGTGGTGTAAATTGGCATAGATCCATTGACTTCCATGAGACTACACTGCTCTACTTCAGGGAAGATTCTGGCCCACAGTCCTCAGCAAAATGTGCTTTTGTTTTTGAGTAACTCTATTTGGTAAAAGTCGTAATGAGCTGAATTCAGTGTTTGCTTACATGCTACACTACCCCATAGTTTCAGAGGAATTCATTGAGATTTTGGTGCTGAAATTGGCTCAGTGCTTGTCTTTTAAATTAATTTTAAAGAGTGGTTATTAGTTATAGTGATTTATGTAAGTAAGGATCCAATCCTGCAAACCCTTATTCCCTTAGGTAGCCTTTAGTTCATAGGACTACTCATGCAAGTAACTTTTTTCACGACTAAGGCAATTAATGCTAATATTATTCCTAATTTTTCATCAACTATTTCAATGTTGTTTCATAACTGAATATGCTAAACTATTCCATTGAACACTGTGGTTACACTTAGTATTTGAGAAAAGCATTTTCAAAGTCCAGTTTACTATTTCGAAGAGCCATGCCACTTTGAACTATGTACTGCATGGTGTCTAGACAGGTGCTTTTTTTTATTGTCGAAGTGCCTGATACGTTGCTGCAAATATAAGGCAGCTAAGCAGTGTTATTCTTAAGTTATGCTGGTGTCAGAGGAAAGTCAGTTCCAAAAATGCTGATAACAGGTTTCAGGGACACTAGCAACCAACATACATATTACGTTCTTACAAGAGGCTAATTGCACCATCATCTGCAATCTTAAATCTGCTAGACTGGACTAATCATTGATAGATATCTTAGTGTACAAGTTAGATTTTGTTTAAACAACTGTAATAGTTTTGTAGTCGCTGTGGATTTATTTCCTTGCCCAATCAATGTGTTAAAAATGTTTTGTCTAGACACTTGTTAACAGAAGCTTATAATCTGTAAAACAGACCTAAACTAAAGACAGACATATGGTTTTAATAACACGACACACTTGTGAAAGGTTTCAAGGGGACAAAGATGGGATTAATTGCAGAACTAGAACTTAGCTGTAAGGCTCTTGTACTGATCTAAAAACGGCTTACGCATAACACTGGAGGATCATGAAATTGTAGCCTTTAGATTGTATCAATATTGGATTTATTTTTGGTTGTGTGTATATGTAGACAATTTAGTGACCGCAGGAGTGAGGGATTGATAATAGTAGCTAATTTTCCCAGATTGCTTTATAACTGTGCCCTTGTTTAAAAACAAACAAAATTGCTTCTTTTTAAACAGCTTTGATCTTTTATATCGCTTCCAAAATTCTAAACCTCAGCTACTATTTTAAGACAAAATTGCTTGTGGAACCAAATCGTGATGTAGAGCAATAAGGACTAATGTTTGTTAGCAAGCCCATTTCAAGTGGGATCTAAGGTTTGAACTGAGCTGAGATCTTCAGAAGTGAAAGGCAAGTGTGAGGCATCTAGTCTATCTTTTTACCGGTGTCTTGTTAAACTTTTGACATAGAACAGTAGTTGTTTTGCAAACAAACAAAAAGATTTTATTTTATTTTTTTTTTTTGGAACCTGTGTATGAGAATGGACAGAATACATCAATGAATAAGTTCAATATTGTTTTTTTTTTTCATGTGAATAAAACTAGTGTAAAACATAGTTATTACACACATGCATTCTGGCAAGAAAAATTACAAGAGCGATTGGTCATAGTTAAGCTTCTTTTTAGAACACTGCAGGAAAAGAAAATCACTGTTTGTTAACGATAAGAGCAATAAGGATAAAAGTACCAGTTTCAAAAGAATCTGATTATTGACAAAATTATTGTAACTTACAAGTTTCAGGTCTTGTGACCACTTTTTTAATTTCTTCATTTTATATCTAGTGATTTAACTGTATTTGTTAGACAACCATGATATATATTTCAATCCTGTACCTCAACTTAAGATGTTTGTAATGATTTTAGTGAATGATTTATGCAGAAATACAGCCCTGTCTCAGCTGGGTCTGCTGAACTGAACCTAGCATTGTAATATTTGATCTGGCAAGGTGCAAGGTCTCTATTCTTGAGCTCATACCCAAAGTATGGGTTGGGGACAGTGCTAATAATTTTCCTATAGAGGGTCAAAAACGTGATCTCCAGGATCCTATTTATAAAGCAAAGTGACAGGAAGGAGGATGGAATGGCCCCACTCTAGGACACTATTCCTGGACCACAGAGAAACAGGAGACCAGGATAGGGCTTTTTAAAATTTGGGTTGGCACTTGGTATGTGATTAGACCCTATTTGGCTCAGATATGTTAAAAATGTGACTTTTCAAAGAATTAAAACTAATGATCAGTCCCCTGAAATTATTCTTAATCAGCTGCACCATGATAAGGAGCAGGATAAAAGCAGAAATGAGGATGTTTGAAGTTAAATTCAGCAATTGTTTCCATCACCAGTGGTTCAGTTTCAGCAGCCTCCTAGGTATGGACAAAGTGTGTTTGCTGGTTGGTCATGGCTTGTTATTTCTTGGTAATCACATGGGTTCCAAAAGATATGATAGCACAATTAGATGGCTAGAGATGGACGAAGATTGAATATCCAGTCAGACCACCTTCAGGTCCTAGCCAGAGATCGATTTGGGTGGTGCTTGATTTGCAAATGTCCTTTCGGTTTTTGCTATCATCCTAATGATGACAATTAACTAACAAAGATATTCAAAAACCTTGATCAGATGCTGGGCTACTTGTGTACAGGAAAAAATGGACAAAATCAGACCATTTATGTTGGGAAGAATCCTAGCACCTCTAGGCATTCCCAGAAACCAGTAAGTCATGAATGTTCTCCTGCAAGAAATAGCTTGACCAATTTGATGTTTGTGTGGCTTTTCTTAAAAATAAAGAAAAAAAGCCTTAAAATTTCCCCAAACCTTTCTTCTTGGGGGGTTGATAATGCTCCTGTGAGAGTGCTGAGTCCTTCACAACTTCCACTGAAACAGAGGATAATGGGATTGTAGGATGTTTGGTGTCTTATGATATATGAAGACCAAAAGTTGAAGAATTTTACAAATAGATCTTTTGTGTGTTTGAAATAATTATATTAGCAGAATCTTTAACTTGGAGAATATCACATAATGTGTTATTCAAAGGTGGTTTCTTCTCTTAACTAACTGTCCAAAAGTTTCCCCTCACACTGGTCGAAATCATGAGCAATGACACTGAAGTCAGTGGGAAGGGAGAATCAGCCCTTGGTGTGTAGTTGTTACTACACATCAAAACGGCTCTGTATAGTGTCATTAAATCACCAGCAGGATCCATGCCATTAAACTGTAAACAGTGGTATCCCATGACAGTTTTTATAAGGCATGCAACAACTCATTTGCATGCCTGGGGTGACCTGAAATGACGACATCTTCCCTGTGCGATGTGTGAAGTCACACAATGTGCAAGGTCACGCTGGGCACAAAATGGCATCCTCCTAGAGAGCTGGATGGCTCCAGCTTGTAGGCTGCCAACTGAACAATGCATAGCCAGCCAGGTGTGCAGAATAAACAAGGAGTCTGGTGGCACTTTTAAATACTAACAAATTTATTTATCTCATGAGCTTTTGTGGGAGAAAAATCCCACTTTGTCAGACACTTTGAAGATGGGCAACTTTCATGGCATGGCATGGAAGATTATACCAGTTATGCTACTGAGTGTTTGAAATGCAAGGATATGACATTCTGACCAAAATATCTGTGGCTTACAGATTAAATTTAGTTTTTTCTTTTTTTAAACCCTTATTGAATTTATGGTGAATTGCAAAAATATCAGCAGCAAGGCCCTAATTAAGAAAAGCAAAACTGTTCTACAGAGCATTTAAACATATGCTTAAATGTTTTTTTGAATTGATGCCCAAAGGAATTGCAGTGACTTTTTTTCCTGGTATTGCCCCCAAAAGTCTAGTTGCTATCTAACATTTTAAGTACATTTTTGTAAAATTCAAAATGATTGATAGAATTTTTCAAAGTAAAGATCAACCACCCACTGAAACCATTGGCATATCAGAGATTATATGGTGGCATTGCAGAAACTTTGACTAACACCTTCTTGTGAATCCCGGCTACCCACTGCCCAGCTCATCATGAAAGGACTATGGTAATTTGTAAAATTCTTCAGAAGTTTGCATTGGGCTCATCTAGACAGAGAGATTGGGCTGGCTGGGGCATAGATTTACAGATCACTAGTGTGCCGTATGTGAACAGGCCATGTGAACTCTGCTGTCATGTAGTAAAAGTTTCCATTTCAAATGGGAGGCTATCAAAGCCCACTAGAGAGCTTTTATTATGTGGCAGTATGGATCACATGGACAGATAGTGCATGGCACTCTAATGTATTGCAGTTTTACTTCTCAGCATGCCATGCACTAACCCTCCATCTAGATGAGTCCATTGTTAAATAGGATGGACTTGATTCTGTTCTCAGTTATTCTGGTACTTGAGCAATGGAGTTACTTCAGCTGTGGAAAGTAAGAGAATTTGAATGTCTCAACTAAATCAATGCTGGCAGGTGGCATCATTACTCTGAGGTGGGGAGGAAAGATTTTTTTTTTTCCTGAAATCATCTCATAAAAGAACACAAGCTTTTCTTTGCTTGAGATGTGCTGACATGGGAACCCCTTCTTTTTAAAAAAAAAAAAAAAAAAGTTGGGTTAAATGAAAAATTTGAAGGGAGGTTGTGGTAATGCATTAAGTTTCTAAAGATGTAGAATATAAACACATTGCACAGAATCAATATTCATCTGTTATCGGCCAGTGATAAAACAGCTAATTCCATTAAGATGGTTGTAATTTATCACTCCCTAGGTCCTGGCTTCTAATCTATGAATGAAATTTTTGAGGTTATGTTTATATGCTCTCTGTTTAAGTCACTTATTTACATGAAAATTCAGGAATCTGCTTTTATTTTTGTTGGTGTCAGTTCAGAATAGCATCAATGAATTCATCACTCTCACAGCACAAGCTCAAGGAACTATAGAGATCATGGCCATTGTTGAATGTAGGAACAGGGAGCTGTCTGTGCCTTTTTGTGCCTGAAGATGAGCTGTCTGTTGTGGAGAGGAGCATAGCATGTGTTTGGAAAGGTTAGCCCCTCTGAGTATGTCTACACTGCAAACAAAAGCCTGCAGCTGGCCTGTGTCAGCTGAATCAGGCTCATGGGGCTTGGCCTAAGGCTGTTTAACTGTGATTTAGACATTCAGGCTCAGATCAGAGCCCAGGCTCCAAGATACAGTGATGTGGGAATGTCCCAGAATGTGGGCTGCGCTCTAAGCCTGAATATCTCCATTTACACTATAATTAAACAGTCCTAGTCCAAGACCAATGACTCTGACTCAGCCAGCAAGGGCCAGCTGTGGGTGTCTAATTGTAATGCAGATATAGCCTCATTCTACCTTAAAATGGATCAGTCCATATGTAACACACATTAGGAAAGCAAATCTGTCTCCTTAAAAAATTGAGAATGTTATTGATTCTAGGTAGCAGACTTAGACCCAGATGCACAAAGATATTTCAATGGAAGTTTGGAACCTAAATACCTTTGTGGATCGAGTCCATAGCCTTTCAGCAGTAGAGGCTGGATAGATGCTCTTAACTCTGAGGGTCCTGGGTTTAGACTGTGTACTTGGAGGGTTGATTCTACTTGTGCCCCTTGAATGCAAGGACTGACATTGTGCCCTGCCTTTTGTCAGGGGGATCACTTGTGGACTAGCACTGCATAACTTGGTTCATAGTTTTTCTTCACATTCCCATTCTGGAGGGAGCTGAGATTCTTGACTGGAAAAAGATAAATATTTCAAGTCTTCAGGATGGAGAATGAGAAAAGGATCAGCCAGTTACTCCAACTTCTGCAACAGGTAGAACCTTGGAATGACTAAATAGGAAATGTATGTATTATAGAAAGATGGGAAAAGTTGAGAGAAGACATTTGATTCACAAAACATCACGTGTAAAATAAACATGATTGGCGTCTTCTGAAGAAATTTCAGGTTTGGGAGGTAAAACAAATATAACAAATGTGATTTTTTTGGTTTTTAGAAGAGCAGAGAGTGGTGGATTCCTTGAGAGCACTGTGTGGGACCTGGAAGACTTGCAGACAGTTGATGTGGTTAGTCCCATGGCATGGACTTGAGAAGTCTTTCTTATCTACAACTCTACAGCTACTGGTCATCTCTATTTAGCAGTTAAATTGTCTTTAGAAGTTAGATGGGTTTGTCAGTAATTGATAGCCCCTGGAGACTATTAATGCCATTGGCTCACCACCAAAGTAAGAATGTCATTAAACTTTAATCAGCCCACAATAATTTAGTGACCGTAAAAGAGCACACTGAGGTCAGGAACAAGCTTTCAGTCTGGGCAGCTGGAGTCTGGCTCTGCTAGAGGAATGAGAGATAATTCAGAGATTATTTTAAATAAGTGTCTTGTTACATCCTGGTGTGTGAGTTTCTGAAAGTATGTAGTTCTGTGTATTTTGGACCAGACATAAATACTGTATTGACATTAATGTCTTGTGCAGATTAAATTTCATAGTACCTATTACAGGATATTATTTACTTTTCCTAAATTCAATGAGGTTTTGCCTTTTTTCTCAAACAGGCGAAACAAATTATTTATTCTTGTTTACTGGGGACTAGGAACAAAAGTGATACCTTTGTTACGTTGCTAATAAATCTAATGTAACTGGGCACTTGTTTGTTCTTGAAATGATTATAGTATTGAGTACAGAAAGGACTCTAGTTCTAGAACAGGAATCAAGATTATAAATATTAGTCTATATGCATGGATTAACTCTGGTGTCAATAAAACATACTGAAGTGGGGAGGTTTTGGGTGCTTCTGTACCAAATTAGTTTTAAATGAAAGCTGGTAACTTTTATTCTCTTACAACTGCCAAACAACAAGAGAGAGAGAGAGAGAGAGAGAGAGTGTGTGTGTGTGTGTGTGTGTGTGTGTGTGTGTGTGTGTGTGTGTG
>ML682006.1:16336998-16585496 GCA_007922195.1 Podocnemis expansa | reverse complement strand
TGTGTGTGTGTGTGTGTGTGTGTGTGTGTGTGTGTGTGTGTGTGTGTTTAGAACTGACATTAAAGTTGGGACAAGTTATTTTCATAACTTTTGAGAAGATAACTGTTAGTTTGAGAGCAATCCAAGCCTGTTTTTAAGTGGTGTCTTTGGGCACATGGAATGCACGTTATTTGCCTTTCCTTTGGCAATTTATGTAATGCATATCTGTGCTTTTGCAGACATGCAGCTAATGTCCTTTTACACTGCCAGTACATCTCCACTTGCATTGGATGGATAAGCATTAAAGGTGGGCTGCAAAAGCAATCAGCTAGGTGTTTTCCATAGGGGTTATTGGGCCAGTGTGCAACAACTTTGTAAAGTTCACTTTATCTGTCTTGTGTTTTCCTTCTAACTAACCATTCACATTCCTGTCCAGAGACTTCAGTAAAAGGTTTGTCTGTTTGTTTGTTTCTCTTTCTCCCTGGGGAATATTTCTGTTTGCCATTTGTACCACTTCTTCCCCTACTTGCTTACTGAAAGACTTGCATTTTTCATTAGCTCAGTGGCCATGCCAGGTACCCTGCCTACTCCAGAGTGAGCTCAGAAAGTAGTGTAACTCTTCTGAAAGATCCTTATTTAAACTCCTAGGTATTAGGTGATCCCTTATGCCTTCACTCTTGGTGATCAGAAAGTTACAGTATCCTCCAATGCAATGTGAATGATAACAAGGGAATTAAGAAGACTACTGTGTGCCTAAAGAGCCATAATTGAAGAAGTCTCTATTGATTAAAACACCAACCTGGTGTAGAGAAGAAGTAAAGGCAGACATTTTTAAATAATATCAAATAACAAATGGAATATATAACCTCCAGTGTAGACACAGTGAGGGGGATGTAAGAATGCTTCAGTCCACCTAGCTACTGTTGCTCAGGTAGAATTCCTACAGTGATGGAAAAACCCCTTCCATTGCAGTGGTATGTATCTACACTACAGGGTGCCAATGTAGTTCCCATAGTGCAGACATGGCTTCAGTTCTACCTCTGCAGAATTAGCACCTGCCATATCTTGTGTGCAATCATGTTGGTGTTTAACTGTTAGAGAGTGACATGGAGTAACTGGACAGTGGCCCAATTTACACACAAATGTGGGTCTGCCATTTGAAACAGGACAATAAATTAATATCTTTATTGTTAGCTGCAAAATTTTGTGCTGTGTATTATTGGAAAAAGTGTAACTTCTCCTTCTAAGGAAGTATAGCATAGTAAAATATGGATGCTCTTTGCAATGAAAAAGTTCTCTTGTCAAGAACGTACACAAGAGAAAAGCCAAAAAGAAGATGGGTATTTATGTGTCACCTTTTTTAGCATACTCAGAAGAGGAGGGATTTCCAGCCAGCAAGTCAGACTCCTTGGTTCTTCGAATGTTTAACCTAATCCTGAATATATTATGTCTGATATAATATGTTAATACTTTATTGTAACTTAGCCTTAACAAAAGTTTATAAAAATGTGGGTTTTGTACACATAAATTATTCTTAAAATGACAATTAGGGACCCTCATTTTGAAATGGTACAGCCCAAGAGAGCTTTTTAAGAGAAATGGGGTTTATAATAATTGATTGCCTTTGTATAGGTTGATGTGGGTTGTGTCATATAAAGCCTTTTCCTATTCACCTTTATCCTGGAAAAGCCTAACTAGAATTATTGACAAAGTACTGAAGATTACTGTAATCTTTTAAAATCTTGTAGCAACTTTACTTTTGCAATAATTTTGGGATACATTTTCAAAAATGCTTAACTCTAAGAATTGGGGCCACATTTCTATAACTGTTGCTGTTGGTTATCTTTAAAATCTTCCTACTTGATTCCAGCTGCCCGTATGGGAGCTGTTAGGTGCTGAGCTTGCTTGATTGGTTAAGTGGTAGTCATCAGTGTATAAATTGCTTTTCTAAAAAAACCCAATTTTTGTTGTGCTTTTTTTTTTTATTACCAAAAAATCATGTGGTGTAGCCTTAAATTTGTGAATAAATACACTTGTACAGTTGCAAAGGCTATTATACATCTGAAGCTAGATGAAAGCTATATGACCTCTAGGAAGTCTCTCTCTCTCACTATTACTTACAAACAAAATTAATATTAACTACACTAAGGAAAAGTCTTCTGAGATTTTCATCAGTTTAGATTTAAATTTTATAGATGAGTAATTATAGAGGTCTAAAAATGGACTTGAAACACTGGCTGTTCCTTAAGTAACGGCAGAGCTGGTGGATGACTGTAATTACAAGAAAATTGTACCTTGCCATTTTGAAAGGTAATCAGGTGTGATTTTTTTTTTTTTTTTTAACCCATGGCAAAGTCCTTCCACCTTCATTCACTGTAACTGCTTTGAAATTATATCAACATTTCTAGTTGTATCAGACTAAACTCTACAGGACAGTTTTTTTGTGAGAAGATTAAAAGGTTTTAGGGGAAGGAACTCCAGTTTTTGCATATCGTACATTTTCAAACATGCTCTTGGTGCTAAACCGATAAGAAATAACAATATTAAAGCTTGAGGCTCTTGTTGAAAATATGAGTCCATTTTGCTTAAGAAAATGAGAATCATCTGTTGTAAGTAAAGTTTATTGTTACAATCACTGTAGCAATAATACAATGGCAAAAGAAAATTAGGAATTTCCAAGCAGAATGTGTTGGAGTTAGAACTGATGGACGAAATATTCAGCCATGTACATTTGAACCTAAACTGAAATCAGTGAAACTGTGCCAGTTTATACTACGAACAGGCTCCAGCTGCATAAATTTAACTAATAGAAAATAAAATAACATGTTCATATTAACTCTGATATGTCAGTATTGCCAAATGGAAATCTCTCTGAATGCCTGCACCTATTACTGAATTGTTTGCCTGAGGAACAAACACATTTAACATCATAGATTATGCAAACTCCTGGGGAGTGGCAAAGCTGAGAGCTGCTTTAATGAAAATGTCTTTTTTAAAGAAAGTCCCAGAAATGTTAAAATCAAGAATCTAATCTGGGGCAGTCCCATGAGCACAAAGCAGAGATGCCACTGGACTAGTCTGCTGAGGACTAGAAATGAAGTCCTAGAGTTAAAATTATCCTGCTGCTAAGGAAAAATAAGACACTGGTGTAATCAGCCTCTCATCACTTGTAGAAACTGCTATGAATGCATTTGCAGGAAAACAAACAAAAAAAAATCAGTGTAAATATTTTCAAATTACTCTGTATTTATGGCAGAGTAATTATGTTGTCAACATAAACCGGAGTCTGAACATGCAAACCCAGGCTCTCTGAAAGTCCGTTCAACTGCAACTTCTATTTTCTTTTATAATGTCAGACTTATTGCATATTGCCAGGGTGTTCTCAATTGAGATGACGATGGACACAGTCTGTCTGCCTTGCCTGATCTAATCAAACCAGACGAACAAATTGTGACAGGGTTACCATGTACATACAAGAGCATGAGATAAGGCAACTAACAAATCACAACAAATATTGAGAGCAGGAGTTCAGGCTGGAAATGATGATAATCTCATCCCTCCTCCTGTGCTATTTGCCAGAAGATAAAGGGATGTTCCAGTCTTTGTTTAATCTGTTTGTTAGCTGAAGTGGTGTCAGAAATTAGCCTAGTTAGTGTTTCTATTTTAACAGGGTAAAGAAAATCGCCAAGAGAAGTAGGATTTTCATCCCATTTGGCTCTGTAATGAAATCCTTCCATTTTAAATGGAGTAGCTTCCATTCTTCTGGACAGGTTGGAAGAGGAAAACCTGATGATGGATGAGTTTTTAAAATGATGCTTCATATAAGGATTAAAATCAAATTTCTGTTTTACCACACACCAAGTGTAGAAACCCAAAGAAAGACAGCAATATGACTATTGATATGAGGTTAGCCTGCAGGATTGGAGCTAAACAGCATCTGGTTTTAAGGACAGGACCCCCTCTTAAAAAAGCAGCAATATACCCAGTGATTTCAATGGGTGCAGAAGCAAGCTGCTGGTGTTAATCTTCTGCACAGCATGCTTGAAGTTGATTCTAAACCTACTTCTCCCTTCAAATGTCCTCTTGGCTTACGCAAAAGTAGCCACCTATAAAACTCAGGAGAAGAGGTTGGCTGACGGAGGGGCCTGTGACTGTGGGGCCTATTTCTGGTCCCTCGTCTGTGCACGTATCCGGGCAGAGTTCCTCTGGGTGGTGTCCCCTGGTTCCCTCGACACCTTCCGGGAGCAGTGGGCGCTGTCCAGGGTTCTCTGCTTGGTCTCCCCTTCCGAAACTCTAGTTTTGAACCTGTAACCCTCACACCTGTTCCTGTTTTCTTTTTCGTTGTCCCAAGAAATTAGTTGAGGGCCTGTTTTGTGCCGCTTCCCCTAGCCTGGGGGAAGGGTTTTAGAAGTGGGCGGGCTTACGCCCACCCACCACACAGGACTCCTCAATAGGTCTCCCTTCAAATGCGTTACCAGTCCCAGCTGTGCAAGTCATTAATCTGTGGCTTGTGCCAAGCTAAGCTCATTCTATATATCATTCAAGTAAACTGGGTGCTCTAACATGTGGACACTCTTCAGTCATCTCCTAATCCTGTTGCTAGGGTGAAGGAGAATTATTTTGGTTTGCAAATGTAAGTGAAATCTGAACCAGTTTCAGGTCTCCTTAATATTTGAGAATTAGTAATTAAATTTTAAGTATGTGTGCTTAAGTCTTCCATATTCAGCAAAATACTTAAGCGTGTATTTAGGTCCCATTGAAAACAGTGGGATATAAGCTTATGCTTCAAATTAAGCACGTGATTAACTTACTTACTGAATTGGGGCCTTGCATCCTAGGCAGATTCCCATTAGTTCCTTTCTATGAATCTTATTTTAGATTAATTTTGTACTTTTCAAAACTGAAATAGATATTCAAAATATTTCACATTTTTTAAAGAAAATTCCAAGTTGAAATACCAGTTCAGCCAAATAAAAACAGCCTTGTTAGAATAGTCAGCTGTTTAAATGGTCTAATTAAACAAAGCTAAAATTAGATTTAGCTGATCCTCACTCCCCATTTCAGAGCTCCCATGTGCAATTTTATGAAACCAAAGAAGGGGCCAAGTTAGCTGTAATTATGTCTTATTTATAAATAACTCTACTTGATTGTCTAATCCTGTGGTACAGCCACAGCTGATGGAATGGGCATGTGTTACGTGACTGAACTTTTTAATTAATGAAATATTAATTTACACCCAAACCTCTATGGAGATGCATACGCAGTTCCAATACTTCTTAAATGAACTCTCTCCACAGCAAACATACATGCAGTCATTCTTGCTATTTCTATATATTAATGACTAGTACATAACATTATAAGGACAGAACTGCATCGATGGATAATTGTAAATCAGACAGGGATTATTTTCCTCTTGTTGGATGTAAGAGCTCAATCCTGCTCTTGCTGATGTCATAGCCAAGCTCCCACTAGCTTGAATGGGAGAAGGAACTGACCCTTTTGAAAGACGTCATTACTTTCAGGAACTAGTAAATGACTGCTTTATTAATTCACAAATGCACGTATACCATTTTTACTTCAGCGGTGGCATGCAAATACTATACGTTGAACTAGAAAAGGGAAGATAGTTTGCATAACTCCAAGAACAAACTCAATCCTCAACTGAAACTAGAACTGGAACCCCAAGTATTTTTAATATTGCTTTTTACTTTGTGAATTTCAACACTTCCTGGTTCCCAATGAGATTAGAAGCAAAAGTGTCAAGTATCTTTCACACACACATATTTCACATTATTTGCAGCAAAATGTTTTAAGGTCAAGATGCTCAGGGTGAGCAATGAGGCACCTAATTTCTGGATCTTAAAACACCAAAATGTATGTGAATTCTATCCATGAATTCACATCCCATATCTATGGAGATGACAGCTATTTGATTACTTGAAGAACTGTGGTGGGGGGAATATAGAATCTGATTTCTGTCCAAGAATCCATTTCCCTTGGACTTATTCTAGCACTTAACAGCTACACCTGTGAAGACAGAGCAAGTTTACTCAAAACTCCCTGAACCTGTTACTGAATTTAGGCCAATTTTGGGTTTGCAACAAAGCTAAAAAACAGCTGAGATTTGCAGACTTTGCACAGCAATAGTCACTTCCCATACCAGCCTCATCTCTTTAGCATTTTCAAACCCCACCCACCCTAAGGAGCTGAAAAGGAAAAATAACAGCAAGCAACAGAAATGAAGCATTCAATGACTTCCTCCAACTTTTGTCTCTGGAAATACTGTGTTCCAGAAGGGAAGCCATGTTAGTCTAGTTCAGTAGCACAAACAAGGAGTCCTGTGGCACTGTTAGTCTTTAAGTGCCACAGGCCTCCTTGGAAATGTTATGCAAGTCATCCAAGGTGTGTGGATTGTTTTTGTTTTTGTTTTTAAATTGAACTAGTTTCAACAGGATTCTTAGCACAATTGTCATTTTGTCTGTCACCAGAGGCAAACTCTAGATGGCACCATGAAGGTTGTTCTCATTAGAAAACATTTACTAAGAAGCACATTCTACAGCAAGAAAAAAAAATTACACTGTGTGGGTTTATAACATACCCTAAGTACATGTAAATTACACTTTTTATCGAAAGTTCATTTATTCTAGTCAGATTATAATGGTTTTTCTGATGATTGAATTAAAAATGTTTTAATGAGACTACAAGGTTATAATTTGTCTTTGGTTTGCCTTTTTTGTGTGTGGAGATCTTAGAGCCAGCTTAATTTGTCACATAGTCATGTTCGCCAAATAATAGAAAAAGTATTTACTGCATCAAAGTTGCCTAGTTATGGAAAAGTTTAATTATTTATAGCAAGTAACCAGTTACTTTAACTACAAAATTAAAATTCAGACAGTTGTTTTTCAGTGTTTCTGAGACACACACACACACACACACACACACACACATTTGCAGATGGGGAGATCTTTTAAAAGAAAAAATGTTGTGTATGAATTCTAAACCCATATGGGAATCCTCTGAAACCATTTTCTGATTCTAAATATATTGATTTCAAGAGAAAAACAGCAGATCAAAGGAGCAGGCAGACTATAAACAGAAATATAAGGTAAAAAGAGGCAATTGATGTTATGTGTATTGTACACACAAAGATTAGAGTTTATTATGCATATTTGGGATTCCTAATATGATATGCAAGGAGCCCAGCTCAATAGAGTCACCAGCTCAATAAACTAGTAAGAGAGATGCTATTGATAAAGATACTGATTTTGGTGGAAGATAAGATGATGTTAGTAACATTGGCTTCCTGACTCTGTATTGTCATCAAATTTCTTAGCAGGACACCATTTGGCTTTGTTAGCTTTCTTGGCAACTTTGCTTGATTTTTAATAACCATTTACCCTTATCAATGAGTTTGTTTTTAGAGTACACAATAGAAAGAGAGCAAGATCTTTTTAACACTAGCATGAACTGTATATGGTTGTAGGAATTGCAACAGCACTGGGGTCTAGGTGTATGGCCCAAAAGACTTCCTGGTGGTCCACAGCCAACAATGCAGTGAAAGAAGGAGCCAGGAGCACAGTATTGCTACCCTGAAAGACAGCAGCAGAAACTGGAGGTCATGATATGGGCTGCCAAATGCTATCTTTGTCTGCTAACATTCATGGGGCCTGGCTTCTGTAGATGTGCCCCTCTACTCCTGGCTTGTTTGATGGGCAGGGTGATGGAGGGAGTTCTCTTCTGCACATCCATACCTCACAGGTGTCTATGCTACCACACTTGTATTTTAATATTAAGTGATATAATACACTCATCTTATTTCAAGCAATTAGAACTGAACCAGAATTCTTTGGCTGAATTTGAAATTTGCTGCAATGGGGCCTAGCTACAGGGAGGGTTCCCATGTAACCTGTGGGACTCAGGAGTCAGTTTGTTTTGCAGGGATGACTCCTGTCTCCTGGGGGAAGCCTTACAGGGTTTTTCTTCCTCTTACCACTACAGTGGATTTCATTCCTTGAGGGGGCAAGCTACCTATAGTAGCTTACTTTGCTGTAGAAAAGTCCCCTGGACTGAATTTACACATGTCCAATGTAAACAGCTGTAAAGCACTCAATCCTATTATGGGCTTTTAAAGCGAGAACAAGGAACTGACAAAGATGGCTCTAGTCATCTAATCGGCTTTTTATAGCAAGCATTAACATCTCATCCAGATCAGAAGACCTAGAATAATATAAGCTTGCTGTCTAACATTGTTCCACAGAAAAGAGGAGGAACATGCTGGAGACATGCCTGTGGGAGACTGGCGTTCTTTCAGTGGAAGAAAGTTCCCATCCACATCTCAGACTGATATGTGGGGAGATAAATGCAATGACCGTACAATTTGTGTAAGTGGATACATTCTCACATCTTACTACATATTGTGATTGAAACATACATGCTTCCCCCACAGGGCTTTGCCCAGTAATCTTACTGTGAGGTTGTGTGAAAAATGACTAATAGAAATATCAGTTGTTGACAACTGAATGGCTGCTGTTTAATGGTAAAAAGCACAGCAAAAGAAGTTAGGTGCTCTTTGTAGACTCTTCTGTTGGTTGTAGGGTGATGGGCAATAGTGACAGGCAATTTAACCTCTGTGTCATCTGGACCAGCTGCTCTGAGCAAGGTGATGTGGTCACTGATCCTACAGAGACGTATTTGATTTTATGTATGATTGAAGTCAATGGAATTATACACATTGTGTAAAGTTAGTATGTGGCACAGTGGCACAAAACTTTGCACTAAGGAGTGGTGCCTTAGTGGTTAAACAGTAGGTGATATGATTCCCAGTCTCCCACTTTTAACGTCTGTAGCAGACTGCCTGCCCCTGTTGCTGACCTGAAATTAAAACAGCAATTTGTTGGGTCAGTAACTTGGACCAAAACTAAAATGAAAATAGCAATGTAAACAAAAGAAAGTAAATATGTCCTGTCTCCTTAGGAAAAGTGGAGCATTAAGGGTTAATGGAATAAAGCTGTTTCTTAAAAGCAGTAGGTGTTTTGCAGCTGTAACGTGTTAGTCATTAGAGAGAAACATTTTCCAGGGACTTAAAAATGGCCTGCTGGTGTGGATAACTTGCTCATTCAAAGAAAGCAGGAGGAACTGCTGCTGTAAACAGAAATAGTCTGAGGGCATTCTGAGCATATAGTGAAGTTGTTACATATTATTTGTATGTTGCTAATAAGGTGGTAGTGTTTTACATGCAGGGTCTTTATCCTGTTATTTAGAGCAATTCATAAACCAGAAAAAACACAAAGCAAAACCAAAGGGAGAGAAGGTGACAAGCAGTGACCAAGAAGTAAAACTGGGAATGAACCATGAGTTACTCAATTTAAAAAAAAAAAAAAGATTCATGCTACTTTTTGATTTGGGGGTGAGGTGACTGCACTTTAAATATTCTTAATTGTAATGCTTTGTATTCTGAACTTTTGATAAGTTGATGCCTCCCACTGCAGGAGGTCTTTGTGTAATAAGCGATTTGGAAGAGGGTTACTTGGAAGCTGGACTGGGCAGAAAGGTCTAGTATCTGAGGTCAGGTAGGAAACATTCAAGGCCATGTTAGAAAAAGGCATCATGCTAGATTCCAAATAGAGTTTAGGTATCTCCCTTCCAGAATGAAGCCCTGCTGAGATTCATAAAACCCTGATCAGCTATAGGTGCCTAAATGTTTGTAATAAAAGTACCATAGATGCCTGTGTTTCTGCTTGCACATTATGGTCTCATATTAGGCATCTGGATTGAGGCCACCCACAGAGTGAAGTATGAACTGGGGCAAGGTAGGTGCTCGCTCTCCTTAATCCATCTGAATGGCTTGATATGGTAAAGAACTTACGTAAAACCAGTGGGGCAGGAGAGGATGTCCCTTACAGCTCCCTGGCTAGGGGGACTCGTGAGGGATCTGGGAGACCCATAATTCAGGAGTCTGTCTTCACACACACAGGGGAGAAGAAATTTCAACAGTGCTTTTCCTTCTCTCCAGTAAGGTCTGTAACACCTGGGCTCTAGGAGACTCAATTTGTGCTGCTGAAGCTGTTCCCATGCAAATAGACAAGGAAGGAATCGTTGGACAAGAGACAGTGCACAGAAGTATGAGCAGGATTCGGTGCTCTGCTGGTTAAAGCCCTCACCTAGGAGGTGAGAACCTAAGGAGCTGATGACTTCTTAAAACCATAATGCAATAGTTTCAACAGAAGAAGCTGAAGGAGCTTCTCTGAACGATATCTCATAGCCAAATGGTTAGGGCCTTCGTCTGACAGGTAGCAAATTCTGTTCAAATCTCTTCTTCCCCTTCAGGCAAAGGTAGGAAATGAACTGGGGTTTGGTCCACATCCCACATGAGTACCCAAACCACTGGGTTAAATGTTATAAGGCATGGAAGTTCCTGCTCACCCCCTTCCATCTTGCCAAAATGGCACAGAGACCTGATGCCAAGAGAGGGTTTGCCACTGAGCACTTCAAACAGCTGGAGGCACCTTTCTCCTGCTTAGATTTAGGTGGTTTCTCAGAGAGCGGGTGGGGCTTTGCACACAACCCTGGGCTTGGCATTTTCTATTGGCTAGTTTAGGTCAGCATGCCTACCCAGTCCCATTCTGAGTTGACTATCTCTCCCTGTTCATTGTATGCAGACCTTATGCTGTGTGAATCTGAGTGATCTTCTAGGCATCTAAAAGTTGGGCTCGGCAATGCTCCATCTCACCATGCCTAAACTGCTTTTTAATCTAGCTCACTGAGATGAGTGAAGGATATGAATGGAGTGATTCCAGATATGGAGCTCTGCAATGGCTGACTTCTGTGTGGCTGGGGCAGGGGACTGAAAGGAAGCTAAAGCAGAAAAGAAAGAAGTCGCTTGATTATGTAGGACTTTGTTGGTCACCAAAGAACAAAAGTGTTCTGCAAAAAACAGTTGAAGATCTGTGCCAACTATTGTCTATTTTGGTGGGGGTAAAAGTCAGTAATTACAGAGCTCTCTGTCTAAGGATAGATATTTTTATGTTCTATAGGAAAAAGTTTCCTTCTGGCTGTAGCTGGAATGGGTAATGTGCTCACTGAGGAACATGAACATCAGCCATATTTAGCAAGGTGACTACCAGTAGAAAAACACAAACCTACTGGAAATCTGGGATGCGCACATGTCAAAATGAGACTACAGATGACTTACTTTCCCTCAGTGACTCTCTCTCCTCTAAGATGGCTCCTATGTCAGATGCCTCAGCAGCTTGGGTGGGCTGGAGCCTGCTCAGTGCAGATATAACCTTCAGAAAACTTAGCTGTGAGATGCTAAGAAGTCATTCCTGAGCATGTGTAAATCAAAACCTTTCTTCAGAGGCTTAAACATAGACCAAATTTAAGATAGCTTCAATGTGAACAGTGAAGAGCCCTTTGCCGACACCGAATGAACCATTTTGCCAAACTTCATGCCCCTGTTCTAAAGCATGGCATTGTCATGTTCAGTAGCACAAGAAACTCTCTTTTAACATGGGCATAACACTGTATTTTCTTTCTAGTCTCACTTTTGGAAACAGCTGAACTATTTTTGTTGGAACTTCTTTTTTTAAAAACTATTTGTCAGGCCGACACCTGGTCTGGGGAATTGCAGCCCAAATGGTTTAAGTGCGACCAAATTATAAACAACTGAAAATGAGTCTCATAATGTCAGGCATCTTACAAGGTGGGTTGCAGCCCATGAACTCTTATGCCTGAAGAAATTTGTTAGTTTTTAAGGAGCCACAGGACTTTCATTGTTTCTGCCCGGAGAGAGAGAGTGAGTGTATACATGTTCATGTTTGTGTTTTCACTGTCAGTCTGTCTCTGTTATAAGTTTTCTTGCATATTTCCCAAGTAACCTGCCCTCTGGATAAACCCCATTTCTTCATTTTCTTGACAGCGTTGTCCATTATTGACAAGGCTACTTGCACTGGAGTGAGAAGGCTGGAGGTCAGCTGTTTGTGAAGCTTACGAAGTGGGTTGAGCATTGCCTGGACACAAATTGTGTGGGACAGCACTACTATTTGGCTTGGTAAGATTTATTTAAATGTACACTCCTTTTTAGATAAATACAGTTCACATTGAGAACTGTTTGCTTCCTATCAGTAGTTCCAAAAGGATAGTTGTGTTAGTGTAGTTCTGAAAAACAAACAAGAAGTCCTGTGTCTTGACTCCATGTTTGTTTTTCCTGTCAGTAGGGATCTTGCGGCTACTTCTAACAGAACTTTCCTGATTTACTTGTATGGAATTGTGAACTTCGGTAACAGTGCATAATGTCGTGATTCATCTTAGATTTTTGTGGACATAAATTTCTTTGTATATATTACTGTGGGGGACAGCTTATTTGGTGACGGGAAAATGAAATTTGTTTAATGTTCCCATGAACATTAGGGTAAAAATAACCAATACGTGACTGTGTGTGGAATCTTGTCTTGTTTGTCTTTTATGGCAAGCTGTTGTTTTTGGCAAGTTAAATTCATGAGCCCTCTCTTGGGGAACTGCTGATGTCTGTCACATCTGCAGTGATTGAAGTATCAAAGTTTCTGAAGCTCTGAATCTTCTGAGGTATGGTCATCATCTACACCAAGCAAACATGGAATCGTATGGTTTTCAGTTTTGTTGAAAGATCTTCATTAGTGTTCTTAGGTGCAAAGTTTATTATTGTCCCAAACATTTAAAAAGCCTGATTCAGGCCCCTGAAATTCATGAATGTCTTAAAATAATGAGACTCTTAAAATTTGGGTTTCTCTTTATATCTGCCCTTTGATTTTAGAACCTTTAGGGTTTACACATTAAATGCTTTCTTCCACTACTACAGGGACTGAAAACTTTTTTTAAAAAAAATTTAAATGAAGGCTTCAATTCTCAAGTAGCCACCTGACTTCAGGAGATAAGGCTTCAGAAAAATGTCATAAGACTTGTGATTAAAATCATGAGTTGGTGACACTAATGATGCATCGAAATGTGTGGAAATGATTTATTCATACATCCTGTATTATCCTGCTCTCATTATTTATTACTAGGAACATTTGAATGGAAACAGGATTTCTGTTTCTTAAGAGTTCATCTGCTCATTATGTTTCTCTCCTTGAGTCGCAAAAATGTCTTATTTGCATCAAACAATTCTGTCACCACCACAGTACTGCAAACTTAGATGGGGGAAGAATTAGCTGAAATAGAGAAATTTTGAAGAAACAAAGATACTGCTTTCATGCACAGGCTCTGTTTAATAAAAAGAAAAAGAGATGAGGAGGCATGCCTACATACAAGCAGAATTATTATTAAATACAATTTGTTTTTTTTTAAAGTTTTGAAAAATTGGCACCTCTTTAAGACTAGCACTAGCTATACATAGTATTTTCTTAGTTATTTAATCTTAGTTATGGTAGCTCATTCCTTCCTATATAGAGACAAATGTGGGTAGCGCTGCTTTTCAGGGGTTTGCAGAGCATTTTTATTCAACCTGTGTCAATGTTTATCTTCTGATTTCATGTTGAGTTTGAGTGTCCTCCAACTTTATGAAAAATCTGCATGTGATGCTCTGCTCAGTGGAAACCATCAAATTTCGTGTCTGTCACTTGGCCCCACAAACGTCATCTGATTTCAACACGTGGCCATAAATATCTCAAGTTAATTTTTCTGTGATCCTGATTTGAGCTTTTGGTTGAACTTGATCCTGCCTAACTTTTCATCTAGTCTTAGGTTTATTGTGAATATTCCTGAGAACTATGATTAGTAACTGCACCCATTGTAGTCTTTGACAAAGATTTCCCTGGCCAACCTTAATGGTGCAGGATAAAGCTATAGAAATATCCATATCTGCAAGAGCTGTGACTTTCCCAAAAACCATGCGGGGCTGAGGATGGGGTAAAACAGCCCCTAGATGAATGTGGGAAACTGTCATTTGTGTGTTAACTAAGAGATTCTATTTACTAAGGGTCAAATGTGACTACCAAATCCTCCAGGTAGGCAAGACTTAAAACCAGCTTGATTCTTTCTGGCTTGAGAGGGAGGGGGCATGAAGTGCAGGGGAAACCTGTATTCCAGGGACAAGGTAGTTAAATGCTTTAAGAGGAAGCCTAGGTTCTTCCTCCTCCCTGTCTCCAGGACCCCTTTTGAGGTCCACGTTGCCCTAGTCAAACATGCACACCTTGGAACGGGCTGGGTTACCAAGAGTTACTAATGCCTGGGAGCTGAGTGAGATTCAGCTGCAGACACTTAACCTAAGCAGTCAGCATGCACCTATCTCAGGAGAAAAACAGAAATCTTGGGGATTCAGCCATTGAGGATGTTCTCAGACCAACATGTGCAGACTGTTGCTGACAGTGAGGCAGGTTTATTTGTATTGTTTATCCAACTGGGGCACTTGTATAACTACACCTGAAACTGTCCAGCTGTTTCCCTTTGTATATGGTCAGAGTGATCAAGATGTAGTCAATGAAGTGTATGAAATGTATGTGGATCACTAGTCGGAAACTCTACATGTGTGCCAGGACCACAGCTGTCTCTGAAATTCTACCATTGGAAGACCCCCCCCACTAAAAATCACTCTGGTCCTGTAAGTTAGGCTTGTTTACTTGTGCTTTGCAGGGAGGTCCAGCCCTTGGATTAGGAAGAAATTAGAGGGGGAAAAGGGTTGGAAGAATTTTACTACTACAACTGTGTGCATTATTCATACTCCTTTTAAAAAAAATACAGCTTTGTCCCATTAGCAGTGAGGTGTTTTTAAAGCACTCTGCCCACATAGTGCTCAGCACAGCACTCTGACAGTTCACATGCTGTGATGTGCTTCTTAGCAAGCGTGGACTGTGAAATGTATTTTAAAAGAGTTTTCAATTAAAATGATCATTTTGGGGCCTACTGCTGGTTGGACCCCTGTGGTGCTGAAGACGGAATAATTTCTATAGCAATTTGCAGATCTGATGCGAGGAACTTATATACTCTCACTTCAGGTCTGGACTTTTAAAAAGTAGTACTGTATTACAGTATGATAGAAGACAATGTGTTTTAAAATACGTGAACATACTGGTTCACTGATGGATAAATCTGGTGCTCTTTGCTGTCATGTTCTGAGTATCTACTATACTAATTTGCGATATGTGTGTGTTTGCATGATGTGAAGCGTAATGTGCACATGAGCAGGGCAGTCTCCCTTCCAGTCTCTCAGTAGCACTGCCTGCCGTGTGCATGCACACATTACCGGCTCCTGCTGTGATGTGCAGGAGGGTGGGAAGCAGGGAGGTTTGGGGAGCAGCCCTGAGGGGGAAGGGATTGAGCCCAGGGGTCACCATGCTTGGGATGCAGGACTAGGTAAGTGGGTCCCACAGTGGGGGCATTTCCTCTCCTCCTCTGCCCAGTGCTGCCAGCCACCTCGGCCCCTCACCTACCAGCCGGGTGGGCTCCAGCCATGCTCTCTGGTGAGCCGTCATGCAGGTGGCACAGAGCAGTGCAGCCAAGGGGTCAAATCAAAGGGGACACGCTACCAAGGAAAAATTTTAGGTGACCATAGAACTTAAAAAAATGTTTTCATTAAAGAGCTATGAATGTGTTAAAATGCATACTATTTCATACATTCTGTTTTGATTTTTCTCTTATCGTCATTTTTGATGGATTACAGCTAGTCTTACATAAAATGTGTTCCCTTTTCCATACTATTTTCTCAAGTTTTTCTTAAACCAGGAACAAGCTATTCCCCACAATCATCCCAAAACAAGAGAGGGAGCTGGTCCTGCTCCCACTGAAGGCAATGGGGGTTATTAATCACTTACTTTACTGGAAGCAGAACTTGGCCCTAAAGTAGTATTAATTTATTTTAAAAATAATTTGGATTTAAAAACAATGTTTCAAGAATAAAGAATGTCTGGGAAGAAAAATCCTATCCTTGGATTAAGCGAAGTAGACTACTGTTTAACTTTTGCCAAACAATTAGATAGTATGCTGATGTACATGTACAAAACCAGAGAATGACAGTGGACAGAGTGGGGATTCTCTGAAGTTATACAGTAGTCATGGTTTTTTGTGTTGCTGCTGCACATGGCTGCCTTCCAGTATTTCAGTGGATTATGTTCTAATAGTTAATGAGTTGAAGCTCCAAATTAGGTGAAGGTTTCTAACCACTGGAGGAATTAAGTTCTGCTTCCCAGAGAAGCAATGGGGGCAAAAAGTCTGGCTTTCATCAAGCCTGAACCTGATAAGTTTATGGAGGAGATGGCATGATGGGACTGCCTACAGTGGCATATCACTCCTGCCAATCACAAAACCCTCCAATGGCTGGAGATGGGATACTAGCTGGGGAAGACTCTGAGTTACTAGAGAGAGTTCTTTCCCTGGTATCTGAGTGGTGTGTCTTGCCCACATGCTTAGAGTCTAACTGATCATCATGTGGTGGGGAGTGGGAGGGAAGGAATTTTGCCCCGGGTCAAATCATCAGAGACCCTTTCCTCTGCTGCATGGGGTGTGGTTCACTTGCAGGTTTAAACAAGTGTAAATGGTGTATTCTCTATAATTTGAAGGTTTAAGTCATGATTTGAGGACTTCAGTAACTCAGCCATGCATTCTGGGTTTATTACAGGAGTGGCTGGGTAAGGTTCTGTAGCCTCCACTGGTAAGACTGTGGTCCTTTCTTAACTTAAAGTCCATGAGATGATCCAACCCCAAGAGGCTCAGGATTTTTTCCCATGAAAGCTTGTGCGATAAATAAATTAGTTAGTCTTTTAAGTGCCACCAGACTCTGTTTATTTTCCTTTACCATGGAGTATTTGGGAGGGGGGTAGCAAAAATAAAAGAAAGAAGGGAGAACTACAAAGACTTTTACAAGAAATTTTGTAGGAAAATAATTAAGGATTTTTTAAGCAATAATATTTTCTTCATCTGAATCTCAGCTAGCTGTATGCAAGAACCCATGCCACTCATTGGCAAAACCCCCACTGAGTTCAATAGGAGTAAGATCCAGCATCTAAGGAATAATAGGACGACCTTTAGTTGCACAGTCTATGAGGTCCCTGTGTGATGTGCTCTCAGCAGCAACCTCCCCGACCAGCCAGGCTCCAGCTGAGGTTTCCCTGTGCTTTCTAAGGGTAGCTGATTGCAGAACACATTACAAAAATCCAGTCAAGAGCTTAGCGACATCAGTGAGATAAGGCTAATAAGCAAATAAATGGTCACAGTCATGGTGTGAAGTGCAGATGAAAATGGCCCTGGGATGGAAGACTTGGGAGTTTCTGCGGGTACCATACACTCTGCTACACAGCCATGGTAAAAAACCAAAATCTCTATGGTCTTTTCTGCCCAAATTTTCAAACTGCTTTTGCTATTAGTGTCTTAATCATAGTCACAGACTGTCATATAGTTTCTTTTTTAAAGCAGAACAGATCAATACTACTATTTTTAGACTCTGAATTTCTTAGTCCCCTTCTTGACACATTTCTAAATCTCCACTTGATGTGCTCTGTTTACCCTTATAATGAACAGAAAAGGCTATTTATTTTTTTCCCTTCTGCTGTGAATTCTCTGTAGGGGGTTGCTGCATAAATTATAATCACCTCATGTAGTTGTGCAAGACTTGGCTTTTACCAGTACTCGTTCTCTATTTGCCATTCATTTACACATGGTGGAGTTCAAGGCATTGCATTGAGCTTTTTTGTTTTTCAAAAGGGGGAAGAGAGATCCCCTCTGTCCTCAACTTAATGTTTTGCTTTTTTTAAGTGACTATTAAAATACTCATGCTGTGCAGGCTCTTCAGTGCTTTTATCTACAAGTTGTCCAACAAGGTCCGTGCATGGCTTTTTTTCTGTTGTAATGTAAATAAGTTTCCATGCTCACAGATGGGCAATTCACTTGATAAATTGGCATTTTTTCAGGAATACCCGTTTAAGTCCATGCAGAATGTTAATTTTGCAATATGCAATTTAGGATTTAATCTAGCATTATGCCAATTTCTTATGTCTTGTCTGCCCCCCCCCCCTTTTTTGGATGAGTTTTGGTTTTATTTATCTGAATATGCATGACAAGTATGCTATTTCTATGCTGAAGGCAGTGATGAGCAAATTAGTCCCACTTCAAATGAGTCCTAAGGCATGTGGATGTGCTTTCTCTCTCTCTCAGTATTTACATTACCTCAGCAAATAATTTTTCCCATTAGTTTGATTATAGTTAGAGGTATGGCATGGTTTTGTTCCAAAAAGGCACAGGCATATCCACAAGTCATATCAGAATGTCTATCTTTATATTTAAATCATATTTATGATTTGGAAGATCAGCATTGGGGTTTCCACTTTATGATTTCTTAATTTAACTAGTAGATGATTGATTCTAGAGGGTACAAAGAATTTCAGTGTTACCACTAACAAAATGTTGAAGCCATATTTTATTTTGTTCTGTGTATATCCACCCAGGGACACTTTGGTGATGGGTGCATTTTAAAAGTTAAGTATACTTGTGATTCATATAGTCCTTTGAGAATGTTCAGGAGACAAAATTGGGTTGGTGGGACAGAGTGGTTCTGTATCTGATTTTGTAAAAGCAAGGTCAGACACCTAAACAAGTGCAAAAGAGAGATTCTTTCTTTATCTTTAAAAATGTTTATACTAGTCTGGGCTATATTTATAATGTATCTTACTGTTCAGAGCTTTTGATTCTGAGAACACATACAGACTCTTATTTCAACAGGGCCCTTGCCTTGTTTCATTGAAGATGTCTGTTTGGTTTTCAAGTCACTGTGAAACATGTCTACCCATTTCCCTTAGAAACTTGGAATGGATTCTGTACATATGAGTCTAATGGGTCATAAATGTGTTTGGTGTGTAGGTGAAATCCCTTCTTTACAGGAGAGCTTTTACAAAGAATGATTTGCTCTGTTAATTACAAGGCTGAAAGCCATGTGGGTGTTTTGTAAATAGTCTTTTTTCATGTGTAATGTTGCATTATAAAGAATGTTTAAAGTCTGGAGGGTTTTACCATTTAAAGGAACATAGGTGAAAATAAATGCATGATGCAAATAAATGAAAATTAAAATGAATGTCAGTAAACAGATCTTAATATCCTGCTCTTCTCTTTTACAATGAACTTGAAAATATCAGTATAATTAAGTAATAGCAAGACGACAACTATGATAGGTTACTCAGCAGTTGATCATACACAGTAGAAGAAATGAAGATATTCACTCAGCAATTAGCTATGGTCCGGCATATTCCATGTTACTGAAAACCTAGCTGAGACTGCTTGTGGCGGGGGGAAGCTCTGCAGATCAATCTGGAGTTTCTCTCAACAATTCCTAGGAATTACACAGGAGTAAAGAATTGGGTTGGCTGATAAACTGGCCTCAAAGAATAAATAAATGATTCTGCCAAAGGGCTTGGAATCCTTAGCTCCTGTGGGATTTGAGGATGCACAGTGTTTCGTAGGAAATGTTCCTCACCTTTAAGATTAGGCCCTATGGCATTGTTTTTACAGGGTCACTAATACCTCTTGTTGATAAAACCGATATATGTCATGCTCTAAAATGGCTTGCAGGATCATGAATGAACTGGCCAGCTACTCGGAATGCATGGTTGTATTTCTGGTGTGGGATATTGACTACATTTTTGGTTTACATGCTATTTCTTATTTTAGTAATAATTTAAGAGCAGCATTTCTGAAGGCAGAGGACTATACAACTGTAATATTAAGGATAAAATAGTTTTTTGTTATTGGAAGCTTTACTAACACTATTCAGTAGAAGGTAATGTCATTTAGACATAGCATAGCAAGGGTGACCAGATAGAAAGTATGAAAAATCAGGAGAGTGTAAGTAGGTGTTGTGGGGAATGACACCCAGCTGGCCTCCTGTCACTCCAGTCTCTATAGCTGAGGGGTGGCAGAGTTGATTAGCAGCTGGGTGACCTGATTAGCTGAGGGGAGGCAGCAGTCAGACTAGGTAGGCTTAGCAGTTGTCCAGGCTTCATCAGGCAATGAGCAGCTGCTTCCCTGAAGAATTTATACACCAGCCCAGAAGGGAAGTGGGGGGAGATGGCAAAGAAAGAAGGGGAAAGGGAGTGTGGAGGCTTTCCATGTCTCCCTGAACAGCCTCAGAAATGGCTGGCTGAAGCAAGGTGCTGTAAGATGGTGGAAATCCATGCACACCTTGTAAATAAAACTGTTGGTGACTGCAAGCCAGAGAGTCTTTGAATCCTTTGTTCACAATTCAAAGCAGAGGGGCTATGCTGAGGAACTCCTTACAGCACCTATATAAAGAGAGAGCCCTAAATGTGAGGACTGTCCATATAAAATCAGGACATTTAGTCACTCTAAGCATAGCAGAAGGATTACTTCTCTTGATGACATGTAGGAACTCCTTAAAGAGTCATGTTCCAGTCTGCCTTCTGCATGAGAAGAGGTGACGTTTTGGTTCAAAAGTGCTCAAAGCAAGCTGTTCAAGTAAACCTTGGTGCTAATTGGGAGGCTGGAGTTTGCTTATCACTGCTACACTTACCTAGTCATTCTGTAAATAGCACAGAAACTTTCCAACTATTCTCAAGTCTCACAAAGCAAACATTCTTTGATTCCTTCTTTTTATTTTGGCTACTTGCTTTTCCTACTTTGTTTTTGATTATGAAGTCACTTAATTCCTTGGCCTAATGCCTCATTTATTAGTAACCTAGATCTTTTAGTAATCTCTCTTCCCTCTCTGACAAATTCATACCTAGTCATTTTCCACCCACATTGGCTCACTACTCTTTAAATTCCTTCAGTGTTTTAAACAAAATTCTTTATGGGGGTAAGGGAGGAGGAAGAACAATGAACAGAGCAGCATTATTCTTTTAGAGTATTCTTGCTCTTTTTATTTTTATTTTATTTTTTTAAAGGTTGAAGTGCTTTTTCTTTTCTTTTAAGAATATCATTCTAATAACAATGTCACCTATTACATGGCCTCTTGAGAACTCAGTTAATTATAGGTGGATTGTCTCTGTAGCCCTTCCTTAGTTTACAGGAGGAAGCTAGCTCATTTTAAATGTTACATTCCCACCAACTCCTTTGGGAGTATAAATGCCATAAAAACATTCAAAATAAAGTAGAATGTCATTTAAAATAAAATATGCAATTAGTTTTTATTTTTTTTCTTGTGGTGGTTGTGTTCTGTCCTGCAAACAGCTTTTGGCAAATGGCAGCCCCAGTCCTGCACTCAGATTCACAGGAACATATTGTATTAATTGGTTTATTAAGGATTTCTCTTGCAGATAAAAATTAATGGCTAGGTTATGATACCCATACTCTCAATGAGTAATAACTTGCTTTGCAAAAACTAGTTCTTTTGGAGGCCAGTTGACCAGGACACAATAGTCTTATTCAGGGATACTAGCATAAGTTAGCAATTTGCATCTGAAATCCCCATTTAGTTTTTATTGCACTGCATAACTCAAATGATATTGTTTACTATTATTATTCCATTCACCTAGGAAGACCACTGATCCCTTTGACTGCAAGAATCCCTTTTTAGGAGTAACATTCTTCATGACTTATCTTTACTGTAAATTGGACAGACCTACGGTCAGTTGCTGAGGTGAAAATCTCTTTCCTTTCCATATACAGATGCTGTATCTGTACTGCTGCAGCCCACAGTGAGGATGAAACAAGCTAATTGTATTCCAGAATGCTTAAATGAGATTATCCAGCTGCATGTTAGAAGAAATTATTTGGGCTATATCTCAGAAACCATTATTGGCTTTGTGTGTACGTTTCTGGTAGTCTTCTAGAAAATGGACTTGCTTGGTAAGGAGAGATGGCAGAACAATCTAATGCAACCAGGAGACTGAATATATTTGCAAAGGTTAGCCAAACCACAGGTCATCAGAATTATTTAGAAAGGAGATTGCTTAGAGGGACTCTTACTAATGAACTTCTAATGCTGAAGTGGAGTGGAGTAAGTACTGTGAACACTTCTTAAAACAGAAGTTTAACAACAATTCAAAGTGGAAGGGAAAATAGGCAATTGCTAATTCAGAGGAGGAGCATAGACTTGAATAAAAACTAGTATCTTTCACTCTATGCAATGCATGGTAAGATCATAACAAATTCTTTCTTTACTCTGTATGAGTGAACAGACTGAAATGCTCGGGTTGAAGAGTGCACTGTAAAGGTACATTGTTAAATTAACAGTCCCATAAAGAAAACTGTGTATGGCAAAAAAATTTCAGCATGACCTTGTAGACTACAGTAGTGTGACCAGCTGTCTAGTTTCCAAAAGTGAAGTATTTAATGTGTGAGTGATGCCTCATTGGTCCCCTCAGATGTCTGTCACCTACTAGACTTCCGCATGAACTCAGGCTGTCAATTTTCTGACACTAAAAAGAGTAGTGCTTAAAAAGCATGGTATTTTAAAGAATTCTGACAGGGAGTCTTGTAAGTGGTGCTGTCAGACTTGCACTCTTTTCTTAGAAAGAAGTTGCAAACAGAAAACTAAGAGAAGGTCCTTTTACCTTTCTCACTGACTAGAGGAAGATGCATGTAAACTTCTCAAGTGGAGATCAGCCAAGGGTTTATGGATAAGTCACGTTTTACAAAGCTTAGCTCCATCTTTCTACTCCAGTAATGTAGCATTGAATGTTAAGTTTTCTGGGCCTCCTATTACTCTTGGGGGTATTCTGTACTATTGTGCACTTGCAGAATTCATGTCCCTCTGCATATTTCTTTGCTTCTTCACTGGTTGACAGGGAAGTGATAAGAGTAGTCATGTGACCCTCCCCAATAGCATAGGCATATCCTTTTGGGAATCTAGATTAGCCAGTGGACAGGGTGGGGACACCTCTGCTGGTGGCTCCTGCTGTGGTGGGCTCAGATGCTAGTCCCAGCTGGGGTGGGAGTGGAGGGAGGACTTCTCTTCCTCTTCACCTGCAAGAAGGGGCCAGGCTGGGTCAGATTCACCCTGAGAAACTTTCCTTGATTGCAGGGAGCTCTGCAACCTCCTCCTTCCTGTCCCTATTGCCCTTCAGGTTCAGGGGATGGGGTCACTGTATAGAAAACTGCTGCCCTGTCCTTCCAACCCTGGTGCATTCAGAACCCTCCCACACATCCAAGCCACCACTATACCAAGCCTCATCTCCTGTATCCAGACTCCCTGCAGGAAAAAAAAAGATTACAGCAAGGCAGGAGAAAGATTAAGCCTGCAATTTTTAAACTTTTGTGCTTGTATTTAGATTTAGATTTAGTCTG
The DNA here is from genome assembly GCA_007922195.1 of Podocnemis expansa. Taxonomy (NCBI): domain Eukaryota; kingdom Metazoa; phylum Chordata; order Testudines; family Podocnemididae; genus Podocnemis; species Podocnemis expansa. Next base: position 16,562,315 of record ML682006.1, on the reverse strand, counting down.
TATTTAGATTGTAGGATCCTGTATATTTGGAGGGCCTCTAGCAATGTATGGGTGATATTGGAATAAATGGCCCAAGTTTTGTTTTATTTTTCCCCCAGGACTGTGAGGGATTTGCAGCTCTCCAGTGGCTTCACTTAGCTGGCTACCTAAGTGTAAAGTTAGCCACCCACACTTGAAAACTTTGCTCAAGTTTGTACAATGAGCCAGCAGTGCAGTCAGTCAAAGAAAAACCGTTTCCTGACTGCAGTTCTGTGCTGGAACCACAAGAATAAGTACAGGCCATTGGTGCAGTAACTCTGGTTTAATTACAAAATAAGTATTGTATGCTCCATCTGAGCACATGGAAGCTGAGATGGTGCTGAATGCTTTGGAAAACAGGGGCCTAGAGGTGGGCCAGGATAGCCTATTGGAGGTGCACACAGCCATGCATCACAGGAAAAGAGGTGGAAATACTGCATGTTGTTTATATATACAGTGGAAACATTTGTACACTTAAGAGCCTACCACGAGGACCTTGCACATACAGATTGGTGTTTATTACATAAGAGTGTTTTGTTTATATATTTGGAGGGCATGCCCAACTTATCTTTAGGTAACACCAGTCACCACCTCATTGAGATGAAGGATTCCTTCTATTCTTACAGTAGCAATTGGCGGGGTGGAGGGAATGGGAGAGAGAGGCATCTCATCTCCCCATTAATATATCCCAGTGTCTTCACAATAAGCAAGTATTTCTTGGCTTGTTTTGGAAACAAACTGAGCCCAGCCCATTTTTGTCCCCACAGCAGCTCCATGTTGAAGATGCTCAACTTAGTCCATTTCTATAGTGATAGGCACCGCTTTTCCTCTAGCTGGGGCAGAGAAGTGAAGTGTGGGAAGTTATCTTACTCTTTTTGTGTAGAATAGGTGGTGTTCCCTCAATTTTTGTCCCACCCTGTAGGGCCAATTTAAGTTAATGTAGCCTAGCCAGCTATGTAAACTGGGCCCAGGATCTGGCCCTTAATAACTAAATGCCAGGTAACATTTGTTTGGTTCCCTGATTCTCTAAATTACTGAACACAGATGTGTTCGGAACCTGCATCTAAAATGCCCAGTGTAGCGGTACGCTTGCTCCGCTATGGTGCACACAAGGTTAAAAGGGGCCTGTTTGTGGCAGCCAATCAGGGGCAGGCAGACAGGATAAAAATGGAGCCGCAGAGCTCACTGGTCTAGCCAAGGAAGCTGGAGGGAGGTCCTGTCCCTAGCTGGCTCGTTGCAGGAGTCAGCACCCCGGAGAGCTCCTAGTGTGTATGCTCAGAGCTGACCAGGAGCCCAGGATCCTGAGCCGTGCACATTGCAGCAGTGGCTGGAGTAGTGGTCTGGGGCCAAGGAGCCAGAAGCAGATAGTGGCTGGACTCTGGGTGACTGTGGGGAAAATGGCCCAGGGATGCCAGGAGTGGCATAGGCTTGCTGGCCACTGATTCTCTAGTCAAATGGCCAGGACCAAGGTGAGCTGGACTAAGAGGCAGAGCTGGAGGGCTAAGGTCCTAGGACCGGACTTAGAGAGGAGTCAGCATGGCAAGAGGGTGGAGCACAGACCAACAAGCAGGGACTGCTTGTGCATCCCCCAGTAACATCAGCAGGAGGAGCCCATTAGGTGGGTCTGCAAATGCCTACATTGGCACATTGAATTCCTGATATTTTTTTATATTTGGTAGCTTGTCTCCTTTGTTCATTGTAGTCCATTGCATAGTTTCGGGATGAGGGGAGACATCCAGATGTTTGATATTTGAAACAGAATTTTATTTCATACTCTACTTTCCATCTCTGCTAACTGATAGTGCTGTAATACCAAGAGACGCTATTTTGGCCAATTTTTGTGTAAGTGGGTTTTAGTATCCAGTGACAAAAAGGAAAAAACAACTTGCCAACAATGATCTTATCTGACAAAACTCAGAACATTTCTCTCCCATTTACCTTTTATTTTGTCACTGTGTGATGTTGCTTAGCTGGATGACTTGGACCAACTAGTCATGTGTATGGGGATCTGGAAAATAGTCCCATGCTGAATTTCAAGCTATTAGGACTAAATTGAGGGGCAAAACTGCAGTACCATGTTGTGATACATACTTTGGACCAGACGTCAGTGGAGGTACATATTCACATCAGCTGATGATCTGGCCCTTTGTTGCTAGTAAAGTAGAAGACATTGCAGGATCTCTAAACTGTTCCAACAAATGGTTCAGTAACCTATATAAGGTGTGAAACTCCAGTTTTGTACTACTGGGGGATATGTTTCTGGCTAACTCTTGTTTTGAAATAACTTTCAGTTGAATGGAGAAGCCACAATAATCGGTGTGTTAGCAGTTCCTCCGCTTTTAGTCCTTTAGGATTTTGTAATATGCGGTGTACTGTAGTCTAACCCAGTCACATCACTTAAAATACTTTGCCCTAATTCCCTCCTGCAACCCCAGTGGAGGAGGAAGAGTGTTTTTACATAAAGTTCAGTCTTGGCAGGTTTTCTCCTCTTAATATTTTTTTAAAATAAATCACTGAAAGATGTCCTGCCTTCGCCACTGTAAACATCTCATTTGCAGACACTGGAGCCTATGTCTTCAGTGATTTTTCTTTTTATAAAAGGAAAGTTGGGGAGAAGAAACAAAATTAAAAAAAAAATCCTTGGTAATTACACTGTCCTGCCATGAATTCAGGGAACTGTACTTCTCATTATCCTTTCCAGTTTCTATGATTCTAAGTAAAAAGCTGTTGGATGAATGTTGAGCAAGGTGATCACACTTTCTCCATGAAAAATTGCAGGTGCAGCTTATGATGATTTGGTGACTTTGTTTGTTCAGCTGTTCTGAGCCTCCACATTTCTGAACTTCGGTTGACCTAATGCTTGTTATAACTTTGCTTTGACTCTACCACCAGCTTAATGTAACTATAGTTAAAGAACATGTTTCTCCAGGTGGCTAGTAGTGAAAGATGACTGCACCAAAACTTTATTACAGATATGTCTTATTATCCTGTTATGAAATAATCCCTTGGAAGCAATCCAGTGGCAGCCATTTCAATAATAAATAAAGCTCTTAAGCATCCGTTGTGGGCTCCCCATGCCCCCGCTGTCTGTATTTAAAAGAATTCATTTGCTTCAAAGATATTCATTCTGCCAGATAGTCTCCCACATTACAGCCCCTCTGCACTGCTCCGATGGCACAATGGAACTGGCAAATAATTGGATCCTTCTTCAGATTTCTCCTGGCAAGAGCTAGATGCATAGCCAGCATATCTGCATCATATATATTATCTTTCCTTTTGCTACTCAGTCCTAAGAGAGGAAGGGGTTATGTCTGAATAGGCAAATGGTCCTTTGAGATCTATTGCCAGCTTGTGTAGTTAGAGTAACTCCCAGACTGCTCTAATCCAAACTGAGGCTATGGGTGACTAAGATCTACTATGTGAATGGTGATCCATAGCAGGCTCTCTTCCACTTTCCCACACACTGCTGCAGCAATACAGGCCACAGTGCTGATGGTCTTTCAGTGTATTTACGAATGGGCCATGTTGTAGTGTCTTCCATGCTTCTATTTTTTTTTTCCCCTTAAATTTGTAACCACTGGCTTTGTAGTCAGGGCTAAGAACTGGATATGTGCTGGTAGGTTTGACCATAATAGATGAGGCCTGAAGAAACTGTATCGTGTGAGTGGAATTAAGTCATAGTTCAACACAGGAAACATTAGGATATGTCTGTAAAAGGGAATAGCTATAGAGTACTTCATTAGCAGGAGCAAAGTAGGAGAGGAAAACGTCAATAGAAAGACTTTAGGAAACAGCAAACCACCATGATCAATTTCGACAGCACAGACTAAGACTTTTACTGAGGCACAAGAGGAATAAATGAAACAAATCCATCTTTAGCTCTAGTATAGTACTGGTCTCTTTATACTGCCCCCAAATGGGCAGATCTTGATTTAGAACAAACCTTGCTCTCTGATGTTTCCATCAAAATTAAAAGGTGCTGGATCACGTATCAGAGGTCAGGACTTAGTTAAAAGTGTTACCTAAAGCTGGGCTCTAAAATCTAGATAGACCCCCATCTAAAGGAAAGTTTTTCAGAACTGCTGAGCATCTGCAAAAATCTTCAAAATCAGCTGGCACACAAGGTGCTCAGCAGCTCTGAGAATTTTGCTCTTTGTAATTTAGGTGCCTAAATATGGCTTTGGGAACCAAATTGGGATAACAAAAAATTTGCATTCAATTTTTAATTCTTCAAAACAGAGATGAAACTAGAGCTATTAAAACAAAAGCATTTACGAAGTAAATAACACTGACCATGAAATACTGTATTTCTCTTCATCAATTTAAATCATTGTCCCTATTGACATCAGTAGCAGTTTCACTATTGATCTCAGTAGGGCAAAGATTTGGCTGGAAAAGTTGCATATTTCAGCCATTTGATCAGCATTAAAGACCATGAGTGAGTGTGGCTAAAATCCTTTACAGAGCTTCAGAACAGATGGGCCTGATTAACCTATGAATTGCAGCATCTTCCATCAGCATAACTGAGGATGAGGCCCCCTCCCAGCAGCAAGTCTGCTGGTAACCCTTACTCTAGAGTAGGCACATAATAGCTCAGGGCTGGCCTGTCCCCCTGGGCAGTATTAGTTAGAAGAGTGTATGGTCACTTGGCAAGGACAGACATGTGACCCCTTCTGTAGGTTTCCAACACAGCCCCAACCACAAGCTAAAAAACTTATTCCTGCAGGAGGCCAGAAATACAAGAATCATCATCTTCCCCTCCGTCATGTGGTGCTGAGTTGATTTGAGGGAATGCAGTCATGCCTGTGTGGATGTTTCTATTATATTCTACTTCATTGGGTCCTTATGCACTGAAGTGTGATGATAAGCAAGCTTTTAATAACCAATAAATAAGGCTTCTTCATAAATGAACACTATAATTTAACTTGCATCCCTAAATCATGACAGATAAGAGTTTTAGTTACTTTTTCCCCAGTTAAAGTTTTATAGTTCAGATGTTCTGTCCATGTCCATTTTCTTTCACCTAATGTTCTTAGCCTGTGCTGGTCAGTGTATTTCAATATACTTCCAGTTTCATAGCCTCATGCTTGTGCTCCCTCATTTTCATTGTCTTTAATGCCCTTTCATTCCCGTTTAGTGTTCATGTAGAATTCATTCCAATTTGGTCCTGTGATGATACAATTTGTCAGAGTGAAACCTTAAAGTAGGACCAGCTTGATAGAAAAGAGACAGATATTGTTCAAATTTGAACAGGAAAATGGGAAATGTAACTTTAGAGCTAGAAGACAAATGTATGAATCTCTCCTCTGGCTCCTGTAAAGCAATTGCTAGGGAGCAGTGCAGCAGAAGACAGAATTTGGACCCTAAAGTCTATCTTTCCTTTCCGTTGGACCAATATGGTTTTCTGAAACCAATTCTTTTGGGGTCATTCAGTGAGTTGGGAGTATGTTAAACTGACATTCTAGAAAAGTATGTGTGTTCTAGTTTTAGACCAAAACTCAGGTCCTGGAATGGTGAAGGCAAAACCAAGGATGAAACGTTTTGTTCCTAGAGAAGAATGACTTACACTGTTTTTCCTCAGTGTGTTCTAACAAATTTTCCAAACTGGTGATATTTGCAATATTCCTTAGGTAAAACACTATTCCTTTCTTCCAGCCCACACTCCCCAACCCAAATTCTGTGGATTCCCTCTCCCCTGAAAAACTATGCATGCCCTTCAGAAATCTATAGGTTCCAAAAAATGTTCAAGACTTCTCCCAGCTGGCGCAGAGAGTTGTGGTTAAGAGTGTATTCCTTGGTTGGTGTGGAGCTGAGGTTAAGTGTCTGCCCCATGGTTAGTGGATATTGGATGAACAAAGTATGTGGGGAAGTATGATCCTACTACCTATTTCTCAGCCTCTTGCTGCACAAATGGAGCTCAGATGCTTATTCCTTTCAACCCTACTCCGCACAATTACTTCATTTTATTTTCAAGCTGACTTTCACAATGAAAAGCCCCAGCAACTTCATTTTAAAACAAATAAAAGCTGAGATTCCCCTGTGTTCCTGAAGACAGATTCTGTCAACAAGTGGCTTATGCAAGCACTCTTCAGCTCATCAGTGCATTCTTCAATGTTGCCTTTTTTGGGGTGGCACTATTTTTCATGGTGTTTAGTCTTGCTTATATTGATTTTCACAGCTAATGGGCCTGATGCTAAGATTTTTTGTTATTACGCACTAAATTGTCTAGCAAGCAAAGGAGACTAGTCAAGTGCAGCAACAAGAAGACAGACAAAACCTATTCTATATGTGAAAGCAAAATTTAAAACTAGGATTTTTCTTTTGCAGGGACTTGAGATCGCTGCCATTAAACTCCCCTTCATGAGCATGCAATTTAACATATATCAGCACCTACACACATGGACACTCACAGGCTTACAAAACCCATGATTCTATACTTGTCCCACCTTTCTAAATTGTATGATTCTAGACAACCATTTTTCAGTAGCCTTTATTTATGAATGATTCACATCAAGGTAATAAAAATGCAAAGAGAACACTGTGCTGACATTGCCATAAGGAATACCCCAAAATCTTAATTCAGACTTTCAACAGTGACCTTGGCAGCCTGCCTCATCTCTCTAGATGTGTTTTTCTACTGTGTGTAATTCAACTATGCTAAACCTATTGTATAATGAATGATTTATTGCAGGTGTCAAGTGATTTCTGTGATATTTTTTTTTAATTAAATTTTGGTTACTGACCTGTGAACACTCATCTTAGACTGAAAGAATTGCAATAGTTGTTGCAATGGGCAACTAGGCATATTTTTAAAACAAGATGAATTAAGCAGGGCCAGCTCAAGGGGTTGTGGCGCCCTGAGTCAAATTTTACTTTGGCACCCCCCCCCCACCTCATTCATGTAATCTTAAAAAGATTTTCCAAATTGTATTTGCAACCTAAAATTCAAATAGCAACATCAATCATTCCTTTTATCTAAATACAAAAATAAAAAGTAATATCAATGAATTTAAATTTAATTAACAAGTGACATTTATCATGCACCTGCTTAGTAAAATTTCAGCTTCAGAGGGTAACTTTTTGGGCTTTAACAACTGCAAATTGTTGTATCATTTCATCTTGATCTAAGTCCCTGGAGTGGATGAATGTGGGCTAGACTGGGTGTTTGGGGGATATAGGGGTGGTTGGGGAAAGCTGTGATGGGTCTCTGGGGGATTGGGGTGGGTGGAGAGGCTGGGGTTAGTGTTTCTGCAGTACTGGGGTAAGAGTGGGAGGTTGGGGTGGGAGAAGCTGGAGTTGGAGTTTTTAATGGTATTGGAGGTGGGGGGTTGGGAAGGCTCAGGTGGATGGGGCTGGGCATGGGAGGTTGATGTGGCTGTACATGCAGGTAATGGGCTTGGTGGGGGAGGCTGGGATGGATATCTCTAGGTAGCTGGGAGTGGGTGGCAGAGGCTAGTGTGGGTGTCTGTGGGAATGGAATTGGTGGGGTCTGCAGGGGGTGAATCAGGGGCTTGGAGTGAGCAGAAGAGGCTGGGGTGGATGTCTCTGAGTGGATGGTGGTGGCAGTGGAGGCTGGGGGAGTGAGCAGCAGGGCAGGGGAGGCTTTGGGAAGGGGTTGGCGGAGGGTGCATTTTGGGCTGCTTGCCCCAGGTGCCAAAATTTGTACTTACAACTCTGCTGGCAGGGGCAGGGGCATGGTGCCACTCTCCTCCTTGGCAGAGGCGGGGGGAGGGGGGCATGTCTGTGGCATCTTGGTTCCCTGGCATTGTAGGCCAGATTAGCCCATGTGGGCCACACTTGGTCCACGCCACTGCTGCCGTGCCACTTCCATGCAGTCAGGGAGCCTCAAAGGGTTTTTTGGTTTTTTTTGTTTTTTTTTTGGACTAAAAAGAGGTCCCCAGCCTTAAAAATCCCACTTCACCAGACACCTGGAAGATAGGGGAACTTACAGAATGAGAGGAAATTAAATGCAGGGAAGTGCAAGTCATGGAAACAGATCATACTGTCATACACTTACCCAAGATTTACACTTCCCTGCATTTATTCTGCCATAATTGGGCATATTCTCAATAAGAATTATAATCTGATCAATAAATTAGTAATTGTTTTATCTACAGCTGTGTGATCTTTAGAGGGTGTGAGTGAAGAAGGCTAGGCACAATCCATTTCTTTGTTAAATGGATGGACTTGAGTGTGTGGTGGTTGGGAGTGGTTCCCAGTTGCTGAAGACAGTGTCAGCCAAGTAACCATGTTATACCAATTTGGAGAGCATCCTAGCACCCCCTGAGCTGTCAGCAAGCAACAGTGTTATACCAATTTGATGAGCACCCCAACACTCCCCATACCTCCCTAATTTCATGTCCTGGGGAAGCTGCTGCCCCCCAACTGCTCCCTTCGCTAGCCCAGCAGGCACCATCTCCCCTGTGCACTGGGCCCCAAACTGAGTTCTTCCCTACCTGCTGGCTCCCCCCAACACCCCTTGGGTCTTCCCCTTTGACCTACCCACTGCACCGTTTTCCTGTCGAGCGCTGACTCCCCATCCCTGATCCTCCCCACCCCACAGGGTCAATTCCCCCCCTTACCTGGCCGAGGGCTGCCAGTCTGTGAAGCAAGGTGGCAGCTCCATATGTGTGTGGCTACACGACTACTGCCCTGAGCATGCACCTGAGCAGCATGGTCAAGGGGGGGTGGAGATCTAAAAATTCCTCCAGCCTCAGCACAGCTCCCTGCCATAGCCTAGGGGCTGGCTGGGACTGTTAACCCTAACACCAAAACCCTGCCTGGAGATTGAGGAACATCCACCTGAGAGGTGGGAAGGGCCAGCCCAGAGGTGGGGCTCTCCTCTCCTTCCCCTCCCCTGGGCTGGTTCTTCCTCTCTAGGCACGGAGTGGGCCAACCCAGAAGCAAGGCACCAGAGCGGAGCCCGGTCCCCATACCAGTCTGCAGTTCTTGGCTCAGGGGAGGGGCAGAGCAGGAGTGCAGCGTCTGCTTGTTGGTCCCACTCACAGCAACTGTCGCCTGGAGCCACTCCTGTCTCTTGCCTCATAGATGGGCCGGCCTTGGAATTAAGGAGGTATTTGAGGTATAAAGGGGAAGAAAGAGTTTCCTGAGCCTTGTTCAAATGGAACCTCTTTTCCATGCTATCAATCGACCTAGGTCTTCATGTGGAACAACAGGATATGTCGTCAAGAAAATAATTTTCACTATCAAAATTTTATGAATAAAATACATGTGGGTGTTAGCATTTTAAAACATTTCAAAATCTGTTGGGGGGTAATTTTTTTTTTTTTTAGCTAGTAAAGAAGCAAATTGGTGGATTAAAACATTGCAGTCACTGTGTCATGACATTTTAGACAGATTCAGGAGTACTGTTTTGTTCATTGGGGCCTACTGAGTACTACTTTTTTAAATGAAACAAAATTATTTAAGGACATGTTTGACCATCAGATCTGATACAATGCTGTTGTAATGTGTTGTATAAATAAAGCAGCTTATGGTTTCTTGCCAGGCAGGCTTTCAGTGTTTAAGTGATCAGAAGTTCACACTGACCCAAAGAATATTGGACTATTTAATAAATGCAAATCAAAGTCCATATTTCTGGGCAGCAAAGTGATTGCTAACAGTTTTCTTCAACAAATCCAGTTGATGAGAATGAACATATCACTCGGCCCTCATTCTAAAGTTATTAAATAAACGTTAGTCTTTGCCCGTGTTTATATTCCGCCAAAATTTGCTCAACATATTCAGATGTGACATCATAAACTCCCTATTAGAATTTTCTGTCTATCTTGTTTAAAATATGCTTTTTGATTATTTGCTAATTTGGGGCCTGGTCCTGAAGTGTCTGTCAGGAAAACTTCCATTAATGATTTTCCCTGGAATATAATTAGGAACCTTGCTAAATTTAAGCATATGAGTAGTCGCTTTGATTACAGTGGGCCTGTTCATGTACTTAAATACTTTCCTGACTAGGGAACTGCTAGACTAAACCTTAGAAATCTGTCCCATGTGTGTGCAGTAGGGAGGTGGGTTACACTGTTCGGAGTTGATTTGTTAAATAAACTACGTATAGGGCCTTTTAACCTCAAGGTATATACATTTTCTACTTCTTATTGTGCAGTGGACTTTGATACAGTAGTACCTGTATGCAGGGTCCAAACCTTGGTGGTATATTTAAAGATATTCTTTGGGCATTTTCTATTGCAGTCTGCTTGTACACAACTTCCTGTGCACCAGCTGACTACCCCTGGGCAGCCCTAGCTATATAGATTGTCACAGGTCTAGGCAAGCTACCCCTGTCAGACATTCACCAGATTACTGTGAGAAGGAGTTGAACATTGAATCCTACATGCTCTTAGCTTGCCAGGGCTGGAGAGAGTTTAGGCACCGTTCCTGGGCTTAGGTCTCTAGAAATGCATTTCAGATAGACCTTGTATCTGTAGCACAGGTGATTCAGGTTAGCTGTTGGGACAAATTTGCAAACTACAGTATAAGGATATTTTTAAGCTCTGGAATAGACTTCTGAGGGAGGTTGTGGAATCCCCATCACTGGAAGCTATAAGAAGGGGTTGGACAAACATTGGATAGGGTGGCCTGGAGTTCCTAGGTCCTGTCTCAGCATTGGGAGAATAGATTTGATGATGTCTCAATCATTTCCACCCTACATTTTTATGATTCTATGACACTCTCCTTCCTCTGGCCTCCTTGTCCAGGTCCTGAGACTACTGCAGTTTTCTCCTAAACTTCTCCAGCAGCTCTTGCATATTCCCATGCTCCCACTCAAGTTATGAGAAGCCTGGATTATGCTGACCTCTTCAGAGGTATGTGACAGTGAGAGCCAAAAGACACACATAGACTGCACAAGATTTTAAAACATGATTACTCTTTATTTAGTGCAACAAAAAGTGTATAGACTGATACAAAATAATGACTACATTTAGAAGCATTTTGCTGCATTGGTTCCTCACATCTCTGGAGAACTTGTTGAACTTGGGTTACCCAGGGCCAGATTTCCCATTAGGCACTGTAGGCTCAGTGCCTAGGGCCTATGAAATTTTTAGGGCCTATGAAGGAGGGAAAAAATTAAAAAAGCAGGAAAAAATAAGGAAAATCATGTGGTTTAGCATTAGAATAATTTAAAGTGCATCGTGTCAATCGACGTAATTCAATTGGCGTTTACCCCTCTTTTTGCACATTTTGGACTGAAAGTGCCTAGGGCCTACGAACACCAAAATCTAGCCCTGGGGGTATCCAGGATTCTTTCCCTTGAGCGTATGGCTTCCTGGAGTCCTGGAACCTTTCTAGGTCATGATCTTTCTCTGACCTTGGATGAACCTACAATCAAACCAGGCACATGCCCTCAAGCTATGAAAACATACCTGTTTCTTCCACTCTTTTGTCCAAAGCTTCCTGTCCTTCCATTAAGGTTCCACTGTTTTAGTCCTCTGAGACCTCTTAAAACCCCTGCATTGACGTCTTTGTCTCTTTTCCCCATTGGTTTGTCATGTGTCTCTTTTTATTTTCTCCCCCTACTGTGTGGGGAATTTTTGACTCTTTCCACTTCCCCTTCCCTGCAGACAAGATGCAGAAAGTAGGTTCTCCTAGCTGCACCCAACCTTCTTATCATACCCATTGTTCAGGCATTGTATAGTTGTTAAGGTTAATGAAGATTCTTTTTCTCCTATGTGGTCTGCACATGCTTCATGTTCTGTCATCAAACAGTGGATTCCAGGGCCACAGACATTTTTGATATAATATTTTCATAACATTGGCTATAATTAATAATTTTTACATGGATTCCCCAAGTCATCATCTATTCTATACCTTCTTCCCTTAGATTCACAGAGGGGGAAAAAGAGCAGAAAAAGGAACCATGCACAGGTTTTGATAGCTATTATTTTTAGACATATTTGTTTTAATTATAGCTGGGCAAATAATTCATTAGTTTATTGTCTGTTTTCTCTCAAGTATTTGCGGGTAGATTACATTTTCTACAAATACATTCATTATTCAAATTTAGTCAATGAACAGTTCTTGCTCTTTTTTTCCTTGTATTCTAGGACCTGTCAAATATTTGGCTAATCAGATAAGTCCCATGATATTGTTTGTGCTTCCTGATTAACCACTCAAGCTCTTCTGGTGCATGCAGATTTTAAAAAATAGATTGCCACATATTCTTGTGTGCTTTTTTGAAATGTATTTCCCATAACCTTTTTGTCAATATAATCTGAAGCAGGGACTAAACACCTAAGGAGTGAACACATGAAGTAGATATGCTCATAAATTTGTACAAACACTAGCAAAATATTTTACATTGTTTAAGTATCATTTTAATTGAGATTTTCAATTATTCTAATCCCAGAAATGAAAGTTAATGGAAAAGAATAAGCCAGTTCAGAAATGAGATAATATTGCTGTCTGCAAAATAGTCCTGAAATTGACTTTTTCCCCAATTCTATAAATCATGGGCAAACCTTTAAATGGAACTCCATTGTCTAGTCACTTGCTGACTTACACAATTAAGTCATGACTCTTACTTTAGTAGTACAGTGTATGTGCTTTGAATGTTGACCATGTGTTTAAGTGCTTTTGGGATATTGAACAGAATATCCAAAACCTTTCCACCATCAAGTAATGACAGAGAAATGGGTCAAAATTTCTCCTCCTCTTCTATTGAAACTAAAAATACTGTAATTCTTTTTCAACAGGCTCTCCCCTAGAGAAGGCTTCACAAGACCCTTCATTTAGTGGTGACATTTAGTATATGGGTCCTTAATGTTCTTGCACATGAGGCTTGCACTCAGAAAACAATCAGATGTAAAAGGAAGTTTCACGCTCTTCTGTTGTCTCAGTTGTGTCCCTCTTTCATCATGTTATAGGAAGCACAAAAAACAAATGCTTACATCCTCCCCCTTGTAGAAGGAGAGGCTATATTTCCAGTGAAAATCTCTATCCTACACACTTCTGTTGCTCATAGCAAAAGTTTGATATACTTCAGGTAGATTGTAAGAGTATCTAAATTGTAGGTTGAGAGGTGGATCATTCCCTGCCAACCCATTGACTTGCTGGTAAGCTATCAGTGATCCCCTCTTGTTGCTGAGGAGGGCCAAGCTGGTCAGTTTTCTGGGTCAGAGACTTAAAAAAAAATTAGAATGAGATTCTTTCATTAAGAAATTTCTAACTATAGATATTGGGCTTATTTAAACAAGGAATTGTTGTAGTAGAGGTGCTGTCTTAATGGGTTCTTATAACTAATATATTGCTTGCTACTAGTGGGAACTTCAACTTCTACTCTCCAATCCATCCCAAATTGTTGGAAGGATAGGTTTTTATTCCCCCTGTCCCCAGGTTATTTTTGCTTCTAAGGGACAGGAAGTACTGTAATCATCAGTGTGTCTGATCATGATGCCACTTTGTCTCCAAAATCTGTAGAGATGGCAGATCTTCCCACAATACAACTTTTAGGGAAGCCAAAACAACTAGCTAATATATTTACTTGCTATTTGTGGGTAAATATTTTTTTATGCATCATAGGGTTGATGCATAAAGCCTCATGGGAAGAGAGAAATACAAATTGAGTGATAACAAGCCCCTTTCATTCCTATAAGTGTCATATTAATAATGGTATTGGAGATGGGAGAACTGGAAAGTGGATTAAAAACATTTTAAGATTTTGGGATGGATTTAGATTTTATTCTTTGGAGTCAATCCCATCAATTTCATAGTTTCCATTCCAAAACTGGGGAAAGGGCTATTTCTTGTTCAGATGCAGATCATGATAGAGACTGTAATCATGAGATTTCAGCTCAAGATGGTAGAAAAAACATCTCATAACAGCCTTGGGGGGGGGGGCGGGAAATCAATGTGTTCTACTCAGAAGGTGATGGTGCTGTCAAGTAGCTTGGTTAACAAAATGGCCAGTGTGTCTGTGTGTCTCTAAATTGAACAACCCCATTTCAGTTGTTCAGAGTAATTGGGGAGTTTACCTGGTCCCATAGCCAGGGCATATTCCAGAACAAAACCAAGGCATCATAATAGTGAGCACAGTCCCTTTTGTCATGACAGTCACCCTTTTCAGGTGACACAGTGGACAAGGGTGGTATCAGTGTTTTATGTTTTCCCATTCCTAAAGAGCAGCTACAGACTTTATTTTGTTAAGTGAACACCAACACAAAAAAGAACTAATATAATCACCATGAGAGATTACACAGAGTGCATCTTTCCTCTGTTATGCTGCAGTGCACACCAAGTAGCAGCTGTCTTCAGCGAGATGGTGAATTTCTCAGCATTTAATATAGTGACTCATGCAGAAAATGTCAGACAAAGGCAAGGCATGGGGATCATGTCACATGCTCAGATTGTAAACTCTGTGATGTTTTCATTGGCCGTTTTAAGTGCTTCACACAACAACACTTCAGTCCTCTAACCACTACTGCAATACGTGTAGCACTAGTAATCTCTAATGCAGAGGATACATCATATGGACTTCAGAAGCATCAGTGGATATGGGTTTCTTTTTGTTTTCTTTTTAAACAGTCTGAAAAATATTGAAATGCTGGTCTGAAGGATTCAGCAAAATTAAATCTGAGTTACTATGACAAATCTGTTGTAGTCAAATCAGTTCAACGATGTCAATGATAAAGACTTTCTGGGATTTGTAGTTCAGTTTCACAGACTTATTAAATCTTGCTTTAAAGTGGAAAGGTGCTTCCTATTTTGATGAGCACAGATAATGAAACATCTTTTCAATATTCTGCTTCCATTTTGTATCTTTTTTTGGTACAAGCCAGGCTGTTCTTCGACGAGCAGTGCTCCCGACTGCTCCACTCTGGGTCATTGCCGCGGTACCGCGCTCTGCATCGGATTTTTTTTCCATAGCAGTGGCTCCGTTGGTGGAGAGAGAGAGGAGGCTGAGGCTGTGTCCCTTGGTGTTCCCGCCAATGATGACGTCAGCACCTCGCTCTCCCCAACCGTCACCTCAGTTCCTTTCTACCGCCCTCCGGTTCCGCACGGAGTAAGCGGTGGCTCCCTCACTGTAAAACAAATAAGGAACACTCATGTGAACCAGACTCATCTAAAACCGTCTTTTAAGAAAAAAAAAAAAGAGACAGAAAAGAATAAGAAACGCCTCAGTCAGCGATGCCACACGCTGCTGGCTTTAAACGCTGCACTGCTTGCAACGAACCTATGCCGGCCTCAGACGGACATGAGGCATGCATCGTATGTTTGGGCGAGGGACACTTGTCCCACAAATACCCTCATTGCAGAAACCTTACCTTCCGTGCCAGGAAAGAAAGGGAGAGAAGGCTAAAACTTTTACTCTTGGAGGGTTCACTCCGTCCCTCCTCCGATCCCGGCGCCTCCTCTCAGGGCTCTGAGGGAGAGCGCAAGCAGCACTCCACCCTTTCGTCCCCAGTACCTGTAAAAAAATCAAAAAGGACTGGGAAAACACCAAAAAACTCGCAGCAGGAACCCACAAATCGGGTGAACCCTGCGAGGGCGGCTGAGCCGGCAGGAGCTAGTGTTGCCGCGCTGACAGCGGAACCGCTGGAAATGCCGGCACCTAGCACACTACCGCCGCCGCCGCCGCCGCCGCCGTCAACAGCGGAGCCGCCATCTCCTTCGGCACCGCTTCTTGTGCAGGGCTTTGCCTCCCCTCAGGCACAGGGTGCACACCAGTTACCGGCGCCGCAGCCCTTGCCGCTCAGGCTGCCCCAGGCACCGCAACAGGCACCCTTTGCACTGCCTCCTCCGGCACCGCTTCTTCCACTGAACCCAGTGCCTCAGATGCAGCAACAACTGCCGGTCTCCTTAATAACCCCGGTTCCGCAACCCGTTCCAGCGGTACCGGCCACATCGCGGCTTCTGGCACCGCAGCCTACAGTGCCTCCTCCTCCTGCGCACAAGAAACAGCTGCGGAAGACTAAACATACAGTCAGGGAACAGGAGCTTGTGATTCACACTGCTCTGCCATCACCACTATTCCAAACTGATTCTTCGAGTAGTAATCTGTCTAGGAGGTCTAGCCCTACGACCGCTTCTTCATCATCCTCAGCATCTTCAGCATCCCCCCCGGCTTCACCTATCAGCCACCAAGCCACAGCAGTCCAGCCTTCTACCAACATTGTGTACCCTTATCCTTATCCACCATGGATGCCTTTTCCACAGGCTCCAGGCATCACTTATCCTATATGGCCGTATCAACAGTTTCAGTACCCTACAAATCTCGAACCAACACATCACCTTCCGCCCCAACCGGGTCTAGCCCATTCTAACACACCAGCCGTTACCACTACTGCACCGGACACCCCACAACAACTGCCAGCAGACTACCTGAAGCAGTTCAGAGATCTCTTCCAACGGGCTGCTGTCGCTATGAACATCCCTCTTAACGACAGCCCTACACCACAACATAAACTGTACAAGATTCTTCAGGCATCTGTCCCCAACAAATTGGCGTTACCCATGGATGAAGGCATAATCCAACCTGCAATGGACATATGGCAAACTCCGGCTTCCATCCTTCCTTCTAACAAGAAATCTGATAAGAAGTACTTCATTGCCCCCAAGGGCAATGAATTCCTTTTCAACCATCCTCAACCGAATTCCCTCATAATCGAGGCAGCAAACCAGAGAACCAGGCAATCGTATAACAAAACTAGTTCCACCAACAAGGAGGACAGGAAGCTGGATTCTCTCGGTCGCAAGGTGTACACCTCTGCAGCCCTCCAGCTAAGAATAACGAACTACACAGCTCTGCTCTCCAGTTATGACCATGAGCTCTATTCTAAACTCTCTGAGCTCACAGACTTCATTACACAAGAAAAACGGGATCAGTTCGACCTCCTACTTACCGAGGGCAGACTGGTAGCCAAGACGGCACTCCAGGCCTCTCTTGATTCAGCCGATGTTGCTGCATGAACTCTTGCCACGGCAGTAGTCATGCGCCGTGCCTCTTGGCTCCAGGCTGCAGACCTGCCCAAACAAATGCAGCGTACAATTGAAGACCTACCGTTTGACAAGGATAACTTATTCGCCAAATCTACTAATGACGTAATGCACGACCTCAAGGACTCTCGTGCAACACTCCGTACACTGGGGATCTTTCCCACAGTCTCACGTCGTAAATTCTATAGGAGTCAACCCCTTACGATGAAATACCCACACAACCAGTACAACCGCAGAGCGGATAATTATAAAAATAAACCAAGACAACCGCGTCGCAACAAGCAGCCTTTCCAAACAAATCGGAACCTGCAATCCACTGATACAAAACATCAATTTTGATGCCTTGGTCGAGGGAACTACCAGCCATACCCTCCCCAAGGTACAAAGGTCACCATCTGCACACCTAATCTTCAAGGACAAGCTACACCCGTTTTTACATCAATGGCAGCAAATCACATCCGACAGATGGGTGCTAGAGATCATACAAAAAGGGTACTCCATCCCTTTTCTGTCGAGACCGAAGCCCCAACCCCCTTCCCCGTCCCTCTTCAGGGACCCAATTCATGTACAATACCTGCAGGAGGAGATTCACCATCTTCTCCACATTGGAGCCATCGAACGGGTCCCGCAGGACCAAACAGGGAAGGGTTTTTATTCCCCATATTTCTTAACCCAGAAGAAAACAGGGGGCTGGCGACCAATATTAGATCTCAGACGCCTAAATGTCCACGTCCAAGTCAAAACATTCAGGATGGTGACTCTACCCAATATCCTATCAGCACTTCAGCAGGGGGATTGGCTGGCCTCCCTCGATTTAAAGGACGCATATTTCCACATCCTGATAAGCCCACCCCACCGCCGCTTCCTTCGATTCCTGTTTCTCCATCATCATTATCAATACACGGTCCTCCCCTTCGGACTTTGTACGGCGCCAAGGGTGTTTTCCAAGGTCATGGCACCGGTGATCGCCTTCCTGCGCAAGCAACACATCTCCATTTTCCCTTATCTAGATGATTTCCTCCTAAGGGCCTCGACACAACAACAGACCCACCACATAATCCAGATTACAATGGACCTGTTCAGCTCTCTAGGTCTTCAAATAAATCTCGAAAAATCTTGTCTTCAACCGACACAAGAAATTCACTTCATTGGTGCCCGCATCCATACCCCATCAGCAAGAGCTTTCCTCCCCATGGACAGGTTCCTCAACTTACAACAGTTGGCTACCTCCATCCAGGATTCCCCAATCACCACAGTACGCACGTGCATGCGGATACTTGGCCACATGTCCGCCACCACTTACCTGCTCCATCATGCTCGTCTACGCATGCGTCCCTTCCAGTTGTGGTTCCTATCCCAGTTCAAACAACAGCGACACGCCCTCAATCGACCTCTAGCCATCCCAGCCACAGTCAAGCACTCTTTAGCCTGGTGGACCGACAGCAACAATCTCCTGCAGGGAGTACCCTTCTTTCCATCTCAACCGGTTATGACCATCACCACAGATGCCTCCCGCAACGGCTGGGGGGCCTACCTCCAGGATTGGACAACACAGGGCAGATGGCAATCAAGAGACATGCCCGCCCACATAAACTTACTCGAACTCAGAGCGGTTTTACGGGCCTGTCAATACTTCCTTCCCCTAATCTCCGGGAAGACAATCAGGATCCGTACGGACAACAGATCATGCATGTTTTATATAAATCGCCAGGGGGGCACCAGATCACAAGACCTATGCCTCGAGGCGATGGAGCTATGGAACCTGTGTGCACAGCATTCAATACACCTTGTCGCGGAGTAGCTCCTGGGCAAGGACAATACACTAGCAGATTCTCTCAGCCGATCCTTCCCCAACCACCACGAGTGGGAATTACGCCTCGATATTCTACAGGCAATATTCCATCAATGGGGCTTGCCCCTCATCGACCTCTTTGCCACAGAGCGGAACAGGAAATGCCCTCAGTATTGCTCTCAAGCGGGGCACGGTCATGCTTCAAGAGGCGACGCTTTCTCCCAGCATTGGGGCAACGCACTTCTCTATGCTTTTCCCCCAACACCACTAATCCCTCGAGTCCTGTCCAAAATACAGCAGGACAAAGCACAGCTCATTCTAATTGCCCCAGCATGGCCACGTCAACCGTGGTACACGCAGCTACATACGCTGTCCAGAGCACAACCTATAACTCTACCCCTTGTCCCAGATCTCCTATCCCAGAACCGCGGGACTCAACGGCATCAGTACCTCAACAGACTCCACCTGACGGCATGGCTGCTCGATGGTTCAACAATTTAGAAAACAGGTGTTCACATACTGTTAAAAACATCTTACTAAACAGTAGAAAACCTGCCACACGCATTACTTACCTGCAGAAATGGCGCCGCTTCTCCTCCTGGTGTTCTGCACGAGCCATTGATCCACGCACAGCCCCGCTCCCGCTCATACTGGAATATCTGGCGAACCTGAAAGAGAAGAAAGTTTCGGTCAACACAGTAAGAGTACACCTAGCAGCCATCTCTACATTTCATGACAGTGTAGATCACATCTCAACCTTTGCTCACCCCACCTCCAAACGATTCATGCTGGGTTTGAGAAACCTTTACCCAGATGTTCGCCCCCCGGCACCCCCATGGGACCTTCCCAAAGTTCTAAGGATGCTCATGGGAGCCCCATTCGAACCTCTAGCCACATGCACCTTACTGCACTTATCCATGAAGGTCGCCTTTCTCGTCGCTATAACTTCTGCACGCCGAGTGGGAGAGATAGCAGCCCTCATGGCACACCCCCCATATACTATTTTTTACAAGGACAGAGTGTCATTCAGACCTCACCCAAAATTCATCCCTAAGGTGGCTTCTTCATTTCACATCAACCAGACTATCAATTTACCTGTGTTTTATCCAAAGCCACATACAACATCACAACAAAGAGCACTGCATACATTAGATGTCAGGAGAGCCCTTTCTTTTTATCTGGAACGGACACAGGCATTCCGTAAGACTCCCCTGTTATTTGTCTCCACCGTCGAACGTTCCAAGGGCCAACCTATCTCCAAACGCAGGCTGTCCACCTGGATCTCCTCTTGTATTAGGGCGGCATATGACACCTCACACTCCGCTCAACCTGTCTCCGTCCGCTGTCATTCTACACGGGCGATGGCATCATCTCTGGCCTTCCTAACGAAGGTGCCTCTACATGCCATATGCCAAGCAGCAACTTGGTCTTCCACAGACACCTTTGCCAAGCGTTATGCTCTGGATCAGCTCTCTGCCATGGACACTGCAGTGGGACGAGCAGTGCTCGACTCAGTTCGACCGCCACGCTCTGAAGTACCCACCTCCAGGAATAGTAACTGCTAACAGTCACCCAGAGTGGAGCAGTCGGGAGCACTGCTCGTCGAAGAAATGGAGGTTACTCACCTTGGTGCAGTAGCCGAAGTTCTTCGAGATGCGTGCTCCCGACATGCTCCACTACCCACCCACCTCCCCTCTACTTCGAAATATTTCTTTGCCTTCAGCAGATGGTTTCGCAGTAGAAAGGAACTGAGGTGATGGTTGGGGAGAGCGAGGTGCTGACGTCATCATTGGCGGGAACACCAAGGGACACAGCCTCAGCCTCTCTCTCTCCACCAACAGAGCCACTGCTATGGAAAAAAAATCCGATGCAGAGCACGGTACCGCGGCAATGACCCAGAGTGGAGCATGTCGGGAGCACGCATATCGAAGAACTTCGGCTACTGCACCAAGGTGAGTAACCTCCATTTCAGTCCACACAGAGCCAATCTGGGAGAGCTGGGCCTGCAGTTATAGAGCAATGGTGCACGCTGCTGTCCCTTTAAAACTTGGTGATGGGGTATGCTTCTTACGCAATGACCTGTCACAGTCTGTTCTCCAAGCTCCCTGCAGAGCAGGAACTGGAATGACAGATTCACATCCAGGTGTGGAGCACAGTTGTCCTTCACTGTCATGTATGATTCCATCATTTTAATGTCTTGAAATAGGAGGGGCTGCTTAAGTGTTCTAAATCCTGAAGGGCCAGCGCTTAACAGATGCTGAAATAATTGGGCAGATAGCAAATTTGCTAGGCCAAAATGACGAAAGAAGGTATTCCATTCTTCTGTAGTCTGCCTATTCCTAAAAGTTTGTTTATTTTTAAATCTTAGTTTATCCTAATCCCTGCTGTTTAGTTATTTACAAAATTGAAATTTAACATAACTGCCAATATGTGTTTTTAAAATACTTTTGCCAATGAAAGGTGATATAATAGGCAAAAAACAAACAAACAAACAACCCAAAGGGGACATGGGAATTTTAAGTGTAAAAAATAAAAGCTTCAGCTTCAGGCCACATTCTGATCTTATTTGTGCTGGTGTAGGCACGATAAAAACATGAACTGAGGCTATGCATTTTATGGAAACAGGCTGACTGATCATAGATAGACTACTGGTCTGTTCTGGCATAGGAATCTAGTCAAGTATCCTGTCTTTGACAGTGCCCAGAACTAGATGTTAATCCCCCACCCCACCCCGAGATGGGAAATTAAGCAAGCCGGGTTTTTTTTTTTAATCAAGCAAATAGTGATTGTCTTGGATTCTGAAGCATAAAGGTTGCTGTACTTCATTTATCTTTCTCTTAGCTAGTATAACTCCAAATATTTTTAGTCATATAAATTTCTAAACTCATTTTGAATCATACTAGTGTTCATGAATCACCACACTGCAGTGAGTTTCCTAGGCTGATAGTGCATGTCAACACCTCATGAAAAAGAATCCAGTTTTGCTTTCATAGACCTTGATTCTAGATGCTAAGAAATGGAAGAGCAATAGAAGTTGGAAGCACTCCTACCTTGTGAGGTCATTTGTGTTATATTTTCACATGGATGATTAAAGAGAGGTAGTCTTCTGGGTTTTTCTTTTTCTTTTTCTTTTTTTATAACTTTCAGCATTTTTAGTCAATCAAACTAATATGCTCAATTAAGTTTTCTTTATAGGTTTAATGGCATGATCACAACATTCTTTATTTTAGTGCTGTAGAATCCTGGCTCAGATCACTTTTTACTGTTGACCAGATGTGTGTGTTTGCTAAACTCTGACAGTTGGATATGAGTAATAACATGTTTGACCACATGGAAATGGATGGGATACCTATGGCAGAGGAAGGACACTGGCAGCTGGTCACCTCTGGCAGTAGACAGTGCTCCATGCCTGCTCACATCCCACCATCCATTGTGGTGAGGAACCGTTATGCGGTGCTGGACACAATGAAGGAAGTAGAGGAGATGCCATCCACTCCAGAGTCTGGGCAGATCACAGCCACCTCACCTAAGAGAAAACATAGGGTTGTGGTGATTGGGGACTCACTCCTGAGAGGAATGGAGGCACCCATCTGTCGCCCTGACAAGGCCTCTAGAGAGGTATGCTGCCTACCAGGTGCCCGTATCCGAGATGTAACGGAGGGATTGTCAAAAATCATCCGCCCCTCAGACTACTACCCCATGCTTCTTATCCATGTGGGTACCAATGATACAGCAAGAGGTGATCCTCAGCAGATCAAAAGTGACTTCAGGACTCTGGGAGTGAGGGTGAAGGAGTCTGGAGCACAGGTGGTGTTCTCCTCGATCCTTCCAGTCATGGCTAGAGGCTGGAGGAGAGACAGATGCATCCTAGAGGTGAATGCCCGGCTGCGAAGATGGTGTGGTCAGGAGGGATTTGGCTTCCTTGACCATGGAATACTGTTTCAGGACAGAGGATTGATAGGCAGAGATGGCCTTCATCTGTCCAGGAAGGGGAAGAGCATATTTGGACACAGACTGGCTGACCTAGTGAGGAGGGCTTTAAACTAGGTTCAATGGGGGAAGGAGACCAAACCCACAGGTAAGTGACAATGTGGGTGATCTGGGGGAAGGGATGGAACTTGGGGGGGTGCTGGGACTGTAGCACCAGTAATAAAAGAGAAGGTAGTTGGAACATGGGGGTGGAATCACATAAATGTCTTAAGTGCTCTACTGAAGCCCCAATATGCGAGGAGAGTGGGGGAGGAGAACTCCAAGAAAAAATGCAAGGAGGTTTATGTAATAGAATTGGAAATCAACATGACAAAGTAGGGCAATCGGCCAAGTATCTTAGGTGCCTATACACTAATGCGAGGAGCCTGGGAAATAAGCAGGAAGAATTGGTAATACTAGCGCAGACAAGGAACTATGACATCATAGGAATAACGGAGACATGGTGGTATAGTCTGCATGGCTGGAGTTCTGCCATGGATAGGTATAAACTTTTCAGGAAAGACAGGCAGGGAAGAAGAGGGGGAGGAGTAGCGTTATATGTAAAAGAGCTCTATGACTGCTCAGGGCTCCATTAGGGAAGTGGAAGCGTGCCAATAGAAAGTCTGTGGATTACACTGAGAGGGGAAAGCAACAAGGGGGATGTTGTGGGTGTCTGCTATAGACCACCAGACCAGAAGCAGGAGGTGGATGAGGTGTTCTATGAACAACTAGCAGAAGCTTCTAGATCACAAGCCCTGGTGCTCATGGGGGACTTCAATTACCCTGACATCTGCTGGGAGGCCAATACAGCAGTGCATGGGCAATCCAGGAGATTTTTAGAGAGTGTTGGGGACAACTTTCTAGTACAAATGCTAGAGGAACCAACTAGGGGCCTGGCACCTCTCGACCTGCTGCTCACAAACAGGGAAGAGTTGATCAGGGAGGTAGAGGTAAATGGCAAGCTAGGCAGTAGTGACCATGACATGGTTGAGTTCAGGATGTTGATTAAAGGAAGGAAGGAAAGCAGCAAAACAAAAACCCTGGACTTCAAAAAAGCAGATTTTGGCTCCCTCAGGGAACTGATGGGCAGGATCCCTTGGGAAGCTAATCTGAAGGGGAAAGGAATCCGAGAGAGTTGGTTGTATTTTAAAGAAACCCTGCTAAGGGCACAGGAAGTTGCCATTCCAATTAGGAGAAAGAACAAACATATGAGGCAGCCAGAATGGCTTAGCAGAGAACTCTGCTTTGAGCTTAAACATAAAAAGGAAGCTTACAGGAAGTGGAAGCTTGTCAGATGACTAAGGAGGCATATAAAGATATTGTTAAGGTCTGCAAGGATAAAATCAGAAAGGCCAAAGGGCAAATGGAGTTGCGGCTAGCGAGGGATGTAAAGGATAACAAGAAGGGGTTCTACAAGTATGTTAATAACAAGAAGAGGATCAGGGATGTTGTAGGTCCCTTGCTGAATGGGGCAGGCATCCTTGTGACAGAGGATGAGGGAAAAGCTGAAGTGCTCAATTCTTTTTTTGCTTCAGTTTTCACAGGCAGGGTCAGCTCCCAGCCCACTACCATGGGTGTGGCAGATTGGAGGGAAGAAGACAGGCCCTTGGTGACGGAAGGTCAGGTTAGGGACTGCTTAAAGAAGCTGGATGTGCACAAATCCATGGGGCCGGACGAACTGCATCCAAGGGTGCTAAGGGAATTGGCTGATGAGATAGCAGCACCACTGGCCATCATCTTTCAAATCTCATGGAGAACGGGGGAGGTGCCAGAGGATTGGAAAAAAGCAAATGTAGTGCCTATTTTCAAGAAAGGGAAAAAGGAGGATCCCGGGAATTACAGATCTGTCAGCCTCACCTCAATCCCTGGAAAAATTATGGAGCAGGTTCTCGAAGAAGCCATCATAAAACACTTAGAGGAAAATAACATAATCAGGAACAGTCAGCATAGATTTACCAAGGGTAAATCATGCCTCACCAATCTCATTTCCTTCTATGATCAGATGACTGGTTTTCTGGATGCAGGAGGAACCGTTGATGTGATATACCTTGATTTTAGCAAGGCTTTTGATACAGTTTTGCACAGCATTCTCATTGGCAAATTAAGGAAGTATGGGTTGGATAGGTGGACTATAAGGTGGATAGAAAACTGGCTAGATCAACGGTTTCAGCGTGTAGGAATCAATGATTCCGTGTCTAGCTGGCAACCAGTCACGAGTTGTGTGCCCCAGGGGTCGGTCCTGGGGCCGGTTCTGTTCAACATTTTCATCAGTGATCTAGGTGATGGAATAGACTGCATTCTCAGTAAGTTTGCGGATGACACCAAACTGGGGGGAACAGTAGACACGTTGGAGGGCAAGGACAGGATTCAGGGAGACCTAGATAAATTGGAACAGTGGGCCAATAGAAATTTTATGAGGTTCAATAAGGACAAGTGTAAAATCCTGCACTTGGGACGGAAAAACCCCATGCACTGCTACAGGCTAGGAAACATTCAGCTAAGTAGCAGCAGTGTAGAAAAGGACCTGGGGGTCATGGTGGATGGGAAGCTAGATATGAGTCAGCAGTGTGCTCTTGCTGCCAAAAAAGCCAATGGCATACTGGGCTGCATCAAAAGAAGTATTACCAGCAGATCAAGGGATATGATCATTCCCCTCTGTTCTGCACTGGTGAGGCCACATTTAGAATAGTGTTCAGTTTGGGGCTCCCCACTACAAAAAGGACAGGGACATGCTAGAGAGAGTTCAGAGGAGGGCAACCAAAATGATTAAAGGGCTGGAGCACAAGCCCTATGAGGAAAGACTGAAAGCATTAGGCTTATTTAGTCTGCAGAAGAGAAGATTGAGGGGGGATTTGATAGCAACCTTCAGCTACTTGAAGGGATGCTCTAAGGAAGATGGAGCTCGACTGTTCTCGGTAATAACAGAGGACAGAACGAGGAGCAGTGGTCTCAAGTTGTGGTTAGGGAGGTCGAGGGTGGATATTAGAAAAAACTTTACTAGGTGAGTGGTGAAGCCTTGGAATGAGCTGCCGAGGGAAGTGGTGAAATCTCCATCTTTGGAGGTGTTTAAGGTCCGTCTGGACAAAACCATGACTGGGATGATTTAGTGGGAGTGGTCCTGCCTCTGGCAGGTGGTTGGACTAGATGACCTATGAGGTCCCTTCCAACCCTATGAATCTATGATTCTATGATCCACAAAATATTCTAATCTAAATGCTGAGGTTGCTGTATTGTTGTAAGGGAGCAGGATTATTTGGGAAGAGGAGGAATGTTACGAAATCAGGGTGTGTGTGTGTGGGGGGGTAGAAGGTAGTTGATGATCATTCACAGTTTTGAAACCTTATGATGCTTAGGCAAATGACATGAATAACCATACAGTAGAATCTTAGAATCACAAACCTGTCGGAAATGGAGATTGCTCTTAACGCCAAAATATTTGTAATCCTGAACAAAGTGTTTCCACGATTCTCTCAAAAGTTTAATGCAGCTTTGAAACTTTACTGCTTTCATTTATATTTTTAGTAGTTTACATTTAACACAGTACTATAATGTGTATTTGCTTTTCTTTCACCCTCTGCCGCTCCACTGTTGTGTGATTGTGTACTTTGGATTTGAGAAGAGATATGCAATTAACTGGTCAGTTCATAGTTCTGACGTTTGCAACTCTGAGGTTCTACTGTAGCTGTATTCTATAAGCTGTGCATTATATTGTCATCAGATATCTATATGTTCTATTTTATGTTGTGTACTCATTACTCATGCAACCTTTATTTTCAAGCGTTGTTTTCTAACAGTCTGACACCTATCTGACAAGGGGATTCCAGCAACAGTTTTTTGGCTCTACCTACCAGTGGTTCACCGATATCAACATTGTTGCCATCAAAAGTTGGGCCCTGTCCCTGTGGGATGATTCATCTTTGCTGTGTGTGTTGAATAATATATGAAACTAAGAGGATAACCCACTGCTATTATATGTATTATCATAGCACCTAGAGGCCCTGCCTGAGATTGGCAACCCAGTGCACTAGGAGCTATACATATATCAAATAAGAGAGAATCCAAGCCCTGAAAGACTTAGAAACTAAATAAATAAGACAAAATGTAAAGGAAAGGAAGTAATGCTACAGTAGTCCTATTTTACAAATAGGAGAATGCAAACACAAAGATAATTTCCCTGATGTCACACAAGAAATGTGGAATAGAGCTGGGAAAGGAATCCAGATAGCTGGATCTCAGGCCTATGTCTTAATGAAGGACCATCTTCCTCTCAGTTTAACTTATCAGGTTCTGATCAAGTCAGGCCAAAGGGCTACCAGAGGGTATACCAGGCCAGGTATGTGAGCCCTAGCTTTTAAAGGCCCTTTTCCTTGCAGGCACAGGGGAGGTTACTACAGGGCAATCAGAGGCACCTGGACCCAATTAAGAATTACTCCAGGCCTATAAAGAGCATGCCTCTGCTAGAGGGAAATGAGGTAAGAGAGAATCTATCAGCAGATTTGAGGCTTTCCTGTGAGTAAGAGAGATTCTCCTCAGCCAGGAGCAGAGAAGGGGGATGCAGGCCCTAGCCTGCAACAAGAGTTGATGTAACCCTAGTTTCTCCAGGGCAGTGCCACCACCTCTACAGCCCTGTAAAGAAGCTGGAAGAAGGTACCTCTCTGGGCCCTAGGTTTAATTAAGTGAGTCAGAACCATAAACCCTCCCTGAGGGTTGAAGGGTGCTGTGTTGGGCTCAAACCAAAGCCTTCCCTGGATGCCTCCAAAAGACAGAGAGAGGGACAGGGGAAAAGCCAGAAGCCTTGTCTTGGCTGGCTGGGCCAGATTTGCCTCAGGCCACTATCGCAAGGTGAGACAGTTGCTATGTGGCAAACCTGCCCCCTTCTTCCTCCTTCCCCCACAGAGGGTTCTTTGCCATAGGTGTCATGGCTCCTGCTCCTAGACATTATGCAAAGAGATTTGTGGATACTACCTTATATCTGACTGAGAATGTTGCCATGTCAAATGGATTTTTTTTGTTAATTTTGCAGAATGGCGGTCTTAAAAGCCTCCCTTTTCAGGGGCTCAGTTTCACAAATTTATTTTCCTCCAGGTTTGAGGCACAGAATCATAGAAACTGGAAGGGACCATGACAGGTCATCAAGTCCAGGCCCCTGTATGCATAGTAGGAGCAAGTACCCTCTTAAACTATTCCTGACAGGTGCTTGTCTAACTGGCTCTTAAAAACTTCCAATGATGGAGATTCCACAACCTTCCTAGGCAACTTATTCCAGGGTTGATCTCCCCGACAGTTAGGAATTTTTGCCTAATGTTCAACCTAAACCTCCCTTTCTGTAATTTAAGCCTATTGCTTCTTGTCCTATTGTCAGCATTTAAGGAGAACAATTTTTCTCCCTTCTCCTTGTGACAAGTACTTAGCTAGATTTTGCCAATGAGAACTGTGTTGCAAAACTACAGAATTGGGAAAATGACTATGGATGTTGAGAGCCCTTTCTAACTGGAGATGTTAAATGAAAATAGGTTAGGCTGACTATTGATGTAATTATCCTCATACGAAAATATTTGGGCACTCAGAAGAAATATATGAAGGAATTAACATTGTTTGTTTGTTTTTATAAAGCAATGTATTTTGAGATGTGGCACCAGATGGAAACATTTCAGGGAGAAACTACTATACAGCTCCTTCTATCAGCACCACCAACTGTCTTTATAATGGTGAGACTCATTTTGGATCAGTTTACAGAACTTACAGACCCAAATAAGAGTAAAAGCAAACATGGCCCTCAAAAATTTTGCCTTTATATGAAAAAGAAAACACAAACAAAAATCCCAGGTCTCAATATTTCTTTATATAACTATACAACCACTGACTTCACTGGCTTTTTCTGG
This sequence comes from Podocnemis expansa, assembly GCA_007922195.1. Classification (NCBI taxonomy): domain Eukaryota; kingdom Metazoa; phylum Chordata; order Testudines; family Podocnemididae; genus Podocnemis; species Podocnemis expansa. Next base: position 16,533,707 of record ML682006.1, on the reverse strand, counting down.
ATGTTCCTGAGAGTAGGGTTTTGACCTCTCTGACCTTGTCTCTTACTTTAGTAGGAATTTGGAACCCATTTGGTTCCTTTTTGAAGGGCTATAAAACACACCTCTACACACAAGTGCTCCGAACAGTCTTCATGAATTCTAAGAATGGCTTTCCATTTTGTTCATAGTTGGTTTGACCAGCTAAACCTACCTTTTTTGGTAGATGCTGTAGCTTTTCCTTACTTTGCACAACACCACAGAGCATACTAATGAGTCCTAAGAATTACAACATAAAAATGTGCAGTGTACCAATCCACTACTACTGAGATAGGGAATTAAAGATACATTCCATGGACAACACCAAGCTTAACTATTGTAAAGAAATGGGGTTTAAATCAGCCTGGCACTTTTCATATCACTGTGTATATATTTTGTATTTGGTGAGACAAGAACACCTTGGCTTCCTTTTATGCTCTTTTATTTTTGTGCAAAGTGTGCTCAGGGAACCATATACAATTTAACATGGAAAAAGTCGTTATTTTGGAGTGGTTATTAACAGAGAGAAAACAAATGAGCAGTAAACACAAACAGACAACAGATTAAAATATTTTTTTCCAAATACAGAGAAAAGGGTGGGTGTGTGAAAAAGAGAGAGTGCTAGGGATGTTTGTATTTTCTGACTAACTCAAACACCTAAAGCAGTGTTTCCAAAACTGTGTTCTGCATGATGTGAATAGGTGTTCTGTGGAAAAAATTTGATGCTAACAATATTTTTCCTTTTAACTCTTTAAAATCAACTCTTGAGCAATACATGCAGCAATTTTTCGATATGAAAAAAAACACCCCACCCCACCCTGGACCAGCACATATGTGTTCCATGAATGTATTCCAAGCCCAAAAGTATTCCTTGGCCAAATTAGTTTGGGAAACTCTAACCTGGAGGTATTCTAGTCAGGTACTGAAGGCTATGGCAGAGTGTAGATCTTGGGGACTGCTGCTTTGATATATTCAGATGCACTCTTTTCTTGAAAGTAGCCTTTATAGGCAGTGTGGTATGTCCCAGGGCCGAATTGAGGGTCCAAAATAAATCTTTAAACCAGGGTTTCCTGTAGTGTCTAATTCTGCTGCTGTTTAGGCTAGATGATGGATTTTCTTGTGGATTCCTTGCCACTCTTATGCTAACCTGATGGTTCCATGAGCACATTAGGGATGAAAGGGACACTAAAATCTAATGCATACCTCATTACATCTGGAAAGCAATAAAATGACTAATTTCAGATAAAAAAATCGCAAAAGATATAATAAATGTTCTGTTGCCAAGTGTGGCAGGAGGAATCTGTGGTAGTCTTTTGGTGATTGAGGTAAGATTCAGGGTAATATATTTTAAGTTACAAAAATAATTTAAGTAAACATGGTGCTGTTGCTGTTGAGGATGGCTAGATATTCTTTCTCTCTATCTCCTTCTGCAGATGGTCTTTTGCTTTCTCTGTGAGGCAACAGGAAGTATTGCAACTTTAAACTTCCCATTTAGTCCTAACCTTCTATATTTAGCACAGAATATAGCAGTCCTGAGTCCTTGTATACTGCTATCTCTTCCATCCCTAATCTATCAACTCCCTGCCATGTGCCCCCTTAAAAAAATTGTTTGTTCCTGCAAAATGCTGCCCCTGCTCATGCCATGTATTTTTAATTACTGCTGAGTCAGATGTGCATAAGAGAACCCCATTTTGCTCTCAGACAAGTCAATGAGCAGGGCCAGCCCAAGATTTTTTGGCACCCTAGGCCAACACTGATTTTGCCCCCCCCCCCCAGCTGCCTGTGAGGGTTTGGCAGCAGCTGGGCAGCAGCACCACAGCCGAAGTCTGGCCACGGGTGGGGAGCGGTGCGACAGCCTCCAGCCGCAGGTGGGAAGCAGAGCGGGATAGGCTTGCTGCCACCTCCCCTACCAGCCCAGCCCTTGGTGCCCCCTAATTGTTGGCACCCTAGTCAACTGCCTAAGTCACCTCTATGGAAGGACCAGCCCTGTCAATGAGACTTTTGCTATTCAATGGACATGTTGCAGAATCTGGAATGGCAAAGTGGAGTGCCAAGGCAGATACTATGATGACTGGCTGGAGCTAAAATCTAACAATATCATAGTACTGATATTTTTTCTTTCCAAAACACTTCATTAAAATCTCTGCTGGAAAAGGCTCACAAGACATTATCCATATGATTCTTTGACTCTCTAAACACTGGGGGAGGAAATGTCTTAGAGCACAGAAAAGCAGCAACAGGGGTGGCAAGAAGATTACGTAGGCAGCTATTACTAGAATAATTTATGTTTGGACACTGCAGCATAGTGGGTTTTCAAGAACTGGCTTAAAAGTCTAGGTACCAAGAAAAGAGAATCATGGGAAAAACAATAAAACTTATCTGTTTCTGGTACTATATATGAAGTGACCCTTCTGTCTCCCACCCCAATCCAAGGACCCCCAAACTTCAGCATTCTGGAAGTCCAAACATTGACTCAGCATGTATGACTTTAACCCACAAGGCTAGATAACCATTAAAGAAGGAGAGGAGGTGCATATGTAAATCTGAGGCTCTTTTGCTGTTAACCCATTTCTAATTGTCACATAAGCTTAAGCTACAGCGTGTGGGAAGCTTTCCAATGATTTCGCCTTCTTCACCCGCAGTTAGCTAACATGCAGCAAATATTTGGCCAAGTTCTTTTTTCTGATGAGAAGCATTAAAAACAAGTACTCTCCCTGGTTATGGAATCAGCACGGTTGATTAGAGTGAGCACCAGGAAGCCCTGTGTCTAAACCCTTTGTCTAAATCTGTCCTTGTCCTTTTGTGTTACCTGGGATGGGTCACTTAGTCTCCCTGTTTCAAAGTTTATGAATAGCAAAAATATATATTGTATGACAAACAAAAAAGGAGTCCTGTGATATTTAAAGACTAACACATTTATTTCCTGCAAAAAATAAATTTGTTAGTCTTTAAGTTCCAAAGACCCCTTGTTTGTTTGTTTTACTGAACTAGACTAACATGGCTACCTCTTTGGATCTTATGTATTGTATGATCACACAAGCGTTCTGGGGATTAAAGTTTGTACAGTGCTATGTAATTGCTACGTATTACTGAATAGCATATTGACACTTCGTTACTCTCAACTTACCTTAATTTTTGCATAAGAAGTCCTCTTTTCTCAGTATTCAAGTGCTGTGACTTTGTAGAGTGTGATTTACAAAACAGCATTAAAGTTTTTTGAATATAAGGTGCTCTTGGTATTGTCATAATCACTTCAGTATTCATCTTCCTGTATTTCTGCACTAGAAATTGTCCTCTTTTTCCTGATTTGAAAGCTTATAGTGGATATTTTATTCATGGAAAAGCAAACTTCATACAGAGCCTGTAGCCTTGTAATGAGCTAAAGCCCCCATCCTGCAAAGATCTGAACATTTGCTTAGTCCTAAGCATGTGAACAGACATACTGAAAAGGGTATTTTCCACTATTATAACTATTTTGGCAATCCAGAAAATGAGGAATTGAGAAGAATCCAGGCTAAATGGTATGAGGGCTTCTGTCTTCAATGAGTGGTGTTAGAGAGAAGGGGAATATGTTAAAATTATAGCTGATTAAATTTCATCTAAAACATTTCAAGTTTTGTGAAAAGTATTGATAGATTTGGATTGATAAACTTGGTTTGGTAGATGGTGGTCAAGAACCTGGATATCCCACATCCTAGAGAAGTGTAACTAACCACTAAACATGGATGTAGTCACACTCTCTCTCAGTCCAGGGCAGGCCTACGCTACCAGCTCTGTGGCAACCAGTGCAGTGGGATAGATCGAGCAGGCCGAGGAGACCCACCCACTTGATCCCAGAAGGGCTCATTGGTCAATGCCAGTGATCCACCTCCCCAAAAGGAGTAAGGATGTATTGATGGGAGGTGGACAAAAGCGTGTTGGTGGGAGATATAAAAACTACATAAGGTTGACTCTCAGCAGCAATATAGACCAGGCTTCAGATTTTGATCTGAAAAAGGATATTTTGACAATTCCATTCTTCATGAACACATTTAAAAGATTTTGGTTTTGTTCTAATGCAAAATGAAAACAAATCTAGGAACCACAATAGTTGCTGTGAAATGAAATTGTTCTCAAATCAGCTCTGACTACAATTTTATGTCCTGTGATATGCAGGAGGTAAAATTAGGTGACAAAATGATCCTTTCTAAACTTAAAAAATATTCTATGAAAATTCTTCCTTCTCATCACTAATTCATCACCCCTCGCTTATCAACGTATCCCCTCTCTCTCCTCAAGTCCCCACCAAAGCCCCATATTTGTTAAACCCGAGGACCTAACTCTAACAATAGGGAGAAGCAATTCATTTCAGTTCTGAACAAAACTGATTTGGAACTAGCCTCATAAATTGAAACACCATAAAAAAATTGCAAAATCTACAGTCTTGTCAATAAAACTAGGCATCTTATTTTTCCTCACCTTCGTACTTAAATTAGAGGTTACCTTTGGTCCACTTTCATATGTTGTCATAGAAACAGGCACTTGAAACTTTAGTGGAATTATCTTTGTCCCTTTTGTATAGTCAGATTTAACACAAACCTGCTTGTTACTATCGGTGTCAATTTCATTTCCATCAGGGAAATAAACAACATGGGATTGAAGAAAACTAGCACATCAACTATGAAAAAGCAGGTTAACCTCTCTAGGGAATATACTTGAAAAAACTCCAAGGAAATCAATCCTTTGAATTTTAATATTCCAAATATGTTATCACTGAATTTGTATAAACAGTATTGGGATAAGAAATGGACCATCAACTAATTAAGTTTTGGCCTTTTCCCTCTATGTCATAAAATCACAAAAATAATTTAAAAAAATATAAAAAGTTACTTGACAGAAGCATTATCTGCAGATCAATTTATAGCCTCCATTGTAAAGAAATTAGAGGTGAGGAGATGGAGTTAGAAAAGGAAATTGTGAGTTGAGGTGTCTACCCTTTTATACTTGATTGCCTACTTTAGCAAAGATTGCTACAAAGGTGAAGTTGAATTGGTAAAATTGTGGAGTGTCACTTAAACTGTGTTGTGGATAATAGACCAATATCTTAAGAATGCACAGAATACTACAGGCTAAGGACAAGTAATAAAGAGAAATCCTGTATCCATTTAAAATTGTAGGGAGAGTTTATATAAATCGGAATAGAATTACCCAACCTGGCTGAAACACCAGTGGCAATATCTTTGCTCTTACTGTAATGGATCTTGTAATTATCACAAGCAGTCAGGACCTCCATTTTCTTCCTTTTGTCAAGAAGCACATTTGTTGTTTCATTAGGAGAAATGATAAAACTCAGATACTTGGAGTCCTGTTTGCCTCAGTTACACTGCTGTGACTCTGGAATCACAGAGAAGAAATTTTGGGTCCCAGGAATCTGGACTGAATAACTTTATGGTGATGAATTTTCCTTTTAAAAAAAATTAATCACCATGAAGTTTTTCAATCCCGATTCCTGGGACATAGCAAGTCCAGAAATTGAGATGGTTACATTTCAGGAGGCCAAATGCTGTTTTGTGGTTCCAGAGTCAAACCAGCGTAACTGAGGAAAACAGGACTACAAGTATCTGAGTTTTATTTTTCCTAATGAAACAACAAATGTGCTTCTTGACAAAGAAAGAAAATGGAGGTCCTGGCTGCTCATAATTACAAGATCCCACTACAGTTTTTGAAGAGCAAAGATATTGCCCCTGGTGTTTTGGCCAGGTTGGGTAAAATCTCTTCTGATTTACATAATTTCTTCTTACAGTTTTGAATGGATGCAGAATTTCTCTTTATTATTTGTCCTTAACCTGTAGTTAATTAGAATTGTTTTTATATAATACGGAGATTTGTTTTGGTACCTCTGAGTTCCCACTGTTGAAACCTGTGATCAGCACCTGACTTAAGCTTACTCAAATTACTTCTTCAAAATAAGTAACTTTCATTTGTTCACCCAAAGTACATAGCACTCAGTGAAGTGTTTAAAATAGCAAAGGCCTATATGCCTTGTTCCTACCAATATTTTGCTCTTTCGTTGTTAGTCTTGGGTAAGCTCTATTAAGTCAGATGTCCCTATTCCTGGCTATGAGTGATAGACTCCTCTCAAGCTACTACTGTCCACACAGCCCCTTCCTGTCTTACCCAGATGTTTTCACTGTTGATTGTAGGTTTGGGTCTGGGAAGAATGAACACTGCCAGCCTTGCAGGATCTTGGCTGGGGGCTAAGGGGACATTTTCTGATTAACAGCTTCCGTATTTCCTCAAGGACCCTTAGCATTCTTATCTTTATCATTATTTGGTTTTTGTTGGTTTACCTCAGCAGACTCCTTTTATCCAACTCTGTGAAGTCAGACAGGATAACATCAACTAGGAAAACTGAAGTACATATAGTATTGATTGGGGGGAGATTGTTCTCATTCTCTAAATCTGTTATGCACCTATATTCCTACCAAATGGCAGTATATTCATGTAGAAATTAGTGATTTAAAAATGGCTAGCTTTTAAAAAATGTCCAAAAAATACAACTGTAGTAAAAATCAATACATCCTTTTCAGCAGGAGAGCTATCATTTAAAAAGGAAAGGTAATGTCTATATATACTAAGAAAATTCTAACTACTGTGCAGCCTCGATTGCTTGCTATTTCACTGTGGGAAATATCTTAGAGTAAGATTTTATCTGCATTTTTATCTTGGGCTTTAAAGGTTAAGGTTGAGACTACTGCAGAACAAGACAGCACTCTGGTCCTTTGACTTCCTGAACAATGCACTTTCCATCTCTAATGTAAATCTGTTTATCCATGTATATTTATGGCTCCCATCATTGCAATACTTGAATCTTCACAACTCTGACTCTTACCATGGATTATTATCTGCAAAGAGAAGGGGCTGTGTGATGAGACGTGCTTGCCCTGCACTGGTTCTACAAGAGTTTAGTCTACCCTATGGGCAGAGGAGGCCATACACTCTTAACCCTGCTGGACATGCTCCAGTTGGAGCCTTGGTATAAGAGGGAGGCAAGCGGCGCATTCATTGCTGACTGATGAAAACAAGAGTATGCAGATTGCTGTGAACCCTGAGCTAATGAACTCAAAGGCCCATATGGATTGCAGGCTGTTTGATGAACCCACAAAAGGGATGAAACTGCCAGGAGCTGCACTGGCCAAGAATCCTGGAGGCCCTATGGAATTGTGGGTCATCTCCACAGAATAAGGAGCAAGGTGACCATATATGCCCCACACCCCTAGGAGCTGCCCCACTTCCCCAATCTGCTAATAGGCTGCATTATCCCATGGAGGTGGGTGACTATATGGATTCTAGGCTTTAGGCTTTGCTGTCCTGCATACCAGGGCCATCCCACTGACTCAGATCCACTGGACCTTGCTGCCTGGCACGCCAAGCCCATTGTATTGACTCAGATCCAGTAGGCTAGGGGTTGGCAACTGCTGGTACATGTGCCAATCCTGGCACACAGGCCTATGCACAGTGGCATATCGGGCTTGCTTCTGCCCCTGCGGTGCCACAACTGTTGGCCTTGCTGTGCAGCTCCTGTCCCCTGTTGGCCCTACTCCCCAGCTGGGGTCAGGGTCAGCAGGGAAAAGGAGCACATGGCTCCTGTCCCTGCTCCTCAGCTGCTGGATGAGGTCAGCAAGGAAACATAGTGCATGGCTCCTGTCCCTTGCTGGCCCTTCCTTCTGCATCTGCTGAGGGTTTGAGGAGGAGGGGCTTGCATGAGAGCTAGCAAAGGTTGTCAACCCTTGCACTAGGCCTTGCTGTCCAGCACACAAGGCCCATCCTACTGACTTGAGCCACTGGGCCACAGTGACCTGTGGCAGGGCTAAGGAGGCTAAGATATACAGTCATGGCTCTGTCTGCTCCAAATGGAGGATAGGCATGTTTGCCCCACAACAAGCTGAAGAAGCACGTGGTTGGGGGGCTTTCAGTTGAGAGTCATTGCAAATCCCTTTTTATTGGTGTAAAGAGCCCTTTTGGCAGGCATGACTATAATGGAAATGCAGTTATCTTTCAAGCCGACATCAGTTAATGTGCTCCTAGGGCATCCACCTGTTTGTTTTTCAGTTCAGTGTGTGTGTGTGTGTGTTTTTTTTAAGTGAACTGCTTGCTATTTCTAGCTGAGCAGCAAATTTCCAGTTTCCTTGAGTCTTGTCCCATTTTCTGCATGGTGTTGTAGTTATTGCAGGTCATCTTATCCATCTCAGTACTTTAATCCCTTACCCTGCTAAACTGGTTCTTTTAGAAACATGACTTCTTGTCAGTTACTCAAAAGAATAACTGCCCCCTTGGTGTAACCTGCTAGGGTGGGCTCAAATTCATTCAACTGCCCCTCTCCAGTGCCTCACAGAGAAACCCCCTGATGAAAGCAACTGGAGAGCCAGGATCCAGTTGCCAAAAGGACTCACAGCGAAGACTGCTCAGAGTTTCCATCCCACATTAAACTATTACTCAACAGAAACGTAACAATGAACTTTATTAACTAACTAAACACACCTTATCCTAAAGAACCATAATACATTTAAACAAAACAGTAAGAAACCCAAGAGTCCCAAAGTTCAGGTGGAGTCACCCTTATCTCAATTGCAGTCTTTTAAGTCCTTGGGGCTTGAATGCAGAACGAAAGCAATCCTCATCCTCTCTAGCTGCAGGAATCTTCAGGCAGATGCCATGCAGTCCTTTCCTCCTCCTGTGTAGCCAGCACCATGCAATCAGGTCACTGGCCATCCAGCTCTCAGTTCCACTGCAGACAACTCCCCTGCAAAGCAGTCGAAAGCTGGGAGAAAACATCCTGCAGTCCACTCCTGCTCAGCTCCTTTCACTGAGTCCCTCAGCCAATGTCCTCTGCAGCTCTCTGTTTGCTCTCTCAGGCTTCTCCCTGGGCATGTAACTCCAGCAAAACAATAAAACTTGTGGAGCATGCTCAGTGTGCTCCTTCACCCTCTTACCAGAAGTTTCTGGTTTCTGGGCTGCAAAATCTACCCAGCAACGTAACCCAGCCCTAAGGGTCCCTAAAGAGATTGCACCTATTTAGGCACATGGGTTACATTGGGAAGTACAGAATATAGTAGTGCAGAAGTGGCTAAAGAACTGGTAGGCTGATGCTGAGTTCTAGAAGGTGTGCACACTTTAAAAATAGACTGAGTCAAGGAGAAAAGAAGAGGGTTGAGACTGTGGTGTGAGATGGGGAAGCACTCATGCCAGGTCATGATGAAAGAGTTGAAAACAGGCACTCCTTTATGTTCTGTCTTGTAATTTACTTAGAATATACTGTCTTTTCTTGTAATTCAATGACTTCTCATAGTTCTTTCCAGATTCTGTGATTCAGTGATTCTCTGATTTATTGAGCTAATGCCAGAAGGGACCACAGTGATAATCTAATCTGACGTCCTGTATGATGTGGACCATAGAACATCCCCAAAATAATTCCTAGGATAGATTTCTTAGGCAAAAAATCCACTTGAATTAAAAATTGCCAATGATGGAGAATCCACCACAACCCTTCATAAATTATTTCAGTGACTGATTACAATGGTTAACATTGGTTATGCTCAACTGGAAAAGGACCAAGATATTAACTGTATGATAAATTGGAAATAATCCTATTTGATACTTGAAAGTTCAGGTAGCATGCTGCACTGAAATGTTTGCTGACCTCTAACAATTCCAAATAAATTTCATGCACAACCTTTAATTTTTTTATACCAAAAATCACTGGAAACACTGTTTTCATTAACCACCACCGACTTTAAAAGGGTGCATATTTTTGTATGTTCAACACTAAGCAATTTTGCATAACTCTCATAATCCTTCTCTGGATTCCTTCTCATTTAATGAACATCTCTTTAAAAAAAAAGACTACAAAACACAGTATTCTGGATCCTTGTCTGAATCATTTCTCCTTATCGTATAATTCCAAGGTGAGGAGGGAACTGAGTGGGTAAACTGACTGCAGTATAGAATTGCTGTAGTATTTGCTTCTCTGTTCCTACGCAAGACTTGAAAGTTCAAAAACGTTGGAAACTGCTCTTCTGTAGAACAACAGATTTTAATTATATTTATTTCTACCACTCATTGACTGATATGCAGTCTTTTATCTTCACTCCTACCTCCAGCATTAGTTGCAGCTTTTACAAGTAGATTAGATTCAATTTCAGAAAGTTCTGAATTGCTTTGAACTCAGTTTAGCTTCAGCTTTACAATCACATTTTTTGAGGATTTCCCCACCATGCTATTAAATGTTCTTGTATTGAGAAGAGATTTAAGAGCTCTCTAACTGAAACGCACCAACAGACTGCAATTGTTGAGTAATAGGACAGTTGACACAGAGAGGAGCTTTCTGCAAAAGGGATGGACTGACTCATACATTTGTGGGGTGTAAATACAACATTTTTAATGAAATAGTTCTGTTCATAATGAATTCTCAAATCAATAGTATTGCCTTGAGAGTTTGTATAAGTAAATAAATAATTTGGGTTCAAAACTAGCTTTTTATCATAATTTTCTGGGTAGGTTAAACTGATGGGATTTTATTTTCATCTGCTTTACAGTGGTGTAAATTAGGAATAATTTCTTTGACATCAGTGGACTAACATTGGTATAAAACTGGGGTTAGAGCAGAATCAGGCCCAGAGGATTTTATTTTCAATTTCTTATATAAGGAGAGCTTCTCTGTTTGATAACAAGCAGCACAGCAAAGATGGTAATGCGCCAGTTGAATATAACCATGGGAGAATTCTGATTTCCTTGGTATCTTTATTTCTAGGAAGGCATGGAAATCCAAAGAGAAGTTAAAGGTCCATTTCCTACTGCCATCGAAGTCGATGGAAATTTTGCCATTTTGTTCATTAGGTGCAGGATTAAGCCCTAAATTAAATGCAACTAACTTAAAGATTACCTGTTCATTTTCATCTTTCGGTAGAATGTGAGGTAGTGTTTAAAGCATTGTATGCTTTGTTGAGAATAGTAGTGCAGTAATCTTGACAAAAGCTAATACCATGAGCCAAGCTCAGGAAAGCATGAAACTGAATAGGATGAAAAAGAATGGCATTCCACATGTGGAGTTATTAGTCTGTTAACTGCCTGGTTCGTATCTACAGAAAACCTGTCTAGCTGATTTATCAACCCTATTATGCATCTCTGACAGCTGTAGGAGGAACAAAACAGAGCAGAGCCCACTGGAAAAACCCTGCTCTATGATGGGATGTTTTTTTCAGAGGAGACATAATCAAGTGAACATATACCACAGAAATATCCTGGATATAAAGTAAATCTAGAAAAACAGACTTTTATCCTGCAACCCTTATTCACACTAGTAGTCTCATTGTAGAGAATGTGACTGATCATGAACCACTTGCATGAGTGTTTAATTTGCTACCCCACCTTTCCTATTATAGTTCATATATAATACATCAAAAACTCAAACCAGGCTTGCTCATACGGGCTCCCATTATTTTCTGTGAAGATTGAAACAGGAAAAAATTCCTGAAAAGTAGAGGTTTTAACACTGCTTTTAAAATGGCATTTCTGGATTTTTTTTTTAAATCTTTGATTAAATGGTGCTTAAGAAAGCTAATGGATTGACACCTTGGAGAGGGAAGTCTTCAATCTACCTCCAAAGCCCAATTGTCTATTTCAAGCATTTCCCAAACTTGGCAACAGAGAGACTGACATTGAATAGAGGCTAGATGTTAGTCTAGACTGTCACCCCCCCCCCATTCCCTCCACCATATAATGGGTTATTGGAAGAGAGGCAGGACAGAAGATTTCGGTTTCACACTCGAGGCTGGCTTGCTTCCATCTCAAGGTAGATCAGTGTTTGGAGTCTTGTACTATAACTATCTGTGCTGTATGTAATAGAGTCAGATTTACTGTTGAAATGAATGCAGTTACCTCTCGCTGGATATTACTTAGAGCAATATTCACTGTGCATTTCTTCTTCTCATGTGGTGCTGATGGATGCCTGTTTGAAAAAAACACAAATAGTCATATATTTAGTAGGCAACACACAGGCAGGAGTATAATTGTACTTATGTCTAGACTGCAGATATTAATGTCGTAAACACATCATTTTTATATAATGTAGGTGTAGTAGACCCAATAGATTTTTTTTTTTCAAAATTAATAGAAAAGTGGCAGACAATAAACAAAGAAAACCATGCTCAATTCTGTACCCTTTATAGTTAGTTTCTGCTATCTGGAAGGTATGCATTCAGCTTTCATCAAAGTCAGGCTGTTGCTACAGGGATGTTTGCATATGTTGTGGGAACAGCCGATGTGTAAAGAAGTCTGCTTCTCATTGTCTTTAAGCTATTGCCTCAGTCTTTGAGTAAAGCAAATACTTTTTAATCCTTTTCTGCAATTATTTATTTGTTTATTACAATGTAATTTGGCTTATACTGGGTGTTTATACTGTATGGATGAGCGAGAGCACAGTCTATATACGTATATTTATGTAATTTACTTGTGACTTTTGCAAACTCTGATAAAGGTGCATAGGCCATTTTCTTTGCACTCTGGTCAGTCCCTTGAATGCACATTGCATGCATAGACCTTCCTAGTCAAATCAAGTATAATCCATAACAGCATAAATATGATAGAAAGTAATCTAAGGTTACATCATAAGTGTGTGTGTGTATCATACATTCATATAGTGCCTACCACAGAAAAATTTAAATTCACAAATAAACTTAGCTATTTTATATTGACTGATTTACTTAGTAATAAACCTCATCCTTCAGTCCTAATCTACGCATTCAAGTAGAGTCTTGCATTGAAATTTTAATCCTGTCAAGCAAGGTCAGCCCAAGATTTTTTGCTGCCCTAGGCATACAGGGATTTTGACCCCCACTGCCCCCCCCAGTGGCTGGAAGCAGTGCTGCTGCTGGGATCAAGCCTTGGCCAGGGATTCGGCCATTGGCAGGGAGTGGGGGTCCGGGGGTCTGGTCCAGGCCACAAGTGGGAAGTGGAGCAGCCACAGCCCAGCCCTTGGCACCCCCTAGGCAACTGCCTAAGTCACTTTTATGGAAGGACCAGCCCTGCTGTCAAGCATGAGGTGATTCTTAAATAATGGCTAATCATTGAGCAAGATAGCAGCACTTCCACTGGGACTATCTATTCTGAGATTTAAAAGTCCTGATCTATTAAAAAAAAGAAAGCAAGGAGTCCTGCGGCACTTAAAGACTAACATTTATTTATCACATGAGCTTTCATGGGAGACAATCCCACTTCATCAGACACTTTGAAGAGAGGGAACTTATAGAATGGGATGAAAATAAATGCAAGGGAGTGTAAGACATGGGATCAGGTCATATAGTAACAGCAAATCAGAGCAGTTGTTAAGACTCAAACACTGAGAAACAGCACATAGAGGAGGGTGAAGTCAAATTAGCTGTTGTAATGGGAAAAGAAGCCATAGTCACGATTCAATCCTGCTTTCGCACAATCTAATTTGAATATTAATTCAATTTCAGCTGTTTCTCTGAAGTCTTGATGTCCCACTGACTTTCTTGAGGACAGATGTTAACAAATCATCAATGGAGTGATTAGAAAGATGGAAATGCTCAGCAACTGTTTTTTCCTGTGTTATGATTCTAATGTCAGTTTTGTGCCCATTTATTCTTTTGCACAGGGACTGTCCTGTTTGTCCAATGTATAAGGTGTGGAGGTGTTTCCAGCACATGATGGCATAAATCACATTGGTGGATGAGCAGGTGAATGAGCCCTTGATGGAGTAGCTGGCTTGATTAGGTCCTATGATGGTGCCTTTTGTGCAGATATGTGGACAAAGTTGGCAGCGTGGTTTGTTGCAGGGGTGTGTGCCTGCTTTAATGTTTCTGTTGTTAGGTCTGTAGTTGCTGATGAATATCTGTTTAAGGTTCAGGGGCTGTCTGTGGGTGAGGAGAGGTCTGTCTCTTAAGGCTAGAGAGAGTGAGGGATCATCTTTTAAAATAAGCTGTAGGTCCTTAATGTTCTGTTGTAGAGGTCTGACTTGGGGGTTGTTGGGCACCAAAGTGCATCTGATGAAGTCGTTGGAGCCCACAAAAACTTATGCCCAAAGAATTTTTGTTAGTCATTAACATGCCACAGGACTCTGGCTTGTTTTTGCTTTCTTTCTATTCATCAGGGTAGATAATGGAGCTGTACCATGTACTTGTTGGTTTGGGGGAGGTAGGTATGCCTCAGGGGATCAGTGCAATATTGTATCAGATAGAACAGCAAACAGTGCAATCATTCTATGATTATTCATTGATTTTTTTCTATAAACTCAGAGCAATCCTTGTGTCTTTTTGTTTGTTTGCTTGTTTGTTTTTTGTTTTTTAATTCTGTCCAAAACTGTTTTGGCTCAGTATTGTGTTTTTGACAAAATGGATCTCTTTTCAGAAAGTGTGATCTTATTTTAAAGTTTCAATTCCTTGAAAGTTTTGGGTTGTTTTTTTTTTTCAGAAAATTAAAAACTGGCTTTCATTTTTGTGCCAATTTCCCCTCCAATTTTTCAGGTTTTTAGATTTTTCAATTAAAAATCAAATTTGTGCTGAAAATATTCTCCAAATAGAACTAGTCGGAAAAGTAAGAACTCTATGTAAAGTGAAAAAAAATTGTGGAAAGCAAACTTCAAAAATGCACAATGAAGTACAGTATTCATGGAAACTAGATTTAAAAGTTATATGTGTTACATATTTATCCCCAAAGAGCTTGACTAATCATCCAATTAGGGAAAAAGAAATAACAGATGTAACATATTGAACCAACTAAAACTAGGTAGCAAGGATCAAATTTCAAGGTCAACATTCAATCCATAAAATAAAACAGTTGAAAAGCTTTTAAGTAAATCTGAAAGATGAAAAATATTAAAGGGAATTGAAATGTGTTTCATGAGCAGACACAGCAGCTAAATTCACTGAATAAATTGACTGCTCACCTCTTATCTGCTGTGATTTTTATTGTAAAGCATTCATTGCTCTATGGTCAAATTTCAGAATAGATTCCTTCCCTACTGGGTGGATTTTTTAAAAAATAAAACAAAAGACAAACAAAAGAACTCTTTAGTAAAGGAGACTAGCGTTTACCAGCTTTGCATAATAGACTCTAGCACAAGATTTTTCACAAGTGACTGGTGATTTTTGGTTTCCTTTTTTGTTTGCTGGGTGGGTGGGCTTTTATTTATTTATCTGTTTTTTTAATTTTATTTTTCCAATGTGCAGCTCATGGGCATTTAAAAGGGCCTGATGCATAGAGTGTAACTACTCAGAGTTTTCTGAATAACAGGCTGCTTTAGTTTGCACCTAAAAATTGAGGAAATCAAAATCACTAGTCGTTTTTAAAAATCTTACCCTAATCCTATATGATTTGTGTCAGTTCCTTCCCTAAATACCCCTCCCTTTTCTTTTGTCTTCCCTTTAGGTGAACTCTGCTCTATCAAATTCAGCATAACCTGAATTTGAATTTCACTGAGCTCTTATTCTGTTTAGGTGAAATCATGGGAAGAAGGAGCAGAACAGAGGAATAAATTCAATGGATTTGTTTTCAGCTTTCCCTCTTTCTACTCCCTTTCCCCCCGTTCTTAAACTGAAAAAACAGCCCAAATAATAATAAAAAATAAAGTATATATAATCTACTGTATACAACACTCTAGCATATTGGAGTTGGGTAAAATTTCTTTAAACAGTTTGTGACTCTTCCAGTAGCATTCACTGTATTTAAATTCCAAAGGGGTAGCTCTGTTAGTCTAGTTTAACAAAACAAGCAAGGGGTCCTATGGCACTCAGAGACTAACAAATTTATTAATCGTATGAGCTTTCGTGGGAGAAAATCCCACTTCGTCAGATGCTTTGAAGAAGCTTTGCAGATGGAAGCATCTGACGAAGTGGGATTTTCTCCCATGAAAACTCATACAATTAATAAATTTGTTAGTCTTTAAGTGCCACAGTACTCCTTGCTTGTTTTACTATATTTAAGGTTTTAGAAAGTAGCCAAGGAAGCAGTTCGTATATTATTGCTGTTTGGTAATTTTTGGTCTGAGTGATTTTCTGATGGGAAATGCCATCATAAAATTTGAAATTTTCCCTATTGAAAATTTCAGTTTTGCTAGAAAAGTTTGATTTCCCTCTTTGTTCCATGAGGAAAATTGAAATGGTGACTCCCTGGCTTCCCATCTCAACAGCTCTTCTCAATTTACCTGCAGGCAGAAAGTGAAATTGACAGGTGCCCAGACCTGAAGAAGAGCTCTGTGTAAGCTGAAAAGCTTCTGTCTCACCAACAGAAGTTAGTCCAATACAATATATTACCTCATCCATCTTGTCTCTTAAGTGCCTTCCAGGTGGGCAGATAGCAATCCAAAACATTCTGTTTTGGTTCTTTTGAAATTGAGTTTTTTGGGGGGTGGAAGGAGGGATAGCATTTTTGCCTTTTTATTGTGAGTTGGGGTGGTTTGGCAATGTTTCTTCTAAGTCCTCACCAAGGAAGGGTCTTCCTTTTATTTGGCCAGCTCTAGTCTGTATGTGAGTGGGCCATGCATATAATGTACATGGTTTGGATCCCACCGTGTCCCTGTGGTTTCTACATACTATTATTGAAAAAGGGCAAAAAGTGCCTTTTTGTGCAAGCCTCTGGGGAATTATTCTGTCTTTTTTTTCCATAAAAGAGGATTCTTTTTAGCAAAAAACATGCATCTTTTTGTGTTAAATAACAAGTAATTAAAGCTTTGCACATTCAAACTGCAGGTAGCTTTGCAAACCCAGTTTGAGTGACTTGCAGTATGCTGACTCTGTGGTTTACTAGTCCTTTCAATAAAACCACTTAGTCTTTGTGAGAGGTAGGCAAATATCATTCTTACCCCATGTAGCGATGCGGTTGCTCAACTACAGTGCTGCAGGGGTTAACTGGGCCTGCAAGCAGCAGCCAATAGGGTGATTGGGCTGCTGAGCCAGTTGTAGAGCAGGAGCCCAGTATAAGAGGGAGCAGCAGAGCTAGCTCAGTCAGTTGGCCTGGGAAGCCAGACGGAGAAGGTTCTCCCCCTGGCTGGCTGAGGGAGCCAGCATCTCAAAGAGCTCACAATGTGGTCACAGTGAGCTGACCAGCACTGGGGAGGTTGAAACCAGACAGAGCAAGGGTCTGGAGCTGTGGTCCAAAGGCAAACAGGCCTGGAAGGACAGTGGCTGGGACTCTGGGATGGCAGGCTGGGGCAGACTGTGGAAGTGCCTGGAACAGCGGCCCAGGAGCAAAGAGCTAGGAAGGGATGGTAGCTAAACTCCAGTGGTGAGAGACTGTGTACAACTGGGGGAGTGATTGGGTGCTGCAGGGAAGTGGCCCAGAGAGTTGGTGTAGACTGGTGTAGTGACTAGAGGGAGGCAGAGGTCCCTGGGCTGGAGCCTGGAGAAGCGGGCTGGCCTAGGCCCCTCCCCAGTCTCCCAGCATACCAGGAGTGGCTGATGCTCTCTGGCCATTGACTGAGTGGCCAGAACCAGGGTGAGCTGGATTATACCCCAGAAGGGGTGGACTGATGGGCTTAGCCAGAGACCTAAGGGCCCAGAGAAGGGACTCAGAACAGAGTCAGGCATGTACAGAGGTGGAGCACAGCCCACTGGAGGGGACCACTTAAGCTAGATACCCAAGTAACACGACCAGGAGGCACCTTCCAGGTGGATCCAGTGCTGGGAATACCTTATACCTCCTTACAGATGGGGAATCTGATACAGATTACACAACAAAGAAACAAAATAGGAACTAGAAGCCAAGAATTTCTTTCTCACTTTTAGTTTTGTGAGCAGCCACTAACAGTCCACAGTGCTATTCTGGAAATGAATATAATATTAGAAATAACTTCACCTGCTAGGGAATGACTGTTTTCATGAATTATCTACGTATCTGCTTATTGCCACCATGCACTTGCTATAAATCTATAAACTGTGAAAAAAACCCTCTTCAGATAGTATTCTCTTGATTAGAATTTTCCTCTCAAGAAAATCTACTTTCCTCCAGACTCCTTTTTGAATGGTAGAAGTCCCCTCTCCCTTTATTAAACATTGTTCTGAAATCATAATCCATTTTGCATGATTGTCACATCATTGAAGTATGTGTTTTTGATTTACAAATGGAGATTCACTTTAAGCACATAAAGAAAAAAATGGCATTCTGCGCTAATAGCATTACAGTAAATCAGTGCCTAACATTCTAACTATATATGATGCTTCACTTGAATTGTGCAAAAGCTTCATTAAACATTTTAAGTATACGCTTCAATGGGCATATCCAAGGAGAGAAAAGAATGATCTCCCAAGGTGACTTGCACTGTAACACAGGAGTGCATGAAGCATTTATTTTTGAAAAGGTGTACGCAGTTCAAGATGTCTTTTGCAGAGTACTAACAGCAGATGCAGAACTGTAGTTAAACTGGTTTAACAGCTTTTGCAAAATGAAAGTGATAATTTACCAAATTGATTTCGGTTTCCATCCTCCTGAAGAGAATTCACAAAAAAATCTTTCTCGCTCCAGAGATCCAAGTGGGAGGCTGAAACAGTAAGAAATTAGATGACTCTTCTCACCAATCCTCCATCACCAGATAAAACAACATACGATAACAAGTAAAAATGTTTCCGGCTTCTTTCCCTTGTTAACTCTTGGTTCAGTCTGAGGCATTTCAAGGCATAAACTGCACTAAGCAGCAGTGCAGGAGTTACAACCTTTCTGATGGAGAATTGGAAGGATGTCCATCAAAGAGCTGATCCTCGCTATGAATTTAGGGAGTGGAAAGCATAGAGGGACTCATTATTAGACTGAAGACTCCATCTGGCATGAATGAGACCTTTTACTTCAGGTTGTGAGGTGAAGGCCCTGGGCATTGCCAGGTGAGTTTGGAGTTGGGTTACAATCTTGACTAATTCCAAAGGGGTAGCCATGTTAGTCTAGTTCAGCAAAATAAGTAAGGATTCCTGTGTCACTTTTAAAGACTAACCATTTTACTTTCTGCAGGAGTGAAAGCTCTTGTGAAAAATAAATTTGTTAGTCTTTAAAAGTGCTGCAGGACTCCTTGCTATCTCTACTAAGTAATTCTGGAATTCTCTAAATGTTCTGAAAACCTTCAGCTCGCACCTGTATATCCACAAGTTGCAACCAGCACATACAGAGAACTCCTAAATAAATAAAACAGAATCTTGTTGAATTTCCATTGACTGTCCCTGTGAAGTTTCAGAGGGGTAGCCGGGTTAGTCTAGTTCAGGAAAACGAACAAAGAATCTGCTGGCACTTAAAGAGGTTGAGACATTTATTTATTGCAAGAGAATTCGTGGGAGAAAATTCCACTTTGTCAGATGCTTGAAGGAGAAGTGCATCTGTGTTTCAAGATGCAAGTCTCCATCTTCAAGCATCTAACAAAGTAGGATTTTCTCCCATGAAAGCTCATGCGGGAAATAAATTTTGTTAGTCTTTTAAGTGTCACCAGACTCCTTGTTTGTCCCTGTTAAAATACCATTCCAGCTTGCTCAGAGTTTAACCATTCTCCAATACACTCAGAGCCACCACTTGTGCTACATATTCACATGGTCTTTACATAGTTCAAAGTTGGTAAACACAACTCCACTGTGCCTTAAATGATCTTGCTACATGAAAGTAATTCTCTCAAATCTCTAAATACCTGCTGATAACTCTTTATCAGTTTAGATCTTTTCACAAAGCCATTTCAATCTTTATTCTCCTATTTGTTTACTGAGTTCACTTAAACAGTGGATAGGTATTTGGATGGGGCTCTCTTTCCATCTCTGTCACTGGCCTGTTGATGAGCTTGAAATCAAGTGGCATCCCCTCCTGGTGTCTCAGTTTCCTCAACAACAAAATGGGGATAATGTCACTGTCTAATGTAAAGTATATTGAGATAAATGGATGGAAAGTGCCTTGTAAGAGAGAGTTATTTTTACTGACTTTATTTTTAGTTCCTTGTCTGCAGCAATTGGAAGGCAGGTTCTTATCATGAATATAGTTTTATTAAAAATAACTTCCTGTATTTTTATGACTTCTGAAACCTCATTTCATTTGAATGATGTTTGCAAACTTGTTAAAATAGGTATTAGGTGTAACCTGTGTACTGCATTTTTTAAAGTGAAGATTGCTTTATTAGGGAGCCTGTAAATGTTTGGAATGTGTAAATAGAAATGTGTGGACTATACCTTTCAGGATGTTTGTGGAAATTATTAGGCCGTCTGCCAATGCTATAGAAAGGCCCTTGTTCTATAAGTTGGAAGGAGTGGATGTTTTTAATTCATAATTTAGAGTGTGCCTCCCAAGAGGTTCCTGCAATATCCCAAGGTCAAAAATCAATTCGTTTTTTTTGTTGTTGTTCTTGTTGTTGCTTCACTGTACACATTGGCAACTCAGAAGTGTGACATGCATTTCTGCTAGAGAACACCTAGTGCCAAGAAACAAAGCAAGAATGTTGTGCTAAGTGTGTTCTGGTACTTCTCTGAGCAAAGAAAGATTTAAAATCAAGCCTTGAGAGAGAGAGTGTAATAGCAACCTAAAATGCAGAGAAAGACCTCACCAAAATAAGCCCAGCCCACTCCAGTTTATTTAGATCTGCCTCAAGGAAGCTTTAATGTAAAGGCAGGTGGTATGGGTTTTTTTAATGTTGTTGGGATATATTTGAAAGGTGGCATGCCTTCTGTGTGATGACATGACAAAGTTTGTGAGTTTCCTCAGCTTGGTTTTTCAACAAACACTTGTTAAGGAAGCAGATTTTATACATTTGCTTCACCAAGAGAAAAACTCTAAACATTGCTAAGGCAGCTTTCTTTCCATTCTGAAGCAATGTTTAACCTCTCTGCCTCCGTTTCTGGATGAGCAAAACAAGGATAATGATACTTAACTGCCTTTTAAAAAGGGCTTTAAGATCTCTGTATAATATTCAGGGTATGCAGTAGTTCCAAGGTTTGCTGACACAGCCGTGGAGTAAGATGTGGAAATGGATGAACTGTAATGTGAAATCCATACTGTCTGTATACTAAAAAACATTGCTGAAAAATGAGTCTTGTAATTCTAGACTGGATACTTCATTGCAAAACTCACATGACTTGCATATTCTGCTGTACAGTTGCTATAATAATAGTAAACTAGAACAGGTTTCCTGTATTTTTCTACTTCAGAAATGCCATTTCTTTTCATATCACTCCTGGCAACCTATCTTATTTCCCTTGTGTATGCCTCTAAATTCGTTTCTCCCTTTGATACTCTAACTGTAGTGTACATAGATGTTTGTTTCACATAGAACCATTGAAACGTGAGGCCAGACAGCATCTCAAGTGGTTATATAGTTCAGTGTTCCTCCACCTTTGGTGAACCAGGAAACACCTAAAGGTATTAATTACTTTATGTGGAACATCTGATGAAGACATTCTCAAAAAAACTGGTAACAGTGGTGAGAGATACATGCCCAAGTTGCAGCAAACCTTCCAAGTGTGCATCAACATCTGCCACTGCATAACTGGAAGCTTTGCTGTGACTGAGGCATTAAATTGCTTCTCCTCACTCAGCCCCCCCAACCTCCACCAGTGGGGAGGGTGAGGGTAGGTCACAGAGCACCTGCCCTATATCTAAGGAGCACCAGTGTTCATGGGACACCAGCTGAGGAAACACTGATCTAGTCTATGCCCTTGTACTGAGGCCAGACAAGGTAAACCCAGACAGTCCCTGACTGGTGTTTGTCTAACCAGTTCTTAAAAACCTCCAGTGACTGGGATGCATGATCTCTTTAAGTTATCTTTCCTAGTGCTTGACTATCCCTATAGTGTTTGTTTCTTCCGAACATCTAACTTAAATCTCTCTTTTATTATTTCTTATTGCTTTGACAAAGCCTATAGAATAAAAGATGCTACTTGAATATATATTATTTATGTACTCAGATGAATGAATTTGGATGGTCTACTATGGCTTAATATTCACTGCTCCTGGGCTTTGCTTTAGGGAAGAAAAGGGGAGCCACACAGGGCTCACATAGATATGGCTCCTTGATTCTACGCTAGTCTAAGGACTATTCTAACTAGCACCATTCTTTTAGGGTTCTTAATGGACTTTTGAATGATGATTGAAGTGGAGCTACTGCACCTCTCTAGCACTCCTTGTCTCCTACATGTCTCCTGTCTCCCCCGATTCTGCCCCACATACTGGTTTAGAGCTGGGGGGCACTGGCATAAGAGCTTGGCCCCTTTGTCAGCTGATGTGAAATTTGGCTAAATGCAAACATTTGTCCTCCATCAAGGGAACTTCACTCGTTTAGAAGTTGTTCAGAGTAGCATTTGTTTTTTTCACATCTGTATTTGTTTCCTACATCAACAAAAATCCTGGCAAGTTTGATTTGGCTTGATTTTGAAAAAGCGACATGCGGTTTTCTCTGAGTGTACGTGACAGCTGAGATTTGAAAAAATTAAATTCCTGTTTGCTTTAACTGAACAGTAAACCCCAGGACTGTTTTTTTTTCAGTGTCCTTGGGTGTAATATCCCCCACCTCCAGTGATGTGAAACACTATTTTTGTCTGCCCCCTTCCACAGCAGAAAAATCTGCATTCCATCAGGGCTTTCTGCATATAGTGGCAAAGTGCTTTGGCTTCCTTAAAGAATGGGAGCTCCATACAGTCAGGTATTAATATCAATAACACATTAGCAGTCATCTCAACAGTTCAGTGTCTTTATATGAAAGACAAACTCAGTATAAAAGGTACATGTTAATTTATATTCCATATATAACAGTCCAATTTTGCAGTCCTTAGGACTTATCTAGGCAAAACTCCCACTTAAGTTGATGGCAGATTTGCCTGGGAAAGAACTAAGTACAGATTACAAGGTGTGACCCAGTATTTTCATTAACAAAGCCAGAGATGCTTTTAACAGGATCTGACAGCATTCAGCATTGTTTCAGCCCAAAGCTCTTGGTAACCTCTGTGTGAGGTGGTATCAGGAGATAAATCAATGGAGATGTAGTCGTCCAGCTGTTAGATGGAGTGGCCGAAACAGTATAATACGAGAGCGCTCTTACTCAAAAGCTATGCTACTTAGTTTCAAGCATTTACATACCTCTGCAGGAGGTTAATGTAACACCTCCACCCTTAGTAATTATGGAAGTTTCGTGTGGCTCTTGAAAAGTACAGTGACAGCTTTTCAGTTGGTCAGTCTTTTAGCTGTCATTGGGGAACCCAAAACTGTGGCCAAGAATCTATTCCTCTCTTCCCTTACTTATTCTTATTAGAAAGTATCATGTCAAGAAAAACACTTGTTGGGCAAGCAGTTTCAAAAGCTAATCAAGAGGTTTCCTCAGATCACTAATTAGCTAAATGTGTTCATGCCAAATCAACCTGCCTGGAGGCCCTGACAACCCTCTCTCAGAGAGCATAAATATGTAAGCCTCTCACTTTTCTATTAAAACACAGATCCAAGCGCCAGGGCTGGATTAATGGGCTCGGGGACCTTGGGCTGCCCCTCACCATGGAGTTCCCTCTCTGGAGCCCCATCCCTCACCATGGGGGCAGGACCCCTGCTCCCCCATTGCTGTTTGGGGCTCTGGGGCGAGAGATTGCTCCCACTCCAGCCAGTTGGGGGCAGCAGCTGGTGTGGAGCATGGTGAGGTGGCCCCCAATGCAGCCCTGCAGGATCACAGGCCCTGGAGAGCTGTACCGCAGCAACAGCCACCAGCCTGGAGTGCACTAGACCACGGCCGGGGCCCCATCCTCTGGGCAGAGCAAACAGATGGTGGCCCAGTCTGCCCTGCCCCTGGGTGTAGACTAACTGGCTGGGGGTGGGGCGGCAATGCAAAGCCAGCCCAGCCTCTGCCTCCAGGTCCCTGCCCTACCCCCTCCGCACAGTGCTGGCAGGGGAGTAGCACTCCTTCCCGGCTGGCACTGAGTGGGGTAGGGGGGTGCCGAATTATCTGAGGGATACTAGGGGTTGGAGCCCAGGGCTCCCATTTTGGCTGGGGCCCAGGGCTTAAGCCCCTAATGCCTCTCCAATAATCCAGCCCTGCACAGCATGTCCGTGTGATGTTCCCCTCCCAGAGTCTGATCTGTTGTGCTGCTGTGACCCACTGATTTCCATTACTGAGCCGTGATTTACCCGCTATGCCAGGGGATCACTCACTCATGTGTCAGTCCACACCAGGCTCCTGCATATAATTAGGCCCAGGCAGTGGGTGTGTGCCTTCCAGCCACTCAGGGGGTGGTCTCCCAGTGAGCTTCCCCCACCACTATACTGGGAACTTCTGTTCTGCAGGGATTTGGACCTTCCACAATCACTGTAGACTCGCAGACGCTTGTCCACCCATTTATCAAAGAAATGGGAATTCCCAGCTTCACTCATTCACACCCTTTAATGTTCACACAGCTTTACATAAAACAAATTTAGTTTATTTATTAGAATATAATTTTAAGTGAGTATATAGCAAATAAATGCAAAGGAGCCAGGAGTTACCACAAGCAAACAAAAGATATAAAATGCATGCTAATCTGACAATGTTACCTAACCTAATCTCAAGGTTCAGGATTACTTCCATGATGTTCAACTGACAGATGTTTTTACAGCCATTCTCTGCCAGTTATAGGCAGGGCCCAGATCTTGCTTGAAGTTGGAAAGATGTTCAAGATGGAGTTTCTCTGGCAAAAAGTCCCTAACTGTTCAGTGTCTGTATTTATTTTCAATCCCCCTCAGCCCTTCCTCTTTGTGGGCCAAAGTGATTTCCTTTGTTCCACCTAAGCCAGGGAGCTCAATTTGCATTGTCTTTGTCAAGTATCTCTCCAAGAGCAATTCTGATAAATGGCCCTGGTGGTCTAAGCCATGTAACATGCTTCACATCTATACACATACACGACGGAGCAGGAAACGTGATACGATAACAATAGGGTAGAATGTTCAAAAGGGAATCTTGCATGGCATAATTGGCATAAAACCATACAATTACATTGCAAAAGTAAACAAAAAAGTTACATAGATCATAACCACACATCATAATCATGTGCATCCTGTGACAGTACACCAGAGACTTAATGGAAAGAGGGGTGCAGAGTCCAATAAAGGGTGAGTGAAAGGCTTTCTGATTTTTGTCATGATAAGTCTGCACAGGCCTGCAGAAAGGCCTACTAATTTGAGCTATTGTTAGCAACAAGTATGAGAGTATAATATTGATAATCAAATAGTCCCTGGTCCTTTTTCTGGTTCATCAAAATCTCCCTGTACAGCACCACTTCTGATTCTGCCCTTGTATAACTGAGTCTTACATTTCAACTTTCCTTGCCCACTTATTTAACACTGCTTACTGTAATGAATGGTTAAGTTAACGCAAATAGAAAATTGTTTTCCTATCCAAAGAGTAATTCTATATTTTTCCTCTTCCCCTTTCCATACTTATGGGTTAAAGTACAGGTGATTAGTGTGTTGTCAAGGCAACAGACTATGCTTTCTTTTTCATAAGAATTATGGATGCAGTACAAGGAAACAAAAATGACTTTCGTTAATCCTCATTTGCATCTTTAGCAAGTGCCAGTTTTTTCTCTGGTATCAATTCATATTTGCAAAATCTCAGTTACTGAGCTGTTTGTCTGGTTTACTTTTTTCTATTAACTATGTTCTTCTTACCTCAGACATCCTGGAATAAAACAGATAAAACACAAAATAATTCTCTGGTCCTCTAAAATTCTTTTTTGGGGGGAATATCATGCTTTGATTCTCTGGAAGAGAAACGAGCAAGGGAGAGACATGTGAAGTAAAATCCAGAATTTGCAGTTGACTTGAATATGAAGGAAAAATCACTCTTTATGTTAGTCATGCTTTCTCAAACTAATTTCACAAAAAAACTATCACAAGCCTACACAATAATTTACATGATCTGTTCTAAAGCTGCATAGTGTTGTTAGCCTGATGAACATCTGCTGTAATTCGACCTGGGCCAAAATTTTGGATGATTAGTTTATTTGCTGAACAATGCAAATAATGGGAAGAAGAGAAGCCAGGGGACCCACCACCTCCTTTGTTATTTTTAGGGTTGTGGTTGAAGCCCTCATGTGGGTAATGGGAGCTCTCATTTCAATTCCCCCTGCCTAATATGGAGAAAGGATGTACACTTTGGTCTTCTATGTTGCAGGAGAGTACCCTGACCACTGGATTCATTGAATCTGTCCTGTAGAAGCTGTTTCACATTTTATAAATCATTAAATAGTCATTGGAGCAGGGGCTTGAATTTAGGTCTCCCACATCTTAGATCAGTGCCCTAACCATCACGCTCGAGAGTCAAATTCACTTTTTTGCTGACCTGATGACTATTCCTTAACATTCAGAATAGCTATCTTTGTTTTAACAGATTTTTTTTCCAATTTGATCACATTTTTGAAATTTTCAAATTTGATTCAACCCAAAATAAACTTTTGCTGGAACTGCTAGCAAACTGGAAAAAAAATCAGTTTTTGCCCACCTCTAATTATGATAATCTTTCTAAACTATTTAATATCTGTGCTATATGCTTCTTTACATTTGTAAACCAGGGTTCACCAACCCCAAGCACCTCTGCCAAACACGGCATGGGGGCTGAGCCTTAGCGGCATGCAGTGCCACTCAGGCTCCCCCTCTGGGCCCGCTCCCCTCAGTGCTGCAGCCAGGTAGCAAGAGCTGCATGTTACTGCCATGCTTCGCAGTGGGGAGCATGGCCAGCAGTGACAAAGGAGCAGTGGTACAGGTGGCTACTGAAACCTGCTGGCTCCCTCCCCTACTGGGCAGGGCTGGAGAGGAGCAGGGTGGGTCAGCCTGCCTGCTTCTGGCTCCGACCCTGGAGCTGGAGGCTGCTCGCTGGTGGAGGTGGAAGCCAGCCTCAGCTGGGACCCCAGAGGCTGCCCACTGGTGGGGACAGCCCTGAACTGGAGGCCTGGCCCTGTCCACATTTGTCCTTGCCCCTGGTGCCCCCTGAGAGTACAGTCGGCAGGGCTGGCAAAGGTTGCCGACCCCTGTTGTACGGCTTTGTTCACATGCCATAATAAATTAGAATCATTGGGTTGCAAGGGACCTCATGAGGTCATCTAGTCCAACCCCCTGCTAAAAGCAGGGCAACTCCCACTAAATCATCCCAGCCAGGATTTTGTTTAACCAGACCTTACCTGTTTCCAAAAATGGAGATTCCACCACCTCCCTAGGTAACCCATTCCAATGTTTCACTGCTTTCCTAGTGAGAGAGATTTTCCTAATATCCAAACCTGACCAACCCAGCTGCAGCTTGAAACCATTGCTCCTTGTTCTGTCCTCTGTTACTACTGAAAACAATCTAGCTCCCTTGTCTTTGGAGCAGCCCTTCAAATACTTGAATGTTGCTATCAAATCCCCTTTCAGTCTTCTCTTGTGCAGAGTAAATAAGCCTAGTTCCTTCAGTCTCTCCCCATAAGTCATGTGCCCCAACACCCTAATCATTTTTGTTGCCCTCTGCTGGACTCTCTAATATGTCCACATCCTTTTTGTAGTGCGGAGCCCAAAACTGGGCACAGTATCCAGATGTGGCCTCACCAGAGCTGAATAGAGGGGAATAATCACATTCCTCCATCTGCTGGCAATGTTCCTGCTGATGCAGCCCAATATGCCATTGGCCTTTCTGGCAACAAGAGCACATTGTTGACTCATATCCAGCTTGCCATCCACCAAAACCTCCAGGTCCTTTTCTACAGTGCTGCTACTTAGCCGCTTGTAGCAGTACATGGGATTTTTCTGTCCTAAATTCAGGACTTTGCACTTGTCTTTGTTGAACCTCATGAGATTTCATTTGGCCCAAAGTTTCAATTTGTCTAGGTCTCTCTGAATCCTATCCCTCCTCTCCAGTATGTTTACCATTCCTCCCAGCTTGGTGTCGTCTGCAAATTTACTGAGCATGCAATCTATCCCGTCATCCAGATCATTAATGAAGATGTTGAACAGAACCAGCCCCACAATCAACTCTTGGGGTGCTCCACTCGTCATTGGTTGCCAGCTAGACATTGAGCCATTGATCCCTAGCCGCTAAGCAAAATGATCTAGCCAACTTTCTATCCGCCTTACAGTCCATTCATCCAGGGGCGTTGCTGGTGTCTGGCACATGGGGCTTTTGCCCCGGATCCCAATGCCAGTGCCCAGAGTCCTGGTGCAGCCCCTGCCTCTCCCAGTCTCTGGCCGGAGATCCAGGGCCCTGCTGCCTGTTGCAGTGGCAGCCGCTTCTGGCTCTGCCCTAGGCTGGCCGCAGTTGCTGCTCTCTGCCCTGTCCCCAGCAGGAGATCCAGGGCCAGGCTGGTTGTAGCAGGCACCCAAGGCTGGGTTGGCCTGAGCACAGAATCGGGGCCAGGGGCATGGGCCAGGGGCATGGCCCACAGCCAGGGGGTGGGCCCTGGGCCCATGCCCCATGTCCTTCCCTGGGGCAGCAATGCTCCTGCATTCATACAAACTTTGCTTCCTTAACTTGCTGACAAGTATACTGTAGAAAACCATATCAAAAGCTTTGCTAAAGCTGAGGTATATCACATTGACAACTGTTCCTGCATCCACATATCCAGTCATCTCATCACAGAAGACAATCAGGTTGGTCAGGCATGATTCGCCCTTGGTGGATCTATGCTGACTGTTCCTGATCACTCTATTTTCCTCCAAGTGGATTCTTTGAGGACCTGCTCCATGATTTTTCCAGGGATTGAGGTGAGTCTAATTGGTCTATAGTTCCCTAGCTCCTCCTTTTTCCCTTTCTTGAAGACAGGAACTATGTTTGCCTTTTTTCCAGTTATCCAGGACCGAGAGGTCCATTTGCTATGAGTTTTCAAAGATAACGGCTGGCGGCAAAGCAGTCACATTGGCCAACTCCCTCAGCACTGTCGCATGCAGTTCATCTGGCCCCATAGACTTGTGCACATCCAGCCTCTGTAAGAAATCCCTAACTTAAAGTTGCATCACTGAGGGCTGCTGTCCTTCTCTCCATCCTGTGTTGCCCGGTGTAGTAGCCTGGGAGCTTACCCTGCCTGTGAAGACTGAGGTAAAAAAAAGCATTGAGTACTTCAGCCTTTTCCACGTCATCCACCATGAGGATGAGCTAAAAAGTTCTCACAGCTTACTGTGAGGTAGGGTGAGTAAGCTTTATTGCCAGTTTACAAGGGAGGGATTTTAGACCTAGAGACTAAAGCTTTTGAAGTCAATAGAAGCACTGAGCCCAGTGCCATGTATTTCTGAAAATCCCACCCAGCCAGGTTAAGTGATATTACAAGACTACATGGGAAGTTAGTGGAAGAACAGGACTAGAACTTGGGAATGGACAGCTCAGAGAAAACACTCCATTGTTTTTTATAGGAATAAAGAATTTGTGCACTGATTCATTGTTCAAGTGTATTTTTGCATTTAGATTGTGCTACTATATATGAGTTGTATTAATTTATTGTTGGCAGGAAAGGAAGTGGCATAGACTGAAAAACAATGTGTGTGTATTTATCAACCATGTGACAAAAGTGCATGATAACTGCATTGTAACACAGCACCTACCCTCTACTCATCAGTTTGTCTTTATGGGAGCTACTTTTAAGGTCCTAAATTTCAGAACATCTTCAGACTACCTCCTTCTTTTTTAAATTAATTCAAAAATAAAATGTTATATTTTGACTTCTTAAGGTGAAGTTTCCCCTGCAAAATTATCTTCTGGCCACATACAGTTGAAGGTTTCGGATCTCAGTCTCGAAGACAAGGGCTTTATTTAACTTCAGCAGGCTGCCATTCACTCCTGATAAGAGGTTATTAGTGAACTATCAGATGTGTCAAGAGTGGTCCCTGGAGTTCGGGTGTGGAGTGAAGAAGACTTGCAACTTTCTGAGGGGACTTGCTTCTCTTGGCAGGGTCCCTAGTTATGCAAGGAGATTCTGGGTGGGGAGGGAGCACCTTGGGTTAAAGTTCCACATACAAGTGCTAAAGCAAAGGGAACACACAGTTCCCCTTCTTCCCTGGCTGGTGTAGGAATTACTCCTCCTTCTGTTTCAATCTACTTTACTCATTGCCCACATTTCTATTATGCCTCTCTCTGGCCTCGGGCAGAGTTGCTTATGGTTTGAAGTAGGCATGTTCTGTGGGGAGAGAGCCAACTGGAAAAACAGAACCTGAAACATGGGTCTTAAGAAGAGAAATCTCAGATTAACAACGGTATCCAGCTCTCTCCACTGTTCTTTCTTATGTCCGCTCTCATCTTACTAGCATTTTCTATTTTTTTCAGCTCATCTTTATTCCTCCTCCTCTCCCCCCTCTCTTTTTAGTTTCTTTAACTGACCTAACCACAATAGTGCGTGTGAGGCAGAGAAAGAGGGAGAGAGCATGCTTAATTTATAATGGCCAATGAGTGTTGCTAGGGGCTCAAACAATTTTTTTTTATTTTCATAACTGTTCTGACAAAGATCCCTGCAAGGCTTGTGACAAATTAAACACAAGGTTAGTAAAAGAACAAGTAATCTAATCATCCCTACCAGCTTCTTTGTAGCTCATCATATGACACAGCTTGGTGCTATGAAGTTATAGGACAGAAAGGTGGAAGGAGAAATGTTTCAGAATAAGCTCAAAGCAAAACTAAGAGGCTTCAGGCCTGGTATGCTGATGTCAGCCAATACTGCTTCTGAGACAAATGACTGGCTGCAGTTTGCAGTTTATGAATGGAAGGGTGTTTGGAAGATTGTCAGGAAAAGCTGTTGTAAAATCCTCAGATCACCAACTGTTTTTTTGAGACGTTTATAAGTTTTAGTCCAAACTATGTATTGCAGGGTTAACTAAATGGGAGATTCTTTCAGCTTAATTGAAGGTTCTTCCTCACCTCAAAACACAACTTATTTGATCTCTGAAATCCATCCATTTTACTGTAAGGGCTGGCTGCTAACTTGAGAGAGCAAATCATACAAATGGACAAGCCTGATGGGGACTTCTCTTTCTCCACTGGATATACTGTTGAAAGATCAAGAACCTGCTGTAGAGGCAAGATCTTTTTTAAACAAACAAAACATGGTAGCTGTAAAAGTAGCCTCTGTATAACATGGAGCCACTTAGACTTATTGGCAAAAATGCCTGAAATGGAATCTTGATCTTATAAGATGCAGAATATCTTGTACTTTCTCATACATCCAAAGGGAGCTAGTTTATTTGCATTGTTTATACTATGGATCTATAATATCTTAAATATCACTCCCATCCTTTATCTCTGATTCTTAAAATACAGCTTTTCTATGTTCTCAAAATTTCCTTTTATTTTTTCCTGTTCTTTCTTTTGGTAATTTATTACACTCATTTCTGTGCAGAATGGTCCTTTATACAAACATATATCTTATTGTCTAATTGTTACATATAAGAAAAATCAGAAGTGTCCATGTGACTTAAATTGGTTACCATTATTTCCATTTCATTTTGCTTTTTTCAGCTTTAAAGCAGACCACTGTACTTTTGAAAATGAACCAGTTACTAGCAATGCTCTGTTTACTCAATATAAAGTAGATGAGTTAAAGCTACTGTACAGAGATATAATACTGTGACTAATCCCGCCCCTAGTTAGATCTTGCTTTTGAATTTCCACAAATATCTAAGATAATCAAAGGAAATATGCAGCAGTTTGACCATCATTCTCTGTCCCATATTTTTAATTCACCCCTCTTCCAAAAGAAAGGGACCAGAGGATTTTAGATTTGTAACCTCGATGTTATCAAATGTTAATATGTAGCTCTTCTCTAGTGCAGAATATCCGTTAATTGAACCAAAAGCATCATGCATCCATGTGATTGTTGTCTGTTTCTTTGTATCTGGCTTTCTTTTAATTCGCCTTTGAGAATCCAAATTGGTAGATCAAGGAAGGCACAAGAAAATGAGTCTCTCTATAGCTGTCCTCACATTCTGCAGTATGAATGTGCTTTTTGTACATAGTTTCCTTACTTTTTTTCTGAGAGTTATCTTAACCTTAGTAGGACTCTTCCATTTCCAATGACAAAGCCTCCCTTTCCATACTGTAGTGACCTGAATGTGCTGTTATTCTGAATGAACACATCCCCCATGATTCCTTATTAGCATAGCAGGAATTGTAATGCTGTCATCCTCTGAACAATTAGAGAAGAAATTTAGACTTGAAATTTAGTTTTTGTTAAGCACTCAAAATAAATTTAATCGTAACAATGCAAATGTTGGCTGTTCTGCCAAAGCCAGAGGAGAAGGTTCTATTTTAAAAACCAGTGAATTTAGCAGATTCACAGGAAACACTAAGTGGAAGTGACTTAAGTGAACTTTTCTTGGGAAACTAATTTCAGCTGCATGAAATCAGCACATACACTTTTTTGTTTCCATTGGAAATCAAGGTATGGTGAAAAGTTAAACTGAAGGTGGGGGTGACTGAGGGTCACAGTGGTCCTTTTTCTGGGCTAAACAGTAACCCTGCTTGTTTTAATCCTACTCTGTAGTTACAGTAACCTGGTATGATAGGTTCATTGTGTACTAGCAGCTAACAAAAACAGAAGCAAGTGGCAGAATCAGAAGTCAGCCTGTTAGCAAACTAGTACTCATTAGTGCCAGTTCTTCCAGTCATTCATGTGCCTCTTTGCAGTTTTAGCATGGTTTACTGTGCATACACTTCAATGGTTATAGTCATCAATGCATACTCTTTTTTTTTTTTTTTTAAATTAAAAAAAGTGTTGTCTGGTCTCCCAAAGGAAAGTAAATGTGTCTGTGTATTGTATATTTTACAAGATACTTTGCAAGGATAAAATCCTAAACAAAAAAACTAATTTGTTTGTTAATGGAGGTACACATACAGCCAAATGTTTAGTCTGGAATTTAGTCAGGCTTTTGCTTTCCTTCCAGCTAATTGCAGGGGCAATTTGCAGGGTAATGTGGTAACAAGTGAGGGACATAACTGCACCTGCAATAAGCTGAGGCACAAATGGAGGAAACTGTTTTAAAAACCAGTTCAGCAGTAAGTTAAAAAGACAACTTGCCTGATAGTCAATTTGGAAGTACTGCTGCACATCCCCCAAAGTAAATGAAACTATATTGACTACAGCTTTACAAAAAGACTTTATCCCACTTTGGAAAGTAACATCTGTTGTTGTGTAGCAGTTGAAAACTGGTAAGTGACCCAGCCAGCATGGAAATTAACTGTTCTATTTAGATTGTAACTTGTCTTCATCCTGTAGTAAAAATGGAAGAGGGATCTAGCTAGATGTCCTTTGCGAAGGTCTTGCAGCTTTATTATTTGCGTTCCCTCCATTGTGCAGTCCATTAGCATTCTAGAAACCATGCAAAGGCCACCTTTTTGCCCACACAGCATGCATTGAGGTAGATGGTTGGAAAGGTTGTATTAATGTGTCGGTTTTTTAGGAAAATGCTATTAATATCATGTCTGCAGGGGGAAGTGTGTGTGTGTGTGTGTGTGTGTGTGTGTGGTTTTTTTTCCCCATGAAATTTTCAAAATCTTAAAAGCACGCAGAGCATGGGGGAGATGTCTCAATGACTCTTGTCTTCCAAAATAACTAAAAGGCTACCTGTGCAAAGCAGATGGCTTGCTATTAATAAAAACAAGGGCCTGACACCCCGTTAGCCATTCAAAACGTATTCAGTTTGTATGATACCTGTAGATACTGTTGAAAACTTTGGCCCAGATTGTGAGTCCATCTGTGTTCACCATGCACTGTTATGAGAGACTCAACTATACTCTTAATCAGTATGGCATTCCCAGACCATGAGTCTTCAGGGAGAAGTGTGCCCTGTGCACCTGCTTCTTTCCTAAGAAATGAGTGAGCAGAAGCTTGCTTTTCCTATCCCACAATCTATAGAGTACGGCAGAGCACGCACAGGCATGAGGGGATAGTGATTTTGCTGCTGGTATAGTCTAGTAGCAAACTGTCTCCCCTAGAGCAAGAGGAGTTGCATATGTAGGGCTTATGCGCAGCCAGTCTTTTAGTTAGTTAGTTAGTTATATAGATAGATGTGAATCTTCAAGACATGTCATAATCAACATGCATTTCAATAAAAATGTTGAAAAATTTCAAGGAATGTTTGTGTTTCATTGCCTGTAAGATAAATTGGTATTTCAAGGCTCACCAAGAGGTTCTTATTGAGATTGCACTGTACAGCATTCCAACTGAACATCCTATGAGAAGCAAAGATGAAACTGGGATTCAGGATAAAGTAAATGATCTGTCTTTTGGAGCTGCCTGAGAAGTTGCAGAGGCCGACCTCAGCATTGAACCCTCTGCTTATAAAGCATCTCTACCATATAACCAGTTGTTAAATTAATGTCACATGCTTTCTGTGTATCTTTCTCATTTGTGATTTGAAATAAAATCATCTCTTTTTCCCTCCATAGTTAATGCTCTTGAAAAAATGTCATGGTGGGAGGACTGTCAAGCATAAATAGACTAATACACAACAAAATTCAGTCACCCGAGTATTGCATTGCAATACAATTCTTTCGTTCAATTGTTTTTTGGGTTTTTTTGACTTAATGGACTGAACCTGAGAAGAAAATGTAAACCAATACCCTGTTCCAGCAGACACATGAACATATGCTTAACTTGAACTATGTGAATAATACTGTTAAACCAGGACTAGACCCTGTGATTAAAGTTACTCGTGTATGAGTCCTTTGTAGGATCTGGTCCCAAATGACTGAAATTCTAGTTTTCATTATATTTTCCTTTTCCCTAAATGAACATGGTGTGTGTGCATGTGGGGGAGTCATCAGGCATGTTTGTGGAGGATGTCAAGCAGTAAATCATGCTCTCTACTGGGTTCAGGTGATAAGAAGCTCTTGTGTGGTACTAACATGGTGACTGTTAGACCCTCACCACAGCATCTCACTTCCTATGTATTTAAGTACTGAATTAACATGGTGATTTTTATATTATTTAACTGGAGCTGGCTTGTGCTTGTGATTTGCTGACCTTATCAAAGAAATGGATCAATTAAAGTAATTAAAGTAATTTTGTCATATATAAAGAGCAGTTTAGGCTATCTTGATGCGGAAGATTTTTTTACTTGTCATGCTTAGTATGAACTAAAAGTAAAATAACTTCATGGTAATAATAAATAGTCTAAATTTTTTTAAGACAGCCTGTTACTGCTATAGTTTGGTTTCTGTTTCTGTTACTTTGTTTTTTAACTCTTGGCTTTCCCATAAGGATTTAATATGTCTTAAGGATAGAAATCACTACAAATTATCAAAAGTGTGGTGTGAGATTAGTTCCAGTTATGACTAATTTAATAGATTTAGCTGGAGGTTTTTTACACCTGGAGTTACTGCAGAATGGAATTGTTCTTACCTCAGTAGTTTCAAAGATTAAACCAGGAAATCTTTTACTTTGTTTGGAATTGCTTGTGATAGTCTCTGCATCTCTTTGGCAACTGTGTACTGAGCTCACAGCAAGAAATGGGTTTAAATCCCAGTTCTGGTTCAGAACTTTGTGTAAGTTTGGTTCCAGGTCCAGATTTTGTAGCATCTCCATTGAACTAATAAAATCTGTAATGGCTGTCCACAGTGTAGCTCTATGGCAGAATAAATGTAAAAATATAGTAGTTGTAAGACATTCAAGACAGAGATGTACAAATAACTGACTTTAGTTTGGTGGTCTGAGAGAAATCTTAAAATTTTTAGTAGCTTCAAATTATGGGTTTTTAAAAAACACTTTTAAATAAAATTGAGTAAATTCCAAAACCATGTCATTCTGAAACAAACTCTAAAACAATTCATTTAAAAAGGCTAAAATGAACTATTCTGATATGTCAGAAAATATTTTGAGACTGAGCTGTCTGTCAAACACAGCTGGTATTTGAATTATTTCCATAATCCAGATCTGGGACTTTTTCAGTGAAGAAAGGTTTTGCACCAAATATTTGATCCAGGTCTGTTGAAAAGTGACTACCAGCTGGGTCAAGTTTAGCCCAGCAGCTCCTGGTTTATCCTGAGGACTGTTTTCTGGCTGTGCCATAGATTTCCTATATGAAGGGGAGAAACATCACTTAATCTTTGTGTATTACCTTTTTTTTTTTTTTGTCTGTCAGATAGGGAGAATAATGCTCATTTCACATTAGGGATCAGATGACAAATTAATTAATATAAAACATGTTGAGATCTTCCGATTAGTGTTTTAATTGCAAAATAATTATTCTATTCTAAGTATATTTTTCATTTTTATTTTGCAACTGTTCAGTGGTTTAATGAAAATATTTATACATGTTAAAATAATCCA
Organism: Podocnemis expansa; assembly: GCA_007922195.1. Classification (NCBI taxonomy): domain Eukaryota; kingdom Metazoa; phylum Chordata; order Testudines; family Podocnemididae; genus Podocnemis; species Podocnemis expansa. The sequence continues at coordinate 16,497,462 of ML682006.1, read as the reverse complement.
TCAGGTTTTTGTAGTTATATAATGGTAACTTCATAATCACAGCTAGAGACAATATCAGAGGTGTGTGTGTCATGATGCTACAGTATGTTGCTACTTCATAGGTAGGAGATGTGATAATTCCAGCAAAATATATTGTCTACCTTGTCATCTTTTATCATTAAAGTAATCTTGCAACTTTCTTGGGTGCTCTAGGTTTTGCTACTGACTAATATTTTTCAGTAGTCATTTATATTTGGGCTAAAGTTGCAAAAATGTCTAAGTCCCATTTTAAAAGGTAAATAAGGGGCTTCATTTTTAGAAGTATTTGAACATCTGAAGATCCAGGTTGGTGTCTAATTTGCTGAACTGCTTTAGAAAAATATCCCTTAGGTGTCTAACTCTTTGAAATCAGGACTCAGCATGAATAAATGCAGAACACCTGTATTCCACTACTTTCCACCTACAGAAACTAATTTGGCATTGAAGTGGATCTCAGTTTGAGGTATCCTCGAGTGAGCATTAGAATAAAAATACAAACAAATATTAGTTTTATGTCTTACTGTAGCCCTTTGTGGTGTAAAGTAATGAGATGTACCATCTTAGCACATCAGTGTACTACAGGAAGTAAATCTGTGAGTACATTCCTGTAGAAATCCCCAATGGTTTGTTTCATTTTCTTTTTATACTAAAGTTTCTGAATATTTATGTAAAAGTCAAATAAAACTTACTGTTTTGTCACTTTCTTCGTGTATGCTCCAACAAATACCTCAGACGGAACATTATAGTTGACTGTTGCGTTTCCTTCTAACCTTATGATTCTGTTGGATATTTCATCTTCTGAATATCTAGGCTTATAATAATTAAATGATGGTATGAACATATCTGCTGCTTTAAGAGATTTTAATTCATTAACTGTGTGACAATACAAAGTGATGAGCAACCTTCTTTTGCCTTAAGTAAATGTGAAATCTTGACAATGGTGCAGAGAATTCTTTGTTCTCCCTGATATTCAGTGGATCTAAAAAACAGACGAAATCCTAATAGTTCAAAATAAGAATATAGCCCCCAGATGGTGTCTGTAAATAATTGGATTTGAGACCAAAGTATGAAAAACTATTTGTGAAATATATACTGCCCATGTAGCAGTGCAGTGGCTCTACAGCACACCAAGGGTTTAAAGGGATGTGTAGGCAGAAGCCAATCAGGGACAGGCTGCTCATATAAAAAGGAATGCAGTAGAGCTAGATGGTCAGTCTGCTGTGGGAGCTGCAGGGAGAAGGTACTCTTCCTGGCAGGCTGGCTGAGGGAGCCAGCACCTCAGAGAGCTCCAAGTGGGAGCAAACATTTGGAGCTGACCTGAGCTGGGGATCCCAGGGGAGCAGGCTGCAACAGTGGCTGGAGCAGAGGTCCTGGGTCAGGAGCGGACAGCGGCTGGACTCCAGAGGTGAGGGACTGTGTGCAACAGGGGCTGCAGGGAAGTGGCCCAGGGAGTCAACACAAACTATGGAGAGACTGGAGGGAGGCAGAGGCTTTAGTGGAGGCACTTAGGGTTGCTTGGATGGGACCTGGAGAAGTGGGCGGGCTCAGGCACCTCCCTGCTCCCCCAGCATGCCAGGAGTGGCACAGGCTTGCTGCCATTGGCTGTTTTAGTGACCAGAACAAGAGTGAACTGGGCCATTGACTGTTTAGTGGCTGGCTCCCGTAAGGGGGTAGACTACAGGGGATAGCCAGAGGACTAAGGTCCCAGGACTGGACTCAGGAGCAGAGTTGGCGTGGCAAGAAGCGGAGCACAGACTGGCTGGAGGTGACCACTTGAGCTGAATTCCAAAGTAACATCACCAAGAGGTGCCCTCCAAGTGTGTCGAGTGCTGCCAACTGCTTACAGCCCACAAAATTAAACTTTATAATATAACACACACATTAAATCCTGTTCAGTTTTAGAGAGGGAGCTGGACTACTGACTACAGCATGACTTTAGAGAGACAGGGTGGGTGAGGTAATATCTTCTACTAGACCAACTTCTGTTAGAGTAAGAGACAAGCATTCAAGTTTGTACAGAGCTCCATGTTGGTCCTCTACACCAGCTTCATCTACATCATAATTTGTCATACAATGAAAGGTATTTAAAGGGTTCAGCCTCTAAATGATCACCTTTGATAGCTGAACCAAACATAGCCCCATACTGTTGTACATTTATTGGGTAGTCAACTTCTCAGCCACTCTCTTAGGAAGCCTCACTGAATGCTGCCTGCCATGAAATGGTACTGGTACCTGTACTATCCTATGAATCAGGGGCATCAACCTCATTTGCTGTGGCAGGCCAGATTTGAATTACATGTACTTCAAGTGGGCCATAGATACTTGGGCCTCCCACTGAGTTAAAGGGGATTTTTGGAACTTCAGCACTTCTGGCAATCTGACTGTTTGGAACTTCAGTATGTGAAAGTGCACTCCATGTTACTGTGAGACCTCTCTCATATATTTGGGAGAGAATGTGGTATTGCAGAGCGCAGCCTTGCATACCCAGACCTTTGCAATGTTGCAAGACCTGTTTATGCTCTTGCAGCATTGCAGAGACCTGGGTGTGTGAGACTGCATTCTGTGATACTGTGAGACCACTCTCTCTCTCTGTGTTAGGGGGAGAGTGTGATATAGCAAAGCACAGCTACAGGCCAGACAAAAGAGGTTCGTGGATCATATCTGGCCTGTGGGTTGTGTGTATGACAATCCTACTCTCAGTGATTAACTGGCTACAGAAGCTAGAGGACTCCCCCAACACCCCTCAATAAAAAGGTTAGTAATGCTGGAGATTCTCACACTAATGGGCGATGTTGGAAATGGATATACAAGACCAACAATTGGCTTTTATGGACTGTACGACTGAAAAAATAGATCTTGAGGCGGACCTGAAATTTGATGAGTTTCAGAGGATTGAGATACATGCTCGCTTGTTCTGTTGACTGTATACTTTATGTTGGTGAAAGTTTTCCAGTTACCATAGATATAAATGACTGGGCTTTTGCAACTTTTAGGATTGCATGTTGACTATGAACCGCATCACAGTTTTCCCCAGTGTGGAGGAGACTAGTCTTTTCAGAGGCTGGATCAGAACAAACCATTTCATTGGAAAGGAGTGGGGAAAGAAGCAAAAAAATGAATTGCATCTGTATTTTATACCAAGGAGAGAAGAAGAAAAGCCACTTGACAATGACAAGATGTAACCCTAACTGTTTCAGAAGCCACACCAACTGTACCACCACCACTAACTAACTAACTTAAAAAAAAAAAAAAAAAAGCTTGGTAATATCAGGACCATTTGAATTCACATAACAGGTTTTGGAAGTAGGCAAAAGCTGAAGCAGAAGGTTATGCTGTTTTTAGACACATGCACCTGCACGCCCACAGATCCCTTTGAAAAACATCGATCTGTACCTCTTCCTATCTAATGAAATCTCCAGATTGCAGCCGATGGATCAAGGCTTCATTCAAACTACCTAGTTATAGTATCAGAAAGCTGTGATATCTAATGACGTGTAAATGCTGACAAGAATGTTTTTAATGGTTGATTATTTTAAAAAATGAAGAAATTTATTGGATTAACAGGTATGGAAGAGAAGTGCAAAAAGCATTACAAATACTTTGCTCATGCTCTTTTATATTTAAATTTAATTTTCTGGCATTGTGAGAGATGATGGTGCTGAGTTGCTTTTATATTGATGTCTCTGTATGTTCAGCAAACAAAGAATGTTTCAGTCCATCTTTCAAGCTGTAGCATCTATTGATTAAAAAATCAGGCTGCACAAAACACAAATAAAAGAATCTGTTACAAATTGTTGGAAGTCTTCCCCCTACCTTTTTCTGATAATAGCAAAGTGGTGGTGAAGTGGAAAAATCATGCGTACATTGTAATATATTCCTAAAGGAGATAATGGCCTTCTCCTGGAACACTGTTTTCTGTAAAAGACAGTGGAACATGATGGGATAAATGACTGAAAATAAGATACCTTGTCAGAAGTGCTGGATTTCAAAGCTGATCATCATATTGCTGAGCCATTGCAGCCCCACTGACTTTTTTACACTATAGATTCCATCATCATTTCTACTAGCATTGATCATTTTAAGTACTTGACAAAACATACTAGGCTAAAGCCATTACTACATACTTCTAACCAAACACAGCTACTGGCACTTGTTGAATTTTCTAGCCACCCTGGGCCTGATTCAGAGCACATTGATGTCAGTGGGAGTCTTTCCATTTGGTAGGTTTTGGACCATATCCAAGGTGCATCTTGGTTTTAGTTGTGATGGCTAATTTAAACTCCAAACTCCTTGGGGAAGATGCTGTCTTTTCCCACATAAATTTTTACAGTGCCAAATAAGCCTTTAGCAAAGAACAAATAATAACTGTTTGCTGTTCACCCCCATTCTAGTGGATGAAAATTGTGAGGCAGAATAAGGTAAAAAATTAATTATGGCTCAAGGCTCACTGCATGTTTGACTCAGAATTACCATATGATTATGAACAATTGTATGAATCAAACTGTCACTCACAGGAAATATTATTGTGTATTCAGAAACTCATTTGAAATTACAATGTTTTATATAAAGTAGCATTGAAACTGGCTGAAAAGAGTCAGACTGCAAGGAGTTATATTCATAGAGGTGTTTTGAGCTTCACAGTTATTCTGTGCTCTCTTTGAGCAGCCTCTGAGCTGCTGAATTTCCTAATTTTGAATGACAAGGTGGGTAAGGTGGTAGTATCTTTTATTAGACCAACTTCTGTTTGGTGAGAGAAAGAGAAGATGGTCTAGTAAAAGATACTGTATCATGTACCATGTCTCTTCAGTATCCTGAGACTAACACAGCTACACACTGCATACAATTAATATTGAATGGACAGCCTGAGAAGTGGTAACCCCATGATTCTCAAAAATAGCTTGACTGGAGATAAGCTCTAATACAATAAGAATAGATTTATCAGGATTTTTGTGGATAAGCTTAGTGATTTTACAGTATTTTCATTCCTCTATTTTTTTTCATTATAAGCAGTATAGATAATGCTGCCTCTAGTTGTTTGCCCCACTGTTTGCAGTTACGACTATTTTCAACTGACTATAACATTGCTAACATTGAATTATTTGGACTGAAATTTCCATGCTAGGAGTTTGCCTTGGGGGTTTTCTCTTCTTTTCTTTTGAGTTTCGTTTAATTGACTCAGCTGTTCTAGAGTAAGATTATGGACACACATTTTTAAAAATTGTTCCCCCTATTGATAGGTGGACTAGAATCTAATCACTAGGGGTACGTCCACACTTTACGTTGAAATAATCATCATTATTTTGATTTAAAGTGCATGTCTCCACTGACTTTCCTTATTTTGAAATGAGGAGGTCCCTCATTTCAAAATAAGGAATGGTCATTTTGATATAATAAAACATGTCTTTATATCAAAATGACAGTTAAATTGAATTTATTATTTCGAAATAACAGTGTAGGTGTGTTATTTTGATTTAACACTTTTTGACCTTCTCCTTCCAAGGGTGCCTTCCTCTTTCTATATATTGGGTGGGGGCGTGGCCCTTCTTGGGGGCATCTTGCCATACCTCCCATAGTGCCCCTCTCCTAAATCGAACTAGCATGTCCTGTCCATGGACATGCTATTGATTTGGGTTTCTAGTGGGGACATGTTAAAGCAATTTAACTTATATCGATTTAATGATTTTTTATTTTGATTCAATTGTATCAGTTTAATTAAATTTATTTAACACTTGAAGTGTGAACATAGCCTAGATGTTTGGCAGGGGTATTGCCCTAATGTCACGCTTTTGGCTTTTCACTGTCCTGAGGAAAATCATCATCTTAAATTTGACCAAGTTATTAGCTTCCAAAATTCACTGTTCAGACCTGCTTGGAACAGACTTGTTAGAATTTGGCAGCAAAATTCTTGGATGATTCTGTCCGCACTGAACATGCTTCAGCCCAGGGCAGCAAGGGCTCAGATTTTGCCTGTAATTGCTCATCCAGGTTTCCATGAGCTGCTGTGGCACTGAGCACCAAAACTGAGAACACGGAAACTTCTGTGCAGTTGGAGTTCACCATGCTAGCACCCATTATGTGGCTACTTGAGTTTCTGGGGTTGGGGCAGAGGAGCATGATTCTTTACACTGTTCTCAGTGTGGACCTGTGCAGATAAGACACAGTTCATGAGTCTGGGCACTACTATTGGTCAGAAGCTTCTGATATATTATTCAGGCCCTGTCAATTTCTTTGCTTTGTATAGTTAGCCTGGGAATTCTTGCCTGAACCTTGTGGACTATGATTTATACCTCAGTGGAAGACTGAGATTGTTTCTGGTTATGCAGTAGAATAGCAGAATTTGCTAGTTCTGGGCTATTTTAGCAGTCCCTGTTCAAGGCAGAATTAAGGGTATTTATGCACACAAAGATTAAATGGAAACTGAATGAGGTAAGGCACAATGAAGCACCTGAATCCTCCTTCATAAGGTGCACATCATTAGCAGCAGGGTTATTAAAGTTCAAGAGCTGCAGTAACAACTGCACATCTTGGGCTAAACATCTGCATGGGGTTGAGGAAAACTGGATGGTATCTCGTGCCCTGGGTGATCCCAAAGTCCCATGGCAGGCAATGTGCCATGAAGTATTACTGGTGTTGCCTTTATGCAGTCAAGTGGCCAATTGAACCATTGCTCTCCCATGGCATGAATTGCCTGTGGAGCATGGAGGTCAGAATCTGGTTGTAGCACAGATGGTTGTGGCTACTTGCTGCTTCCTGAGAGCCCTTTGTAGTCAGGGGTTGCTCTGCTCCTGTTCTCTTTCACAGAGCTCTTTAAGCAAACTCCACACAATCCAAAGAAGAATTAAAATGTTCCCCATGTAGGATTCAATTAATTCAATCCTCAAGTGCATACCAGGTTCCAAGCCCTCTTTCCTAGAGCCAAGTCACAGTTCAATCACAGTCTCTACAGGAGCCACTCTTGCTTCCTGCAGGAGCTCTTGCTGCTCTAATCTGGCTCCAGCTTCTAAACTTTTGTTCCCTGAACATCATCCAGTTTACTGCTAAGCTTACTGCTTCAGGGAGACTCAGCAACTATCACCCTTTCTCTGCAGCTCTCTCCTACCTTTTGTACTGGGATCCACTGATTCCACTTGAATGGGTCTCCTCTTGTAATCAGAACTGGCATAGATCCAGGCTTCAAAGTGTATTTGTCTGAGTCATGGCAGTAGAACTTGATCCTGTATGTGTGCTTACATCAGTACATTTATGTTGTAAGAATCTTAATAGGAAATTCAGGCATTGTCAGGAGGTACATTTGATTAACTGTTGGAGAGACTGTCAGCAGTGAACTTGTTTATATGCACAGATTTTGAACTTATCATTTAAGAATTTAAAAATAGGTAATTGAAAAACTCATTGAGTCTTCTGATGTTCTTGTGATTTATTAATAAGGTTGGTAGGAATGAATTCCTTAGCTACAAATGATTTAATTGGTATTAGATTTCTTGATGCTGGTAAAATTTCTTCCCTGAATGATACATTAAAAAAAAATTAGAGCTATTTAAAGAACTCAGGACAGGCTTTGGTGCATTCATGCTCTTCTTCCAGATTCTTACATTGTTCTCAGGGATTTCCTGCTTTTGTGCTATTTTTTTTCTTTTTTGCAAATTCATAACTCATTATCTGTCCTTTCTTTTCATAGCTTTGGGAGGATTCCAAGCTGTATAAAAAAGGAGTAGGATTATGAAATATTCCTGCTAAGCGGGTATTCTTTCTTCTAATATGAACATAAAATCTCTGGGATTTAATAGACTTCTAGGATGGGTTAGTGTTTAAAATTTTAAAGTAGTTTGGATGATAGAAATGTATTTTGTGCATCTATTGTCCAGATTGGTTGTTCAGCAATAGACTTCTGAGAACTGAGGATAAATTGCCAACCTAAGTTGGATCTCATTTTGCTAATTTAGTATTCCCTAACACTTGCCTTGCTTTGCCTTGTTCAGTGACCCCTGTCATAATTAATATGCAACATCAGGGTTGATGCTGTGGTTCAGGAACCATGAAAACTCTCATGATCCAGATCTAATGCTGTGCCATCTTGCCCCTTCTATACTTGTCCTAGAAGAAGAAATTATTTGCCATGAACTCCAGTTACTGTACAAGATACGTGTCCCTCTGGATGTTGCAGTCCGTGCCCTTCTTCCCTTCAGAGACTCGCCTCTCACCAGTCAGACAGCATGGAAAGCTTTTTATTTAGCAGCCTTGGGCTATACAATAAAAAGGAATGCTGGGCTTTTGCTGTTTAAAAATTGATGCAGTTCTTTCTATATGTTCATATAATTTGTAACGTCCAACATTCTGAATGTTGAAAAGAGGAGCTAAAGATGCCTATGTCAGTCAATCACTTTATTTGTATTTATATAATAAATAAATAATAGAAGGAAGACAAACATGAACTATTTATGCTGTTCTCTCTAGTTATGAAGTTCTGTATTAAAGAGGTAAGGTAAAAGATATTACTAGATAGAGTCCCAAATCAAAACCCTTGATCTGGAATTTGGATCTGGATCAAGGAGAGTGTTTGGTGTGAAGCCCATCTTTATATATTACACTTCCCAGACTTCAGCAAGTATTTCTTCTTGGTTTTAAGTTTTCAAAGCACAGTTGCAATTAGTCTATTCTACCAAAATTTTCAAGTTGCTCACTAAAGTACAAAATGAATGGAAGTACAGTAATAATGAATAAACAGGCATTTTGGCTTTTACTCTGTCCTACTGATGTAAAAGAAATGTCAGTCCCTCTTTAATTGCTGTGCATGATCATAAAAAGTGGTTGTATTACTTACTTTGCATAATCTCTTTTCAATTTTTTAGAACTATTTTGTGTTAATGTGTTGCAAATGTACTGTGGACCAGATTTTCTGGTGCTTGGTGCAGCAGTGTGAAGTTAGGGAGAGCAAAGGTAGCTTTTAGCCATCTTGGCAGGTCCCTAGTCCTGGTGCTGCAGGCAATAGGACCTGGCCAGGCTCTGTCATGTTTGGTCTTTAGGCTCAGATCCAAGTCAGAACAGTCTAGTAGCTGGGGCTTTACCATCCAAAAGGGGCTCCTGGGCACTCTTGGGTGTGGGAGCGGGACAAGGAAGAGTAGGACCTACTGTGTTGTCTGTGTTTTATCCAGGGTTTCCTGTATAAGAAAAGCCTTGGATGGATGCTGTTAAGCCAGTTTTCTGTCAGCTGGCTGCCACCAGAGTAGCATGAAGCAACGAGACCTGAACAGAGGGTCAAGCTTACTAATGCTGTAACACACCTCTTCCAACACAATAAGGAATAGCTGATATATCTCATAGCTTCTTTTATCGAAGGCTTTGTATGCTTTAATCCTCATAACACCTGTGAAGGTCATATTACTGTCTTCATCTTGCAGATGGAAAAAATGTGGTGTGGAGAGGTTAAGTGTTTTGCTCAAGATCATACAGAGAAGGTGCAAGATCCACGAGCGGAACCTAGATTTGTTAACTCCTACTCTGTGCTCAGATCCTCTGAAAAATGTTCCCTTATTCTGCAGACCATGGACGAGGAAAGCCATGCAGTCATTTCATTTTGCTGCATTAGAACTTTACTGTCTCAAGGGACTGACTTTGTCCTGGTGTAATTCCAATAACTGCATTAGGAATGAATTAGGCCACAAAATATGTGAAGAGCTTTATTCATTTCATGTTAGTATTTTTGTTTCCATTAACTGCTCAGTTCTTCTTTTGCTTTAAACTACTCTAGAATGCAATCCAAAATAATCTGTGTGGCATATTTCTCTCAGCACTGTGGGTTTTTGCATAGTAAATTCTGTACTAGGTTTTTAAAGAGAGCATATTGAGGAGAATATTTTTTCTGAAACAAAACGATCAGTAAAAGGGCTGAAACATAAAATGCTGTCGGCTTTTGGTCTCATTGATTCATGTATGTGTAAGCAACTGTGATCTGTAGCAGAACTCAGAATTGAAATGGGATCTTCTGGCTGTCTGGTAGTATTTTCCCTTCATCATTCTGGCTCCTGGTCGCTTAGTCAGAGGATCCATGAAGGAGCATATGAGGCCCTGCCTGTGCTGAATATTCTCTCCCAAACTCCCAGCATCTCTGAGGCAGAGGAGTTAAAAAGAGCAAACCAAAGACTGATCGATAAGCTTGTTCTATGAGCATTTCAGTACGTGTGAATATCAACCACAGTATTTCTAATAGAGCATTGAGAAACTGAGGTATGCAAGAAGCTTAGGCTGAAGTTTATGAGGGGTGAGGGTAGGCAGGTATGTGTGTGTGCACACAGTATAAACTAATAATAAAGAATCCTTTTGTTAATATACCTTAAATTTTCCCCAAGACTTTCCTTATTTTAGTACTCTACCATAATATTTAAAATTCATCCTGAACTCTGTGGTGTGCTCATCTTCCACAACATTCACCGTTCATGTATGTTGCATACAATGGCATTGTTAGCAATAATTCAGTCTTTTCTTCTGCCAGTTTTCAGTTCATTTGTTTGTGATGTAGTATGGGTGCATTTATGTGTATGCATGTCATGTACTGAGAAATTGGTGTTTCAGTCTTTCCCCCTGTAATTTCATTATTCATATGTGTATAGACAAAGTGATACTGCAACACTCTTGCAATCGTTTTGGGAAACAAACTCAGGGGGCTTGTCTATCCATACAGTGCTGCAGGTCTTCCACTTCCCTGAGAAGCCCTCCGGTTTACATAGCACTTTCTACAACAAGAGAAAGTTGGTATAAGTGCATGCTCAATGTCATAGATTTTCCATGCTCCAGAGTGATGTAGTTACAGGGACATGAGACTGTAGTGCAGACCAAGTCTGTGTCAAAACCCTGACAAAATCAGGTAGCTGACTGAAGTTAGCAAAAGCCTTTAGTTACTTTTTAAATTGCCATAAACTTTGAGCTGGGCACTGGAAAATAAGATTGGACATCCCTCTTGGTTATGTGATTCAAAATTGGTTCTGCTTAGATGCCAGGAACTTTGAAAATGAACGAAGGAATTCAGGGATATTGATTTGTCAAATGATTAAACTAACAAAACTATTGACTAAATCCAGATTCTCATTACTTGAATGAAATGGTATCTGTCTGAACATCTAAAATCAAGTTTAAAACAAAGGCTCTTTTAACTTCTTTTTGTTTGTACCGGTTTTCTCTTGAAAAGCTGTTTTTTTTGTGGTTGAAGAAGTTCAAGCATCATAACTGTGGTTCAGGTACTGATAGTGCCACAGATCTAATAATATTTTGTGCTTGTCTGTGTAGAAGACTCTATTCATCTCAAATATTTTGCAGCCATTAAGCCTCACAACACTTCTGTGAAAGAATATCGTCCCATTTTATGAGTGAGGAAACTGAAACTGAGATAAGAACATGAAGCCCAAACTACATGAAACAGCTATTAGTCACATCACTTAATGTGCTGTACCACCTGCACCTGTCTATGAGGGTGGTGTGAAAATCTGTGTAGACTACACTAGGTTAGAGACCTTAAGTGGCTTGCCAGAGGTCCAAGTAGCAAGACAGAAATAGACCTTGAAACACCTGACTCTGGTATTTTAAACACCAGACAATACTACTTCAGCAGGCCTGGGCTCTGCCAACATTCCCTCTAATGGGCTGATGCAAGTGAGCAGCATGTGCTGCTTGTTGCACCCCCCTGCCCGCGTGGGCCCGATCCTGTCCCCCTAAGCTCTGCTGCCTGCCAGGCCTCACCCCAGTGGGGTGGAACAGGCAGCCAGCCTACCCCTAGACAGCCACGCCTCCCCAAGGGGCAGAAGAGGCCGGCGCTGAACTCCAGTGTGCGGGGTCAGGGCGCTGGAGCGGCCTGCCCCCCTCCCAAAGAGTTTGGGCCACTTTGCCCCTGGTCTCCCCCCCCCCCCAGGCCATGGAGCAGGCAGGGGGAGCTCTCAGAGCCTGCACAAGACAGCCTCAGGTGGCTGCGTGGCTACGCGGCCTTGCAGCTTAAAAGAAACGTTGGTCTCTACTCAGATTGTCAATGAAGGTCTGAAGTCACAGCTGAGGCTAACAATTTAATTTCTGTTTATTAAATTGGATTAGGGAAGATAGTCCTAAAGAGCCCATAGAAACTAAGGGTGCCAATTGGGCTTCACAGTGGTAGCCTTCTTTGCATAGAAAAAACTGTAAAGTAGAACTCCCTAATCAATATGTGAAAGGTTTGGGTCAGCATGGTAATTGGTGTGGAAACGTTTTACTTTCACTAATTCATATCAGTTCTCTGTGCAGCATTAAGCCTGAAATTCTGCTATGTATGTTATACGCTTCTGTGGATGCTTTCAGCAAGTATTGTCATACATGTAACAGAATGGGAATATTAAAAGTGGTTTCTTTTAACAGAGCAAGTAAGCAGGCTTCTCTGATAAGGTATTCCATTTATGTTAAGTTATTCAAGCTATTAATGCACAATGTGTCATACTGTGGAGGGCTTAAATTCTGTTTATGCACGTGGTTAGTGGAGCAGAGCTACACTATCTCACTAATTCACATTTAACAAGAAGAGGGAACACAATGATGTGGCATGGTCTTAAATGCGTTTTTTCCCTTTGATTTTCATGAAGGTCTTTATTTTTGGAGACCAAACAGATTTATTTTATTAATTTGAATGAGGAGCATCACTGCTCCTGGGAAGGACCTGGGGCACCGGCCCAGGTCCTGTCCCCTGCCAGCAGGCCATGTCCCCCTGGCCAGGAACAGGGCTGGGAAGGGCAGCCATGGCTGCGGGCAGCTGGGCCCCGGATCCCTGGCCTAATCAGGCTGGTAACTGGGAGACGCGGGGCCCCGGCCCTGTGTGCCCAGCATCAGCGACGCCTCTGATTTGAATATCTTAAAAATATTTCCATCCTCAGATGGCATAAAGTGACATAGCTCCATTAAGCTTAATGGAGCTCTATCAGCTAAGAATCTGGCCCAAAATGGATATGGAGATTATCATATCAGATTAGCCTGACCCAAAAAGAGGAACATGCTAACTAAAGAAGTTTTAGTTCCAGATCTTTCCCTGCATATTGTTTTGGGCAGAATATCACCATGCTGAAGCATGTAGAGGAGATTTTTTTTTTTTTTTCAGCTAAAACATAACAAGAGAGGGTCACTTGCTATGGCTTCAGTGGTTAAGAACTGAGACTTTTGACATGGTACTTTACACTGAGGACCCATATGCTCCTATGCTTTTTAAGAGACAAAACAGCCCAAGGTTCTATCTCATTACCATGTCTAGCATGGAGTTCTTATTGCTGATCTTGGTTCATGTTTTGACATTAGATGTCTCTTCAATATTAATGCTTTTTCACAGCCTTCTGAAGGTGCAGTATCTAACTGCAATTCTGGTTTTTAGCTCCTCATTGCAGAACACATCCCTTCCCCAGTATTTCCAGTATAATATGTATGCAAATATTGTCTCCATGCTGAGGGAAAACAAATAGTAGACCTCAACAAAAGCAGTGCAATTGATTTTGATGAGCTGTTCATTGAAACACAGATTAATCTGGAGGCTGGAGAATACTAAAAATTTCATATATTAAAAAAAAAAAAATTCCCCTCTCACCCCTATGGGTGGTATGTGTCATCCTCAACCTCGGGTCCTCTACCAGAGGCCTGGGAGTTTGAGGGTTCTGCGCAGTATCTTAGCTGTTCCTAGCACTGCACTCTTCTGGACAGAGAGCTCTGATGTTGTTCCTGGGATCTGTTGGAGCCACTCTCCCAGCTTAGGAGTCACAGCCCCAAGTGCTCCTACCACCACTGCGACCACTTTGGCCTTCACTTTCCACATCCTCTCTAGTTGCTCTTTCAGGCCCTGGTACTTCTCCAGCTTCTCATACTCCTTCTTCCCGATGCTGCTGTCACTTGGCACTGCTACATCTATCACCACCGCTGTCTTCTGGTCCTTGTCTATTACCACGATGTCTGGTTGATTGGCCAGTACCTGCCTGTCCGTCTGGATCTGGAAGTCCCACAGAATCTTAGCCCTGTTATTCTCCACGACCTTCTGTGGGATCTCCCATCTGGTCTTGGGAGGGTCTAGCCCATACACTGTGCAGATGTTCCTGTACACAATGCCAGCTACTTGGTTGTGCCGTTCAGTGTATGCTGTTCCTGCTTGCAGCTTACATCCTGCCACTATGTGTTGGACTGTCTCTGAGGCCTCTCTGCACAGTCTGCACCTTGGGTCCTGTCTAGTGTGGTAGACCCCTGCTTCAATGGATCTGGTGCTCAGTGCCTGTTCTTGTGCTGCTATGATCAGTGCCTCAGTGCTGTCTTTTAGTCCAGCCTTTTCCAGCCACTGGTAGGATTTCCCAATGTCAGCCACCTCAGCTATCTGTCGATGGTGCATCCCATGCAGGGTCTTGTCTTGCCATGGCACTTCTTCCTCCCATGTCTGCTGCTGCTGCCTCAGGCATTCTCTCAGCAGCTCATCTTTGGGTGCCATCTTACTGATGTACTCCTGGATGCTCTGGGTTTCATCCAGGACAGTGGCTTTGACACTCACCAAACCCTGCCCGCCTTCTTTCTGGCTGGCGTACAGTCTCTGGGTGTTGGACTTGGGGTGGAAACCTCCGTACATTGTGAGGAGCTTCCGGGTCTTCACATCGGCAGCCTCCATGTCCTCCTTCGGCCAGCTCACTACACCGGCAGGGTATCTGATGACTGGCAGGGCATACCTGTTGATGGCATGGATCTTGTTCTTCCCATTGAGCTGGCTCTTCAGGACCTGTCTTATCCTTTGGTGGTACTTGGATGTTGCTGTCTTCCTTGCCTCCTCATCGTGGTTCCCATGTGACTGTGGGATGCCAAGGTACTTGTAGCTGGTCTGTATGTCTGCTATGTGGCCTGCTGGTAGTTCCACCCCATCAGTCTTGACTACCTTTCCTCTCTTTACTACCATCCGGCCACACTTCTCCAGTCCAAATGACATCCAAGTATCCTCACTGTAGATCCATGTCAGGTGGATTAGCGAGTCGATGTCTCGTTCAGTCTTAGTATACAGCTTGATGTCATCCATGTAGAGGAGGTGGCTAATGGTAGTTCCACTCTTGAACTTGTACCCATATCTAGTCCTTGTGATTATCTCACTGAGGGGGTTCAAGCCAATGCAGAACATCAGCGGGGACAGTGCATCACCTTGGTATATGCCACACTTGATGGCCACTTGTGCAAGCTGTCTTGAGTTGACTTCCAGCGTTGTCTTCCACAGTCCCATTGAGTTTTTGAGGAAGGTCCTTAGTGTCCTGTTGACTTTGTATAGCGCCAGACATTCACAGATCCATGTGTGCGGCATTGAGTCGTAGGCTTTCCTGTAGTCAATCCAGGCTGTGCTCAGATTGGTCTGTCTAGACCTTGAGTCTTGGGCGGCTGCTCTATCTGTGAGCAGCTGGTGTTTTGAGCCTCTGGTGTTGTTCCCAATGCCCTTCTGAGCTGTGCTCAGGTACTGGCCCATGTGGTCCTGTAGCTTGGCGGCTGTGATGCCTGGTAGGACTTTCCATGTTGTGGGGAGGCAGGTTATTGGCCGGTAGTTGGATGGTGCTGTTCCCTTGTGGGGGTCTTTCATGATCAGCACTGTCCTTCCTTGTGTTAGCCAGTCTGGGTGGGAGCCTTCTGCTAGCAGCTGGTTCATCTGTGCTGCTAGGCGTTCATGCACTGCTGTTAGTTTCTTTAGCTAGTAGGTGTGGATCATGTCCGGGCCAGGTGCTGTCCAGCTCTTCATGTTCTTGACCCGCTGTTGGATGTCTGCTACTGTGATGGTGACTGGTTCCTGTTCTGGGAGATTGCTGTGGTCTGTTCTCAGGTCCTGCAGCCACTTTGCACTGGTGTTATGAGTCTTCTCTTTCTCCCAGATGTTCTTCCAGTACTGTTCAGTTTCTGCTGTTGGTGGCTCTGCTGTTGTGTTGTTGCACTGCAGTTGGGAGTGAAGTTCTAGCTTCAGGTGTTGGCTGCACATCTAGTTATTCTTCTGGGGCTTCTTCTTGAGTCCAGAATGTAATGTGGAGTTGGTCTACCTCCAGTTGTGAGAACAGCTGCCTCTTTACTATGTTGAAGCGTTGGGTAACTAGCTGTTTCTCAGTTAGTGTGGATGTAGGTCTTTTGTCCATCCATAGTTCCCTCATACATCCCCTCTCCTTAGGTCTACTGTTGTAGTAGCATTCCATCACTTCCAGATTCTCTTGTCTCGTCCATGTATGGTTTGTTCCAGTAGCCCACTTATCGTCAGATTGTCCTGGTTCCGCAACATCTGGCACGGACCTTGTTAATCCGGGCGACATCTGAGCCAGCATGATTCTCCTAGTTCGTGTCACTCTCATATTTGAGGTAGGGAAGTGAGGCATTAGGGGGTCTTTTGCCCAAGGCCCCCTACTGGGAAGGTAGGCAGGTACTCACCAGGATTTGAACCCCGGTCTCCCGCATCAAAGGGCGTCACCCTTAACCACTACAGCACTCTTAACCACTACATTATCCAGTCACCCATATATATATCTATATAATCTGCTGACAAAACAAATCCCTGTCTAATACCTCTTGTTTAAGGAATTAGGGTTAGTGTGCAATAAAATTATATTAGTACAATGGGAGATGTTTTAAAAGACCAGATCAGCAAAAAGGAGGAAGAAAAACCTGAGTGTTGCCCAAACCCATCTTCATGACCTCCTTGCTATTAAAAAAAAAAAAAAAAAAAAAAAAAAAAAAAGGATATTAACCTACTGGTTTGTTGCATGTATAGTTCAATATATTAGGGTATATTATAAACCTTTTTTCACCACTTGTTAATAACTGTTCTTAAGATCTTTAATGTAACCTTTTCAAACTATAAAAATAATGCAGCTGTTGAATGAAATGTTGTTGTGCATCGCATTTTCCTATCCTCAGTACTTAAGAGATCTTATGTGTATGTGTGGGCAGTGCCTAGCACACTCCAGGAGACCAGCAGAAATATGAATGTTTATCAAACCCACTGATGACACTTCTACAATTCCATGAATCCACTTTATCAAGTCATGAGTCAAGTGGTCATGAGTAAATTACTTCACTTCAACCACTTGCTCAAAGATTCTTGAGGGATGGGGTAACTAAAACATTTCTGTCAACGCTGTTTTCAGTAGAAAATTTGGGGTTTGTACAGAACAATTTGTTGTGGAAAGCTACTTCCAGTGGAAACTGTTGTTTGAAATACCACCCACCCAAAAAAAGAAAGAAAGAAACTGGATCCAAGAGCAGAACCTATAATTGCTAACTTCTGTTGCCTGTCATAAAAACTGACAGTTTGCTGAAAATGAAATTATTTTGATTCAGATGTGCCACTACAGTGCCTCATGGGATTTGCAGTTCAAGTGCTGCATACTCTCTTTTTTTTTTTTTTATGGGTTTGGCTCCTCAACTGGGCTTCATCTCCCATGATGCACTGCAGCCATATGACACCCAAGAAGGACGACTGCCATTCATCCTCATGGGAAATGTAGTCCAACCATGGAACCCAATCTTCAGAGAATGAGAGCATCAGGCACCATGGTGGCTGTTTTGAAATCCATTTTTTGGTTCATATTTCTTTCATGGCCACTTACTTCCTTGGATAATGTGGGTCAGTACACACCCCCTAAACCTCCCCCTACACCCCCCCCAATTTCAAGTGCTGGGGAGAATACTGCCACCAACCCACCTAAGGGCTCTCATACCTGACCACCATGCACTGTGGAGCGGCCCCAGCCCGGGCTGAGGCTCCGGCCTGAGCCTGCTATGACTGAGCATGCTCAGAGACTCTGAGCATGCTCAGTTAGCGTGGGCTTAGGCCAGAGTCTAATGGTGGAGCCTCAGCCCAGGCTGGGGCAGTTCTCTGCCTCCCAGAACACACAGGAATGGCATTCCAGGGACTGCTATTTTTAGAGGGTCGGCGTTGGAGGCCCCTAAAAGTAGAAATGGAGCTGGAATGCTGTTTTCCAGGGTCTGCTGTTTTTAAATGGTGGGCCCTGGAATGCTGCATTCCAGCTCCATTTTCTATTTTTAGGGGCCCTGGAACGTTGAACCCCTAAAAATAGTGGGCCCCAGAATGCTGTTCCTGTGTGTTCTGGCCTACTTTAACCCGTCACTACTTCATCATGAAATATGGTAATTACCAGTGCTAAACCATCTGTTTGACCTTGCATTTAGCTGTGACACTGGGTACCTTTTGCATACTTGAAAAGAGTTCTGTGTAAGCTTGAAAGTTAGTGTCTCTCTCCATCAGAAACTGATTTAATATAAGACAGGGGTCAGCAACCTTTGCTGAACCCTGTGCCGGTCCTTTGTCCCTGACCCTTGGCTGGTCCCGGCAGCCCCCTCTGCTGAAAAAATGTGGCAGTGGCCTGAAAATTCAGCAGCAGTCATGGCTGAAATGGGAGTACTTTCCAGGAATACCACAGAAAGAAATTGCCCAGAGTGGCTTATCTTGGTGGTGTGCCTGGGGACAGGCATGACGCAAAAAGAAGTGGCTCCTTTCAAGGGTTCTCAGGCATGTTGCAGAAAGAAACTGCCTATAGTGGCTCCTTTGGGGATGATCAAGCTACAGAGAGGAGCTGCTCCAGGCAGCTTTTTTCTGTGTCGCATGGAGCCATAGGCATGGGGGGGGGGACGACCCACTGTGTCCCAGCTGCACCCAAAGGAAGCCACCCAGAGTTGCTTTTGGTGGCAAGGCTGGCAATTTCTATGGTACAGCAGGGAGTGCCATCTGCCACTCTGAATGGGCTCAGGTACCACTGTCGGCACATGTGCCTGGGGTTGCCTACCCCAATATAAGACATTATTTAACTCAGCTTTCCTCTTTTAATGCAGTCTGCCATTCTTGGTATGAAGTGCAGCGTGACTAGGTTGGAGAACACTTGCAGTTGAGTAAACCTGCAGGAGTTGGGTCACTTTCATCCCCTAGGGGCATGACTGTAGGGTTCAGTTTACTTATTCACATACCAAAACTCCAGGCTTCTCAAATTGGGTTTATCCATCTTCTTCCTCATAATAGCATAGGTGATGCCCTTTTTGCACCTCCTATCGGAGTATTTTTGGTATTGATTCATTATCCTTAGGCTTGAGAATACTATGATAACAAAATGACAATCATGAAAATTTGTATCATTTGGCTATTGTAGCAGGCGGCCACATTTCCAAAACATCTTATCATGATACCCTGAGAACTGACAGCATGCTTTAGAAGAGAAAGCAAGTGTTTAAAAAAACTTGCTAATTCACTGAATGTTTGGCCTTTTTAATGATCATTAAAGACAGCCTGCTACTTCAGAAAGGAAGCCCACTCCACCCTTTCCCCTCTTCAAGCCACGTTGCTCCCACCTTGCAGCTGTCATAGTCCTAAAATTGGGAACTGTTTTTATACATCAGCGGAACAGTCACTTTCCCGGAACACAGTGTTAATTGAATTGGAAACAATTAACTGCAATGTTCAGTGTTAATTATCTTGCATGCAGCAAGGCAGAGTGAAATGGAAGATATCTTCAGTCGCTGAAAAATGAAATAATTAGGTAGGCAAAAACTGAACTATTTTCAAAAAGGATGAGTCTGAATTCATACCAATAATTACACCTCAGAGCTCCCCATAATTACAGTACAATATTCTCCATATCAGTTTGCTCTGGAAAGTAATGTAGTGTCTGAGGCAGTAATGACTTTCTTCCTGAATAAAATGGAATTATCTACAGTCTATGTGATGTACTGAATAAATCTGAAATCTGACGGTGCTAAAACAATATTGAAAGGCACACGGTCAAGATAAAGGAACTTCTTTCAAGAAACCCACTCTTCAATCTTCCTGCATTTGGATGAGCTTCTTGTCTTAAAATGCATATACTACAGCATTATTCAAAATAATTTAAAATGTGTTTGTGTTCATTTGTATATTGTCTGAATTAGAATTTCACTTTAACTTTTTACTGTATTAAGAGTGAGGGATTCCACTAACACTGTTAAGTACTACTTGTATACTCCCTTGCACAATACGATTTCAATTTACAAACATAAATTAATTTTTAGAATTGAGTGAAAAATGTTCCAGAATTATTAATCTGATTTTTTTTTTCACGAATTGACTTTGGCCATGTGCTTAGCTTTTCTTTTTGATGAGAGCATAAGGTAAAATGTACAGATGCCCATGTGAGTACTTGAAGAAACCATAGCTCAAATTCATATGTGTCCGTTTTTTGCGTCCAAAATTGTCTATCCAATCAGGGAACAGAAATAATATCTTATGATGTATCCAAGCAACTGGACTTAAGCAATTTAAATGCTTGTGAGCCATAAATCAAGTAAATAATTTTAAAAGGCTTATTATGATGTATTAAATTTGTATAAAGAATATGTTTGTGACAATCATGATCTATAGAGATACTGCAGACAGATAGTAAATTCATCTAATAGAAGAATTCAAAGGAATTAACTTGGTTAATTCTTT
Source organism: Podocnemis expansa (assembly GCA_007922195.1). Lineage (NCBI taxonomy): Eukaryota > Metazoa > Chordata > Testudines > Podocnemididae > Podocnemis > Podocnemis expansa. Next base: position 16,476,992 of record ML682006.1, on the reverse strand, counting down.
AAATTTTAGAGCATTCAAAAGAAATAAGTACAATAGCCATTTCATAGATAGGTAAACCAGGATTCAAATATTAAGTTAGTTTATCCTCTTTATTTTTGACAAAATGACCTCTAATCCAGGAAATTAGTTTGCAGCATTTTCCTTGTTAATCTGGTGTTTAACAAAGTATTGATACAGTACAACAGGGGAAATTGTTACTTAAAATGGAGAAGAAGGGAGATTAATGCAGCAATTGTAAAGTGCGTAAGACATTGGCTAAGGGGGTGGTGCTTAAAAAAATTCCCAGGGTGTATGGAGGTTACTAGAGAAATTGCTCAACGACAGGTCTTGGTATTGATCTATTAATTGTTTCCATTAACAATGCAGGCACAAAAAGTAGTATTGTTCTTATGAAATATGCTCATGCCATGAAGTTGGGAGGCATTGTGAATATGGAGGAGGATCAGAATCTTTTGGAGGAAGAATCAGACAATATCTAGATAATTTTATTAATAAAAACAGGATGAAATTTAATAGTACAAAATGCAAGATCATGAGCTTAAAAAAATCTTTTTAGTTCCTGCTATAAGCTGGGAGCTGATCGGCTGGAAACACCATAGGTGGGGAAAGATCTAGTGTGTACAGTATTAGGAACTGAGATTAACTATGTCACCCTTTATTTTTGGTTGTCTTATTGTTTTTAAAGGCAGGAAATGTGATCCTGAGACGCACCAGGTGAGGTATTTTCTGTAGAGAGTGGGAAGCGGTAAATGCTATTGTGCAAAACCCTAGTAACGTCTCATCTAGAATATTGTTAACAATTCTGGTCACTCATTCAGGAGTGGTAACTTCAAACAGGAAGGATGATCAGAGGAAAGGAAAAACAATCTTACAAGAGGAGGAACTAAAAGATCTTGGCTTGTTTAGCCTAGCAAAGGGGAGGTGAGATTGGATATGATTGCTCTATGTAAATTACATGAGAGGCTAAACACAAGTGAGAGAGAGAGAAAAAAAAAGCAATTTAAGCTCAAGGACTGTGTCAGCACAAAAAAAAATGGATATAAACTGTTATGAGGAAATAAAGTCTAAAGTAGAAGGAGGTTCCTGACCATCAGAGTGGTGAGGTTCTGGAACAGCCTCCCAATGGGATTAATGGAGGCAAATAACCTGGCTAGTTTTAAGATGCAGGTTGATAAACTGATTAACAGTATTGTATGACAGAGCTGCCTGTGATAGTATGGACTGGATTTCATGATCAAGGAGGCCCCTTCCAAATCTGTGTCCCATTTTCCTACAGAGCTTCTCCAAAGTCACCCATGGACTTCATGGCAGAGATAGGAGTAGTATTTAAGGGTTCTGGCTCACTGTGGCTTTCTCTAGTCATCAGCACAACTGCTCCCTGAAGTACAGCAATGCCTTATTTTTGCAAACGTAGCTCAGGTCTTGTTACTTGTATGATCTGTTCTCTCTCTTTTTCTTCTGTTATTCAAGCACATTCTGATGTTCAGCAACAGACCTCTTTGAAGTCCTCTTCAGAAGTCAGTTGCTGAATGTCAGAACTTTCATGAAAAATGCAAACATGCACACAAAGAAGTCAGTATTAAAATGAAAGGCTTTCTTTGACCAGAAACAACTTTTTATTTTTGATTTGCCAAATATTCTGAAAAGCTTTGTTTTAAGGTTGACTCAAAATTAATTTTTCCCCTCAATTTTTTTAACAATCAAGCAACACAAGAAATGCATTATTCAAACAGCTGTACATGTAATATCAATACTAGAAACACTTGTTTCTATCGTAGGCCCGAATCGGGAAACCACAGAGGCAGGGATTAACTTTTAAGCATTTGAATAGCTTCACTGACTTCATGTTTGAAGGTAATACTCACTTATTTAGAGTTTATCACATGAGTGTACAGAATTAAGGCCTTGTAGAAGTGGATTAAAATAAACCTGGGTTTTCCCACTAGAACAATAAGAAGTTTTTGATACTGGTTGTTTCACATGTATGTCACTTACCTAGATACTAAAAATGTTTTCCTTCTCCTTTTCGTTTTGTGGCTAAATTTTTCCCAAATAGTATCTATGACAAATCTCCTGTGGAGATTTTAGATACTAAAGATTCCTATGATTCCGATTTCTACATCATCACTATCAATATACGGTCCTCCCCTTCGGTCTGTGTACAGTGCCAAGAGTTTTTTCCAAGATCATGGGTCCTGTGGTAGCCTTCCTACGCAGGCTGCATATAGACATATTTCCCTACCTGGACGATTTCTTAATCACAGCTCCCACACTGCAAACTGTGATACAGGCAGTTCAGACAACAATCAATCTCTTTCAGGAACTTGGGCTAAACATAAACTACGAAAAATCGTCACTCGTTCCAAAGCAGGAGATCCAATTTATTGGAGCGAGAATTCACTCACCTGTGGCAAGGCATTCCTTCCTCTCGACAGGTTCCACAGACTCCAACAATTAATATGCAGCACACGGGAATTGACTATCATTTCAGCTCGTATGGCGATGCAGACATTGGGACACATGTCGGCAACAACCTACCTCATCAGCTATGCCAGACTACGCATGCGTCCTTTTCAACTATGGTTCCTGTCACAATTCAAGCACTGTACGTGCCCTACCAAAACACTCTTGGTTATCCCAGGAACAATCAGGTACTCCCTATCTTGGTGGATGGACCGTACCAATCTTTTACAAGGGGTCCCCTTCCGGTCACCTCAACCACAGGCTGTGATAACCACGGATGCCTCACTGACCGACTGGGGAGCTCACTGCCAGGACCAAAGCAGACAAGCCAGGTGGTCACAGGCAGAGAGATTCTTGCATATAAATTTACTAGAATTGAGAGCAGTCTTCAAAGCATGCCAGTACTTTCTGCCAATAATTGCAGGCAAGCTGGTCACAATCCGCACCAACAACAGGGCCTGCATCTTTTACATAAATCGACAGGGGGGAACATGATCTTGAACCCTATGTTTGGAAGCATACAGCTGTGGGACTGGTGCCTTCAACAAAAAATCCATCTCATAGCAAAGTATCTTCTGGGAAAAGACAATATCATAGCGGACTCATTAAGCCGTCTTTTTCCCAACCACCACGAATGGGAAATACGGGAGGACATAATTCAGACCATCTTCACCAAATGGGGCATTCCCACAATGGACTTATTTGCCTCAAGTCACAACAAAAAATGCACAAAATATTGCTCTCGAGCAGAAAGGGGCAGAGATTCCATTGGTGATGCCTTTCAAATACATTGGGGAGGAAGCCTCAAGTACGCTTTTCCCCCTATTCCAATGATCCCACGAACTCTCTACAAAATCTGACAAGACAGAGTGAGGGTAGTCATGATAGCTCCAGCATGGCCTCGCCAAACATGGTACACCCTACTCATGCGAATGTCCATTGCAGCCTCAATCACCTCGCTTGTCAAGGACCTATTATCACAGAACACACACACATCCTTACCTGGACAGGCTCCATTTAACCGCATGGAACCTAGCTGGTTCGACGACCTAGAGCTACAATGCTCCAACACAGTACAGAACATTCTGTTAAATAGTAGGAAACCTTCCACAAGAAATACTTGCCTTCAGAAGTGGAACCGTTTCTCACGATGGTGTGCTCAGTGCTCCATATCCCCTTCGGAGGCTCCAGTCCCGGCGATCCTGAAAGAAACAAATATCGCAGTTACCACAATTAGAGTACATTTGGCTGCCGTCTCAACCTTCCATGAACAAATAGATGGGCCCTCACTGTTTGCTCATAAGATCTTCAAACGATTCATGCTTGGTCTCCAAAATCTATATATACAAGTCCTACCACCGACAGAACCATGGGACCTCACACGAGTACTGAGAGTTCTGATGAAACCACCCATTGAACCATTAGCCATGACATCACTGCTATACTTGTCAATGAAAGTAGCCTTTCTAGTGGTGATCGCATCGGCCAGATGAGTTGGGGAAATGGCGGCACTTATGGCATACCCGCCGTACGCTGTTTTTTATAAGGATAAGGTTTCTTTACGACTACACCCAAACTTCATTAAAATCTATTTTTCTCACTCTCACATTCAAATACATTCTCTGAATCACTCTAGTCATCCTCGTTGCTCTATATCAAAGTCTAGATTTTGGACTAAACATGAATCCACTCACATAAGCAATAGGATTGCACAATGTAATTGTTTAATTTGACAGGGCACTTCCAAACAAAAACAGCATGGTACAATCTTAGTAAATCAGCAATGAAACATAACTGAGTCCTGAGGATTAAGTTAGTTCTTTACACTCATCATCATCATAAAAAAAAAAAAATCCATCCTCCTTCAGCCTTGGAGAGGTGAGTATGTGTGTGTCTTTATCTTGGCCAGCATGAGCCAGGAGTACTGCAGATGCCCCTTAAGTACTGCATTCTCTCACCACTCTGTGTACTGGAGCAACTCTGTGGCTCATTCCACACTTCTGTTTGATCAGTATGAATCTCCTGGCTCCTGGACACCTTTTCCTCCTGTGCAGGTTCACTATGTGGTAATAGGAAGGAACTCTCCCCACTTTTCTCCTTTAGGATTAAAATAGACTTGGTTTGTTTCTGGGGCCTTACTCGTAGTCAGGTGGCATGTGACCAGAATTCATCACTGAATTTGGTCCACTGCTTGGGTCATTGGCTTTCTCAACTTGAGCTGAGTGCTGATTAGGAGGGTGATATGAAAGCTGACCCCCCACTGGGGTCATGGATTCAGAGGATAGATGATTTGCAATGAATGAGTTATTGCTGGATAGTTCCCAGATATTATTTAGTAAAGTTGGAGAGTAGTTGAACCACCTTCACAGTGCCTTCTCTGTCTTTCTGCATGGTTTGCCTTAGGACCATAGGAATGTCCTTTCAAGATACATTGGTTTGCTGTGCAAGTAATCGTATAGTATAAAATTTGGGGACTGTATCTCCCCTGGAAATACCTTTAAAGATATGACAGTAGCCATCACCCATTTCTAGTTTCTTGATATTGCCTGACAGATGTTTTTTTGACCTGACAGCAATCATAAATGAGTTATTTCTTCTTCTGAAAGATCTGGCACAAGCTATAACAGGGAGGAGGTAATGGTGATCTAAGCAACACAATGAAAAATGTAGTGTTGCTAGTTCATTACTCAGCTTGTTTGGCTGTAATTAGCTGTGCATTTTTATTTTAACTTTCTTTAGGTCCCCTTCCCTTTTCCCATGATGATCACTGAAATCTAGATAATGGGAACACAATGCCACTGATAGCCAGAGAATCTTGTAAATCCTCCAACATAATGGATCAAAAGTTCCCTTCCCAATTCACAAGAGAGATTCAATGTCCACTGAACCCAGAGGGGTAGAAGATGTGACACATCATGCCATGATTGTGTGTACTAGGCCAAAAGGGCAGCAGCTTTAGCATAGTTCCAAAGGGGATAGCTATGTTAGTATAGTTCAGCAAAACGAACAGAGACCTGTGGCACAAATTTATTTATCATATGAGCTGTTGTGGGAGAAAATCCCACTTCATCAGATGCTTTGAAGATGGGGGAACTTATCAAATGGGGGATGGAAACATATGGAGGGAAGTGTAAATCATAAGATCAGGTCACACTGTAAGCACATCATTCAAAGGCTGCACTCCCATGAGGCATAAGGGTGTTAGAATGGCAAACCCCAGTACAATGTGCTTTGCTCTGCAGTACTTTAGGTGTGCTAAAGTTCCTCTGCTGGTGGTAGAAAATAAATTGCACTGGAGATTTTTCACTTTCTACAAAAATAGGAAGCGGTTTCCCCTTTGTGCCACCATATGGAGGGGAGAATAAGAGCCAATATTGCAGATGCTGTGTTGACACAGTGGGTGAATATGCAAGGGTATTTGTTGTCCTTTGTGACAGATTCTACAGATTGACGAGAGATTCTCTATACATATAATGGGAAAAGCACTGGAACTACTGTTTAGTTTCTTCTGGAGCTTGCCAGCAATGAGCCATGGCACCCATAGGTTTGGCAGTTCATAGCCCCAGCACCTGTGGGTTTGCCATGTTGGTGTTACAAAAATAAAATTGCTTGATCATCGGCACCTCTTTCTTTACAAATTAAATACTGGCTGGAATGGAGAGAAAGTACTGAGAAAGGTGGCATAAGTTTGTTCATTATACTGGATGTGGACTGTGTGATATGTTTGGTTTTTTTTCTTTTTGCCTTTTAACCTTGCCTTCATGGGATTATTCTAATTTACAAAAGTGAATAAAATGAAAATTAAAAATGCAATGATAAAATGTCTCTGCTCATTGTTACTCAGGCAGAAAGAAGTATGCATTTTCATTGTGTGTATGTTAGGACTACTGTATTAAACATGCAAATTATGTTCAAGTCCTTGACAGAGTTCCTGAGTCAAAAGTTTAACAGATTTTGTGGAAGACAACATTAAACATCTGATCTTTCTGTTGCCAACTCATACTGACATCAAGGTCACAGAATCCTCAGGGTGTATTTTGTTTCCCTCCAAATCCTGATTTTTACATTAGAATGTGACCTGCTTGTATGCATGCAGAATGTCTTCTAGCTACTTGTTGTGACACTGAGTACAACTGGATTTAAAGAAATGTAAGGAACTAAATCCAGAAGTAGCATAAATAGAACCTAGCCTTACTAGCGGCAGGTGAATTTGACCAGAGGAGTTTATCTTCCTCATTTATATCTAGAGTTACTCTATAGTGATCTTCATTGATGTAAAAATTGTTCACCTCTGTTACTTAACTAGCCACTGAATCAAACCTTGAGGTTATTAAATCTTATAATTTTGTCACTGAGTGCTGTGAAAGTAGGAGCCAGGTCTAAAATTGGTGACACATTCCATTTCAGCAGAGGTAGAGCATTATGAACATATGTATATGAGGCTTGATTCGGAAGTGGGTTCATGAAAGCTGAAGTTCTGAACAAGAAAATAAATCTTTTTAAATAGTCCATGATTGAGATGTGACTAAATGGAACGAGTTTTGTCTGCATGTGAAAACAAGTAAACACCATTAAAAAATTCAGCATCTGGTAACATGTACCAGAGTGGTGTGTTTAGAATAGGAAATATTTCAGTATTGTAGATACTATACTATGGTTCCTATGGCCAAATGGTATATTTTGATTTGTGATTAAGAAGTTATTTTACAATAAATTTTGTATCTTAAGATTATAAAGCCAATAACATAGTTTTCTTCTAACAATCAGTGTGTTAGGATGCCCATACGGGGAGGGAAGAAAATTGCTCTGACCTTGCTAAGAAATCGGGTACATGTTACACTTAAGTGCACCTATAACTTTAACTCATGTGAGAAGTCCCGCTGACATCAGCTGGATTTTTTACATGAATAAATGTTTAGAATTTGAGCCTGTAGCAGTACTGAAAAATAAACATTTTTCCCCTAAAGAAAATAAATGAGACCATGTAGTTCTTATATGTGGTTTCTCAGATAATAGGATTTTTTATTAGTCTAAATTAAATGTCAATATATATACGCAGCATGATGTAAGTAAGTAGCTATCTTTGACAGCAGGTGAGAGAGACTGGTGAATGTAGCCACACAGCAGGCATAATTATAAAAACAAATTTAAATAATATTGTAGGAGAACTTTAAGTGGATATCCTGACACTACTTAAAGCATTTTCTCTATAGAAGCTAAATGAGCTCTGCACTTTGTATGTGCTACTGTCAATTAAGTTCAGGCGTCATTTAGGAAATACTATCAGATGGTTGGTCCTTTTAAATCAGACTTTTAGGGTGCATTTACTTTACTAGACATTCACAGCAATAAATGGTGCAAGAAAGATGACATCCTGGTATTTCCCCATTCTCTTTTTTTCACTTCACTGAAACCTAAGTATAAAGCTTCAAAAAGGAAACATATTAGAAATTAAAGAAAAGGAGAGTGATTCTTTTAATAATCTATTAATTTACAAGTGTGTAATATGACAAGTGTCATCAAATGCTACCTGTGAATTGGCAGTGGACTGAGGCCTGTATCAAATGCCATCTCCTTATACAGGGCCTCTTCACTTGAATTCTGTGAGCCTGATCCAAAGTCCATGAAAAGACTCCCATGGATACCAGTTGACTTTGGATCAGGTCTTGTGTCAGGATCAAGATTTGAACCTCAGTAAATTTGGTATATTTTATTGTCAACATTAATCCAGATTAAGTAATAAGCCATATTAAATTTATTTGGAATTCACATTAATTTCTTGACTTCCTCATAACTGTAATGAATAAACAATATGCCACCTCTTAAAAGTATACTTTTTCTGTTTACAGATACATCTAATGTGTGCAGTGTTTTGGTGTAACTTCTGCAAAATATTCCCAGTGTCCTTGTTAATGCCGAATGGGAGAGGGGGAGAATAAACCATGTGAACTTGATCTTTCAACAGACAATATGATTCAGATAGCCTACTTAGAGCCTATTTTGAAATCAAGCCTAAAAAATGTTCAGTCTTCTCTCATCTTAGTTATGCAAGTTAAAGTTATAGCCTGTCAGGAAGAACATGTGGAAGAAGAAAATATATTGCTTTGTTGAAGACTGGCTGAAGTTATCTACCAAGACGGGCTGTGTGAGAGTTTTCGCTTTTGTGGAACATTGCTTTTAAATATCAGTTTTAGATTAAAAGTAATGTCTTTATTCCTACCTACCATTAATCCAGTGCCTACTGAAGTCTTTTGATTGATTGATTTGGATCAGACCCTTAGTCTTGTAGCAACTGTCCCAGTACAGCCTGAAGCACAGACTGCTGCCAAAAGCCTTGTCTCCTCCACCTATTAATTTTAAAATTGCTGTTCCCCTTCAGTGTTTGGAGGACCTACCTTGTTTATTCTGCAGTCTATGGGATCTAAGGGCTTCTTTGGAGCCTGTATATTCTTTCCACTCTTGCGCAACTTTCAGTGGTTCATTGGGACTGGGGAAGTCTGGCATACATGCTATGTATGTGATCATAGGTTTTTTCATTCACAGCGGAGATATCAGAGTCCACTTATGATTGATAAGCTGGCCACAGCCAATCCCATTATCCATAGTAGCTTCCATTCCATGATCTGCTCACAGTGGCTATGTCTAAATTAAAAAGCTTAGCTCAGACTCCCCCTCCACTTTTATTTAATGTCCTTGAAGAGTCCCACTATCTGCTGCTGCAAAGGCTCACAGATTTCTCAAGAAGCAGTTTGAAATTGACATAATTCTTGTCTGTCTTGCTGCTTCCCACAAGGTTCTGAGTACCAGAGGCTTGTCATTTTAACCCCACTGCTGCTTGAGGAAAGCTAGGAAAAGGAGCAAAGACACTAACACTGTCAGCCTGCACTCAGGAAGATAACAGTGCATCAGCTCACATTCAGGGGATTAACTGTGAAACCCTGAGGCTTAGAAACTATTTTTAAAAACAGGATATCACTTTCTGTGCTACAGTGACCAGATGGTAAGTGTGAAAAATCGGGACAGGAGGTGGGGGTTAATAAGTGCATATATAAAGACAAAGCTTCAAATGTTGGGAGTCTCCCTAAAAATCAGGACATCTAATCACCTTATTCCACATGGACTGTTCCTGTAGCCCACCAGGGATCAATACTTATTTATCACAGGTGGGTGAGAGTGCATTTTTTTTTCCAGCCTTCAATCCTGTCCGTCATTCTTCACTCAGGCAAAAGGCTAACTGAAATACAGCTAGTCCTCACTTAGTGACCTACTCGTTTAGTGACCCCTCAGAGTTATGACCGGCTCTCTGATGAGTTGGTATTACGGCGATGTACGAGAACTCGCATCAACTCTCTCAGATTACCTATATTTACAGTACACTATGCAAACTAAGTTCAGTACATTAGAGCTTAAAACATTTAAAATATATATGAAAAATGTTATAAATGATGCAAAGGTGACATTAAAACTATCTACCGATGGTTGAAAAACCCACTACCAGTAAAGTACATTATGCCTGAAATACCAGTAAGGGCTGCTCCTCGTTTAGTGACCAATTCGTTTATCAACCGGGTTTCAGGAACGGAACCCGGTCACTAAGTGAGGACTACCTGTATACATGAAATGTAGAATCTGGCCTTGCCATGGGCCATTGCGATTTCTGTCTAGAATACTCATATCTTTTAAGACTTCATCTTTACCCTAACTCACTCTCCTGAGATTACTGTGTGATATGCTGGAATGAACATTATAAAAAGTGTATTATACATGTATGGGCCAGAATTTGACATCAAATCAACATCAGCTGTAGCAGAGCTATGCCAATTTGCATTAGCTGATGATCTGGCCAATTGCTCCTGTTGTTGAATACTTTTGTTGAATACTTTTTTTAAATCAATTGCTCTGTAAGTATTCATGGATAACTTAGGTCATTATTCAACCACTCAAGTTGTGGGTAGTAAAAGTACCTTGAAGGTTGAAGAAAATTAGACTATTATTTTTGTGGGCAACTTGACAGGTAAATCAAATGACAGCTAGAGCCTTCTTTGACATAGCTTGCATTCTTTAGTTTCTGTTAGAAATACCATCCTGCTGCTACATGTAAATACATACAGTGGGCCAACTTCTGCTCTAATTTACACCTTTGTAAACCCAGTGTAATTTCATTGACTTCAGAAAGTTCCTTTGAAGTCTCACTTGTGTCACAACAAGCAGAGCTTCACCCGGTAGCTTAATTTTAAGAAGAAAATCATTTAATGAATGGCTCAGTGAGAGACTGGTGAGAAAAAAAAAAAGTCATTATCTAGAGATGTAGCTGCTAACAGATGCCAAGTTCTCATTAATTTTCATACTCCATTAGGGCTTTCTTGTTGCTTTAAATGCAACAGACACTATAGTTGGTGGAGAGAATCTCCGAGTTAGTAGCAGGTCTCAGAGGCATTCGAGTTGCCTCAGTACTGAAGGAGGCAAGGGCCCAGATCTGCAAAAGGGACCTGGGCATTACAATGCTATGTGTCACAGTGCCTAACTTCTAGGAGTCTAGGTAATAACAGTGATTCACAAAGCTGAGTTTAGCACCTATGCAATGCAAGGGGAGAGAGAATGCTTGAGAATGGCATGAATGCAGCCAGCACGCTGTATGGGAGCCGCCTAAGCTAACCAATAGGAGATACTGATGAGAGGGATGTGTGCACTAAACCCTTCTTCTCTTCATGTTTGGTGCCTAGCTCTGCTGGTGTTCGCAGAGTGGGGTGAAAACATTCAGGCCCATAAGTCACATGCAGAGCTCAGTCAGAGGTTGCCTAACTCAGCACAAAATAGTTGGGTGAGGAGGCGGAAGAGGAAGACAAGGAAGACTTTTGCTACAACTTTGAGCAAAGTGATGAGGATGCCCATCTGGGATTTGGGAGTTACCTCAGTTCAAGTTCCTCTCCTGCCTGATAAGAAGGGATTTGAGCCTCCTCTCAGGTGAGTACCCTAACTGCTAAGCTATAGAGTCATTCTATCTCTTCCTCTGGAACAATTAATACTTAATTAAAGTGGAACAACTTCAACAGGATTGATTGAGGAGGCCCTCATATAAGAATATTCTGTAGCTCAGTGGTTAGGGCATTTATCTGAGAGGTGGCAGATACCTGTTCACATTCCTTCTCACCTAGCAGATTGGGGGCTTGAAATACCTTAATCACACTAGTAAAAGCTGAAGAGAAGGCCTCTCCCCAGTTGCCTTATATAATATTAGGCATCCTTTGAATATGTCTACCAGGTTCTGTCCCACACACTTCTTTTTCCTTGGGTGTGTGAATCACTCAAAGGCTTAGGCGGGGAGATAGACAAATGGGTGCTGAAATGGAGGAAGCACAGTCAGAAGTGGGAATATAGATGCCCTGGGAACTTCTACTGCAAAAGCCTAGACATTGAGTGGTTTTAGGTGCCTACAGGTTTTGGTAGCAGCCAAGCAGAAGCTATGTAAGAGACAGTGGTACCTAAAAATGGGACTTAAGCACCTAATTCCTTTTGGATACTATTCAGAATGCCACTAACAATGCTAAGGGAATGTGCTACAGAGCTGTCATGTTAAAAGACAATGTGTTGATAGTCAACACAGTAATTATCGAGCCAACCAACACAACAGTTATAGCAGTTACTAGCCAGGGAGGTAATTGTGAGGTTTTGGATGCTGCTGTGGGTGGGGGGGAGGGTAGGAAATTCTGATATTTTTACGGTGATTGCTGTATGGTTTAATGATAATAGTGCCTGGGCTCTGTCTTCCTGGGACCTCAATGTCAACTTCATTGCAACATCTAGTGCCCAAATAGTTGGGGCCATAGCCCCATCTTTACTTTACCTCCTTCCCTGGCTCTGCTAGCTGCTAGTGGAATCGTCATTTCTCTGCTTGCACAGTCCTCTGGCACAAGTGAAGGAGGCCAAGAAGGGATCCTTCTACTCCTTGTGCTTCTGTGCAGGGCCAGCCACAATCAGCAGTACAGCTACCGTGTCTGAGCTCTAATGATACTGTTTGCATCAAAATATGCTCTAATTGAACATTAAGGCAAAATTGTGCTCATGATTCAAACTAATCTCATAGCAAGACAATAAAGCTACCACAATAACATCAATTTATGGGCTCCTAAAACACAAAATATACTTCCTAGTAGGTTAATGATATAGGCACTGGGAAGCACCCTGAGAGGTCACATGATATCCTCAGTCACTCTGTAAAAAATTCAGTTTAGCTAAGTAACTGCCAGAACTTACTGTGCTGTCCTTTTATTCAGTTATTAAAAGTCCAATTAACTAAACCGTACTGATGCTGATTCTGCAATGGCTTTAACATGCTCAATGCAAATAGATAGCAAATAGTGAAAGCATATGGAGCCAGATCCTTAGCTGGTGTAACTCAGTGATGCTTCATGGAAGTTGGTGGAGCTACCCTGCTTTATAAAAAATGAGGATCTAGTCTACAACTAGGGTGACCAGAAGGCATATGTGAAAAATCAGGACAGAGGATAGAGAAATAATAGACAGTTGTACAAGGAAAAAGCCCACTGGGATTGTCGATATAAAATTGGGACATTTGGTCACCCTTCCTTACAGTTATATTTATGTGGCACTCGTGTGGCTGCAAATAAGCATTTAGAACCATTGGCTTAAGAAACTGCAAGACTGTATCTGCTGAACTGAAGAAGCAACTCAGTTAGTTCAGCTAGAAAAGGGTCTCCATATATACTTAAGCCAGTCTGGACAAATACTGTACATTTTTTCAATTGCTAGTCCTAATATTCCTTTGAAATTTTTCAACTAATTCACTTTGGCAGAGTTTGTATTGATTTTTATGTTTCTTTCCTCCCATAATTTGCAGAAACCAAATGGCAAGCACACACTATTTGCTGCAGGGTTAGATGGAGGAGTCAGCTGCTATGTACATCAAATAAATGGAAACAGGTAAATCAAGACTCTTGATCCAACCTTGAGAATTGCATAGGCAGGTCACTGTGCCTGCATGATTCTCAGAGCATGACCAGGGCTTACTACAGCAGCAAAGGAGCTGATCCAAAGCCAAGTGAAAGGCTCTCATTGACTTTTGCTACAGGCACGTAATTGCCTATAACTGATTAGCAAGGGTAAAGTCAAGTTGATAATAGGGAAAGTTTTGGGATATTTTAAAAAAAAATCAAGGATCAGAGAAATCAAAGGCCATTTTTGGTAGTGCGTAAAACCAAGTGATCAGTAATGGATTTGAACCAAGTTTGTATATTTGATTTTATATGTAGGTTGTATGATATTGGGTTAGTCTAATTCCACTGAAGTCAATGACAAAGCTCCCATTAATTTCGGTAGGACCACGATTTACCATATATATTTGTGAAAGTTTATACTGTATATTGTGTGTGTGTGTTTGTGTTATGACTTGCATTTTGCCATATTGAATAAGGAAGATATATATGAATCTACAGTAAACTCATGGAGCTAATGGTCTAAAGTCCACTATTTAATTCAAATACGTCAAGCTTTTAGATCAAAATTCTTCCTCATCAGATTTATACTATCAATTACTGTGTAAGTCTCCATGTAACACTTGTTTTAAGAGATGATCTGTTTTCACAGCCTGTTTCATTAGAAATCTAGGTCAGCTTGCTTGGCATACTACTGCCAAAGTTTTTCTGACAAACTAGAAAGTATCTCATTGCTGATAAAGAGAGCAATATTTTTAAACTGGAATAAAAACTTAGGTTTTTTGCAGTGAATGTCTTCTGAATGATATGGGGACCTTCAGGTCATTGCTAGAAAGCCTTTAGAATTTGGTGGTGATCTGCAAAAATTCAAAGATTTATCTTTAAATTAAGCAAAAGCCCGTAGTTAGCTTCCTAAACTGCTCTTTTGGCCAACTTAACCATCAATGAAAGTTATCTTTCTGAAAAGTTATTTCCAAAAAAATTTAAGGTATGAAAATAGATACACAGACTCAAGGAATTTATTTATTAATTTATTTGTATAATCTTCTAGTGTTACACAACACAAGATCATACATGAGGAAGAAGAATGATTTTATGTAATGTTAAAGGCATTCTTTAGTCTCCAGCAATCTCATTTGACTATTTAAATAATTACTATATGCATTCTAAAATAAATAAATAACTACATTTAAACATGCCTTAATAGACATGCCCTAGAGTAACGTACATAATAAGAACGAGGAAAACATTCTTGTGTAAATGTATTAGTTTAAGTCACCATGAGACAGTAGACAGAAGCAGAAGGAATATTGCGGTGTATTGGCTCTACTTTCTGTCAGTTGATTTTGAAGGTATTGTAACTATTTTGCTTTTGTGTGTTTCCCTTCGCACCTCACGATGAAGGGGAACATCGGGTTCTTTATCCTGAGGGGAATGAATATGTTTCTCTGGCTGGTTTTGTTGCATCCCACCTGAAGATTATTTCAGTTTCTAACTAAATAACGTTGTTTATGGCTGAGCACAAGGCATATAATTTTGCAAGGAGATGTAAGCATGGGGAAAACCAGGTTAGTTTTCCAACAAGGAGATTTGTGTACTTCTGCAAATTGCTTTTAATATATAATATTCCCAAATCTGATCTCAATGGAACTTGGAAGACTCACCAACCCAGTTCTAGTTCAGAAGTTCCAAACAGATGACATTGATTGGTTTACATGGTTTAGCCACCTTTCAGTTATTTCCTTGCCGTTACTGCTTTTCCTAACTTCCTATCCAGAATTCAGTTGAACTCAAACATACTTTGTTTTTCGTGCTTTGGGGTTTTTACGAGTTGGCAAATGTTTATGAAAACAGGATATTTCTTTTTAAGTGTTCTCTCTGCTCCTGTTGCTATTCCCCACTTGAAATCAACATCTTCCCTTTATAGCATCACAGTAGTCTCCAGAAATCAACTGTGGCTTCAAATAGGACATAAACAGAAAGAACAGATGAACAGTTAAGAGGCACAGATCACATTTTTATGTAAATATCACAGTAATAAACTGGAGGTACAAAATATATTGGGTAGGCAGAATGAGAGTCTCCATAAACATATCTCTTAAGTTTTTTAGAAGGTGTCAGAATGTCTTATTCTACCCAGTTTCACACAATTAAACATCTTTCAGCTACTGTTGCTTAACAGTATGATGGATGTACAGTTTTTGCAAGTATTATCAATCTTAAAATATGTCTGCTAACATAATTACTACTAAGTACGATTGTTATTTTATACGCAGTGTGAATTCTAGACTCCCTCTGCCATCACTTATCAAACATTTATCCCCATGCGTAAGTTAAAATTCCACCAGATTGAAACTAACTTTACAGGCATTAGGTAAAGGAGTTCTTTTCTATCATCTTCTTTAAATTCTGTAAAAGTCAGAATCCTGCAGGATAGCAAGCCAAAGAGCAGGACCCATCCTGCATTCATAATGTTTACTCAAAACTCCCATTGAGCTTTACACAAATAAAGAGAATTGGATTGGCACAAAATAGTGTCCAGGAAAAAAGACAGAACATTAGCCACTGTCATGTGTGGTCACAAAGCTGGCCACAAACTGATTCAGTGATTCCCTCTTTATCATCCCTTCAAGAAAGTGTATGACCGGGGAGCTGGTCCATATTCCATTGAAATTAATGGAAAGAGTTCCACTGATCTCATAGGCTTTGACTCAGACCCCACACTCATCTATCTGTGTATTTATTTATCTGTCTTGTGAATTAATTGTGCAGTTATGTGGAAGGAAGGGATTGGAATGGGGGGGCAGGCATAAGAGTGTAAAAGATAGGTGATGGAAAGATAATGGGCTACTTTAAGAGTTTAATTTAAATGCCGCCACTATCATGTAAATTTTTAACAAGTAAATTGTGTGCCACTCATCACATCATCCTGATACCCTGCTTATCTTGAGTAAGTCTTAAGGTGGGGAAAATAAAGAGTCCTGTGGCATTTCAAGACCAACAAATTTATTTGTCGTGAGAGCTTTTGTGTGAGTAGTCCGATTAATTTCAGTGGCATTACTAAAAGAGTAAAGCATTCTTTTCACTTTGAATACTGTTAGAAACTGTCTTTTCCCTTGTATTCTGTATGCCATGTCTTCCCCACTCCTTCCTTTCTGTCTTTTTAGATCTTACACTCATTGAGGGGAGGGACTGTATCTTCTTCTCTGTTAGGAAAGCATCTAGCACATTTGGGAAGTGACTATCTCAGACTAATAATAAGGGACAGGTTATTTTATATGAGAGAGGAATTTTCTAAGTCTGTACAGAAAAAAGTAAGATTTGGAATAGAGATTTGAATGTCTGCCCTCATTAAAAAGACCAATGAAACTCACAAGAGGAAAGGCAAGGGAATGATGCAGACTTGGGCTAGTGGATTCGGGCTAGTGTTCTAAAAATATCTGTAGGCAGCTCTTTGAAGTTGCAGCTTGGACTGGAGCCGAGGCTGTGAAGATCATCCCAGTCCTTAGAGGAACCGTGAGCTGCAGCCTGAGCTACTGCTTCAAAGAGCTGTCGATATGGTAATTTTTAAACTAGTAGGAGCCCTGCTTGTCCAAATCTGCCAGCCTAGGCTGGGAAGTTTGCACCTGCCGACTCCAAAGGCAGCATAGTGACTTCTGCCAAAGGTGTTGCGTTCCACCTTTATCAATCATACATACATGAAAGACTTTCCAAATCGTCTTTGAAGACAGAACTCAAGCAACTGATATATTCTTCTCACCCCCATGAAAGTGACCTTTACAGGAGCTGAGATATTTCCATTGCTGGATATTAGGATATGAAAGTAATTAAAAAAATATAAAAAAAAAGCAGTTTCTCATGTTATGTGCTTTGAAGTTCAGGTTAGAAAGGAAAATGAGTTTTCTTTCAACATGAGTCTTCTGAAATGGGCTCAAAATCCAAGGGGTAGCTTGTGCATAGTGCATGCTGTGTGCTACTGCTAACGCTCTTCAATTCTTGAAACTCCCCTGTGGTGCATAACAGGTCAGACTGCAGCCCCTGACTATACTATTTTAATATTCTTTTACTTTGAACTTAGAAGGTGATGATAAAAGATTTATGTGAGAGCTAGTTCACTGTATCCTTGAACCATGTGCATTGGGAAGGTTGCAAAAGGCTGTGGGGGAGAGGAGGGTGAAGCAACCAAAAGTCTCAGCCCCCCATCACCAGATGGTCTCTCCCAGAGACCTGAGGAAATCAATTCTCTGCCCTTTACCTGTCCACCGTCTTAGTGAATCTCTAGCTCCTAGTGCCAAGAGGACCTACTCTCATGGTTTTGGAAGCTGGAGTTGTGGACCCAAGTGAGACCCGGCTGGCACACTGCATGAGGCATAATGCAGAGCAGGTCCTGGATGCTGGCTAGATTACAGTACATGCCCTCTCAGCTGTGAACAGGGTCATCGTTTCAGATTGTAACGAGAGAGAGCAAAGTTCAGTAGGGTCCAGGAGCCCTGTAGGATATTTTTGAAGGTTAAAATGTTAAATTCAGGCTATATCAGGAGGATCTGTTGTGGTTCCAGTGCCACCCATCCTAATGCTCTTTCCAAATCACCTGGCAGCATTCCCCAGCCTTCACACTCCAGCCAGTCCAAGCTAGCAGCACCATCCCTGCCTCCTGTACTGCCCCAAAATCATGTGGCAGGACCACACAGGGCAGCTCCTGCCCTCAGTTGCACATCCATGGTCCCATCTGCAGAGATAGCAGAGGAATTGAGGGCAGGGGGATGTGACAGGAATTCCACTAGGGGAATGCTTCACCCTGCAAACTCCACCAGTCACTGAGCTGTCTGCTCACCTGGGTTCAGTGGGGAAGTGTCCTCCTACCCAGACTTATAGTGACATGACCACAGCCCAGTGATGCTTCTCTTTTGAGGACTGGGCTTAGAATCCACAGTGGGGTTCCTTGGGCTGGCACACTGTTTATTTGCAACCCAGGGAAGCTGGCTTGTAGCTC
Source organism: Podocnemis expansa (assembly GCA_007922195.1). Taxonomy (NCBI): domain Eukaryota; kingdom Metazoa; phylum Chordata; order Testudines; family Podocnemididae; genus Podocnemis; species Podocnemis expansa. The sequence goes on along the minus strand of ML682006.1, from coordinate 16,458,584 downwards.
AGCAGTGCTGCCAGGGACCGTAGGGTGGGGGCAGCGACTTCTCCTTGTGGTGTTCTGCTCCAAGACTCCAGAACCACAAGCCATTCCGTTACCTCTTGGCCTCAGCAAAACGGTGCTTTTCTGGAGATTAGGCTGTGTTAGCTTTCAGTTTGTCCACATCACCAGAAAATTTCTAGAGACTCTGCCAGTCTTATCCTTGCCTTGACAGTGGATTCCAGTTCCTAAGTTTCCCGGAGGCATCTCTCTGCAGTGCCCTATATCTGAGTTCTCCAGAAATGTCTCTCTGCAGTGTCCAGTCCCTCTCAGTGTTCACACACACAAGCTAAGTCACCATCTCCAAAGAGACAATACACATACCAGCCTGTTAGCTCAACTGAAGACACATACATTATTTTAATACACAGCACTGAGAGGATTTTATAGTAAAACCATGATTGTTTATTAATAAAGAAAATAGAGTTAAGTGATACTAAGTAAGAGAAAAAGAAGCAGGGAGGGTTACAAATAGCACACTTTCTAGTGCCCAAAACTTAACTCCAGCAAGCTATAATTTTGTCTAAAACAGTTTCTCACTTACATCAAGCTGTCAGGAACTCTAGCCCCTGTGGTAGGATGATTCACCTTTCACAGAATCAGAGGGTGTTGTTCCCTTTGTCCCCTAGGTGAGGATAACAAACAGCTTATCTCCTCTTCATTCTATACTCCAATAAATCCTTGAAATGCAATCTCTGAAGTGTATCCCCAGATACAGTTCTTGTCCTCTGCTGTTTGTCTCTTCATGTTGACTGTTCCCCCTGCCCCACAGTCTTGCATATAAGTATAATTTTCATTTTTCTCTGGCATCACCTTGTTAAATTTACATTGAAGACACAAGCAAACAGGCAAAACAACATTCCTTTGTCTAGCACAGAGTTGTTTCCCTGATCTGCCCTCAAATCATACTTTTGGAACATATTCTAAGTACACATGCATAACTGTTTACACAGCACCTGTGTAGACATCACAAGATGGTATTGATCACTGGTGCACCACATCTTTCCTTTGAGACCTAATTCAATACACATTAATAGTATAATAATATTGTATAAAGAGTTAAGATCCAGGAAAGCTGGACCATAAAACTAAGTGTCCCTAAAACCAGCATCTCCACAATTTCATTGGAGATGTTTATTTCTTTGCTTTGAGCAAATAAGATGGTTCTGTCACACCCATTATTGAATCACTTAGTAATATGCAAAGGACTAAACTAATTCACTAATTCATAAGATGAAGAAAAGTATACAACCTATCTTTAGACACATGGTGAACTATAAAATAGGTACCTGTATCATTTAATAAGTTTGTTTTTATGAAAAGTTTATTTATTAATAAACTTCAGAGATTTTGGTGTGTAGGATTATAGTTTGCTCACAGTAGTGAGCAGTAGTATTTCTAAAAATGTGGGACAAAGACTAATTGTAAAATTATATTAAAAGACATTATTAGTAAAATTAGTTCTCTTGCATTGCTTAAAATAAGCTGGGATATTTCTAACTCATTCAGAGTTAGATGCTAATTTTATAATGAACTGGGAAGTTGCTTAAAGTTATAGTCAAACTGTGGATAATTTCTTCCTTCATCAGAAAATGGGATGGTGGGAACATCTCTTCTGACTGTTAAGATGAGAGAAACTTTTCTCAAATCAAAGTTTGCCATAAGAATCTGGCACGATGATGGCTTTAGGGCACTAATGCTGTCTCATTCCAAAGGGATGGCTGTGTTAGTCTAGTTCAGTAAAACAAACCAGGAGTCCTGTGACACTTAAAGACTAACAAAATAAATTTGTTAGTCTTTAAGTGTCACAGGTCTCCTGGTTTGTTTTTAATGCTGTCTTGTTGACACAAGAGACTTTGGCTGGGCATTTGTGAGAGGATCTTGTAAAGCTAACCTAGGTGGGAAGTACTGCCCTGCTCAGCATGAATGGCAGCCCTTGCAACCCACTGATTGGCCAATACAAGTATATAAACCAGGAAGTCAATAACACAGACTTGTCTGCTTGCTCCTGTTCCAGATCAGACCTGTCCTCTGTCTTATGACCCTTGTCTGTCCTATCCATCACTAGTACCATATGAAATCTGGAACCCAATGCTGACTTCCTGGTAGCCTGACACAGCTTGTCTCTGATCTTGCTCTAAGCCTGCTGCTTGCAACTAGGTGCCTGACTCTGACTTTGTGGTAGCTTGACCTGGCAGGACCTTTTTTTTTTTTTTTTTTTGCTATTTTCCTGCAATGTGGTGTCTGATCCTCGCTTCTTGGCATTCTGACCTGACTTAAGCCTGAGGCTGCTAGTGCCTTGATCACAATTTAGCAGCTGACTAGTATGCACTGGTTGCCAATGGTCTGGCCCTGATGATATGAGAAAATAAACCTTCTAGAAGATAATTGCCAACTTCTAATAATACAAAGTATTTCAAAGCCTAGGAACGGACAGTTAAGACAAAAGAGTCTCTAAATGAATTCTGTTAGTGTATAATTTAATCAACCATACTAAAGAAGAAAATAAAGAAGAGGCTAAAAAACCATCAAAAAGGAACATTTTGTAACCTTTAAATACCACCTACTGGACAGGCAGAAAACTTGCTATGACACTCTGACTTGTCCATTTAATGAGTAAAAAGGCCAGTGGAAATTTGCCAGATGTCTATTTTTGGCGTAGATTTAAGTTCCCAGTTCAACCAAATGGGGAAGATGATATGGAAAGAGCTTGTCAATCCTCCAGTCTTTGTCCTGAGAAACCATTCTTGGCAAGTCATGTTCAGCAGATCAGCACATGATCCAGATTAAACTTGTTCATTCCACATAAAAGGTACTTGTTTACTCTCCCTGAGTCTTTTTCTTTATCTAAGAGTTGTGTATGGACAAGAATTTTGCTTCCTGGGATACTAAAGTCCAGAATCCCAGTTACAAGCAGCCACGGGTGCAAAGTTGTTTCTCTAAAAACTGAATCCTAAATCCCCCTGAGAAGATTACTGCACACCAAGCAATGGAAAAGAGAAGAAATTCCATCTGTTAAAACAGTCAGGAAAAAATTAAGAAATGAATGTGTATTGCTAGATGTCCATAGGTAACTTCTGTGCCTCAAAAGAAGTCAGAATTTGGTCTTGAAGAATGTAATTATTGTTCTTCTAGAACACTTAAGGCCCTGGAGTTCAGATCTATACCATGAAACCAGACACCTGGGCTAGTAGGAACCATAAGGCAGTGGTTCCCAACCAGTGCGCCGGGGTACACCAGTGTGCTGCGGGAACACCCAAAGTGTGTCGCGAGCATGCCCGAGAGCTGGTGTTAAAGTTCCCTCCCTGCTCAGCCCACCTGGGCTGCTTAGAGCTGAGAAAAGGCAGAGGTTAAGTAAGGGGGAAGGCACTGGAACACGGTGCTGGGGCCCCCTATTTTTAGGCAGGCAGCATTCTAGGCCCCCTAAAAATAGAGGAAGGCACTAGAATGGGGAGATCCAGGTGTCCCCCGAAAAATAGCAGGAGCACCCCAAACTCACCATTCAGGTGGCTCCAACTTAAGCGCAGCCAGCAGAGAGCTGGGGAGGCTGGGAGTGTGTGAATCTCCCCCTGCAGAGCAGAGCAGCTTGTGTCAGCCAGCCTGCAAACAGCCCAGGTAAGGGATTTAGAGAGGATGGGGCACTGTTGGGGCTTGTGCGAGGCAGGTGTATGTGTGTAGCAGAGGGTGTGTAGCTGGGTTGTGGGGTGGCTGGTTGATTGGGGATGTGTGTAGCTGGGGTTGGGGTGGCTGTGTGAGGGGTGTAGCTGAAGGCTGGAGGGTCCTTCACAGGCAGAAGGGGGCTGGGGGAGGGGAGGATGGGACCCACTGGGGTGGGAGGGAGCAGCAGTGGGGTGAGGATTTGCCCTGGGTGGCAGGGAGCCACTGTGGAGAAGAGGGAAGAGGGTGCTGTGCCATGCTCCCCTGCCCTACCTTCCCACTCCCCAGGTTCCTCCCTGCCCCCCACAAAGCCACTCTTGTCCTCCCTTCCCTTCTCTCTTGCCACCTTTGTGCTGTTCCCCACATGGTTGGCCCTTTTCTTTTGCCACCCCTGCTCTGCTCTGCTGTGCTCTGCTCTCTAGACTCACTCCTGCCATTGCACATGGCTCCTGACCTCCCCTATTTTGCCACCCCTGCTGTGCTACATTTACTACCCCACATAGCAGCATTTCTGAAACACTGTGCCATGGTTCATGAATATTCATAAGTAATATAAGTTAATTTGAATATCCATGAGGTTTTTTTAATGGTGGTGTGCCTCAAAAATTTTGAAGGTCTCAAGGTGTGCCATGGCAGAGAAAAGGTTGGGAACCACTGCCATAAGGGATAAAACTCAGATCTTCCAATTCTAAAAGCACAGGCTCCTACCACCATGAAAGCCAATGAAGTCAAAAGAGAAACTTCATTAACTATTAACGGTAAAGGGATTACAAAGCAATGTTAATCAGATTATAATTCTACCAACTATTGGACATAAATTAACCAGTCCATTCAAATAAGTTTTGTACAGTATATAGTTCTATGTGCCTTTATACATAATGTATAACAACAATTTTTTCATTGTGGAAAATCAGTTGTTTTCAAGGTGTTGACCAGGATGGACCACAGGCAGGTTATGGGACTGCAGCCCTTCCCCTATGCATCTTGTAATAATAGCCACAGCTCCTCAGCTCCTTCTGTTGGAGTTTATAAGAACCAGGTCAGTGTACAGACACTGAAATCTAGTAAACCTTTTACTCCAGCCACATCCCCAGTGATTCCATTGTGAATGCTTTTAGTCAGCCTGGAGGGCACCATGTCCCAGTACAGTCCTATGCCTGTCTCCACAGCTGATTTCTCTGGATATTGGACTTCTGTTTTCTTTTGAATATGTATTTCAAATATGTATATTTTGAAAAGGTGTGGCTTATTAATTAATCCAGTAATCAAAGATTAAATCAATTATTAGTGATGACTCTCTTAAGCTTCAAACACTAAGTTCTTGTTGCTGAGGAAGCATTTTATAATTTGGTCCTAAATGAGTTAGGTCTGACCCAAACTCAACTGAAATTAATAGGAGCCTTTCTATGGACTAGTAAACCTGGAATCAAGCTCTCAAAACAAACCAAAACAGAAAAGCATTTCTTATGTCTGGTAGGTCAAATTCAGCTCTTGGATACCCTCCACTGTTAATTTATCTCTTAGGTTCATTATTTTATAGCATGCAAGCATCAAGGTATTTTTCTTTTTCTTTTATTTAATCAGAAATCTTGTGTATGATACTAGAATAGTAGAATATGTAATTCATTTAGTATGAGTGGAGGTGGTTTTAATGCAAACCGAAATATTTAGCTCAAAAGATATACCAGTATTCATCCATAACTCTCAAAGGTGAGCAATCATTAGGCTCATGATAATGATATCCTCATGATACAGATGGGAACACTCAGGCACAGCAAAGTTATGGATGAGATGTTTCAAAAACTCTGAAGTCACTTAGAAGCAGAATTCTCACTGAAATGGGATTTATAAGATTAAATTACTTAGGTGCTTTCTTGCCCCCCTGTCACTTGGTGTAGGTCATGCAGCAAGTCCCAGGCAGAGTGGGAGCAGCATCTAAGATTCCTGATCTGTGGGCCAGTATCTTATCAACAACTCTACACTGATTCCTGATTGCTAAGAGATGCATGTTCACGGACAGATCCCAGCTACATTTTTGCTTATGAGCTCAGCCACATGAGCAGAACCGGGTGAATAGCAGATTTTTTGGATCACTGGCAATACTAAAATGTTTTTAAAAATCCTTTTTTGTTGGGTGGAACTAAAATGAAAATTTCCACAATTTTTGGTGAATCAGAAAATTGGGAAAAAAATCATTGAGTGAAACAAAAGAATTTCATAAAACCAAAAATGTAACATTTCATTTTAATTTTAAGCATATTTTCTTAATTTTAAATAAAATTAAATTAAGTTTTGAAACCAAATAATCAATGTGAATCAAAACATTTTGTTCGGCAAATGTAGAATCAAAATATTTCACCTTTTTCAGAATTTTATTTAAAGTTAGGGTTGGGTTTTTTTTACACTAGAACAATTTGGCATCACTGACATGAATTCATTAAATATTTTAGTGTTGCAAAAAACAATTTTGATAATTTTTTGCAAGCTGTATTAGCAAGGGAGTCCTCCATTTTAATATTAAAAAGTGAACTCTGGGAAATGGTATTGATTATAATAATGACTACTCCATCAAGGGCTCATTTACCTGTCCATCCACCACTGTGATTTATGCTATCATGTGCCAGAAATGTCCCCACACCTTATACATTGGACAAACAGGACAGTCTTTGCACAAAAAATAAATGGACACAAAACAGACATCAGAAATAACATTCAAAAACCAATAGGGAAACATTTCTATCTTCCTGACCACTCCATGAATAAATTGTTAATAATTATAATTAGGCAAATTGATAACAAATCAAAACTTGAAAGAGAAACTGCAGAATGGAATTCACATGCTGATTTGATACTGGCAACTTATGCTAAAATAGTGACTACGGTATTTCTCCCCATTACAACAGATAATTCTGCTTTCCTTTTCCCCTCACCTCACTCCTATGTGGTGCTGTCCAGTCTTTAAATCGAAACAACTGCATTGATTTGCTGTAACAGTCTGACCTGATCCTATGACTTAGACTTCCCTGCATTATCTTCCTCCAATTCATTTCTACTTCTCCATTTTCAAGCATCTGACGAAGTGAGATTTTCTCCCGGGAAAGGTCATGTGATAAATAAATTTGTTAGTCTTTAAAAGTGCCACCAGACTCCTTGCTCATTTTGCTAGGTCGTATTATTCATTTACCTTACAGCATCTAGATTTCTCAGAGTTCAAGGTCTGTTATGGTCAGACATGGCCCAGGGAATACTTTGCCTGGAAAATCTTCCCTGTAAAATGAGTTTGTTTTCATAAGTCAGAGGGCAAGTTTGATCAGTGTTCTGTAAGAAATCTATCTTAAATATTTATTTGGTTCAGAATTAAAAAAAAAAAAAGGCAACTGCTTAAAAACCCAGCATTGTTTCTTGCAAGTTTTGGACTTCGACTTCTGCTCAAATTGTCATTTATTTTGGATAGTGATCCTATTTCTCTGTTCAAGAACCCAGATGTAAATTTGTTTGAGAAGTTATGTGTGGGCATATTGTTTTGCTATAAAATATTAATAGGCATTATGCAAAATGGCTTGAATAAATGTCTCACAAAGAAACTGTTTAGGTCTGTAATCCTCTCAGCAATATCCAGATACATTGCATTTTCATTTGTTGCTTTAGATCATTAATTTCATTGGCAGTTCTTCAAATAGACAATGCCTTCCTCTAACTACACCTTACAAAGCTCAAATCTCCTTCTGTTTTTTTGATTCCCAGAGTTTAGTCAGTCCTATGCTAAGCTGAAATGAAGTTTTTAAAAAAACTGCTCAGATTCTATTTTTAACAATGAATTGACAGTAGCAACTTAGCAATAGAGTAATTGTTTGGGTTTAGATTTATTTTATTTTATTTTTAGGGTAGAGGATTACACAGATTTCCTCCTGCTCATCTTCTGTTTATTTCTTGTGGAAAACTTAGGCTAATAATGCAGTTATGCACTTTGCTGTGGGAAGCAGGGAGATGGAAAAGGGAGCACTATAGTCTGTGGCCAATTGCTGACAAAGCTCTTCCCATCATCAGCATTTTTTCAAACCACCAGGGAACCAGTATAGTGTGTAGAGCACTAGATTTATGTGCTTTGCTTTATCACCTGTGATGTGAAGAGGAAGATGCTGCTGAATTCTTGGTTGGCTGAAGCTTTAATTACATTTTCTTTTATTTCATAGCATCATTATTGAAATTCTCTGGCCTAGGATAACAGGAGACTAGACTTGATGATCTAATGGCCTCTTCGGTCCTTAAAATCTATAAGTCCTAGCTCACAAAAAGTACTGTTCATATCACACCATCCAGTCACATCCACATTGAAAGAATCTCTATTTTCTTTCTTTTTTCCATAAATTCTCTCTCTTATTTGGTTTACAACATATTCCATGTTCAGACTCATTTATTACTATTTTTATGGTCACATTTCTGATACTGCTGTGTGGGAAGAACGGGTTCGAAGTGACAGTGCAATGATGTTATAAAAATATTGGAATTCAACATACATAGTTTAAAAGATGTGTAGTAGAGTTGCATCTTTCCTATTCCACATAGCCTTACATGCTACCCTGAGAATGCTCAATGTCTTTCCTACTCAACTGTAGTCTTAGCAAAGTTAGAAATAACAGAGACCTTTAAAGAGGGTCTATATAAAATCCTCAGTGCAACTGACATAAGTTGGAAGTCCTACATCACAGACTTTTATAGGTCACTTCTCTCCCAATGTCAAGTTTTCATAGAGAACTTCAGCATATATTTTTCTTTTCCACATGAGAACACATTCCTTCTACAGTTTATTTCCCCCTCTTACTTTGTTCCCCCTTGATTATCCTACAAGAGCTGAATCTTGTCCTTTCTTGAGGAATCCAGCAGCTCAGTAGAAAACTGCTCGTTTCACTTCTGGCACAAGAGGCGTGTTGCTTCCTCGAGTGGACCATTGCAGAGCAGTCCTACATGCTATTCACTCCACCTGTACTGAAGGATTGAGACACAGGTTTTTTTGTTGGTTGCTATTGGCAATATATGTACCCTTGGGAGGTGACCTGCAATCCAGCAGCTTAGCCAGTGTGTGCTCTGAGTGTTAAGGGATTCTGCCTCGCTGCATGCATATGGAGAAAAGGTCTCTCTCCATTTAGGGTCAGTCAGAATGTTTGATTTCATAAAATTAAAACTTCATTTCATGTTGACTTTTAAAATATTTCCTTCTAATTTCAAATTAAAACTTTGTACATATTCTAATGCTATAAACTGTGTATTGTGATGGGTATTCTAACTGGTAATTGGAAGTTACTATTGAAATTGGAAATGTAATAGGTGTCAGGGATGATTGGTTGGATAATTCCTATTGAAATTAGCATAGTATAAAAATGAAATGACATACAAAATTTCAAAACATCAAGTCACTTTGAAACAAAAAATCAAAACGATTAATGTTGACAGGGTCAACTAAGTACAAACAAACTTATTGAAGCTTTTTGTTTCAATTTTTTCCCCCACAATGGAATTTTGTTGAGATTAACACCTTCCTGCAGGACGGGCTGTGTTTGCCAAACCGTCATTTTCCAGTGACAAAACCTTATTTCAGAATATTTTCAGCCAACTGTATTATCAGTTTTCCAAGCCTAACATTACATTGCCAACATGCTTTTCAACAGCTGCAGTGCTCTGTAGTCTGCTGTGTAGGTGTCAGACTGTGTTTCTTTTTTAACAGCCATCATTTCAATGTGAATAAGTAGTATGGGGTTGGGATGGGGAGATGAGTACTTGGTATTCACCACCATGAAAATAATTTTCCTCCCCTGTGCTGATGGGCAATTCCAGTACATGCATAAAGCAAATTGGGGAACTTAACACATCAATAATTCAGTTAACTGATCCTTGTTACCTCAGACTACTGTACAGATCTTACGGCAATGGAGCATGGTCCATTTAGAATGAAGAGAGTCCTATGGCACTTAAAGACTAACAGCTTTATTTATTGCATGAGCTTTTGTGGGAGAAAATCCCACTTTGTCGTCTGATGAAGTGCGATTTTTCTCCCATGAAAGCTCATACGATAAATAAATTTGTTAGTCTTTAAGTGCCACAGGACCCCTTGCTTGTTTTGCTGAACTAGACTAACACTGCTACCCCTTTGGAACTTAGAATGAAGAGCTACTTCAAAGCAGCAGCATATTCTAATACTCTATGGCACAAATAATTGAACTAGGCAACCTGTGCAAAGGCAAATACTTGAACATCCTAGCATACTAGGTAAGTAGAGTGGAAAATATTCTCTTTTATTGTACTATACCAGAGATGTGCCAGAATAGTTGAAGATATTTCCAAACATAAGTGTGGGTCAGCTATGAGGAAATACTGTTCCTACCTGAAATGGCCTTACTTCTTGAATTGGGGCAAACACATAGCAGCCATAGGCATGGCAGGTATTCTGGCAGTGGAGGGCATATTCATGCAATGATGCAAACTTGTTTACACAGTGCCATACCTGTCCGTGGCACTTTTTGAACAAACAAACATGAGCAACCCACATGCTGATTGCAGTTAACACCATGTAAATTTAGAAAACTTCATTGCCTTCACTAACATGCACCCAAATCATTGAGAACTGTCCCAATGTCATTGCTGCAGAGATCTCAAAGGTGAGGACCTACCTGCTTCTGATGGCGAGAATGTTCATGTTGGAGGGAAACGTATGTATAGTCACATTTGCATAGTTTTCTCAAAATTGGCCTGTTAAGGAGAATGATTGCTCTACTAGTTCCAAACCCCATGAATAGCAGAAGATCTCAGGAGGTGATCTGTGCAAAGGCTGTGTCAGCTCCAAGTTTCTTGTGCCTTGTTATCAGAAACTTTTAAATTGGCAGCTCTTACCAGGACCTCTTACCCTCACCATTTTTAACATTGTTCCAGGCATTGAAAGGGTACAGTGTAAAACACTGCAGTCTAGGGATGGTGCCACCTTTCACAGAAATTCCCTTGGGACTTGTAGGAAACAATGGATTTCCTTCCCTACATCACATCTGGTCCGTACTCCTTTCCCACATTCACCCACTCTCCCACATGCAAATTATGGAGAGGAGGTCAGTGCCATAGAAGTGTTATAATCAGCCATTCATTCTCTTTGCACAAATGAAAGGCCAGCCAAAGTGAAGATGATCACATCAAGAACTGAGGGCAGCGTTCAGAGAGCTTGGCATAAAGTGGTATACAGAAGTGGAAGGCTGAAGTGCACAAAATTAAAGCTGTCTTGAAGGCCAGTTTGCTAGACACCTGCTGTTTACTTTCCGTTTTATGAAAGTAGGTCAGGAAGCAGGTAATGGCTGTATTAATGTGCCTGCCATTTGTTATTTTTAGTCATTTTTGTCCCCTTCACTGACAGATTTTAAAAAACGAATGATGTTGAAAACTGTCCTAAAGATATCTGCATTTGAATCAATCAAAACGCCTCATATCTGCTACTCCTGGGGAGGCTAGGTCATATTAAAGTCAAGACTTCCCCTTACTTCTACTTCTGACTGCTTAAAAATAAACTAATAACTCATGTAGTTGACAGATTAAAATGACAGATAAAATACCCAAGGCACAGTCATATTGCATGAGTTCAACCATTGCAGAAATAAACAGCCCTTCTTTTTTACCTGGGCATACCCTTGGGATGCTTTGGTTCTTTTGAGCTATTAAGGCTGAGGGAACAGTCCTTTATGCATCATTAATTCTAAAGTATAGGTTAAGACTCTCATGAAGGAGTTTACACACAGTGGTAACACTGCAAAGATGATGGCTGACCTGTTCAGCTATGAATCTTACAAAATGACTGAACAAACATCGTATGTGAACCAATGCAGAGAACAGAAAGAGAGAGAATTGAGCAATTGCACTATATTAGCTGTCCAACGAGACAGACCATAACTGATGCAAGATTAGAAAGCCAATTGTTCCATAAGAATGTCCGGACATTTTGGTTTATATCCAGAGTTCATGCATAGTACTGCTCTGAAACAGATATGAGAGACATGTGCATCCTGGGTACTATCATAAAAATGAACAGTAAGCATGCAACTGTGAGTCAGAATTTTTCAGTGAAATGTTGAACCTATTGACTTCAGTGGAATAATCCTAATTAACCTCAGTGTTGTCAGGATTTTGTCATTATATTTAATTAATCGCCAAAGAGTACTTGGTCTCTGGTATGGACTACACTGAGTAACCAATGTATCCTACATTTAATTTATCTGAATGATAAAATTGGAGAATGTAGAACATCTTTTATAATTTGGCTTGAAAAGAACAAAGGGACACATTCATTGTTTCTAAAAGCCCAGCCAAAGTTTTCAAGTTGTGCTTGCAGCATTGACATCAGCACTGTTGTGAAACAGCTAACAGTCTTGAGTTTTTACAGGTGCATAGATGCCCTGAGCACCTTACTTGGAAGTCTGAAAACATTCTGAGCAGATCTAAGTGTAGGAATTCTGTAGTAAAAGGATGCTTGGCCTTCAGAAGGTATAAAACTATGCAACAAAAAGTTGACATGTCTCGGTCTTTTTGTGCACTGCACTGTTAGATGTAAAAAAGTCTCCAAGCACAGCTGCCACTTTGTTTCATTTTAGATTTAAAATGGTATAGAATGAGTCAGTATATTCTTTTTTCCTCAGGCAATGTTATTCTTTCACTCTCTTATCATCTTTCTTAACCAGAAAAAGTCACCTACACTGAAAAGTGCATGTTGTTCTGCATGTGAAATCATACAGTATCCATGAAACATTATTTATTATACACAAAACCCTACATTTAAAGACCATTATTAAAGTTACAAAGTCATTCGTAGTAGTTTGTGGTGATAATGGGCAGCTATTGGGCCAGTGCAGGAGAGTGAGAGACTGGTAGTTAGGGCACTACTTAGACTGGGGGTCTCAAACTCAAATCACCACGGGGGCCTCATGAGGACTAGTATGTTAGCCTGAGGGCCACACCACTGAAACCTTTCCATACAACAATATGGAAAATATTGGTAACAATAATGTCATTGTGGGCCACAGGAAATAGCTTGAGGGGCGGCATGTGGCCCGCGGGCTGCATCTTTGAGACCCCCTTCTTGTTCCAATGGCTATACATTTTACACAGTGGAACAGCTTCAACCATACACATCAAGAATGACCCATGCCAAAATATTCCATAGGGCACCAGCTAGGACACTCTCCTGAGATGTAGGAGACCTGTGTTAAGATTCCTTCTTTGTTTCATCAAACTTCAGTCCTGGCTCCAAAGGAAGGCGTCAACCGAGCCTTTTAAAGTAAAAGTCATCAGAAATTTACCATGAGCAAAACAACATCTAGCCTTTTTCTCAGAATCAGCTATTGGCTTTGATTGAAATCTTTCAAAAATATTCAACCTGAAACAGAAACCCTGAATCAAAATTTCAGCCCAAATGGTTAGTTTCACGAAGACATGAGCAACTTACAGCAGGGCCTAGCCTCATAATAGGAAACGATGGGCAACCTGAACAATAGGTGGATTTGATACCATGGCCTATAATAATAGTAGTATCTAGAAGGCTCCAATCTAGATTTAGGTCTGTTGTGACAGGTGGTCTACATGACATGGTATGAGAGAGCTTCTGTCCTAAAAAGATTCTGAAGTATGAGAACTATATTTTCATGCATAGCTCAAGAATTCTCCTCTGAATAAAAGCTGCTTTGTAGCAGTTCTAGTACAAACCAAAAGGCTTACTTGTGAGCTGAATTAATAGCTATGTGTAAGACAACATGATGGATTCAGGGGTTTCTATGTATAGTTGTGGGTTTTTTTTAAATAAGAGTTTCTGTGTTCCACTGGTGCCATGTTGAATGCAGACATACCTGGGACCATTTGTTTAGCGTTAGTAGTTCAAAATATTTAGTGTCAGGATGCTAACATAGACCAATTGTACTCTGTTGTTTCTCTTAAAGTCAAGCAAGAACTTATCTCTTTGCAAAGAACTGTTATCGGGTATGTTGTGTGTCATTTGAAACATTGTGTATGGCATACATACTGCATATGAACATTTCTGAGGACTCTCCCTGTGATCAAAGACATCAGTTATTTTATCCTCACAGTTGCCTACGTGCTCATGCTGTGCTGTCCTAGGAAGAATTTGTAAATTTTTTTTTAATCTTCCTTTGTCTAAACTAGTAGCACTTTTGGGTTGAGTGTGCATTTCTATCCTCTTTATATATAAAGATGTAACACTATTAATCCTCCTCCTGCTCCAGACAGCCATTTGGCAAGTGACACGCTAAAAACAAACACATTAAATTAGAATTTTAATATGCTGGCTTCTAGTAGTCAATTACTAAATGATGGATGTAGTAGCTCACTAAAATGTAGCAAAAATTGTGGCATGTAAATCAATTTATTGGAGCAATCCTAATGGTCAAAAAAATTACATCTACAAAACCATGAAAGCCTGGTAACTTGTTAAAATATCAGTCTTCAGCCTATGCATACATTATGATATACTTCTAATTTAATTTCTGTTAGACTATATCATGCCAGCTTTATTATGCCAGCAATGGACCTAAACACAATTATAGTTTCCTTAGGCACTAAGAGTGTTGTAGTAATCTTTATGGAAATTACCCTTCGGGGAAAAATGTGATCCCAGTCTCTTGTGGAAAACATGGTTTCTTTTCCTTTCCCTTTCAGAATTATTTGTTAACAAGTGGGATGATAATAAAAGGGAAAGTTAGCAATTGGCTGAAAGGTTGATTTAAAGATAAGCTTGTAATGGATGCCGAGTTCATACACTCAGTTCCATCTTTAGAAAGTTAAAAGACATCCTATCAATTTATCATGATGTAATTGAGATCTGTGTTTAGTTACAATAGCCATCCTTATTTCTAGATTAAAAGAGAAGCTAATTATTTGGATCTTTGTTGCATCTTTAAATGCCATTTCTTACAGAGATATATTGCCCCATAGGGAATTGCTTATGTAACTTCTATAAGGGTAGAAGTGGCACAGTGGGGGGCGGGGTATGCCAGTTGTTTTTTGGTGTATCCAGGCTCCCTGCCTCCAATCCTGAATGAGCTGCCCTCATCCTGGAAGCTTAGAAAATATTGTCCATTCCACTCTCTGTCAATTCCCTGAAAATGTATTTGCAAAACAAAAAACTTAAAATTAAAAATGAGACCCTATAGAGAATATTCTGAACTCTTCCTTTGCTCAGTTTTGTTCACATTCTGGACCTGAACCCTGATCCAAATTTTTTTGGCCCTTCTTTAGCTGAAATCACTCCTGAAAATTTTCAAATCCACAGCTGTGTTTCCACCAGCTACCCACCTGTCCAACAGCCCAGTGTGTGGGTCCAAATTCAATTTATATATGCAAAGTCGAGTATTTTCATGTAAAAATGTTAGTCACAAAGAGCTATGGTTCTTAAAGCCCTGTTTTCAAATTTGTTTGTGAATTTGGGCAAACTATATTAAATAAATTTAAGATGTAGTTATAAATAAATAACACTTCAGCACTGCAAAGACATAATATTCAATTTAGATTAGTTGAACCATTGAGAGTTAATTAACTTTTCATGATTGCTTTGTACTACTTAGACATTTAAAGGGAAGCAAGCTCTCAAATGAAGCCCAGCCCTTCTCTTTTATCTGGGTAGAACTTAGTGATTTGGGTTTGGGTGGGGAATAATAACTATGTTAAGAGAGATGGTTTTCTGACCTGTGAAATAAAAACAGGTCTGTGATGAACATCAGTGATTTGAAAGAATCAAAATTCTCCATGTATGCTGGCAAAAGTCGTTTATACTCAGCTTGAAGATGGCAGCACATTCAAACAATAACAGAAACAGCATTTGTTTTCCTTCTGTAAGCAGATGGCTTGATGTCTTGGGTAGCATTGTAACCTGTCAAAACGTATGAGGGTGGTCTTGTATGAAAAACAATACACTGTGGAAACCACATTTCTTTCTTAGCTATTTTTTCTATAGGGTAACATTGTGACTATGGTGAACAATAACTGACAAGAATTAGGGGGTTGTATAAAAATATAATTTAAAATGGCAATGGTGAGTCTATAATGTGCTAGAATTAAAACATTAAAAGAGGTGGGGGGTGAATTTAATGCTCAGTTTGTGTGGCAGTAAAGGGCACTCTTATTCTAAATTAAAAAAAAAAAATGCTGGCTATCACAGGGATTGAAAATGGGGACACTCAGCCCAGTACCTAGAAAGCAATAAGCTGTGCTCAAGTGTCAGAATTACAGAATTGTTTTGTGTGGGCAGAGATTCATGTAAATGAGCTCATGCCCTACTCTGAGTCATTTCTATGTCAGTCTTGGCATCTCCATCCTGCAGGTATGGTCATGGAAGTTACTCCATTTCTACAGCTCTTGTATCTCTTTCACTAGCTTCTGCAGGAGGGATAGTCCAGATGGGACCAGGAACTCCAATCCTTTTAGAGGGAAATGGAAATTGTTCTTACAGGGAGGCCTCTCTTCTCTTCCAGGAAGTAACAGAATGGACAACCCTCTTCAAGCTGCACAGTTCCTTTAGTTTCTTCCAGGCTAATGGTCAGCCAGGAAGAACGTATTTATCCTTCCAGGAGAGCTGGCTGCTTGATCCTCTTTTCTGCTGTCATGTGCAAATACTCTATTGCCATACATCAGCCAGAAATGGACTGTACTATGGATTTTACCCACGGCAGAGAGTAGAGAGAAAGGGTTGGGAAGCTACACAACTCTTAACATTTTGCATGACCACTTCAAAAGGGGCACCAGTCAGGATTTGCATTGGCAACAACTTTGGAGCCCAGAGGACCACATTTTATCTATGGTCCAGAAGGAGTCATCCCAGGCATACGGAAACATACCTGGATAGCACAATTTCTATATATGTGATAAAAATACTAGGAGAGTACTCTTTAAATAGAGAGAGGAAACTTGGTGTTTTGTGTCAGGCACTGGACAGGGACTTGGGATCATGGGTCAATGCCTAGCTCTGCAACAGACTTCCTGTGTGACTTTGAATAAATCACTTAACCTTTCTATGCTTTGGTACAATGCAGATAATACTGCTTTCAAGTTCCCATGAGTGTAGTGAAGAAAAATCCATGAGTACCTAGGATATGGCCAGGTACTTTGATTCTGGTAGATGTTTGTAGGGAATAAGCACAGGTAAGTATCTATATTTAAAATGTTTCTCATATTTCTGGTTTGAGACAGAGAGAGGCTACAAGTGTAAATGATTGGTTGTTCATGGTTGGTTGTTTCACATAAGACAGACACATTTGTGTAATGTATTCATGTTCCAATGTGTTGAGGAAATGTTTGCTTTTATTCAAATAATCCAGCTGAAGTGACATCAGCTGATTGTAACCCCAGGGGATGTTCAGTCATCTTAAATCTTTCTGGAAACAATTTCTTATCTTCTGATGGGAAAAAACAGACAGTTATAAGAAATCTCTGGCTATTGGCAGGCTGTATTCATGTTGTAAGTCTCAAGCAGAAAACATGTCTTCAGTCATTTTTAATGCTATGTTACTATGTAGTCCATGGTGTGTGATGTCTCCATTTGTTACTGAAAGAAGATTGGTAAAGAAATACTATCTGAAAAATATTTTTAATAGTAGAGTGGAAGAACTCACTGCTTGTCCAGAGGAGGCTGAATTTTGATTATATGTTTAAATAATTATTTTAAAAGCATTCCTACTTTATTGAAATTAAAAGGATGGGACATTTTGGTAGCTGAGAGCTATGAAGCAAATTCACATGAAGAATGTGATCCTAAAAAGTCCTGACTTCCATTGCTGTTATTTTCTACGTTTTCTACAAATATCATTGGGCTTGATAGAAGGCACTTCAAAGAAGGCACTCAGCACCTGGTAAGATTAGGCCTTTAAATTTTGAAGCCATGTATTTATTTGCCATTGAAGTAATTTTGAGAAGCCCTTGGCCGGTCCCATGAAATCACTGGATATCTACCTGGATGAGTGTCTGCATTTCTTGAATGTTCTTTCCATAGATAGTGTAGCAGGGTGGTTTCCCTGATGTGGAAGAGAAAGGGTTGAAAGGGCGCTGAGGGAGCAACCAGTAGGGTGGGGAGAAGCCAAAGGCTGATCAGGAGCCAGCACCCCTGTATAAAGGGGAGCAGCAGAGGCAGTTTAGTAAGTTGGTCCTGGAGCTCACGGAGGAAAGTTGTGTCCCTGGCTGCCTGGCTGAGGAAGTCAGCACCCTGGAGAGCCCAGATTGTGACACTGGCCAGTAGGAATCAGGGGTCCCAAAGGCGCACATGGTGGTGGAGGTCCAAAACAGCAGTTTGGAGGCAAGGGTGCCTGACATGAATGCACGGCGGTTGAGGCCCCGGAGGAGTACACTGGGAGTGGACTGCAGCGGTGCAGCTCAGAGGTGATGTTCTGTGTACGCCTTGGGGTTGTGGAGAAAGTGGCCAATGGAACTTTGACGTTGAAACTAACCAGGGGGAGGCAGCAATGATGGTGCAGAGGTTGCTGCAGAGAGGGTTCCTGGGCTAAGACCTGGAGAAAGTGGATGGGCCTGGGTCCCTCCCTGCTTTCCCAGAGTGCTGAAAGTGGCACTGAGCTCACAGGCCATTGAGTACTTGAGGAGTGGCCAGAGCTTGCAAGTGGAACTTTCCCTGAAGGGGGCAGCTAACCTGAACTGGGGCTCAGTTAGAGGGCTGGGTCACTCTGCAAAGAGCTTTAGAAAATCAACAGTGTTGGACACTGGGGGTGGACTTGAGCTAAGAGGGGCCTTCACCTCTTGACCTGCTGCTCACAAACAGAAAAGAATTGATTGGGGACATAGCAGTGAATGGCAACCTGGGCAGCAGTGACCATGAAATGATAGAGTTCAAGATGCTGATTAATGGAAAAAAGGAAAGAAGCAATATGCAGATCCTGGACTTCAGAAAAGCAGATTTTGACTCCCTCAGGGAACTGATGGGCAGGATCCCTTGGGAGGCTGATCTGAAGGGGAAAGGTGTCCGAGAGCTGGCTGCCTTTTAAAGAAACCCTGCTAAGGGCACAGGAAGATACCATTCCGATGAGGAGAAAGAACAGCAAATGTGGAAGGTGCCCATTATGGCTTAACAGAGAAGTCTGCACTGAGCTAAAGCATAAAAAGGAGGCTTACAGGAAGTGGAAGCTTGGACATATGACTAAGGAGGCATATAAAGATATTGCTCGGGACTGCAGGGATAAAATCAGAAAGGCCAAAGGACATTTGGAGTTGCAGCTAGCAAGGGTTGTGAAGGATAACAGGAAGGGGTTTTACGAGTATCTTAATAACAAGAAGAGGATTAAGGATGGCATAAGTCCCTTAGTGAATGGGGCAGGTAGACTCGTGATGGAGGATGAGGAAAAGGCTGAAGTGCTCAATGCTTTTTTTACTTCAGTTTTCAGAGGGAAGGCCAGCTCCAAGCCCACTACACTGGATATGGCAGATTGGAGAGAAGAAGAGAGGCCCTTGGTGACGGAAGGTCAGATTAGGGACTACCTAAAGAAGCTAAGGGAGTTGGCTGATGACATAGCAATACCCCTGGCCGTCATCTTTGAAAACTCATGGTGAACGGGGGAGAAGCCGG
This sequence comes from Podocnemis expansa, assembly GCA_007922195.1. Lineage (NCBI taxonomy): Eukaryota > Metazoa > Chordata > Testudines > Podocnemididae > Podocnemis > Podocnemis expansa. Next base: position 16,439,296 of record ML682006.1, on the reverse strand, counting down.
AGGACTGAAAAAAAAAGCAAATATGGTGTCTATCTTCAAGAAAGACAAAAAGGAGGATCCAGGGACATACAGACCTGTCAGCCTCACCTCAATCCCTGGAAAAATCATGGAACAGGTTCTCCAAGAATCCATCCTGAAACACTTGGAGAAAAAGAGTGATCAGGAACACTCAGCATGGATTCACCAAAGGTAAATCATGCCTGACCAACCTCATTGCCTCCTATGATGAGATGACTGGATTTGTGGATGTGGGAAAAGCCGTTGATGTGATATACCTCGACTTTAGCAAGGCTTTTGATATGGTTTCCCACAGCATTCTCATCAGCAAGTTAAGGAAGTATGGGTTGAATGTGTGGACTGTAAGGTGGATAGAGAACTGGCTAGATCAACAGATTCAGCATGTAGGAATCAATGGCTCCATGTCTAGTTGGCAACCAGTAACGAGTGGTGTGCCCCAGTGGTCGGTCCTGGGACCAGTTCTGTTCAACATTTTCATTAATGATCTGGACGACGGGATAGATTGCACACTCAGTAAATTTGTGGATGACACCAAGCTGGGGGGAATGGTAGACACGCTGGAGGTCAGGGACAGGATTCAGGGAGACCTTGACAAATTGGAGCAGTGGTCCAATAGAAATCTCATGAGGTTCAACAAGGACAAGTGCAAAGTCCTGCACTTGGGATGGAATAACCCCATGCACTGCTACAGGCTGGGGAGTGATCAGCTAAGTAGCAGCACTGTAGAAAAGGACCTGGGGGTCATGGTGGATGGGAAGCTGAATATGAGTCAGCAGTGTGCTCTTGCTGCCAAAAAGGCCAATGGCATCCTGGGCTGCATCAGAAGAAGTGTTGCCACCAGATTGGGGGATGTGATCATTCCCCTCTATTTGGCCACATCTGGAATACTGTGTCCAGTTTTGGGCTCCCCGCTACAAAACGTGGACAAATTAGAGTTCAGCAGAGGGGAACAAAAATGATCAAGGGGCTGGAGCACAAGACCTGTGAAGAAGGACTGAAAGAATTAGGCTTATTTAGCCTGCAGAAGAGAAGACTGAGGGGGGATTTGATAGCAACCTTCAACTACCTGAAGAGGTGCTCCAAGGAGGATGAAGCTGGGCTGTTTTCAGTAGTAACAGAGGACAGAACAAGGAGCAATGGTTTCAAGTTGCAGCTGGGGAGGTCAAGGCTGGATATTAGGAAAAACTTTCTTACTAGGCAAGTGATAAAGCATTGGAATGGACTACCTAGGGAGGTGGGAGTGGTCCTGCTTTTTTTGGCAGGGGTTTGGACTAGATGACCTCATGAGGTCCCTTCCAACCCTATGATTCTATGATTAAATTTACCAAATTACCGTCACCAGATGTGCCTGCCAGGGGGCTGGGCTAAGGAGTCTTACATATAGTTTGTAAGAAAAAAAAATGAGAGAAATAAAGTCTGAGAGATCATAAAATCCTTCTTTTAAAATCCCATTATTTGGGGGAAACAAGAAATATTAAAGCAGTAACTGAATGTGACTGTACAGACAATCTGTCTTGGTACAATATTGAGGGCAGAGGATATTTCAGCTGCAAGGCTCTTATGTACGCATCATTACTTATCCGTTAATAACTTGATATTGAAACTATCATCAAGTTGGTATCTCAGTCTATTGTCACCCATTTATCACTTCAGCATCATTCCTACCTCAATTGTTTTACTTCAAACTCATAAAAACAACCATAAACTGTCCTATAAAAAGTCTGTGTTCCCAGAATTTAAAAATATATTTCAAGGAGCAATCTTTTTACTTTCTGTCTCAGAGCTTCCTTCTCAGGTTGGTAAAGCAGATCTTTGAATGTCAGCTTCTTCCTGAACCGCAAGATATAAGCGAGTGTAAAAATATGTGCTATCCAGACAAAATGTCAGGGCCTGCCCCTGCGTGGGATGGCTGCAAGAGCAGAGAGCTCAAGGAAACAATGGACTCACAGTGCAGTCAGAAGCATGCTGGAATGCAAAGGGGAGGATCAGCTAGCATGGTGCACAGTGCTTAACACTGGAAAGTGGACACATCACATTGATCTGAAGGCATGGCAAAGCTTCATTCTCCTCCTTTTAGTCTGTCTGTTGCTCAAGGGAGTACCTTTTTTCTAGAAATGCCCCCTCATTTCAGCACGATCCCATTAAGGTTCTCACAGCCTAGAAATGGGCTCGGCCCTCAACCAAGCCACCTTCGGGTGTCCAGGTCCTGACCCTCACCAGGATTGGACCGAACTCCCCTATTTCAATGGCCTTCTAGCCCCCTAATAAGGTAAGGAAAGGTCATAACGTCCTTGTCCTTCAGTCCCTGTAGCAGAATAAGGCAGCACACATTGCAAAGTCTATGGCCTTCCACCCCCTCAGCAGGGTAAGGCTGAGCACAATATTAAAGTCCAGGGCCTTCAATCCCTCAGCAGGTTAAGGCTGAGCACAGGCGGGGTGGGGAGGGGAACACAGGTCTACCCGCTCCACTGCGTTCCAGCCCAGGGCCACCCTATCAGTGGCAGTGCAATGCCACTGGGTCAGTGGGCTCTAGCCAAAACACCGACCCTCCACGTGCACCTGGATATTTAGCTACTGCCCCTGGGGTGTTTCCTCCTGTTTTCCCTTTTGAGTTACTTGCATCCTGCCATCTTTCAGGTCCTCTGGATATGTACCCCAGAGCATCCTGGTCAGGTCCTCGCTATCCACTGGTGGCAATGCGGGTAACTCCTCCTGTCCATCACCCAGCGGGGACTCCTCTAGGTCACAGGAGTTCAGGGCTGGCATCTTCTGCAGAAGGAACCTCCTTCAGGTCTTCATGGGCATCTGGCTGGTTCCCCTCATCCAGGCTCTCTGCCGAGGTAAGGTCTTCCAGGTCCCCACCTGGGGGTGGTGAATATAGGGTAGAGTCCTCCCGGAGATCACCCACTTGGTTCTCTCAGGGAGGGCGGTCTGCTAAATCCAGCAGGGGTCTCCTTCTCTGTTTCCGTCTGGGATGGCCAGTCCTTCCCCGTATATAGTCCTCCCTTTTCCTCGGCCCATCTCTTTGGTTCCAGGCTGGGCTTTTGGGCAGAGCCTCCCCACCCCCCCCGCCCCCGCCGCCGCCCGGGGGGCTGGTGACCGGCTGCTCCCAGCTGGAGGGCAACTGCTCTCCCCTGCTACACACAGGAATGTCACTGGCCCCGGAAAAGACCCGGGGCACGGGCCCAGGTCACGCCCCCTTGGCCACATTCCAGCACCCCGGCCTGATAATCCATCAGGCTCCTGCCTCCTCCAGCCTGGCCCCAGATCCCCGGCCAGTTTCAGGGCCAGGAGAGGCAGGCGACTCTGAGGGTTTTCTGGCCTCAAAGCTTGGCTGGGGCCAGGGCTGGGGCCGGGAAAGGCAGGCGCCGCCCTAGTTCTGTGACTCAGTAAGTACTTCAAGGCTATTTGGTAGCTTGTTAGACCAGTTAGACCAAACAAAAAAAAAAAAAAATCTTCCTGTGACCATAAAATGGTCAGTTTTGAGAAGAATCCACTTATTTATTTGCACTATAAGAGGAATACTGTTCCAGGTGCAAATGGGTGCAGCAAATTCTAAGCAAAGACAAATGAGACATAAAGTTTTGAAATTACTTTTGCAGCACTTGACAATGATTCTGAAACAGTGGAGCACTTTATAGTGAGCTCATTCTTTGCAAAAAGCAGCTGAACTCTGCTGAAATTCACCACCCGGGGCCCTCCACAAGATGATTTAGCTTCCCCTGACTGCATCACAGATCAGATCACAGTGCTGTAGTTCAGGTATGGATGGGGATCTGACCCCACTTCAATGCTAGGCCAGTGGTTTCCAACCTGTGCTCCATGGACCACCAGTGGTCTGCAAGGGTGGGTGGGGTGAGATAATTACTGTGAAGAGTGCAATATGTTTGTGAGTGAGCATAATAAACTATTAGAAATAGCTGCGTTTTTAATGCCGCTTGATATACAAGTTTTATTCCTGTTAACCACTGACTATGTACAAAATGTTTAAAATGGTTTGCTTACATGGTGGTCTGCAAAAGCTTTTGATAATGAGGTAGTGGTCCACACAAACCAAGAGGTTGGGAACCGCGGTAATAGGCAGCATAGCTAAGCCTATGCAAAGGACGGAGTACCGTATCTAGTATAGGTACAGATTTTTTCTCTCTGGAACAAAGCATGATGTGGGATGAAACTCTGTTTCAACCTCATTCCAAGTCTGCTTCTGGATCAGTGCAACTGCATGCTGCACCTTACTCAGGAGAGTCTTCATGGTGTAAAGCTAGTTGTAAAAATGTGTTTCCTTGGATTTTGAAAAGCCTATTGTACATTGTAGAACACAGAGCAGAACAAATACTCTGTTGCTGTGGATTTGTAATATTCACTTGTTTATACAGGTAATAAAGTGTGACATTTAAATGTGAGGTAAAGAATCGCTGTGTGCTAAGGGTTGGCAAAGTATGTCATTCCAGTAGCAAGCACTGAGCATGTTATATTGCTGCTAGCTGGAAAATTTAGGGGTCTGGGCAATCATAAATATTTTCAGCTAAATTATTTTTTAATTGAAATGTTCTAACTGGCCTGACTAATACTGCTGCTTACATATGAGTTTGGGCGACATCCGTTAGCTCCCCTGTATGCCTTTCCCTCCCCCTCAGAAAGCTGATTGAGGTGATTAGATAAGCAGGCTGGTGAGGCAGGGGAAATAAAGGGTTTGTCTACACTTGAACAGCTACAGCACTTCACTACAGGCACTACCTAGCAGACCAGAGGGGTTCTCCTGTTATTGGTAGGAAGTCCTCCTCCTAGAGGTGCAATAGTTGAGGGATGAATTCTTCCACCGACCTAGCTCTGTTTAGGTTGAAGGTGAAGTCAGCTTAACTATATCACCCAGGGTGTGGATTTTTCACACCCCTGAGCAATATAGCTGTGACAATTTAATTTCCTAGTGTAGACCAGGCCAAAGAGACAATTAGATCACCAACCAAGTAAAATAAAAAGACACAGGAAAGGAAGAGAAGAATAGGGCTAGCTAAGCCCAGTCCCACAGAGACCTCAGGCCTCTGCTTTCTCTCTTCTGAGGAGAAGGCCGACAGCACACACAGTTTTGTATATAGACTATTGCACAGGGAGTGTGGTGGTTTTGGAGGAGGAAACTCAAATAAACGTCACCATGAATGCAAGCCAGCAGAGTCCAAGCCAGTTTGTGGAGGACAAGACGAGATTAGCAAAGATGCGCCCTGGTATATTTGTGGGTTTGGGCAGGAGCATGATTTCCCCTTTCTATGGTGATAGAGGACCAGATAAGGAAAGCCAGTGTGAGGAGAAGGCATCTAGATAATGGAAAAAATTCTGTGGTGTTTGGTGGAACAACAAATAGAGAGGCACAAGACCACGCATTTGTTCAAGCAGTCCCATGGGCATGAAAGGCAGTCCCCTTTGTGTGGCAGCCCAGGTGACAGAACAGACTGCAACAGTTCATAAAGGAACAAGTGCAACAGTAATTGATGGAGAGTGTGGTTAGCCCTTCCATGGGGAATATCAGTAGGATACAAGGGGTTAGACTGTGTAAGATGGCCAATATTTGACCCTGACATTGTGTTTTTGAGAGCATAATGGTGGGAGCTGGATGAGGAAAGGGACCGTGGGCCCTCCAGATGACACCCTATTTATCAAGGGAAAGCCAGGCAACTTGTGTGGCCCTGAATGAAGAGCAGGCATGGGATGATGATGGAGTAAAGGTGGCCATCCTGTACAGTGTAGGCCTCTCAACTGATAAACAGACAAAAATGGATGGACTGACGTGTGTGACCCAAGGAGTTTGTGCAAAAATCAACAGACCAGATAAGTTGTTGGCTAAGGATAGACATCAGACATATGAGAGAAAATAATAAATATGATAATATTGGAAGAAATTCCTCCAGAGTCTCTCCAAAGTGCACATATTAAGGTCCAGAGACGTCAATTTCCAAAGGGATAGCCATGTTAGTTTAGTGCAGCACAAAAAACAAGGAGTCGTATGGCACTTTAAGACTAACAGATTTGTTTTTCGCATGGGCTTTCGTGGGAGAAAATCCCACTTCGTCAGATGCTTCGAAGTTCACCCATCATCGAAGCATCAGACGAAGTGAGATATTCTCCCATGAAAGCTCGTGCGAAAAATAAATCTGTTAGTCTTAAAGTGCCACACGACTCTGTTTTTTTTTTTCCAGAGACATCAGCCAATGACCTTAGAGGATGTAGCAAAGTTTATAGACTAGTTTATGGATATAGCATATCTCAGGAAAGAATTCCGACCATGTCAGTAACTAGACTTGGAAGGATGGGAAGCAACTTTGTCACATGTTAAGACAATTGAAAGGGGGAGAAGAGGACAACTGCTGCAGGGAACCATTGAGTAGTTTGCTATCAGTGTGGCTGACCAAGACGTATAAAGTAAGATACCCTATTTGTGAAATGTGAATTCAAAGAATTCTGTGGGTGAACTTATGACCATCAGGGATAGGCAGAAAAAGAAAACAGCTATCAGCCCTGTAAAAATTGGGATGAGGCATCACAGTGGCTCTTGAACACTGCCTCAGGATGCTCACTAGTCCAGGGTGATTTGATGAAGTCCCACTGGATGCTGCTTGCTGAGAACTTAACACTAGAATGCATCATGGCAAGAGGCCCTACTCCAAACTGAAGGAGAGGGCAGAGAGAGTGGGAATACCACAGGCAGTCTGCTGTCAGAAACAGAGTTGTGCTGGTGAGTCCTGCATCAAGCGTATCTCCTGAAGGTGGAAGATAGACAGCCACCCTGCAACAAGCATGAGCAGGAGTTGGTGCCTCCTCTGAAGAGAGGTGACAGAGAAAGACAAGTTGGCAGGTAGACACATTGGGAAAGTGCATGACACAGTGCAGGGGTGAACATCTATTGGGAATCTGGGGATGGGAGGGTGCCAGACTGCCCACTGCTCCTCTCTGCAGCTGAAGGGGGGAAGCTACTAAAGCAATTCTGGGTTGACAACAAATGAGAAAAGAGGGATTGGCATGAGGGGTAGTGCAGAGGTGAACACCTATTGAAGTCCAGGTGTGGGCAGGCACTCTGTTCACTCGGACACTATTAGTTCCCACCTGACCTCCCCTGGAGAGACCTGATTGAGATCATTAGATAATCAGGCTAGGCAAGTGAGCCAATTAGCCTGTCAGAGCAGAAGATGCACTGTATGGAAAAAATCTAAATGGAACAAGTAAAAATAAAATGGAGGAGGGAGGGAAGATGTTCATACGTTTGTTTCCACCTACAGCAATGTTTTGGAAAAAAAGATTTATTTTTGGTTAATTAAACACACAATCTTAGAACTGATTTGGCATAAATTTAAAAAAATAAGGAAATCTTAGTTTCAAGAGTAGATTATGAAATTTTTGAAAATGTATTGGTTCAAAATGAAACTGTCTGCTTAATTCCAGAAAATTGAGTGATGTACGGGTTTCCTGTTTATCTATCAGTTTAGTTAAATAGATCTGACTGAGAAAAAGTATATTGATTTGATAAATGCTATAAAAAGAAACAGAACAGAGTACAGCAAGCACAAAGTGTGCTGCTTTGAATACAAATCATCCCTGTCTTAAAGATGCATTGACTTTTGTCAGTGTCATGCAGTTATAAAAGATTCCTTAGTGCCCTAATCTTTAAATCATATCAAATATCCATTATATAGCCAAAGAGGTAAAATAGATGGGTATTGATGGGAGAGTTAGAAGCTCATGAGACTTTATGGTTATTTAAACTTAGAGATAAGTCTCTTTTTTCTAATGGTCATATCCAGATTGCTTTGTTTTGGAAAGTGAGGAGAAAATTTTATTGCTGAACACTCTGGACAATAAAGAGCAATAATGGGTTCCAGTTCAATTAATCTGAGCTTTCTGTATAATGTATTCTTGTCCTATGTGGCAGATCTTATTGGAATGCCTTGAGAATGATCTCTGGAAGGCCTGAGGGAAAATGAGGAATCCATAGGGTTCTAATACATCACAAAAAAATGAAATTAATTGTTTTCTTTCACTTGAGCAAGATAATCTCTTAGGAACTTTTATGCTTCTGCTCTATGTGGGGTGGCTTTGAATTGATTAGTGTGAAAACGAAAACTGACACAGGCATGGAGAGATAGGTAGGTCTTTTCTTATAGAAATTTAAGGAATAGTTTTCTTATGCGAAGAGCAAGTTGAGCATATTCATTGTCTGTTCACATTTAATAAATGTGGGTCCTGATCGGTCAAACCTGACTCACAAAAGTAATCCTGTTGACCTAGGATTATGTGCATAGGTGAGAAGCGAGCAAGTGTTTGCAGGATCAGGCCCTTCATTTTCATTCAGAACAAATCAATATCTCATCAAATGTAAAACGACTTTAAAAAGAGTAAGATTTCTGCCAGGGTTTGCTGATGTATCTGTCTTAAGAGTAAACATAAACTGTCCTGAAGGATGTGCTCTGCAGTTCTTGATAGATCTGCCAATGTGGAGCTGCTGTCATGCAAGATAGCAGCTATGTTATCTAACCTTGGAGGAGAAGGTGCTCAGGAGCTCAAAAGCAATCTGAGATTAGTTTATGGCTAATGCTCAGTCAGGGTTTGTATCTGTGCCAGGGACAGCATGGAGAACTGGCAGGAAAAGTTTATTTTGGTAGCTTCCCTCTCCGTTTTCCTCTTAAGTCACTAAAGATCCCAAGATCTCACAGAGAAAAGCAATAGAGCCACTCCAAAAAAAAAAAAAAAAAAAAAGGTAAGCCCTTAAAGGAGGATGCAAAAATGGTTTGATGCACATGTACACATGGTTTCTAATATGTTTATCAGAAGGATAAAATACGAAGAAAATGAAAGAATCTGATTCATGCAGGAAGTGGAAATATGTTTAGAAAAACAGCTGTAAAGGGTAAGAACAAATGTTGAACAAAAAGAAGTGAAATATTTTGATATGACTTAGAATAAATAGTAACACATTAATTGTTACTGGCCAGTGCCATCATGGGGGGATTCAGAAAAAAAAAAAGGAGCCTGGTGGCATTTAAAAGACAACAAAATTCATTTATTGCATGAGCTTTCATGGGAGAAAATCCCACTTCATCGTGTGCTTGCAGATCAAAGTGGGATTTTCTCCCATGAAAGCTCATGCAATAAATAAATTTGTTAGTCTTTTAAGTGCCATCAGACTCCTTCTTTGTTTTGCTGAACTATACCAACATGGCTACCCCTTTGGAAGTTAAAATAAAAATATAATTTTAAGAAAGTGATTGTTTGAGTTTGAACATATTCTGGGAGACCTAATACAAGTGTGTGGCAATAAGAGCAAAGGAAAAAGTTAAGGACTGAGCTAAACAGTGGTATTAAAACTAAAAATAAAGATAGTTCCAGCAACATTAATACTTAAATCTGGAATCCCATAAAAAGGCCACGTGATAGAGCAGTGGAACAGAGCACCTAGGAAGGGGACGCAGTTCCCATCATGACAACCATCAAGCTCAGGTTAGAAATGAAGTCGGTGGGAATAATGAAGTGAGTGTTAGTGTACCATTCACCAGGAGAGTTCACTGTATTTTTACCAGAAGCATTTAAATTACAGATTTTAAAGGACTGATGGCATCACAAAAATGAAGAATGGTTTCTTGGGCTCTTTTTTTCCCCGTACTTTCCCTTTTCTGTAGCACAGTATCACTCTCTCTTACTACGGTAATCTGAGCTGCATTGGCATTCACCTTGTAGTCCCAGACTGGAGTCCTTCCATGATTTCTTGTAAGGCCAGTTCAGTTGTTCATTGCAAACAATTTATCAGGAAAAAATACATGCCTCTTTCCTGTTTGCAAACTATTCATGAGTGGATCTGTTCATTAATCAGAATGCTACTGGCACCAAAGTCACTGGTGTTGTAGCCCTTGGGAGACTGATTGGAAATAAGAGAATAACATGTTTCAGGTCTGGATTTTCAGACAACTAATCATTCATACTAAAATTTGTGAACACAGTGAGTATTCAAATGAATCTCAGAATCAACAAGTATAACCCTTCAAGGAACAGCAGAGCAATCTCAACACTTTACTCATGCAAAAAAATCCTTGCTTCTCGTCTTTTGTACTGCTCAGGCAGCTCACTGACCACAGTTATAGGAGATTTATGAGCAATCTGGCTAGCTGTTAGCTTAGTACAAGGAAAAACAGACTTTAAAAAGATATGTGTTTTCTCTCTGACTTCTCCTTTTGAATGCCCATTCATAGGAAGCATTTAGCTTGACAGTGCTGGTTGGAGCCTGACTGCTGGGGTGCTGATGCCTCAAATCTCCAGGATAATGGCACATTGACTTTTTCCTTTTGACCTAAGCACTGAAGCCTTGGAGAACTCCAGGCTCTCCTGAGCTATTGCATGAAATGTGAGTCAGTTTAAACTACAAAAGCTGTTAATAAAAAGTTACCATAATATACCATTATGCTTTTTGGCAAACAAACAGTATATTTTTTTTCCTTTGAGCTTTTTGCAAAAGGAAGATCAGATGCTCCAGATCTGGAGCATTTGTCTTTGCTATGTACCTCCAGGAACAGCTCTGAAGTAACAATTTGAATAATCTGGCTACCTTAGAATTTTATACCACAGCCCATCACCATGGTATCTGAGCACCTGTGAGATAAAATCAAACAACCATGGTGGTGTCTCCGCCTCTTCCTATTTTTTCATAGTATAAGAACTGTTTGAAGTAGACACTTTCTTGTGTTTTAGTTTCAGAATTCCATTGTTTGTTTTGAACTCTTCTAATTGTTTCTGTGCTAGATATGAGAGAGGTCATTATTGTGAAAGGCATCCTCGTTGTGGTAAGAAGGCTTAGAGTGGTGAGGTTTACAACGGGCATGCTGTGCATAGAGGTTAAGTGCTCAAAAGAAATATTTTCTGTGTAGTGGGGGCTAAAATCTAGCTTCTTAGGATTTGAAAGGTATTTTGGTATCAGTTGCTTTTCTTTGTTCCTCCTAGCCATAGGATAATAAACTAAATAATTTAGTCTGAAAGCCTCAAGTTCAGGGCAGTGGTTTTCCCTGGGTAATAAATCTATGAAATTGTTGGCCCCTGATTATTATCAGTCTACAGTATTCTTGGGGAATTCCATGTAGCACTAGCTCTAATTGCCTTGTTAATCTTATGAAATTATTTCCTTTTTTAACTCATGTCAAGAAACAGACAGCATGAAAATATTCCTCCTGTGGGAATAATTCTATAGGCAAAGTTCAACTGAGCAATTAATGATTGCATCTGTTTTTGTTGTTGTCATTGTTTTCCCAGCTTGTGATAGTTGAGTTACTAACCTTTAAAATGTTGACGTGTGTCCCTGAGAAGATGTAACTTCACTTTCTCTCCAGATCTACTGCAATACTCTTAGGTGATCACTTTGCTGGGACCATCTGTTTCTTATCTCCAAAGACACTTCATGAACTCTTGGGCAGTATCCTCGAATGTATTCCAGGTTTTTTAACATGTAAGAACATTCAGTGAACTCAGAAATAAAAAGCCATCTTAAGAGTCCAACACTGATATTAAACCTTATGGTTGCATTCAGTGAACACTGCAGAAATGAACAAAATGCCTCAAGGCACATGAGCAAAATATTGCATTTGTGTGTCAACTGTGCATTTCCTCAATTATCAAACAGCTGTTTTCCCTACTATATAAAAAAACTACCGACTGCCTTTGAAAGGACTTTATATTTGGTTTGATATTATGGAGGCTCTTTCATAATCCTAATTATACAATTTTCTATCCCTAAGGCCATGCTTGATCAGACTTGTGGTCCAGCTAACCCCAGTATCATGTCTTACAACACTGACCAATGCCAGGTACCTCAAAGGGAATGAACAGAACAGATAAAATCATCAAGTGATCAGTCCTGCCAGCCATTCCCAGCCTCCACCAAACAGCAGTCAGCCACTGGTGGACCTATCCTCCATGAACTTATTTAGTTCATTTTTTACCCCCTCCCCTTATAGTCTTGGAATTCACAACATCCTTTTACAGGGAGTTCCATAAGTTAGCTGTGTGTTCTGGGAAGAAATATTTCCTTTAGTTTGTTTTAAATTTGCTGCCTATTAATATCATTTGGTGATTCCTTGTTTTTGTGTTATGAGAACGAGTAAATAGCACTTTATTTACTTTCTCAACACCAATTATGATTTTACAGACCGCTATCATATCCTCCCTTGGACATCTCTTTTCCAAGCTGAAGGATCCTAATCTTATTAATTTCTTTTTAGACGGAAGCTTTTCTATACCCTAATAATTTTTGTTGTCCTTTCTGTACCTTTTCTAATTCCAATCCATCTTTTTTGAGATGAGATAACCAGAGCTGCATGCAAGTCAAGATGTGGACATACTATGGATTTATAAAAAGGCAATATGATGTTTTCTGTCTTATTTCTTCATGGTTTCCAAAATTCTGTTAGCTTTTTTGACTACCACTGCACATTGAATGGAAGTTTTCACAAAACTATCCACAGTGACTCCAAGATCTTTTTGTTGACTGGTAAAACTATTTGAGACCCCATCATTGTGTGTGTGTAGTTGGGATTATATTTCCCAATGCATGCATTACTTTGCATTTATCCACATTTGAATTGCATTTGCCATTTTGTTTCCAGTCATCCAGTTTGGTGAGTTCCCTTTGCAACTCTTCACAGTCTGCTTTGGACTTTACTATCTTGAGTGGTTGTCTTATCTACAAATTTTGTCACCTCCCTGTTTGCCCATTTTTTCCAGATCATTTATGAGTATGTTATGTGGTACTGGTCCCAGTACAGACTGATGGAGGGCACTATTATTTACCTCTCTCCTTTCTGAAATCTGTCCATTTATTCCTACTCTTTGTTTCCTGTCTTTTAACTGGTTACTGGTCAAAGACAAGACCTTCCTTCTTATCCCATCATCACTTTTTTTTGCTTAAGGAGGGACCTTATGAAAGGCTTTCTGAAAATCTGTTATATCTACTGGATCACCCTTGTCCACAAGCTTCTTGACTCCCCTCAAAGAGTCTACTAGATTGTTGAGGCATGATTTCCCTTTACAAAAAGCATGTTGACTCTTCCCCAACAAATCACAATCATTTAAGTGTCTAATAATTCTGTTCTTTTCAACCAATTTCCTTGATACTGAAGTTAGGCTTACTGGCCTGTATTGCCAGGATTGTCTTGGGAGCCTTTTAAAAAAAATGGTGTCCAATTAGCTATCTTCCAGTTATCTGGCACAAAAGCTGATTTAAATAATAAGTTACATTAGTTTCTCCATGAGTTCCTTCAGAACTCTTGAGTGAATATCATTTTGTCCTAGTGACTTATTGCTATATAATTTATCCATTTGTTCCAAAACCTCTTCCAATCACACCTCAGTCTGAGACAGTTCCTCAGATTTGTCACCCAAGAATGGCTCAGGTTTGGGAATCTCCCTCACATCCTCAGCAGTGGTATGGATGCAAAGAATTTGTTTAATTTTTCCATAGTCATCCTTATTTTTTTTGAGTGCTCCTTTAGCATCTTAATCACCCAGTGTCTCCTCTGTTTAGTAGACTTCCTGCTTCTGATGTATTTAATAATTTTTTTTGCTATTACTTCTTATGTCTTTGGCTAGCTGTACTTCAAATTCATTTTTGACCATCCTAATTATATTTTTACATATCACTTGCCAGAGTTTGTAATCCTTTGTGGTTTTCCTCAGTAGGACTTGAATTCCACTTTTTAAAAGATGCCTTTTTGCCTCTTACTGCTTCTTTTACTTGTTGTTTAGCAATGGTAGCACTTGAACATCTTACTTTTTTTTTGTTTGTTTTTGTTTTTTGGTTTTTGGTTTTTGGTTTTGTCCCCCCCCCCCAGTTTAGGGTCTAAACTGAGCAAATAAAGGTATGTAGGCCCATCCTAACCTACATGGAGCCCCACTGATCTCTGTGAATTGTTGTGACTTGCAGGGTCAAGACCTTGATTAGTGAGTATAAAATGATAGGAACTGCTTCAGATTCTGTGATTCTTTTGCTTCTTTCAGCCAAAAGTCTCTTTGGCTTGAGCAATGCAGATAGTGTTGGTAAACATTTGGAAACCTAAGCAGCTTCTAACACCCCAAGAAAAAGAAAAGCAGCATTAAAAAATGAAAGCATTTTTTTCTTCATGATTTGGAGCCACACTTTCACTTCCTCCAAACTTGGCTGTAGTTACAAAAGCAAGCAAACAATCCCAAACTGGTTTTCTGAACAGATAGGCTTCTCTCTAGTCCCCAAAGGACTAAAGCAACACAGCTCAAGTTGAAATGATCATTAGTCTGGAAGCTGGCATGAGCTTAAAGTGTTGGAAATTCATAAAATCTAAAATAGTCTGTCTCTAAAATGAAATTATGCTAGGAATAAAACAGATGAAAACACGGGGCAGGAAAATTGAGGCTCATAGGTATGCTGCTGCCTCTGAGAGTAAGAGGCTGCTGAAGTCTGCCCCGGGCACAGCAATAATGATAACTCGAGTGAATGGATAATGAATCTATCTTTATCACCTTTGTCACTGCAATGGAGATAATCTGACTGAAGCCAGGAAATAAAGGGTGAGACTTGAATGGCTACCCTGCTCCCTTTGTGTCGCTTAGAGAGTACTAACCCCCACTAAATCCACTTTTGCGGAAATGTCAAAGCATGAGCAAATCCTGTGCCAGGCCATGGGCAACCACAGATTGCGTCCCCTGCATGCAAGCTCAGTTGTCACGAATTGAGAGTAGAGAGAATGCTCAGACCCTTGCCTGTATGTTGGTAGGGGATTACTGGCTCTATGGAGACTGCTCTCTGCTGTGACCTGTAATGAGGGTAGCTCCTTGTCTGCAGGGCCGTCCCTAGTGGGGAGTGGGGCCCAGGGCAAATCAGTTTGTGCGAGGGCCTCCCCATTTTAAACTTTGCAGGCAATGTTCCCTCTATGCTGATAATGCAGGTGCCCGCGGCCCCCAAGGCTGCTCCCGGCCCTGGCTCTGGCCAGGGGTGTGGCCTGCAGCTAAGGGGGGCGTGGCCTTGGGGTAGGGGGCGGGGCATGGGCCACTGCCCTGGGCCAGTGCCCTGGGTGCCTTCCCGGCGCAGCAACGCTCCTGCTCTCAGATACCCTGATGTAAACAAACAAGGAGTCTTGTGGCAGTTTTAAAAGCTAACAAATAAATAAGTTTGTTAGTCTTTAAAAGTGCCACAGGATTCCTTGTTTGTTTCACTAAACCAGACCCACGTGGCCACAATTGCTTTCCTCTTTGCCATGCTTTGGGACTGGTGGTCTGACTGCAATCAACAATAGGGCATATTTACAGTGCAGAAGGAAGGACAAAAAACTTCTTTAATGTGTTGACTGAGGGCCATTAACACTAAAAACCCAATATTTCCATATGAGCGCTAGCCTGTGGTCTTCTCTCGCAGGTATAATAGATCATTATCTGCACAGAGAAGTTTGCTCAAAAAGACATCCCTGAAGACTGAAAGCTCTTGTTAAATGTAGAAGGAAAAAAGTTCTTTAATATCTCAAAAACTTTCTGGAGATGCTGATGTAAATTCAAAGAGAAGGTCCTGTTTTGTAAAGGTCGAGGATGTGACATTCTCCTGACTTTGTCCCTGTTTCCTTGATTGAGGCTGGCTCCATAAGTTTTATGAATTGGGTTATGAGGCCTGTGTGGGCCTCATCTCATCCCATTGGACTCAGCAGGGCCGGTGAGGTCACGTGCAGTGTGCTTGTCACTCGCTGGCTAACACCTCTGGGAAGGTCCATAAGTTTTATCTCAACACTTGCCCTTCCTCTTCCCCTCAGGGAGCAGTTGTAGGAAGATGGCTACTTAAGTCAAGAGCTACTGTAAACAACTGCTGCCTGTCTGAATTCCCTTTCCCCTTATCTGACCAACCTGAGCTGCTCCCTGGCCACAGCCTAGTCCCACAGCTAGAAGAAGCTCCCTGCTTCCTTATTCCAGCTGGCTGTGTGGGATCCCCCAAAAGCGTGGGGCCCCCCAAAGTGCGGGGCCCAGGGCAGTCACCCCTTTTGCCCCCCCCTTGAGGATGGTCCTGCTTGTCCAGACACTTAGGAAAAGCCAAATGTAGCCCAAAATCTACAAACTGAGATTACTCATGGCTACCAATATTCAAGAGCATTGAAAAATTATGGCTTTCAAAGCTTGGCGCTTGAAGTGGGCTCCCAGTATTGTATTTCATCATGTAAGAAGAAGTCGCCTGATTCTCAGAAGGTGCTGGCAGCCTGATTTCAGTGGGATTTGGGGGGTTTCAGTAAGCCTCAGAACCAGCTCACTTCTATCTAGCTTAGGTTTGTAACTCTGTATTTAGAAGTCACTCAGTTCTGAAAATGCTGTCCCTTGTTTTATCATTTCTTGCAAAACTGGCTGCAGTGAAGTTTCTATTTCTGTCTGAAAAGATTGTATCAGGAGTTCATGCACCAGGGTTCTCCAGTATTTTGTTCTATAAGTAGTGCTGACCATAAGCTTAACTTCCCTAGGGTTACCAGATGTCAGGCAAAAGGAGGACATGTCCTCTTTTTTACCTTCACGTCCTCTGTCTGGCAGGCATTTTAAGAAGGCATGATTTTGTCTGGCTTTTTACTTATAGGGGTTAAAGTATGCTGGAATGCCACAGAATACCTTATTTTTAGGGGAAAGCATTCCAGGGCCCCCTAAAAACAGAAGAATATTCCATTAATACTACATTTTCTCCATGTGTCCTCCAATGTCCTCCTTTTTGTACTTCCTTGTCCTTTCCATGCTTTGGTATATGGTAACCCTAAACTTCCCTGCAGTTCCACAATGTGTCAGTCAATTTGTCTGTAAGGTCAGAAGAGAAACTCTTTGGGCAGGGAGAGAGGGAATATCTGTTCATGGTGGGATCACTACAGGGCTATTTATAACTCATGCATATGGCTGTCATTTATAAAGAAATCTCACCACCTTTCCACTTGATAATGATTTGGACTTGCATCACAGCTGTTTCACCATCCTTAGAGCTTCTCCTTATCCATTGTATCTGGCAGGCACAGTCTCAGATAATTTGGTTGACTGAATTATTGTCAAACCTGAAGCTGGGAAGGTCCTTAGAAGGTAGTATCCCTGCTCCATGTAGGGTGGCATACTGAAGGAGCATGATTGCAACTCTAGTCTCTAGCCCCTGCAAGCAAGGGTGGCTGACCAGGTAAATGTCTTGAAAGCCTTGACTACCCAAAGAGGAAGGACTGACAATGTACTACTAGCCTTTAGGTATTCTGATACCACTGGGGGAGATTAGATGAGAACGAGGGCCCATGCTCTCCCCACATGAGTCTTCATCAAACTTCATCAGATCAGTCTTGGTGACTTGTCCTTTCCTTGTGACAGGATATAGAACTCTGCAGTTCCAGTGGTGGAAAATTTTTGATTTGTTTTTCAAATATTGTCATCAAATTGTCTACACTAATCTCTGGAGAACATTGTGGGGTTGGGAGTTCTGTATAGGCCAGCTTTTAAGACACAACTGGCAGTAAGTATGACAGCCTAATTCTAGAGAGACCTTGCTTGAGGGTAGACACCATTGCTCTAAAGGAATGGTTCAGCATGTGCTCTTAATGCAGTGGCTCGACTCCACTGGCCTAAGGGCATAAAACCAACCTCTGACTGAGGTGCCTAAGGAGAAATTTTTCAGATTATTCCATAATTGTCCATTGTGCGGTTTCGTGCACCTTCCTCAAGAGCAGCTGATATTGGTTACTGTTGGAAACAGGATGCTAGACAGACTGATGGATTGATCAGGAATGACAATTCCCTGGCTTGCTTGGGCTTGTTTATTTTTAAAGAAATGATTTTTTTTACATCGGGAAAGGCTAAAGGACAGTGTTTTTTCCTGGTACAAGGAAGCTGCCTTACTAAATGTGCATTAAAATATTTATAATTTTGCATGCAGTTTATAAGATATGCCCCTGGACTCCTTCCCTGACTCATGTGTTCCATGTTAGGAAGGGTTTTTCATTAAAACTCAATAGTGGAGGATGTGCTCTCTGAGCATCAACCAATTAACTCTGCACCAGTGTCTTTGTGAGGCTTCCATTGTGCTGGTTCTTCCCCTGATCTGTCTTTACCATGGCTGTGTGCATGTCTTTGGTTTTTGGGAAAGCTTACTCCACAACAGCATTCCTCTAATGCTTTCCAAGTAGGGAGAGTTCATTCCCCTTTACTTTGTTTATGCCTTACTGGGAACTCCTCCTTAGATGAGATGGATCCCCCTGGAAAGTACTCAGAAGAGTTTATTTAATAAAATCAAGTGTCAGACTTACTGAGTGAATGCTTTATCTTGATGAGTAGTGAAAAACAAAGCTACTGCAAAAACATGTCAAAAGGTTCCACAAATTGTAGCTGAAAACACTCTAACTTTGAGAAGTTTTGAGAGCAGGAAGTATAACTGTTCAGAGAACTGGAGTCCCTGAGGTTAAAAACAGCTAAATGTAGGTTTGGGAGCTGAATATTTATACTATGGCTAGGTGAACCTTGAGTTTATTGCAGGGTCTGTGTGCTAGCACTAACAATGAATTAATACCTGCAAGCTTGAAAGTTCAGGTACCCAGATTAGTTCTTGTTGACAGTCTGTTTATGCCTTGAGGGTTTACACAAGGGAGCACAGGCAGTGGCATCACCTACTAGTGGAAGTAGTTTTAATTTCCACTGCAGTGTCATCCATGCCCTGCTGGTAGGTGTTGCTCACACATTCACTGTATCAGCAAGTTCTGCTTTCCCTTGCCTGCACCACTCCCTGGAATTTTCTTCATGATTTGGGCTCTGTTGACTCCCAACAGGGCCTGGCAGAAAGGAAGTTGTGGCCATTTTAAGCCTTCTGATGGACTTTCCAGTAGCTAGGCAGGGCCTTGTGCCTAGCGTTGAAGTAGCATAAGTCCACCCAACATGCTGTACACAAAAATCCTTTTTTTGTCCACTGTTTCAGCCTACCTATCCTCCTTTTGAATTATTTCATCAGTTCCCCATTGCTCGTTATAGCAAGATCATCTTCCTCGCCTTCTTTGCACCATTCAGCCACAAACTATTACTGTAATTTTGTCTCTTTTCTTTATCCTGTCCATTTGCTGCCAGCCTTGATGTCCTCTTTTTATCTCTTCCCCCACTCCCACCTCTGACCCATATTCCAGCATGTAAGCTATCGCCATACTTACACCAAACTATTTCCCTCACTGCATTCTAAAAAATAATTCCTGCTCTTTTGCCTACAAGAAATAGTTAGGTGACATTAATGTTACTACACCTCTGATTAGATGACTGTTACCACTGTCCTTTTAAAATGTACAAATGAGTTTTACTTATGTCTTGCTGAAAGCAGAAAATATGCTTTTCATGGAAGGGACTGTTTGAGACATATAGCTTGTTTTCGTTTAGAAATAGCTATTGATCTTGCAGAAAGGACCCAAGTTTCACATGTATGGTAGTTGGTACGTCACATTCTATAATGTATGTGTAACATCTATTAAGTGTTTAGCACTTTAATTAACAGAGTCATCCTGGTTTGTATAGATCTCCATAGTTACTTATAATATTCACTTGTTATATGAAGTATTTTTCTACATGGCTGTATCTCTGACAATTTTTGTATAGCCCTATCTGTTCCTAGCTCCATGCTTTCTACCGACAGGCACGATCAGTTGTCTATCCTAGCATTTCCCAAACTAATTTGGCCATGGAACACTTTTGGGCTTGGCATATATTGATACACATACTAGTCTGGGGGTGTGGGCGAAGAGGGCAGTGTCATACCGAAAAATTGCCCCACACATTGCTCAAAAGTTAGTCTATGAGTTAGGAAGAAAAATATCACTAGTATCGTTTTGTTTTGTTTTGTTTTGTTTTGTTTTGTTTTAACAGAACACGTATTCATATTGCATGGAACACCAGTGTTCTGCAGAACACAGTCTGGGAAATTCTGGTCTATCCCATCAGAGCCACCGATCTTATAGATTCAGCCAAAATAAATTTGAATGCACAAAAAACATGCTACATGTCTCAAACAGTTCCAGACTTAGTCCCTTCCATGACAAGCATAAAAAGTAACTTACAAAGGGGAGAGGAAACATTAGAATATATCTTTAATGAAACACTAGTTTCATAATTATAGTAATGTGTTTGCATTTCAGAGTGCCATGTTTGTGGTAGCATATATGAACATGAAAAGTTCTGTGAAACCTTATTGAGAAAAATATTAATACCCTCTTATTTTCAAAAGATGCTTTTTCCAAAGAAGGGGGAAAATATGTACAACACATTAGTTTTATTGGTCAAACCAAGCTAGTAAATAACTGCACTGTAAAAATTAGAAGACAATTTCAAGACTAATTTCTCTTTAAAACTATGACTGACAGTCTCTCTAAGTAGATTGATAGGAGCCCCTTGAGAGTGGTGTGTTAATTTCTGGATAGTAATCAGAGGTAGAATATCTGAAAAGTCTTAGACTATTTACTGAACTTAACTAAGATTTAAATTTGATCATGTTTAGATTTAAAGATGTAAGAGATCAAGGCAGTGGATGTTTACTCTAGGAAAATAATATTCTGGTCACAGAACAGCAGTTTGTTGTGGTTAAACAGAGTATAGCAATTCAGTGTGTCAAAAGATTTCTATATTATAATTACAGCAAATGCACAGACTGAATTTGAGCTTTCTCTCCCTGTAGTAGCTGTATGACAGGAAAGCCTTATAACGAAGAAGAATTCTGTTCTGCTGTTTACATCCTTTGATTTGTGTACTTGTGTTTGTTTTGGGCTTAGAAATTACTCCGTGAAAAACTTATTAATCATGATTAATTTTCATGAGATGGAAAAAAATGCATGAAAGAACAACAAGGTGACTGGGTCTAATTCTGAACTGACAGCTGGTTGCAGAGCATCCAACAGTCTGGCTCCTAATTTACAGTAACTGATAAATTTTGCTCTAGGAACATGGCCATGACTGCACCATAGTCGATATGTCTAATCCCACAGACTCTAGAATTACATCATGCAAAGCCTAGGATAAATGAGGTTAGAATTTACCACTTTGTTCCTTTCCCGTTCTTATTTTTCTACAACATTTAATTCCTTTATGCTTGAATCGTTAATTTCCATGCCACGTAGGAATGAAAGTCAATATATTGAACTACTGAAGGAAGGTGTTTCATGGTATTTCCTGCCCAACCAGAAATAGGAAGTGGGAAGTATCAGATATCTCATAAAACATTGTCCCAACGTTGTATCAGAACAGGGAAGTTTTCGGTTCAAGAGGAAGATGGTATTAAGACATTGCACTGAGGCAATCTAATATAATTTCTAAAACTGCCATAGACTTTCTGCGTGACCTTCAGTAAGGCACTTAATTTACTTGTGTCTCAATTCCCCATGTAAAATGAGAATTGTACTTTTTTTGTTTTGTTTTGTTTTGTTTTGTTTTGTTTTTTTTAGACTTTTAGGTTGTGAACTCTTTGGGAGTAAGAATTGTTTCTTACTATATGTTATTTGTATTGCATCTAGCTGGCCTGGTATTGGACTAATGCCACATAGTGTTAGGCATTGTAGGTAAACTAGAAAACATTGTAGAAAATGATGCCTGCCACAGAGTTTACTATCTAAGTAAGAAGGTAAGGATCCTGATCTCAGCTGATGCCCCTAAGTGCTACCGTAAACAATAATGATCAGATAATTTTCATAAGCAGCTGCACTTTTACTGCTCATTTGATCCAAACACCTGCACTTTGGCAACCAGAAACATTAGAAAAACAAAAACAAGGAGTTTGATGGCACTTTTAAAGACTAAAAATTTATTTATTGCATGAACTTTCACAGGAGAAAATCCCACTTCATCAGATGCTTCATCAGGGATTTTCTCCCATGAAAGCTCATATGATAAGTAAATTTGTTAGCTTTTAAAAATCTCACTAGACTCCTTGTTTGGTTTGCTGAACTAAACTAACACGGTTATCTATTTGGAACAGGCATACTAGGTTATTTTGTGTTGCTTTTAATGAAGGCAGAGTCTAATCCCACATGCCTTGTGAAGTCCAGTGGACATGGAGCAGCCAAAACACCATGCCAGTGAAACTTTTAGGTGTGCAATTAAAGTTCATGAGTATGACAAAAAAAAACATGAGGTCTGAAGCAACTAAATCAGCGGATAACAGCAAAGCATTTATATGAAGTCAGATGGAGGAATGGGGATAACTTTTTGTTCACTCTTTGTATTTTCTTTCACTACACACAGTAACTCAGTTATTGTATTCCCAGTAGAGGGTATTTCGTATGGAAGATCAGTCTCTCTGGAGTTTTGTAAACAGTTGAGATAAAATATCTCTGTCCCCAGGATAAATATAACCAGTTTCGTGGGAAATGGTTAAAAATAAGTTGAATTTTGGTCCCAGGTCTCTGAACACAGTTCTTAGGAACTTTAGTCAGTGGAGCACAAATGTATCTGCAGCTTGAATTTGATTAGTAATTTTCATTTGTCTGTTCTACAACTAACTCATTGTTAAGAGTTCAAACCCTGAACAACACACTTCAAATTCAAGCCAAATACAACATTGTCCTAGTGTGTGAGGGAAAAGGATTGCTAGTGCCTTTTGTCACTTTGTTTGAAAGTTTTAACTTCTGTAATTTTCCTTTCATTTTTCAGGAGAAACAGTGAAATATGCAAGATGATTCAGTTGCATTTACAGTAACTGAAATAAAAGAACCCATTCTCCTTGCCATAATTTGTTTCTGCAATTTAGATAACTGTTACACACGTGTTTTTAAGTGAAGCATTCAAAAGCTTCCTTCCCCCCCCCCCTTGTTTTCTGCCTTTTGATTTCTCCTTCCCAACCTTCTCGGCAAACTTCTTTATTAAAGGAAATTTAACAATTTTAAGAAGTTGTTATGCTGAATAATAGTATGGTGGATATGGGTGGCATACAGACAGGTTCCAAACAGCTTGCTGTGTTAGTCTAGTTCAGCAAAACAAACAAGGATTCTCATGGCACTTTTAAAGACTAACTTGAAGATGGAAAAATATGCATGAATGGGAGGGAAAATAAATGCAGGGAAGTATAAACCGTAGGATCAGGTCAGACTGTTAAAGCAAATCAATGCAGTTTCTTAGATTCAGAGAGTAGACAAGAGCATATAGGAGGGAGGTGAAGGGAAAAAGGAAAGCAAAATTACCTGTTGTTATGGAGGAAGAAACCATAATCTCTATTTAACCCGAAGCTGACTGTCAAATCTGCATGTGAATTCCAGTTCTGACAACTCTCCAACACAGCATTCTACAAACCACTTCTCTCTGACCCCATTGAGGAATACCAAAAGGAACTGCACCAACTACTCAAGAAGCTTTGTGAGGCGGCACAAGAACAAATGAAGACAGACACACCCCCAGAACCCCAGCCAGGGATATTCTATCTACTGCTGAAATTCCATAAACCTGAAAACCCAGATGCCCAATCATATCAGGCATTGACACGTCTACAGCGGGTTTGTCTGGCTATGTGGACTCTCTTCTCAGACCCTATGCTATCAAGATAGATTTCCTGAGAAAAATTCCATCCATTGGTGACCTTCTAGAAAACACCATCCCGGCTGCTATGGACATAGAAGCTTTTTATACCAACATCCTGCACAGAGATGGATTACAAGCCATCAGGAGAACAATCCCAGATGATGTCACAGCACACCTCGTGGCTGGACTTTGTATTCACCCACTACTATTTCAGATTTGAAGATAATTTATACCTCCAAGTCAATGGCACTGCTATAGGTACCCACATGGCCCCCCACAATATGCCAACTTTGCCTGCATGTCTGCACTAAAGACACCATCATAGGACTTAATCAAACCAGCTACTCCAAGGGCTCATTCAACTGCTCATCCACCAATGTGATTTATGCCCATCAGTGGATTAGGGGCCTCTGGGCCCTGGGCCTCCTGTATTGGTGGGCCCCTCTGACACTCACCTGGGGCCGCAGCCTCCCTTCACTCTACAGCTATGCCCGCTACTGGAGAGCCAGCACTGGGGTGGAATGGTGGGACACTGGGGCCCAGCCGTCTCCAGCCATGCTGATCCCCCCTCCGCCCCCAGAGCAGTCCATGCCTGTGGGGTGGCTTTAGGTGTGGCCGGACTGCGCCAGAGGCTGTGCTGTGCAGCCAGTTCTGCTACCAGGGACAGACCAGCCAGCCCAGGGGCAGGGCAGGAGAGCAGACCCCTGGAAAAGTGGGAGACGAATGCAGAGCCCAGCCTCTGGCCCATGTTGGCTCAGCTCCTCCTCAGCATTGCTTAGCGAAGGGCCCCCCACATTGTGTGGGGCCCGGGGCCCATAGATCCATGGGTTAATCTGCCCATGTTCATGCCATCATGTGTTGGAACTGCCCGCCTTACCCCGCCTGTATACATTGGACAAACAGGACAGTCTCTGCACAAAAAAATTAATGGACATGAACATGACAAAAGAAAAAACAACGTTTGAAAACCAATAGGGAAACACTTTTATCCTTCTGATCACTCCATCAGTTTGTTAATAGCCATAGTTAGGCAAATGGGTAACAAGTCAAAGCGTCAAAGAGAAACTGCAGAATTGGAATTCATATGCAAATCTGACACCATCAATTTAGGATTAAATGGTGTGTCGCTGCTGCTGGGCACACAGGGCCCATGCCCTGAATCTCCCTGGCAGGGCCCCGAATCTTCTCTTAGCCCCAGGCAGGCGCAGGCACAGGCACAGGCACAGTAAGAGTCTGCTGTTGATCTGGGAGAGCTGATTAAGTGTCTCTCAGCTGTGGCTACCCATCCCCCAGCCAAATTGCTGCATGGTGTGTCTGTGAGTCAGAGGCCAAGCGGGGAAATTTAAAGCCGTCCTCTCTGCCTCAGCAGTCAGCAGCAGCTGCTTCCCCTCTGGAACACACGGGACAGGTGGGTGCTGTGGGGAGAGCTGGTGGAAGATTGGAGGGGGCCCAATCAGGCAGGCGGGGAGGGGGTTGGCTGGGGTGGGGGGCATCTCTCCATAGCCTCCAGAGACCAGGGTGCTGTCCCTAGACCCCCAGGGATCAGCCTTGTGGAGGGGTGGCCACTAAGCCTCTGGGCCCCAGGTGGGATGGGGGCGCTGCCACTAGGCCTCCTGGGCCCCAGATGGGACTGGGAGAGGGCTGCCACTAGGCCTCCAGGAAGTGGGAGTGTGCCCCGCTGGTCTCCAGGTCCCAGCTGGATCTGGGGGTGTCACCTTGTGGCCTTCAGGAGGGGTCTCCTCATGGCCTATGGGCCCCAGTGCAGATGGCCTTGCTATGGAGCCTCCCCCTTAGCCCTAGAGTGGGCGAAGATGTTCCCCAGCCCAGGGGAGTTGCTGGGGCTGGGAACTCCAGGGCATGTGCCCCAAACCTCAGCGCCAGTGCCCCATCCCCATCCCCATCCCCTGCCAGGGATGTGGGGCCTGGCCACTGGCGGCTGCGGCGGCCCCGTCCCTGGTCAAGGATCCGGGGCCTGGCCGCCTGTGGCAGCGCGGCAGGGCCTGACCCTGGCCGCCTGCGGCAGCACGGC
The DNA here is from genome assembly GCA_007922195.1 of Podocnemis expansa. Classification (NCBI taxonomy): domain Eukaryota; kingdom Metazoa; phylum Chordata; order Testudines; family Podocnemididae; genus Podocnemis; species Podocnemis expansa. The sequence goes on along the minus strand of ML682006.1, from coordinate 16,413,738 downwards.
AGGGCCTGGCCCTGTCCGCAGCCAGGGGGCGGGGCCTGCAGGCCAGGGGCAGGACCTAGGCCCGTGCCCGTGCCCATGCCTGGGTCCCTCCCCCAGCCAGTGATGCCCCTGCCCCAGTCTCTGTCCGGGCCAGTGTCAGGGCAGCAGAGGGCAGGTGAACCAGAGATTGCTCCTTGGCCTTGGGGTTCTGGGGGTCAGTTTGGTGGCCAGGTTGCTGTGAAGCAGCCCTGGCCAGGGAGCTCTCTAACAGCCCAGAGGACAGGTCTGGGGAGCCGACCCAGGGACTCCCATCCTCACCCCATGCCCTGACTGTGGGCCAGCCCGGCCTGGCCTAGGCTTTCCTCCTCTCACTCCATGCCCAGGTAGTGGGGCCAGCTTGGCCTGGGGTCTCCTCCCCTTGCCCCACACCCATTTGGTAGAGCTACCTGCCCTGAACATGGGGTCTTCCATGGTGCTGGGGCTAGTCTGACCCAACCATGGGGTCTCCTGCCCTTGCCTTGCTGCCTTGGTCATTAGGCTGTGGCAGCAGGGTTGTAGCCTCATCAGTAGCGATATTGTTTATAAAGTTGATTTCTGCTGAACATTACAGTATGCTGCCCCCAGGATTTATCTGTGCTTGAAATTGTTGTTTTCTTGTGTGTTGTTTGGATTGTTTTAAGCAGAGGGGGTAACTGGAGGAAATGGAGTTGTTATAGTCAGGGGCGTCGCTGGTGTTGGGCACCCCGGGGCACGTGCCCCGGGTCCCAATGCCAGTGCCCCGGATCTCTGGCCCAATTGGGCCGGGGATCTGGGGCCCGATCCCCGGCCAGCTGTGGCCACAGCAGCCCTGTCCCTGGCCAGGAATCTGGGGCCTGGCTGGTCACTCGGCAGGCCCCACCCCTGGCCAGGGATAGGGCCAGGGGAGGCCGTGCAGCCATGGGTGGCTAGGCTGTGGTGGGGCCAGGCCAGAAGCGGCCGTTGGAGGCCGGGCCTGTGCCTGCAGCCCCTGATCCCAGGCCAGGGACGGGGCCGCTGCAGCCGTCGGCGGCCAGCTAGGGATCTGGGGCCTGGTCACCAGCAGCCATGGCCCTGTCCTTGGCCTAGTTGCCCGCAGTGGAGCGGCCTCCCCCTGGCCCTATCCCTGGCCAGGGGGCGGGGCCTTCCGGCTGGGGGCGGGGCTTGCCCACTGGGGGCGGGGGCTGGGCCCATGCCCCGGGTCCCTCCCCACCCCAGCACTGCCTCTGGTTATAGTTAAAAAGAAAAGACTAGCAGGAGCTTTTCAGGGGCAAGGCAATATGCCACATTTATTTGTAAATGTAAAAAATATCAAAACCAGGCAAATACATTGATACCCATGAAATTCTGGATGCTGGTGTGATATAATTACCAGTCCTGTTATGTGTTGCTTGAGCCAGCCCAGTGGCCAACTAGGTTGGGCACAAGGAGGGAGCCAGGCCTCTATAGGTCATGAATCTGGTGCTCCAAGATGACAGTTGCAGAATGAGACACAATATTTCCATGTTTTTACCCATCTTTTATACTTGCTGACTCTCATGTAAGTGTATGGGACTTGCTGTGTCTTGCTGCTTCAAGGCTCCTGTGTGATAATCATTGATCACCAGTCATATGCAGACATGACTTTGATCTTGTATTTTGTTGGGTTTTTTTTCTTTCAGCCATTAAGGTTGTACTTGAATTTCATCAGTACAGGCTGGTGTCAACTGATCCCATCACACAGACCCTTTATTCACACAACTTTTTCACACATTTAAATGAAATTACACAGTGTTACAGCTTAAAGAAGTTTAATCACTTATATAAAATGAGTTCCACATTTACAATATGGAGCTTTGTTGAATATTGATTATAATGTCTCTTAAACTGAGTTATTTTAGTTATGAAATTAAAGAACAGATACCCAGTGTTGCCTGACAAATGCTTTAAAGGTAAATTCTATTCATTTTATTTGTGTCCCTACATTGTGGCTACAGAAGACTGAGGTAACAATTAGCGGGCTGGGGCTTGGGAAAAAAAATCCTGAGATTTGAGAGTTCTGTTGGGAGATCCTGTGTGAGGCTTTACCTACCAATAATGTCGCTCATGATAAATTTGCAAGAGTCGACATCTCTGCATAATTTATGTGCTTCAGTTTTGGGCCTGTGCTGAAAAAGCCACAGTGGAATAATGCTTGTTGTTATGTAGCCTTAAAATAAAAGTTTCAAATGCGAAGACTGGCTCTTGTAACCACCTCCCAACTGGAATCCAAACACTTTGCCAGTTTATACAATTTTGGTTACAAAACTCCTGAAATTAACTAAAGAAAGGGCATTCTGGGTTTAAACTGGTGCCTCTTGAGTATCCTCTCTAGTACCAAATTTGCTCAGATAACAAATAACTTCTTTTCCCTTTGCAAACCCACTGCCACTCCTCAGATCTGAAAGTAGCCAAGCGAGTGATGAGCAAGAAGGCGGAATAGCCCAGAGGCAGAGGGTTGTATTGGGAGCCAAGTGAGGTGTTGGGAAGGAGAAATAACAGGGTCAGGAGGGGTTTGGAGCTGGGGGGGGGGAGAGTAAGTAGGGGGCTTCAAACAAGTAAACAGTCCCACTGCATTCAGTTGCATAGAGGATGTGTGTAATGAATGTTTCTGTCAATGATGACCAAGAGAGAAAAGAATCCACCATCTTCTATCCAATTGGAGTCGGCTCTGCAGGGCAAACAGGAATACAAACAATAAAACTTACTTTTGCCACTAAAGAAAATGAATACCCTGCAAAAGCAGACCCCTTTGAGTGACTGCCATTGTTACATGACTACTCTTCAGACTGGAAATACTATTTAGTTATTGTGCTCTTCAGTTTTGCCCTCCTATGAATTGTGCACAGCATAAGTACACCTACCAGAAAGCAAGCCACAAAGTTAACCTTTCTCTTACTGACAAGTTCCAGAAGGGTAGCCATGTTAGTCTAGTTCCATAAAAATAGGAAAGAGTCCTGTAGCACTTTTAAAAAGTAACACTTTTATCACATGAGCAAAATCCCATTTTGGAGACCATTTTCAAGTGTCCGACAAAGTGGGATCTCACCCACAAAAGCTCTAGCAATAAATAAATTTGTTAGTCTTGGAAAGTGCCACTGGACTCCTTGCTTGTTTTACTTTATTTTCTTGCAGTACTTCACTGTGAATTCTTGTAATGTTGTCTGTTTTGCACTGGATACTGTGGTCCCAATAATTCTGTATTTTTGGTTTAAATTCTGGTTTTCCTGTAAGAGTAGGCTTACTCAGTTTTTGTTGTTAAGTCCTCTGCTGTATTTCCCCAGGAAGGAGATTGGGAGTCTAGCAGGAGCTAAGGGCAGGAGCCTTCTCTGCCTTGTTGTCAGTTCACTCTATTGTCTTCTCTTTGGCTGTTTGCAGAGGAGGCAGAAGGCAGGCAGCTTGACTGGCTGGCTGGGTCTGCCAGTTTGGAGTGACCCTGCTAGCAGCACCTCACTAGCAGTCCCAGCCAGCCTTCCTGCTTGCCCCATGAGTTCCCCAACTTCCCTTATGTGGGTTGCATACACCTGGAAGGTGGGAGAGGGCCAGAGCCTTTTAAAATTTCCTGCCCGATGACATGCCCAGCCCAGCATGGCAAATTGGGATGTAGATGGGTATGAAGGAGTTGTATCACAACATGGCATGGAGAGGAGCATGGGGACTCTGTATGGTAGGGGAGTGGTGCAGAGGGTAAATACTCTGGACCAGGACAATCCATGGTAGTCCACGTGGCCAGACTACCCTTGTACCTAGGAAGCTGCTGGCTAGAAACTGACAACAACTTCAATTTGAGTCGTTAGCTGGCATGGCCCGAGGGAGCATATTTTCTTTCAGAAGCATCATACCTCCATGTTTCCAAAGTCTCCATTCATGTGAAACTTCCATACTTCAAAATATTTTGAGTAAATTCCAGTTTCAGGTGGAGCCCATGGGTGAGGCTTATTATGGGTAGGGCTTGGGTGGATGGGGCAAAGGAGGCAGGGCCCATGTCAGGGGCTTGTGCCCTGTGTCTTTTTGCTGTCAAGCAACGCCTCTGGGATTAAATAGAGATTACAGTTTCCTTTCCCATCACGACAAGTACTTTTGCTTTCCGTTATCCCTCACCTCCCTCCTCTATGCTGATTGTCCACTGTTTGAATCTAAACTGCATTGATTTGCTGTAACAGTCTGACCTGATCCCATGATTTATACTTCCCTGCATTTATTTTCCTCCCATTCATGTGTACCACTCCATCTTCAGACCTCTGACAAAGTGGGATTTTCTCCCACAAAAGTTCATGCAATAAATAAATTTTAGTCTTTAAAAGTGCCACTAGACAGACTTCTTGTGAGTTTGCATGCTGTAGTATTCATGTAATTCACCATATTGCAGTTAAAATTATTTACCTGAATCCATAAATCAATTTGGTTACAAGAAGCCCTTAGAAATATTTTTGCTGGAAAACATTCTTTTGGTGATGTGCTCCTTTAAAAAACTTGAAGGTTTATAATAAATTAGTATGGTCAGATTGGAATTTAAGCAGCTATATTAGATCTGGGAACCAGCATAAAGGATAATGCATTGGAAGGTTTGCAGTAAGAAAGGCTAGTTCACACCTATAAACAACTGTGACTAGTCTCTCAGACAACCCCAGACTTGTTAGTTGACCAGAGTAGGTTTGCAATTTATCCAGTGTTTAGAGTAAATTAAATGGACTGCATTGATTTTGTTCCTGGCAAGAGTCCCAGGCTAGTGTTTGTGATATTCATCATGGTGTCTATTAGATGAACTCTCCTGTGCTTTCTAACTAGTGGCACCTTTTTGCTTGAAACACTTGCAGTGAGGCATTTCAGTATGAGCGAAGGCTGTTTAGTATTTTTGTTCTAGTAACGCTGATGTTGATATAATATTTAGTCAGTTATTTTATGAATATGTAATTTTGTGCATGGGTATAAATCAGGGAAATTGATCTTTTTAAAGGACTTTGCAAAACACATCACTCAGTGTTATTGTCTGACATAGGCTAACAAGTATGTTTCAACACCTGTGGCATTATGAATTCACAGAGTATCAAGGTAGAGAGCCAAGGTTCTTCTATCCCTTACATTGGTTATGAAGTTCCTGGGTTTGGCTCTGTCACATTCTAAATTGTGATCCTTGCTACAGTCTCTCAAAAACATGAAAAAATGCTGTTTCTGTCATTAACCTTTATATGAAGCAATATCAGCAGTCTCTTCCCATCCACTAAGGGTATCAGTGGTCCCATTTCTTCCTTAATAATGTTAACAAACTGTACATAGGCAACCAAGGGGGATTATTCAGAAAAAAATGATTTTGCTCATCCAGTGAATCTCCTCACATTTAAAAATCTATCAGTGATCTACAGTAATAGAAATGAAATACCTGCTCCAGTCTTACAACAGAGCAAATCCAGACTAAGTTCATCATCTTCAGTGCAGTTAGTCTGATTTTACACTGGTGTAACAGAGCTCTTTTTGTGCATTTCTGATATCAATAGGTGACAAGATTGATATCAGTTCCCTTCAATGTCTGCCTTTATTACACCAGCTCAGTCTGTTTGAAGAATGTCTGGCCTGATTTGAAACTTTTTAATTACAGCAAAGTTACATTAAAACACCAACAAACTCAATCTTACGTTACTTATTACTTATTCAGGATCAGGTGAATATTCAAAGAATGTGGCTAAATATTCTAGCTGGCTAGCAAGCCTTTTCCTCAGAGTCTGCTTAAAAAGATGACTAAATTTCTGAATGCTTAGTCTCTTTTTGGCGCTTCTCTTCTCTATGTACTTGCTGTGAAAGGTATTCTGTTACCAAAGTAAGTCCATATTTACTATCCCACAATTTCATAGGAGTTGCATTTTCCAATTATGTGCAATAAGTCTAGCTGCTAATTATAAAAACATTAATTTATCATTCTATTTAAAATGCAGACTGGAGCTTGACTAAGCAGCTCAAGGGACCTCTAGGAAGCCAGCATTTCATCATAAAATTAATCTCTATAATAATTTTCTTCCCAAACCATCTAATTTCTAAATACAACCAGCACATGTCCAAGTATGTTCTCCTTTTCCCAACACCTCCGACAGACCAATTCCCTGTAGCAAAAATATATGATGGATTTTAGCTGGAGTCAAATGCCATCTATACAATAACTCTTAGGACATTTTTCTTTTTACACAAATTGAAGGTCTGGTTCTTGTCTCTCCATGTCGAGAGCTAATCAACCAGATTAATTTTTGTGCAAATCCCTTCCTCATTCTTTTCATCTAGATTGTTTTACCCACCGTCTTTTACATTCAGAACTGTCTACATCTTGGAACAAACAGTTTAATTTTTAGCTTGTTCCTGGGTCAACTTCTCAAATGTGGTTAAAAGTCTAAACAGAGCTGTCTTGAATCCAAAATTCACAGTGAACTGTTTTTTTACTTATAAATCCTGAAAACATGGGTTCTTTATATTACATATTTCTTGGTATGATTTCAGAACAGGATCCAGGACCAGCCATTTGAACTCAATAATCTCAGCTCTTTCTCACGACAGTTGTCACTTGGAATTGATTTATTCCTAGGAATGAATTCTTTATTAATGAAAGTACATAAGGGAGAGGGCCTTGATGACGAGAACTTTAGTAGCTTTGAACATTTTTTTCTAGTGACCTGGATGAATGGGTGACTTGCTGTTCATAGTAATTATTGGTTAAGAAAGGTCATATTTGGGCTCCACTCTTGTTCAAATTTTAGCCAGTGTTTAGAAGGTCTGTTAACTCAAATGTTCACATCTTTTAATGTGTGACATAATAAGACAAATCAGGCAGACCTAATCCACCCTTCTCTGAAGATTTGTATGGAAGTTTGGAATGCACCATTTTGTTTTTGTTTCCATGTGAATTTTAAGAGCACATCCAACTATTATTTGTAACATCATATTGGGGATATCAGCAGGGGTGCACTGAAAGAAAAACAACTTAGAGAGGACAGTCACCTTTACTGAGGTTACTCTGTCTAGTCAAAAAACTTCATATTTGTGCCATTCCTCTTAGTCTTTTATTGTATTCACCACTAGACTTAATTGTCTTTAAGATTTTTTCTGTTTCTCTGCAATTCTTATTCCTAAATATTTTAAAGATTCCTTTACCCATTTAAATTTATGTAAAAGTTTGTTTTGATCCTTTTTGGAATATTAAATCCTTAAATTTCAGGTCTATCATGGCTTATTTTGAATCCTGATGTCAATATCTGTTCTAATGAGACATCTTGCAGATATAACAAGACATAATTGATACACAAAGCTATTTTGTTTTCTAATTCAGAAGGCATTTGATGTCCTTAACCAAGGGACTGTTTCTTATATAATTTGACAATGGAGCCATTTGCAGTATAACAGTCTCATGCCCCCAGACAAATTAAAAGGAGAAGGCTGATGACCATTAACCAAAGCAGATACTTGAGGATGAGCATATTGAGCCATTATGCGCTTCTGAAATTGATTTCCCAAGTCAAATTTCACCAAAATCAGTCACAAGTACTCCCACTCCAGGCAGTCAAAGGTTTCTTTCAGCATTCAAAGAGACTAATCTGTAGGAAGAATTCAGAGTTCATTGGATACTATCAGGCTAAAGGTGAACCCACAATCTTTTTACTAGGAAATTGACATGAATTTTGCATTCTCATTAATTCAATAAATACATCTATATGATGCACAATTGGTATGATGTGTTCCCTCTTTAGGACTGGCAATAGTTTTTGCATCTTTCCCTGAATCTCGTTCCTTTACAGTGCATCTCTAAACAATTAATTTAAAATAGAGACTAAAACCTGCTTTAGAGTTCTATAAATACTCCTCAGAAAACCCATTGGAACCTGTAGTTTTACTGGATTTTAACTTCTTAATTACAACTTCAACTTCATCTGAAGCAATTTGCCTATCAAGAGCTCCCAGATCATCCTCTGAGACCGAGGGTTCTTTTTACACTTCTAAATAACTAAAGTTTACAATTGGAGTGTTCTGAAGTTCACAAAGGATAGAAAAATTAATAAATGTTTCTGTTTGATACTAGCTGCTAAATCTTGCTTTTTGTTTTCTATCAGAGGGATGAATGTTTTTTCTGGTTTTTCTACCCCTTCTTTTTAGTTTTAGGATAAAAGCCTCTCAGGTTTATTGTCTTCATAATATTTTTAAGTGTTTGTTTGTCCAGTCTAACCTCTTTGTAATGGGTTAATCTTCCTTTTTATCTCATTCACTTTTTATACACTCTTTTAGATCATATAGACTTATAACTACTTTCCAAAATGTAGTGATAAAGAAATGTACTTTCTTTAACCAAACTATCCTCAAGACCTCTTGTCTTTTTTGGGTATAATCTTTTATTTATAAGGCTCCCCATCATAATCGGCTTTCCAATATTCCAGAGGACACATATCAATCCCTTTCTTATCACTTTCTTTTTTTATTTCTGAGAACTGAAGAGCTGGAAGAAAACATAAGGGATTTATATAGCAAGGCTCTATTCAGCTAGATCCTTTGGGTTTTTTTTTTCTGCTGAGTCCTAATCCTTTAACGTCTGAATGGCCATGATTAAACCAAGTTATAATTTCCATATTTGTTTCTAGAACCTTGACAGATTTGATTAACCCCTTCCCCCCACACCCTAAACAAAACAAAACAAAACCCTGAACTCCTATCCGTCCTTGAATTAGATCCATGACTAACAGAAGAATATGTTAACAAGATCCAAAGGGGTAGCTGTGTTAGTCTAGTTCAGCAAAACAAATTAGAGTCCTGCAGCACGAAGATTAACAAATTTAGGAGCAGTCCCTGACTTCTTAATTCACCTGCCAGACAATCGGCCAGATCCTAATTTTTAAAGTGACATAACAATTTTTCACTTCTCTTGTACGCCCTCTGTGTATATTCACTCAATCCGAAATGGGATTAAGCATCTCATCATTTTGTTTTAAAGCTCTTCCTTAACTGGGAGCATATACCTTGGCTAAGGTGAGATGGCAAGTCAAGTCAAGTCAAGTCAAATCATAGGGCTGGATATTTACTTTTCAAGGACCCCTTCACTGAACTACAGTAAAATATGCTGGGTGATATATCATCCAGCTTCTAGTTCTCTATCTCTTATAATTATAACCATATCAATATAAAATTATGGATTTGCTGCAATGTCCTAACCCATAGCCTTTTTCTTCTGGATCTGGTCTGTTGCTTCTGCTCTCATGATTGTCCTGTTACATTGATGATACTTCTTTTTTTTTTTAGTTGTTTTGGATCTCTGATCTCATGTATTCTGAGCGATGACCTGGTGAGCTGTAGGACTGACTCTTTGATCCTGTTCAGTTTGTTCTTTGGACTGATTTGCATATTCTCACGTCCATAAGTATTTGGTCCCCATCTTTTGAATCCATGACAGACAAATATCTGATCTTCCATTTACAGCACAATTTGACTGGGAAACCCAGCCCACCCCCCCTTTTATATTTTAAGAATTGTGACCATCTGGTAGAGTTCTCTCTGAGTTCTTAGATTTGGCAATTGGAACCCTTAAAATTTTTAATTTGGATGGACTAAGAATCAACAGTGGTTCATCTCTCTACCATGTTGCTCTCAGTATTTTATCCTAGTCATGGTAGTAGTGTAGATAGACAACACAATCTATTGGAATTAGGGCCTTGGAAAAAGGATCTGTAATACCTCTCTGTACAAATGTGAACTTTATTGCTAAATGTTAATGTCATGAAAAATATCATACAATTCATCCAGCAAATTTTTTCTTTCAGTCTCCTGTAGAAAATCTATAATCATTATCTTATTCCTGCATTCCCTACTTACCCTCCAGTTTTAATTCTATTTCCCCCCACCCCCATTCTTGGTTCCTTTATCTAGATTAGTGAGGCAATCTAATTGCTCATTTAATCCTTTTTCCACACCTGATCTTTCCCTCCGTCAATCTCACACATTAAAAGATATTAAAATTGAGTGAAAGTCTGGGACTATTCCTTTATCTCTCTATTCATCTGTTTTGTTTCTATCAGCAACTCCATCAGGTCAGCATTAGTGACCAGTTGTTCTCCCTTCATAGTCTGTGTACTGGATGAAGAGTTACCTTCTCTCATGCCCATATCTTTGTTTGGGAGGGCAGTGCAATAAAGTTTTGTAGCAGAGGATTTTTCTATTATTATTCTTGTTTCCCAGACATCTAAATCTTCCTTTTCTTTCCTCTTTGCACCATTTTCAAAATGGGAGCTACAATTCCTTTTCTATCCACAACAGTTGCAACTGTATTTTTTATCCTACTGTACTCACCCACTTTGTTGCGTTATCTCACTGAAGGATTATGAGGACCCATTCCAACATCTGAGCTTGCAGTTTCATTTGTAATGTTTTGAAGACTGAAGGCGCTAGATTCTGATACTGACTTTCTGGGATTGGGATCAGCCAGCTCTCCAGCCTTCTTATTTTCTTTTCAAAATCAGCTCCAAAGCTAGTCATTCATATTTATAGCACACACCTATAGATTCAGGTTGGCTTTGTTCTTTCATATCTTATATTTATTGCCATTTATTGCAAAGAACTGCATTAAGCCATCATTTTATCTGCTGGCACAGCCACATTCCAAATAGTTTGTTTGTTTGTTTGTTTGTTTGTTTGTTTGTTTGTTTGTTTGGGGGGGCAGTTAAAAGCACTTGCAAAGCTCCAGTAACTTCCATGGAGCTACTGCTAATTCTCACTAGTGTGAAAGCAGAATAGGGTCCTAAATCCATAATTTTCACACATATGTACCTCAAATAGGTGGCCTGATTTTCAGCAGTGCTCCGACCGCACAGATCCCATTAACTTCAGCATTGCAAAGCTGCTCATTAGCTGTCAAAATCACAGCCTGTATTAAAAGTGCACAGGCATCCAAATGTGAATAACATCTTTATGGTTTAGGCTTTGCATTTTCAGAAACTGCTTTTCTCCTGTTTTTACGTTAAAATGGACTATGTAGGTTTTAGAAATGGCCTCCAATATTCAGCCTTCTGAGCTAAGTGAGTATGATGAAAACATACAAGAAAGTCAAATCAAGGAGTCCCTACAAATTTATACTATTTCATTAAGAAATTTTGGCACTGTGGCCTCTCTGACATATTCTATTCTCCTGCATTAGCTCCGAGTCACATACTGTACTATAGATTTGAGACCAAGAAAAACTACCAACAGCCAGGAAATAGCTGGCCTGATTTTACTGTAAAGGTTCAGAAATCTCTGACTGGCACTGATGTCACACGTTGGGAAACACAGAAGAACATCAACTTCTTTTACTTTCTGTATTAGAATAATGAATTCCTATATAGAATAACCAGCAGAGAGAACCTTATAGTGTGACAAGCTCCAGAGTAGCTGTGTTAGCTGATTTCAGCAAATGAACAAAGAGTCCTGTAGAACGTTGTCTTAGAAGTATCACAGGACTCCTTATTTGTTTTGTAGTGTGGCAATGTCTGTATGTGAACATTTCTTTTAAAGTACAACATTGCTACATATAATCTCATAGTTTATGATTTTCCATACACATAGAGCTAATAGGGGCATTCAGTTTGAATAACAGATGCCTTTTATTCAGAATAAAACAAGAATAAATGTAGTCTCCATGGAACCGCAGCATGCACCTTGTCTGACAGGTCCCAAAATGGCAGTTTTCTCAGAGCAGGGAGGACAGGCATATTTCCTTTTAAAGAGCCAGTGCACATGAAACAAGTGACAGCAGGCACAAGAAAATGTAGGCATAAAAATTGCTTGATTATGATTCCTATATCTCTTTACTCTCTGTGTTGCCACAGCCTGCAGCTCATGGATTTGGCCCAAAATAAAGCTTTACTGTGTTTATGCACAGTAGAGTTTGTTTATGGTAAGCTATTTCTTATTTATGTTGAACTTTTTCTTTTGCCCTGAGAATGACTCAGAACTTCCCTTATGTTAGAATAAAATATTTATCTACAATGGTAACTCCTCCACACACACGCTTATTCTAAATGAGGAAGCAACGCACATACATGGCAACATTGATTTCTGTAACATGTTTTATTAACGCTTCTTTTTTCACAGAGTAGTATGGTCTCACATCAGTGACTAGTCCTAGAAGCTAAAAAGAGGGTTTTCCTCCCATCTCTATTACAGACCTTCCTCTGTGGCCGTAGATGAGTCATTTAATTTCTCTGTCTCAGTCCTCTCGTCTGGTTAACAAAGTTATCTCACAGAGGAGTTCAAGATCACTGTATGTTTGAGAGCACTCGGAAGAAGAGATGTACTCTCTAAGCATTTGTCCTATAACTAAATTATTCTTCCAGGGCCGGCTCTAGCCATGAGTCAATGAGGCACTGGCTCGGGGCACCCCAGCTTAGGGGTGGCATGACGGGCCAGCTCAGAATCCAGACCCCGTGCTCCTGCCCCTGCCCTGAGCCAGCCACTCCGCCCTGCAGGGTGGAGCAGGCCAGCCGATGGAGCAGACTCTGCTCTCTCACCCCACCTCTGGGCTGGCCCTCCTCACCCCGAGGGCAGAAGTCAGTCCAGGGGAGAGGTGGGAGAGCAGAGCTGGCCTCTGGGCTGGCCCGTTCTGCCCTTGGGCTGGCTGTTCAGTGTGGGGTGAGCTGGCCCAGAGCAGAGGCTGGGTTCTGCCCACCCTTCTCCTGGGGGCACAAAAGCAAAAGCCAGCTCATGGTGCCACAATCCCTTGAATTGGCCTTGCATTTTTCTATCTAATGTGCAGTTCTGAAAATGAGACAGTGTAGAGATTCAAGTTTCAAAGCTGCCATGTGGACAAAGCCTGGAATGCTGATCTTTTCTGACTGCAAATTTCTGGTCATAGCAATTCTATTTACTTTCACAGGCCGGTCTGTAAGTGTGACACAGAAACTTCTAGCCTTGAATCGATAGTCTCTTGTTTTCCTCCTGGTTTTATGATGATAGATATTAGTACCTGTTACTGAAGAGGAGTATTTATAGCTTTCAGACTGATGTGACCATTTATTGCAATGTTAGCTTTGACTGCTTTCCTATCTTCTTAATGTAACAGCATAATAAGTAAGTGCCTTTTCAGTCTGCAAACAGCTCTTGGAGTAGAAAAAGTACTTTCTGGTTCTTTTAATCTGTGCAGTGAAATGCATGTAGTTCTATTTAATAGAGTGTAGTCTTGCATTCTAGTGACAGATGCGTTGCTCACTGAGAAAATAATGAACATCACAGGAAAGGATGAATCATTTCTCTTGCATTATCTTTTTACTGTCATTGATCTATAAATATATCTGCAAATTCTATGGCTGGAGGTGGATGACTGTTGTCTTGAAACCATTTTAAAATCCATGTATGTCAAGGTACCAAGTCCTTGTAGTGTATGCCAAAAGTGGGCTCACAAGAGAATCTACTATTTCTGCTCCAATTAATGGGACCGTTGACATAAATTGTCAAGGCATTTGTAAAGGTATCTGAACCAGTGGGAGGGTGGAATGTTTCAGGTAATTGGTAGTGGACTGGAAATATTTCACATCCGGCTTAAAGCAAGGCTATGGACAAATTTTGTTAGGTAGCTGGTGGGACCTGCCTAAGACCTGATCATCAGCCTTCACGTCTGACAGGTTCCTTTGTGACTTTATGGCAATTTTTCATTTAAAAACTGAGTACACTGAAGACGTGTAATTAAACACTTAATTTGGGTCCGTCCCCATTCAAGGTACCGTTTACAAAGTATAAACAGAATAAGGAAACACTTCAAGAGGGGAAACTGGGGGATTAAAGAAGCTCCAAACAGAAAGAGCTCAGCGCGTGAGATTCCCACCTTCCTAAATGCCTGCAAATCATGACTTTTCGTATATGGCTTCTTTTCTCATAGAGAGGCACAGAAAGCATGGCCCATTCTTCATTGCCCTGTTCCTTGGAGGGGAACCTCTGTTTAGGTGGGAATCTGTAGCTGGGAAGGGCACTGACTAAGGATTGGACTGGCAGGAGAATATGCAGGTGGCTCTGGATCCTAGAGAAACACCAGGGCAAATATCATCCTACTGGTGGCTCAGTCACGGAAGACTGAGTGACTAGGGTAGATAACTTGAATATTTGCAGCAAATGTTTAGCACACCCCAATCCTTAAATTTCCATATTGCTGTTGTCAACAGGCCACCACCCTGACACATTTATTGTGTGCCAGGCATTTTAATATTTTAGTTCAGTGTTCATTAAAGGCTATTTGACATGCTAGAGAGAGGTAGGATGTTTGTGTGTGTTTATAATTAAAGATACTGTGAGGGGCCTTAGGAAATCTAGAGACAATGTCTGGCTCTGCCATAGACTTCCTTTGTGACCTTGGGAAAGTTGCTTACTATGGGATTTTCAAAAGGGACTGAAGTGGCCAGCTTCCATTGAAAGCTGATGAGATTTGCCTGCCTACTTCTGATGGGTTCCTTTTTAAAATCCCAGCCCTCGTTTCTCCGCCTCAGATCTTCACAGGTAAATTGGGGAGACATTTCTGACCAGACGCTTTGTCTGTCCTGTGTATGCAGATTGTAAGATTTTGCTAATTAAATATACAGTGCCTATGACGATGGTGCTCTATCTTGGTACAGTAATACTTTTCTTATGCATATGCTTTATTTAATTTTATTTTCGTCATGAAAATGCTAGCACCAACCTTTGGTTGCACCTACCAATGTTAGCACCAACCTTATTTCTATTTGGTCCCTCTGTAAAGAGAATGGGGACTTTCTAATTTGTAATGAAGAGCTGACTACAAGACAGAATTGGTATTATTGGTTACTTTTCTTGATTCTCTCACCATACAGGCCAGTAATTGACTGGCTGAAATCCTTTAGACTAGACTTGCACCATATTGGTGGGAATAGAGAAAATCTATGTAACTCATGCTGTGATCATGTGGTGAATAAAATAGGTGGATTGATATTTGTTCATCAGGTACCTTTTGCATTGCTCCAGATTTATCCTCCTGCCCTCTTTTAAAGTCAAGTTTAAGTTTATGAGCCATGTGTTTTATTAATAGGTTGAATCCTGATATCAGTTAATGAAAAAACAAGCCATTTGATTGTGCAGAATCATGTAAAATAAATTCTAAAGCCAAATATCAAATAACTAATGTGTTTTTTCTTAAGTCTTGTCCCATTTGTAGGACTTATGAAGGTCTCTTGATACCTGGTGATAGGTGATATACCTTTCTTAAGCTTCCTGCATTTCTTTCCTGCTGTCAAGTATTCACAGTAACAGCTTTTGAACTGAGATAAAGTAAAGAGAAAAACTAGACACAACAACAAGCTTGATGTTTCTACCTTCTGGTTTCTTGATATTTGGCTTTAGAATTTCACATGAAATAAACAGAAAATGTCTTGTCTAGGCAACATTTTTGCTATTAATCATTCATTAGAAACTCTTCAGTGAATTTCACTCAGAATTTTGAGTATGTTCCTGTAGGTACACCATACTATAAAAATGTATTGCCAGAGGTAGAAAACCAAAACCAAAAGTAGATTGATTGTTCCTAGTTGTGTGTGTTTTTGAGGGAAAAAGCCTGCATGACAGGTCTTATTATAACTGTATATAGTACTGTATGAAATACATACAATGCATAAACAAGCTCTGGCCAATAGTAATGACTGAGAGGGCAACATGCTTAATGTAAAGAGCTCTGTATTATATCTATATTATTTGCTGTGGTTTAGCTATTCACACCAGTATCCTTAAGCATATGTTTCTATGACTATGATTCTGTAACAGAGCTAAATAGGAGTACAACCCATGAAAATGTATGTATATACCATTTAACAAAATCTTAATGCCCCACTCCCAGCTCCAAAGCTTATCTTTAGGAAAGTATTCATGCATGTGCAATAGCATCCTTTGGAAAGCGACTTCTTGTGTTCTTTCATACTAGACACCCCATTACAGAGGTTATTTCCCCTAAACTATTCCAAGCCACTTACTTTCTAAGACAGAGGCTCTCATTTTTCTGACCAATGTAATTCCCTATTTGGTTTCAAAGGGACAAATTTGTTAGCCTCTTTCTAGACATAAAGATGATTCAATTAGGTACGGGAGTAAAGCTTTTGAATAGGAACATGATTGGGGAGTAAGGTCTGATAGAAAGCAACTTGAAATTGTTAATGTAGAACAAAATCTTGCAATGAGCAGGCACGGGGCAACCGAGCAATAAGCAGATGAAGAGCCTCACAAAGGCAAGTTGTATAAATGGAGCAGGTGGCCAGGAAAGTAGAAAAATTAATGCCAGTCTGTCAGCATATGCGCAGGGCAGCTGTTAATTACATATCATTTTACTGTGTGTGAAATTTTGGAGTAGTGCAGTACTACATATCTAGCATTAAACTGGAATTAGCCCAGTACCAATCTAATGCTGTGTCTTGGATATGTAGCAGCAAAGGGAGAGGGTAGGCACTTTTTGTGTCTGTCTGCTAGTGCCAGTGGCAGGATCTGTGGGGGACAAATTAATCAGGGCTCTCAACCTGGAAAGAGAGACCACCGATCCTTCCCAGTGATGAAGGCCCGTTCCCAGCTGAGACTCGAATTAGCAGAGAATGAGGTGTGGTTCAGGTTTTTATTATTCAGCTGAATAACAAAAGGAACTACATCAGAGGGCAGCAAAGAACTGCTAGCCCCTCCGAGCAGGGCCCCCCCCAACAACTCACGTGCAAGAGAGAGCCCTGAGGGGCAGCATCGCAACACTTTTATCCAGTACAGTATGATAATACTATGATAATGCTTACATGATTGGCAATGTTTTAGAGACCCTTATATGGTTACATTAACACCTATTTAATGCATATTAATGATTAAAGAATGCATATAATTATCCCCGCCTCTGCTTACTGTTGACATCATTTGCATTATCCTGGGCAGCCGCAGTACCTGCAAACTTATTAATTTCTGCCTAAAGATGCTGACCTTACATTCTTGCAAGGCTATGGTGCCAAGGAGGGTGAGCAGGAGATAGGAGGTAGTACTCCCTTTTCAGTTAGAACAAAGACGGGACAGTCTAGCTTACATTCCTTGTCCAGATGGTCAGGGAAAAAAAAGCATGAGAAAGGGGAGATAACACACTTTAACTATCAACTCTAGGCCGCTTGTTAATAGAACTTAGATATATAACTTGCCCGAGAAATGACCCCACTACCATAGCAACCTGCAGCCCCTATAAGGCCTATACTATGGCACCTTTCCTGCTGTTCTACAAAGGAGATCACCTAATATTTCCCTCACAGATCCCACACAGGCTATTGGACATAAATAGAAATGGTGCACTTGTCCTGTCTCAAAATCAACTGAGTCATTATTGAAAACAGTATAAGTTTGGTTAAGGTAAAGAGTCACCCCTCTTCCTTGAGATACATTGGCAAATTAAGGAAGTATGGGTTGGATTGGTGGACTGTAAGGTGGATAGAAAACTGGCTAGATCAATGGTTTCAACGTGTAGGAATCAATGGTTCCATGTCTAGCTGGCAACCAGTTACGAGTGGTGTGCCCCAGGGGTCGGTCCTGGGGCCGGTTCTGTTCAACATTTTCATCAATGATCTGGATGATGGAATAGACTGCACTCTCAGTAAGTTTGTGGATGACACCAAGCTGGGGGGAACAGTAGGCACGTTGGAGGGCAAGGACAGGATTCAGGGAGACCTAGATAAATTGGAACAGTGGGCCAATAAAAATCTTATGAAGTTCAATAAGGACAAGTGTAAAATCCTGCATTTGGGACGGAAAAACCCCATGCACCACTACAGGCTGGGAAACATTCAGCTAAGTAGCAGCAGTGTAGAAAAGGACCTGGGGCTCATGGTGGATGGGAAGCTGGATATGAGTCAGCAGTGTGCTCTTGCTGCCAAAAAGGCCAATGGCATACTGGGCTGCATCAAAAGAAGTATTACCAGCAGATCAAGGGATGTGATCCTTCCCCTCTATTCTGCACTGGTGAGGCCACATCTAGAATACTGTGTTCAGTTTTGGGCTCCCCACTTCAAAAAGGACAGGGACATGCTAGAGAGAGTTCAGAGGAGGGCAACCAAAATGATTAAAGGGTTGGAGCACAAGCCCTATGAGGATAGACTCAAAGCGTTAGGCTTATTTAGTCTGCAGAAGAGAAGATTGAGGGGGGATTTGATAGCAACCTTCAACTACTTGAAGGGATGCTCTAAGGAAGATGGAGCTCGACTGTTCTCGGTGGTAACAGAGGACAGAACGAGGAGCAATGGTCTCAAGTTGCAGTTAGGGAGGTCGAGGCTGGATGTTAGAAAAAACTTTTTTACTAGGCGAGTGGTGAAGCATTGGAATGAGCTGCCAAGGGAGGTGGTGGAGTCTCCATCTTTGGAGGTGTTTAAGGCCCGTCTGGACAAAACCATGACTGGGATGGTTTAGTGGGAGTAGTCCTGCCTCTGGCAGGGGGTTGGACTAGATGACCTATGAGGTCCCTTCCAACCCTAGGATTCTGTGATTCTAAGCTTCTGTCTCCATCTTAACACATGCCCCTCCATCCAGTTCACAACCCTTCCCCAGCTGGGCCTTCAGCTATCTGACTGATCCCTCAAAATCTGGGACCTAACTTGGTAGGAGGCATTTGGAAGACTCACTTTGTTTACATCCCATAACATAAAATGTTATGGTGTGCTGTAACAAAAAAGCCCGTATCATATAGGAACTGAAAACTAAAACATCAGTGAGGTCTATAGATGCACCAATATTCCATTGACCAGCTTCAAAGACAGGAGGTGTTACAAAGGCTAAGGAAGCTCCCACATGGTACAGACATGAGAATAAGGCCCAAGGCCATGAAAGGTGGCAGGCAGGCAGGCAGGTGGAAACAAGTGTAAGTAGGAAAAGAAGGCAGTGACAGATGGCTTGTCCCTATAAATGAAGCAGGCTCAGCACCAGTATGCCGGCTTAGGTTCACCCAGTTGACCCAGTTAAAGTTACAGAGGCTGTACCTGGGGCTATAAAGAGTCAGAGGAGACCCAGCGAGTCAGACCTGGCTGAGAGGAGAGTGAGAAGTTAGAGGGAATATTGCTGCCAGAGTCGTTTGTGAGGAAGTGGCCCTGAGAGCCTGAAATATGAAGGTTGGGTTGAAGAGCTTGTTCAGTTGTTTAGGGCTGGACAGCAGAGCTGTTCAAAACTGACCGTGGACATGGCCACGAGTGCTTAGCAAGTTGGGCAGAGGTTCTGTCTTTTGATAAGTGGTGGAGAATGCATGTGCTGCAAGTGGCCATGATGTAGTGAGGGGGGGAGAACTAATGGTCCCAAGTGAAAAAGAGGGAAATTGACCCCTCAGATATTGATTGAGCCCATCTAGCTTGAGTGATTATTAAGAAAGACGGAGGAGGTAATTGGCAGTGGTGCAGCAATATTAGAGTTGCATTACATGTGCACATTGAAAAAATATAATCCCATCTATACATACAAAAAACGGGCTCTTAATTAGTTATCACTCAGAAAGTTCATCAGGAAGGTTCTCTGAAAATATCCAATGTTCAGCCACAGCCAAAAAGGCTCATGGACTATTAGGAAACATTAAGAAAAGATAGATAATAAGGAACAAAATATCAGAATGCCACTCTGTAAATCCTTGATATGGCCACAGCTAGAAGACTGGGTGTCATTCTAGTTGCCTATTTTAAAAGAGATATTAGAACTGGAAAAGCTACAAGGAAGAACAATGAATGTGATTGCAGTAGGGAGCAGCTTCTATAATAGGAGAAATTTAAAAGAGTGAGACTAGTCATCTTAGAAAAGAGATGACTGGGGGAGAGGAGGAATACAAAAGTATATAAAATCATGCATAGTGCTGAGAAAGGCAGTGTTATTTAAAGGAAGTGTCACATAACACAAGAACCAGGGATCACCCAATGAATTTAATAGGTAGCAGGTTTAAAAGAAACATAAGAAAGTACTATTACACACAACATGTTGTCAACCTGTGGGTTTATTGCCAGGGGATACTGTGAAGGTCAATAGATAATTGATTTAAAAAGGATTAAACAAGTTCATGGAGGACAGGTCCATCAATGGCTGTTAGCCAGAATGGTCAGGGATGCTCTAGGAGTACCTAAACCTCAAATTGCCAGAATCTGGAACTGGACAATAAGATGGGTCACTCAAAACTATCTTATTCTACTTATTCCCTCTAAAACACCAGGTATCCACCACCATGAGAAGAAGTGGGCTAGATGGGTCATGGTTATACTTATGATCTTTACTGGGGAAGTAGTTTCTTGGCCAAAGACTTCTAAATGGTGCTGTAGACATGCCTGGTAGAGTAAGAGGATGGGGCAAAGGGATAGGAGTAGTGTTTTGTCAGTCATCAGACTGCACATATTTTTTGTTTCTTGCATTTTGGGTAAAGGAGAAGATTCTTGCTCAGAATATGTCAATTCAGGGAAGGATTAATTAGCTAAAAGTCCAGTAAACCTGATTTCCACTCCAGCAAGAAAATGAATATTCACAATTCCTGACAGACAAAAATCAGTAAAACTAACAGTGCACTGTGTTTTTATCTGCCATTTCTTCTGCCAGTTTGAAGTTATCTTAAGATTTGCATTTAAATATATTTAAATGAAAACAAATTTAACAATTTGCAGATCCAAGCAAAAAAAAATTGAGCTCCATTTACTTATCAGGAAAACAAGAAATCCAATAAGATAATACCTAATAAAACAGCTGCAATGTCATGGTAAGAGTCTACTGTAACCACCATATTAAAGATGCAATATCAAACTATCCAGATACAAAAAAAAAAAAAAAAAAGGGAAAGCAGTAAGAGGTTAATATGACTCTATCAGAAACTCTCTGACTACCTACAGGTCCCAAAGGAATCCTACAAAAAGTGAAACTGTGAACAAATCACTAAGGCTAAGTACAAAAAATGTAGCAGAAGCTTGCAGGGACACAGTTAGAAAGACTAAGACAAAAAATGAGCTCCACCAAGCAAAGGATATAAAAGACATTAAAAAGATATTCAATAAACACATTGGGAACAAGAAAAAGATGAAGGAAACGGAAGCCCTCTGTTTAGTAGGGAAGAAGAGCTAATAGCTTAAGACATCTGAGACACCACAAAAGCTTAGGTGTTTAGAGCTTAGTTTTCTTCAGTCTTTACTAAATTGTGATGGGCTGCTTAACACAACAAATGTTGACAACAAGGGAGAATGAACACAAGTGAAACCAAGGAACAAACTGATTAAAGACTATTTAGGTGTACTTATGTTGGCAGAGCCTAATGAAATTCACTCTAGGTGCTTAAAGAATTAGCTGAGGCAATCTTGAAACATATAGTGATTAATGAAGAATTATTTGAACAATTGTCATGGAGGATGAATGAGATGCTTAGAGAACAGTAGAAGGGCAAACATATCTATCTTGAAAAGGATAATAAAGGACATGGGGATTACAGACCAGTCAGTCTAAATTTGATACCTGGGAAGATACTAAAATAAATTATTGAACAATCAATTTGTAAATTCCTAGAGGAGACAGTAGGGTTATATGTAATAGCTAATGAGGACTTGTCAAGAACAAATCATGTCAAGGGAACTTAATTTCTGTCTTTGACAGGCTAACTGGTCCAATGGAAACTGGAAGTTGTAGCTATGATTCATCATGATTTTGATAAGACTTTTGACACAGTTGCACAACAGTTTCAAATGAAGCTAAGGAAATGCAGTCTAGATTAAATTACTGTAGAGTGAAAAATTGGTTGAAAGACAAGAATATTAAAAAATAATTATTGATGGTATGTTGTTAAATTGGAATCTGTCCTGCTTCTGGTACTAGTCAGTGTTTTTCTTAATGACTGGGATAATGGAATGGAGAGTATGTTTATAAAATTTGCATACAACAGCAACCTTGGAGGGGTTGCAAGCACTTTGGTGGACAGGATTAGAATTCAAATTACCTTGGCAAATTGAAGAATTTGTCTGAAATCAACAAGATGCAATTCAGTAAAGATAAGTGCAACGTACCCTCTTCATGAATTAAGAATCAAACACACAACAATAAATGGAGAATGATTCGTGAGGCAGTACTAGTGCTGAGAAGGATTTGGGGGTAATATTGGATCACAAATTGAATGAGCCAATAATGTAAGGTAGTTGTTAATGGGCTAATATCATCTTTGGACATGGATGGTAATTGTCTTCCTTTACGTGATCACTGGTAAGTTCTCACTTGGAATACTGTGTCCAATTGTTGGTGCCACAATTTAGGAAAGATGTGGACAAATTTAGAAAGTCCAGGGAAGAGCATGAAAAATGATAAACAGTTTAAAAAATGTGACCTATAAGGAAAGGTTGAAAGAAACTGGTAATGGTTAGTCTTGAGAAAAGAAGATTGAATGTAGATCTGATAAGGGCTGTCTGAAAGAATATATTGAGCAATTATTTTCCACCTCCACTGAAAACAAGACAAGAAGTAATGGAGTTAATCTGTGGCAAGGTAAAGTTACGTTAGATATTAGGAAAAACTTTTAAACTATAAAGATATTTAATCACTGGATTAGACTTCCAGAGGAGATTGTGGAATCCCAGTCATTGAAGGTTTTTAAGAGTAAATTAGTCGAACACCTAGTTCTGTCACAGTGTATGGGCTGGATTTTATAAAGGGTCATGCTACCTTCTAGCCCTATGTTTCTATGATTCTATAATGGATTCATATTTTTACTTTTTTATTAAAGTGTAATTTGAGAGCACTCACACAAGGTTCCTTTGCCATATTAACTTCAGTGACCATTTCATTTGCAAGCTACAAAAAATTTCTAAGATGTCATTTTATATCTGAATGAAATTGGCTTCATTAGTTTTGATTATACCTGGTACACTAGACATTAAGGAATGCAGAAGACGTATAATAATATAGAAGATGCTGCTCTATCAAATGATGGCAATCTCTGATTTCCTGCATCTAGAGATGATCTCTAATTTAATATAACAAAATACTTCAGTTCCCAATGGGTCTTATGAACTGAAATATCAGAGAATTGTTAAGATGAGTAACTCGTAAATCGAGGACCATTTATCTGTTATTAACTCATCTAGCACTCATCAGGTGAACAAACATTGACTTACAGTCTTTTTTCACAGTGACAGTGTGTTGTGCAGCAACTCATTTGCTCTTTTAAAACTGAGCAGTACAGCAATAATGAGAAGTAATCTTTCCTGTTTTATTCAAACCCTGGAGCAATGGCACTCAGGACTTCCACATGGTTTCCATGGTTCTTTTATATTCTGTTTTGCGTATTGATTGCAGATTTCACACTTAGACCTTATCCCTGACAGCATTTATGGTTAGCTGGCTCCCAGAATCTTGGATCCATTCTTGTTATCTGTGGATTTTTCTTATCATTTCTAAACTCACATAATGTGTGTTGTTATGATATGATGTTTTTCAGATATGCCAAGTCACACATCCACCATCAAGCACTTACAAGCACTATCAAATGAGCTACCAAATAATGAAGAATTTGATTTTAAATATTGCTTTGCTTATATGATATTGTTAGACTATAGCAAAACACTTCACAATTAATATAAAATTCAAAGAAACGATGAACAGAAAGACAAAAATCTTAGCACCAACATCAAATAAGTTTTAGAGCGAAGGATCATTAACCCAGTAGTAGTAACTAAACAACTGAAATGCCAGGCAACTAGAAGAGAAGGAATATGAAATCAGGAAGGCCAAATGGTTATCTTTTATAAGTGGGAGAAAATGTTAACCTTCAAATGGCTTGTCAAGTTACCAGATGTTTTACAACTACTATGGTACTTAAACCAGAGTCATCTGAGAGAACACCTGAGAGTCAGTCATATAAAGGAACAAAATACTTGGAAACAAAATCAGTTAGCTCTCTGTATCTTGAGGGCATCTAGAATGCTCATAAGAGTGTTTGTGTGCTGACAAAAGTTACTGACCCCATCAGTTAATTGCTGAATTCACTTAACATAACTTCTCCATCCGGTGAAGACAGTTACACTGTTTTGGCTGGAGTGAAACTTCAAGGGATGCATCCATTTTTCTACATAGTGAAATCTATAGCAAATAAATCAATTGATCCTTGTTGATCCAATTACATCCTTGAAGAATCCCAGTCTGTTAGTGTTAAACACTTCACTGTATTCTGTAAGGAAAGCTTTTGCATCCTGCTCTGTAGACAGGTTATATAGCTGTTTCTTCATTTGCATTGGTAGTTCACTTTTCAACGTTTTGTGTTCCACAGTTTCAAATTCTGAGTGATCATTTAGGCATGCCAGCAAAGATTTCAGATTGGCCTTTTGGGGGAGGGAGGATGTCTGATGTACTAAACTAGTTTAATACTGGACTATCGTTAACTTTTTTTACATGGTTCTTCTGTAATTGTTGCACTCAGATCCAGTACCTAGTTGGAAATTCACTTACGATTCATTTTATATTCATTGTCATAAACCAATCTGTTCGACAGCCTTGCTTTGTGAATTTATTGTGCATTCTGTATCAGAACTTTACTCTTCATCTGTATTGTTGTGAATGTATTCTGCTTTTATATTTCTTTGCATTTTCACTGAGAGAAAAATGTTTTTATTAATATAAAATAGTTGATTTTATAGGATTTTGTGGTTGCAACCCCTGTGCTTCATACTTTTGTATTGTTTTATAACTTCCTTGACATTTAATGCTAACAAATGTGGTCATGATTCACTTATACCATTATTCTGTCTTTATACCTTAGGTGTAAAGTAGGCATTAACTAGACATATGTCAGTTGTTTAACAGCTTGTTGACATTTTTATTTGGGCAGTGCAATTTTTAATTGGTCTTGTCAATAACCATCAATCTTTTCAAAGTTGATTCCATTTCCTACAATAAAGCTAATTTGACTTTGTTATACCTCCAATAATTTATTCTCTTATTAGTCCATCAGACAACTGTTCAAAATCACATTACTTAGCCTTATTACACAGGTCTGCAATACTACTGTCAGTGGTCTAACCTGGTAGCAGATTCTTCTAGAGTGAGACTTTCCCACATGACACTCTTGCATGGATCAAAGTATCCCTGAAATTTGGGTCTTTATCTAGCACTATTTAGTCTCCTTTATGTTCCCACTGGGAACTATTGTTCATGGGCTCCAATATGCTTCTGGGCCTGCCTACAGTAACATCCAGGAGAATTTCACTCTCCATTCTTTTTCTTCACTATCACTTAATTCCAGGAAAATTCTTGAAGCACTGAAATAGCCTTTTACAGTTTCCTGCCAGGCTTTTAAACCAGACTAAAAGTTTAATGTGGATTCACCTACTTTTCTTTTACTGAAGATTCAATTCGCTTGTGATACTGTGTAATAAGTATGTGACATGGTGCTTAACATCTGAACTGCCATCACCACTTGCTTCTGAATCCTAGTACACTATTTTAGAGGTTTAGTGTACCAGAGCACGGAAAAGCTATAATTATGTGCTATTGCCCTCCAAGTGAAAAGGCCCAACCCTGATCCAGAATCAGACCTGAACAAGAGCATCCTGGAGGATATAATTCAGAGAGAATGAACCATTGACTAAGGGCTGTGACAGCAAAGCATCCTGGGATAGAAAGCTAAGGAATATAATGAACTGCCTTCTTTCAGAATGTAGGGGAACCAAAGATAATACAGAGAGGGCAATCTTCACCAGTAGACCATAACAAAAGTCCTGGGAAGACACCTAGAAGGATCCTGAATGGAGAAAAGTATATGAAGAAAGAGGTGTTGGAGAAAGATAGAATAGAAGAACTGGGAAAGAATCAATTGATAGCTCCTTCTTTCATGGGCTACAGCTGGGGCATCCTGAAAGGGTAGAAGGACATCTCCATTCACCAGCTGCATCAACAAAGGAAAGCCAGGAAAAACACTGTGAGAAAGGAATAGTGAACATTTAACTTGGGGGAGGAGAAGGCTTTCTTTGGCATCTTTCTGTCATTCGTGACCATAGGTGAAATTTGAGACCTGAGGAGGGATAGGAATATATGACTTTGTGTTTGGACTTTTGTTTACTTTGGAAGGAGAATATCTGGTTTCATCTGGAAGGCTATATTATGTCAAATCCCCAAAGATGAAAACTGGGGCATAGTCCTGCCCTGTTGGAAAAGTAAGACTCTGCTATAGGAAGGAGTTTAACACACATGACGATGATTTGGGAGCAATGAGACTTAATTTTTGCAATGGGCCCCGAGGCAGGGCGGGCTGGCGTGTGGCCAAGCTTTGCAGGGCCTGAGGCATTGCAGACTTGGCCTGCCCTGGGCCCGGCCCTGCAGAGCAGCAGTCACACACTGGCCCACCCCACCCCACCCCCTGGGGTGGACAAGACAGCCTGGGGCAGGGTGGGCATGGAACTCTGCGCAGAGCAGGAGAAAGAGTGTAGCCTTTGGTCTATTGCTCTCCTACAGAAGTAAACGGGCCCTGGAGATGGTGGGGGTCGGTGAAGGGCCTGTCAGACCACAGGGCCTGGGGCGGTTGCCCTGCATGCTCTCCACCACCCAAGGATGGCCCTGGAGCTACAGCAATACAAAGTAGAAACAACAAAAAATATAACGGGTGCAATTTTTTAAAAAACATTAAAAGCACAAATTAGAACACATCTCTTGCATCGACTTTGTTATTTTACCTTCATGAATTCCTAAGTTGTTTTCAGCAAAGCGAGGTTGAAACCAAAAGTTTATAATGTTTTAGAATGCTGCAAGACCACACAAGACCTTCAACTTCTAAAACAGGTTTGTATGGCTAGTTAGGAAAATCATTCTTTTCCACATTGGTTCATATTATTTGCAAATTCAATTTTTTTTCCTGTGGAGAACTTCCCTTTAATCTCCTAAGAGAAGACTATACAGATAGGACATCTATCTTTAACACATACATTCCAGATGCTTTTATGAAGGCTAGAGGGAATATAATTAAATGAAACAATAAACAATGAATTAAGTGTTGCTCTCTCTGTGATTCAGAGCTGTTAATCTACTACAAATCATCCCCTTCTGAATTGACTGGACTGTCTGAAATTCCCTATCAGTCTTCCCATAGCCATAGTATGATTTCTCTGTTTGGGTGGGCAAGGCCCAGCAGGGCTCAGGCCAGCTCTTCATGGCAGGGCCCAAGACGGGAGTGCTATCTCCACTCCAGTCTCACCTCAGGAGGACACCCATCCTGTCTGGGCTGGGTGGGGAGATACACATGCAGCCAAAAATTATAGCAAAAGGAAGGGGATCCAGCTCAAAAAGTTTGGAAATGGCTCAGGGTGCAAGAGGGAGTGGCTGGGTCTGTGTGCAGTAAGCAGTGCAACTCTTGAGTGCAGGGAGTGGTGCTTCAAGCCTCTGACCTGGCCAGGGGTTGAAGCCTTCAGAGGCAGGTGGAGGGGTCTGGAAGCCCCAGGGCTGTCTGAACCTGGTTACAGCACTACAGTTGTGGGGGTAATGTCCTCCAAGTGTCCCCCCAAAATAGTTCCATGAATCTCTCCAGTATGCACTCAATGTACTCCTGAGACTATAAAGCAAGTGATAGTGTGTATGAATATGATTAGCATGTATCTACCAGGAGCATAGCTTTCCGCCTCATGCTCTTAGATTCTCTCAGAATCATATATACTTTATATTTTTATCCTGACTATTTTAACAATGATTTGGTAGCGTGGAAGGATCTTATGATTGTGTTTCTAGGTTAAGGATGAGAGAGGTACTGATTTAACTCTGTGATTAAGTTCAATTAAACAAGGACTTGAGCTGTCTTTAAACCTTTGCTTTAGAGATTTCCAGAACCTTGAAATATCTTGACCTTCATTCTCTTGCCCCTCTCTGCACAGTTTTGACATATTCATATGGTGGTTCCAGCAGCAACAGGAAGCAGAAATACAGAAAGAGACAGAAAATAGCTGTTCTTAGCAAGCTGAAAGGGAGACATATTGGCCATTACAAAAGAATCCTTTTTTGGAGACTTCCAGCCCAATCTTCTCAACCCAAAATGCTCAGTTAGGATAGTTAAACTTTGCTAATTATAAAAATGTGAATATTTATAATCTCATCAAAACTAAGGTCTCCATGCTATAGTTCCTCTGGAAGTAACAGTCTTGTTGGCTTCAGTGGAAGTGTAGTCTGAGTAGGATTGTTTGATCAGTCCCTGAGTGGTACAAAAGGTACTGTCAAGTCACTTTTGTGTGACTTTAGCCTGACTCTAAAAGAGAAAATGTGCTAGGTGCTAGAGTTCATAACCAAGCCCTCAGTGTTATCATCTAAAACACAACAGTAAATCTAAATTAAAAAAAAGAAAGGCATTGACTACATTTGTCCTAGGTATCACACCACTGTTGGCAGTGGGCAGGCTTTAAAGAAGAAATGATCCTTACATGTTTTGTTTCTTTAACAAAAGGGTCAATTGGTGTAAATGAGCATAGATCCGTTTGATCCAATAGAGGTATGTGATTTATACCAACTGAGGATCTGGACCTTTATTTTTCAGTCCTATTTTATTTCTTTGACCAATGAGTCAAGTGTGCTGGCAAGCAACCTAACCTAAGAACCCACTGAGAACTTCATGGTAATGATGATAAAATAATTCAAATGATTTTTTCCCCTACACATACCTATGTAATGATGGTACCGGTTAAGAACAAAATAAATCCTCAGGAAATAAGCATATTTCACTTATGAAAATTCTGTCAATAGTTTTATTGGTCTCCATAAATAATAGGAATTTGCTGCAGATATTTTTTCTGAGCATTATTCTCTCTGATTCAGACCCTGCCATCCCAGTCCCTCTGAAGACCTTATATGATGTAATCTGAAAACAAGGAAAGCATTTTACCTATGCAAGCACTTGAAATGAAAAGGGACCAGAATGTAAAATCTTTGATCATTTCCAAAACTACAGTGTGTGCAAGAATGATTATGTGGACACACTTTGCCATTATTCACAAACACCAGAATGAAAAAAAAAATCTTTCTTTGTACTTACTTTTTTTAAGCTTAAATGTTTGAGTGTAGTGATTTTGGATATCTCAGTTTCTGTATGTGCAGTTTTGGAGTCTAAGGTGGTTCTATATTCAGAGATGCTGAGCAGCCAGTGCAGTGGCTGAAGACAATGAGAATGGCAAGGTGCCCAGTCCCTGTGTCTGGCTATAGGTGTCCAACTGGACACTAAAAACAGAGAACACTTTTGAAATTATAGCCTCTAATCTGCATTTTAATCTCTTCCATTCCAAAGTTAGAATAGTGGATCGGAAATTGGTCTGAAGGGTACTGTCCTTTCACTGATTTGCCTGTGACTGAGCAAATATCATCATCTCTCTGTGACTCAATTAATAATAGTGTGATATTTATATCCTAAAGTGGTCATTTACTTATGTGGCCTATTATAGCTCTCTGTAAATTTAAGATAAGTGTTTGCATTTTTGGACTCTTTTCCAACATGAACTCTGATGCTTTTGAGGTTGCCTCATCACTTACTTGTTTGTAGCAGAGTGTGTAATTAAAATATAATGTGGGGATGATTAAAATTTAAACTCGCATGTAGCCCATTTTGTGGCACAAAGATTCTCTCATGAAACACTTTCAGTAAATCAGTTTGATTTTACATTTCAATGGTGGAACAAAAATGGTTTACCTAAATCATTTCTCTCCTTCATTAATTTATTCTTGTCCAATTTCAACCCAACTGTTATGGATAAAACTCCTATCAAAGACTTAAGCTTTGGGTATAATTTAATTAGTGCTTTATAGATATTTTGGTAACATTAATTGCAACTTGTATTCAATTTCACAGTGTTAAATTGGGTTTGCTGCATGTTCCTGTGTAATGCATCTACATTATATATGTATTTTGAAAGACCTTTTCCCAGGCTGATGCTAGTTGACTGGATGCTGTTTTCTACATATTTGCTTCCTGAGGCTGGTTTATCACATACTTTGATTTTCCAATGAGGTTTTATTTACTTGATGTTTTCCTCTGGGCAAAAGTTGGCTATGCTAGAAGGTGTGGTTAATAGGGCTTTAAGTTCCATACAGCTTTCATTCCTAAAAGCAGAGCAAGAAAAGTGAGGATTTAATTTGAATCCATAAAAAGTAACAAAGTGAAACATAAAAAATGGAAAATAAATGAATCCAAAACCAATACCAAACCAAGGGGTAGTGTTAAGAATAGAAAGTCAAAATATGACTATTGAGGTTTTACCAAAATGACACATGATCTCCTTGTTATCCCATTTCTATTTAAAAAAATTAATCTAATTTTGGATTACTGTTCATTGATGCATTCACATTAGACTCATTGTAAAATTGTTAGTCATTGCATTGAGTTGGAATATTAACTTATGATAGATTTATTAAATAGGCAGACAACTCATTTCATAAACTTACTACAAGAGAAGACTTTAGACTGTGAAATATTTTCTATTTTTGTGCTCCCATCATCCAAGATGACATTAATCATGATGCTGGGGATGAATGCAATAAAGATTTCTCTTTTCTCAAAACATTCCTGTCTTGTGAATAAGGAGATAGACTGTCTAGATGGCATAATGGATACAAAGAATAAAGGTTTGGGGGAGGGGGGAAGAGGAAAAAAACATTGCTGAAGGCATAATTCTCTGATTTTACATTGAAGTAATGGAATGAAAAAGTTTTAATACCTAAAATGATGTATTTTCTGGTGCACTTCTTTCTAGTTCAGTTTCAGCATCTTTTCCAATAAAACTTCTGGAAAAGATTTGAGGTATGAAATCAAGCTAATGAAAAACAGGTATGTTAGAGACAGACTATGGGTCTGCTTCAGATCATATATGGCATAAATCTGGCATAACACCACTGAAGTCAATTGGTGTGCAACCAATGTACGTGAGAGTAGCTTCTGAACCAGCAGTCTAGTATACCTTATGTTTCATCAGCCACATGGATCTTCAGTAAATGTGTTAAATAACAAATAGTATCATAGCTGCCAGATCCCATTTTCTAAGAAGAAAAAAGCCATACTTAGTAGAAACTGTCTATATATCACACATGGCGAGATCCAAGCAAGACCTAGACCCAGCAAGTGGGTGGGAAGCACAAAAATGATTCAACCCTTAATTATGCAGTGAGACATGAGTTAAAATTATAACTTCAGAAACATTCTAGAGAAGTCTGCTGGGTCTTTTTTAATTTTTTTTTCAAAATAAGGAGAAAAAACCAAAAACAAACAAAACACCTGGACCAGCTCTTCAGCTGATGTAAATCAACATAGCTCTGACATCAACAGAGTTATGCTGATTCATATTAGCTTAAGATTTGTCAAATTAGCATTTGGGCTGCTGGACAGACTTTAGAATAGAATAGAATCAAATCATAGGGTTGGAAGGGACCTCATGAGATCATCTAGTCCAACTCCCTGGGGCTTGAACCCAGGACTTTCTGCATATTAAGCAGAGGTGCTAGCTACTACACTGCCTAAGAACTAATCTTTCAAAACCTGAATATGTATGATTGGTATATGTAGCCTGCAATTAGGGGAAGTGTATTGTGCAGCATGCCTTCTTCCTTGTCTCGGCCTTTTGAGAACTTCTTGTGGCATCAGTTTATCAAAATCAGTAGCACATCAAGTATTCTATGCAAATATTCTGTCACCTGTGTTCTCAACAGCAGTTAGCAGTATCCTCCACCTCAAGTGCAGACTGAAACAAAGTTAACTTATTAAAAGAATGGGAGACGATGTGAAACAGCTTCTCTTCAAGGAATCCAGATATCTTTAACAACAGAAAGGTTTTCTGAGTCTAGTGGGCATGTTACATTCTGAATATAAGATAGTAATGGAAGAGTGTATGAGCACAGCAACATTTATGTAAAGAATGGAACAATGTTTTTACTGCAGTAATATGACACAAGCCTGTGGTGCCAGGCCTACGAGGGTATGGTTATGGTGCAATGTCTTCCTAGGGTTAGCACACCCTGAGTTTCTTAATCAATGGCTTGAGCATTTATACTCACATGTAATACCAGGTCAGGAATTATTGAGCCCTAGGGTTCCAACCTGGAGCTTCTGTGTCTATACTGCATAGTATTCTTCCCAGCAAATCACAAAAGTATGGGTCAGATGAATGGATTTAAGCTGGACAGAAAGCTGGATAGATCATCGGGCTCAAAGGGTAGTGAGCAATGGCTCAGTGTCTTACTGGCAGCTGGTATCAAGTGGAATGCCTCAGGGGTTGGTCCTGGTGCCAGTTTTGTACATCATCTTCATTAATGGAGGATGGGGTGGATTGCAGCCTCTGCAAGTCTGTGGATGACAAGAAGCTGTGGGAAGTGGTAGGTATGGTGGGAGGTAAGGATAGGATATAGCGTGAGCTAGACAAATTGGAGGATTAGGCCAAAAGAAATCTGATGAGGTTAAACAAGGACAAGTGCAGACTCCTGCACTTAGGATGGAAGAATCCCATGCCTCCTACTGACAGAAGACCAACTGGCTAATAAGCAATTCTGCAGAAAAGGACCTGAGGGTTACATGCACAAACCCTATCTCCTAGCAAGAGAAAAGAAGCTAGATATAAACCAACAGTGTGCCTTTATTGCTATGAAACCTAATGACATATTGAGCTGCATTAGTAGGAGTGTTGCCAGCAGATCAAGGGAAGTGATTATCCCTCTCTGTTCAGCACTGGTGGGGCCACATTTGGAGTATTGTGTCCAGTTTTGAATACCCTACTACAGGAGGGATGTGGACATATTGGAAAAAGTCCAGCACAGGTCAGCAAAAATGATTGGGAGTGGGAGGCCTGAAGCACATGACTTATGAGGAGAATCTGAGAGAACTTGGCTTATTTAGTCTACAGAAAAGAAGAGGGGTGGGTGAATTCCAGTTACGTGAAGGGGGGGCTCTGGAGAGGATGGAGCTAGGCTGTTCTCAGGGGTAGCAGATGGCAGAATGAAGGGTCCTCATTGTTTTAAGTTGCTCTAGTAGGTGCTCAGTACTCCTGAATACAAGACCCCTAGGTGTCTAAAATAGCACATGAAGAAAATTGTATCTCTATTTTGGGATATGCTACCATATTAAAATACATATATTTTGCTTATAACCAGCTTAGTAAATGGTCCACATTGTTCCAAGCCAGAGGCGTGTCCTTTTCATTTTTAATCACTTACGAATTTTTGCATCATATACAAATTTTATCAGTGGGTTATTTTGTTTTTTTTCTAGATCACTGATGAAAATGTTAAATAGTGAAAGACAAAGAATCCATATCTACAGAACCCCACAGGAAACGCACATGCTCAATGATTAATCTTCATTTACAATTACATTTTAAGACCTATTAGTTAGCAATCTTTTAATACATTTAATGTGTGACATGTTAATTTTATATTGTTCTAATTTTTAATCAAATTGTCATGCAGCACCAAATCAAACACCTTAACAGATATCTAGATATGTCACATCAGTGCTATTGCCATCATCAACCAAACTTGTAATTTCATCAAAAAGATATTTTAATTTGACAGACTATATTTTCCACAAATCCATTGACTGACATTAATTATATTTACGTCCTTTAAGTCTTTATTTATCAAGTCCTGTATCAACCACTCCATTATCTTGCTGGAGATCGATGTCACGCTAGCAGGCCTATAATTACCTGGGTCGACCCACTTATCCTTCTAAAATAATGGCATAACAGCTTTCATCAAGTCTTCTGGAAAAAATCTTCTAGTTAAAGCTTAATATGATACATCTATTTTTAAAGCTATTACTTGGTGACATGGAAATTTTCTCATTGATTCTTTATTTATACAATAAATATCTGCTATAAGCATAATGGGACTTCCCAGATGAAGTAAGGGGTTTTAAGTGTAATGCTGGGTGATAGGGTTTGTGCATGTATCACTTGATGGCTAGACAAAATCTCATTTTTACTGCGTAAAGACCACTGAAAGAATGGCTGTGAATTAGGCTGAAATGTGGTGTGGGGCATTATCTACTTAGCTGTAAAGTAATGTGATCTATTGTCTTTTTGGTCTACATGTACGCTGCGTGTCCAGCTGAATATGGCAGAGAATCTAGTGTGTATTCTGTGCATCAAAAGCAAGCTAACATTTTAAATGTTCTGCTCAAGTAACTGCATTTACCAGAATCACTTTAAATATGAAAAACCTTTATAGTTTAGACTAGTTATCAGAAGCTGCTCAGTCCCTTGAAGATAACACACTAGATATACTGCATTTTAGCAGTATGGAGTAGTCTTGTACCAAAAAGCATAAAGACCAATTCTGTGACTTGCGAAGTAATAGAAACATTTAAAAAATCACGTACCATGTCCTGGCTGAAAAATTATGGCTTAAAAAAAAAAATCATTCTGTGCGCTGTTATAAGGGATTTGAAGTCTCATTTCTAATGCCAGTTACAAGAAGCAAATAAAAATTGTCTGCCCCCAAAGATCAACTAATACAAGTCCCATAACTGCAAAGTTATACTTAGCATGTGACTCATTTAATATCAGTACAGGTAAGTGATTGTGGGCACAGTTTGGTGATCTCACTTGTTGCATTTTGTCTGCTGGTAAACAAAAATCTGTCAAGTAGAAGGAATGGTTAACCTAGAAATTCTTGGGGTTCCTGATATAGTGTGGTATGAATAAGCAATAAAAATTAGTAGTACTATGACGGAGTTAAGGGTGACTCTAAATTTAAAGCACGTCGTCTGTATTAAGCATGTTTGGCAAAAAAGCCTGCTTAGTTAAAGTTCTTATACAAATGCCCAGCCTATAGTTCTAGGCATTTGCACAACAATAAACATACAGCACCAGCCTCAAAAACCAAACACAGCCAAATACAAATACATCACTTGAGCCAAATACACAAATACCCCATTCATTCTCACAAACACATTCATTCTCACAAACACGTTCCTTCTAGAACTCCAGTCCTCACTGATTCTCTTCAGGCTGAAGGTGAGGTCCAAAGTTGAGTGCCCCTCTCTGAAGAAACCTTAACAGCTTCCTTGGATTTAAGCTAAAAATGATCCAGCACGAATCCTAGGCTCCTTGCAGCTGTGAGAAATATTTTACAGGGTGAGAGAGATGATTTTTGCAAGTAAGCAGGTCCCAGGCTACTTAGGGCTCTGTAGTTCAAATCCAACAATTTAATTTCTGCCTACAAACTAGCAAGAGCATAGCATGAAGCATTGTTGAAATGTTCAAATCAATAGGGCCCCTGGAAACAACGCATCCTTAACATGCAGTTAACTTTATTCTAGTGCATAGTCAGACTCTAATCTTCTGATTAGGTTTCAGTTGTGGCCTGATTTAGAGTGCACTACAGTAATCTATACTTTTCAATTTGTATTGGTCTGTTCTGTTCTTTTTTGTAAATGAGCCACTTTGTCCAGAGTTTTTATAATTTAAACATGAATTAATCCACATCCTGTATGCTATGCAGCAGAAATTTAATTTTTAGGAGAGATTTGAGAGAGGGAAGGTTGATACAAAGGTTTGAGGAATAAAATATTTTACTCTATAAAGTGCTTGACCGTCAGAAGCATCCCATAAAAGGCACAGTAAAACAAATCTTTTACATGTGACTTGGTCTACTCTTTCAGAACCAGTGAATTGGAAACAAAGTTAACATATTCCAGTGTTAAAAGAGAGCAGCTTATTAAAATATTTGATGAATAATGAATTTTCTGTTGCTTCCTTTTCATCGTCACACTTTGCTATTTAACAGTGTTGATTTAAAGTTCATAAATCACTGTCAGGCTGCATATAGTTCTTACAGTTCTCTTTATCCATTCTTTGTTGTTATATTTATGCTGCATTATTCAATAATGCAATTATTAGGCCTCATGTCTTAAATTGGAAGAATGTTGTTGTACTGCCCCACAACAAATATATGTATACATTCTCTTGCTGTAGTTACTGATACTCATACATTTAAAGTTATTTTAAAAGGAGGGATGTGACCTTAGAAATAAAATCAACTGTATGTGGTCATGCAGGCATTGTTCATGGTCAAAAAACAAAGCAAACTCACAAATTAAAATGAACTACTGTTAAGCATGTGGTCTGTACTGTGTTCTAAATCTACATTCACTGAAAACTTTAGTTCAGTATTTCCCAAAAGTCTGCAAATCAAACACTCCAAACCTCCCCCACCCCCCAAATCGATAAGCATCTTTTTCAATTCTGCCGTGGGTGGTTGTTGGTTGATTACACTTTTTTAAAAACCCTATCCAAAATGAGCAATTACTGGGTAGCTTGTATAGATAGTCATGGCATGATCGTTCCTCTACTCTCATATACACCTTGAGACGCGGTGAAATAGTCAACTCTGGCATTTAGGTTAGTGCATGTTGAAATTAATGGAGTAGTTAACATTTTATGAGTATTGTGTTAGCCTCTCAGCAAAATCAGAGTATCATGACACAATTTGAGAATGCCAAAATCCAGAAGGGAAAGAGAAGTAAGAGATGTAAATAGTATAGAAAGGGGTGTAGGGGTCCTGACGTTCTGAAAATATTGTAACAACTATGCTCATATGCAACTTTTTAAATCTTTTTTCTCAGGTTAGACATAAACCCCATATCGTTCCTGAGAAGGGCCCCATTCAATGCATCCTACCAAATTTTGCTTTCTATTTCCAGCTTGCATTTAAAAAGAAAAGGAAAAAAAACACTCCAAAACCTCTTTGGTTCATTTGCAATCTCTGCTCTGCCCCTGTTCAATGTTATTTTCATATTTGAGCAGCTTGGTTATTTACGGCAGCATTTTGCCAGCAGCGACAACCTAACTCCCATAACGAGGATCTATGACCAATCTTAGGTTATTTTTGACCACAAGGTAAAGAGGTTTGACAAGGCTGTGATGATAAATAAGGATGATCCTGTTATGAAGCTTCTGCATCGAACTGTCACATCAAATTTTATATGAAATAATGAACAGCCCCTAGCAGTAATACGCTCCCACATGACAGCTGTGTTTATATGAAGTTTGAGTGTATGCCAGTGAGACTTATTCTAGTCTCATAGCAATTTGCATTGGATGTAAACAGTGACCCAGACTTAATCTTGGCACAGTTAAAATGTCTTGGATATGCAAAGCAATTTGCCAACAAAGGCTTATAGCCTCATTATTATACTTGTGCTGTGTCATCTTCATTCATGGAACCATCATGAGCTGCAGTAGCATATTATAGGATAGGAGATTGTTTCAACTACTTTTATTGGTACATTTAGTGTTTTATTTCCAAAACCACAGAAAATGTTATTTCAGTGTAAAAGGAAGAACTTTTTTTGCTGTGATAAATGTTCCTAATTATTCTCTGGTTTAATAGCTTAACACTGATGCCTTGGATACGTTTTACTGGGTCATTCCTAGAACTATGTAAAAGGTTTACTTAAAAACATGGACCTCGGCTTGATTCATGACTCAGACTGCTTTCTAAAATCTTGCCTGTGCTTTGATGCTTAAATGGGACCTAAACATTTAAAAATTTCTCATGACAAAAAATCTGTCTCATTCTTGCTCCTGTCAATGGCAAGGTCTCTTTGATTTCCATGGGAGCAGACTTGGACTACCAGTCTGGCCCTTTGGAAGTTGTGGTAAACTTGACTTCCATACTTTACTCCAAAAGGACCTATCTGAAATTCCACTAGTCATGGGGTAGAGCTTGTATACACATGAAGATATTCAGCAACAGCTATTCCTCAATAGCTCAGTGTATGGAGACAGTTATTTTGGAACAAGAGTACCTTGTTCCTGTTTAGCTTAATGCACTTTGAAATTTCCTAGGACATATGTATATGTTTATGATCATTCTTATTCAGGGCTGACTTAACCAGATGCTTACATGCTTTCCTAAGTTATTGCCATAATAACTTCAGACTCAGACTATGGAACTCACATAATTCTTCTCAAGAGAATAAGCATACAGTTGTAGATTTGTGATTCAGTCATTCTATAATTTTCTCTCAGAAAAATATCTGAATGCAAAACCAGAGAAGCTTCATTCATTGGTCCTTATCATGTTATCCTAAGAAGTTTCTGAGGCATGCATGAGGACAAATAGTTTTGCTGACTTGTAGCTTAATTAGAAAATTATCTTAATCCTCTCTTCTTTTTTTCCAGTGTGGGAGAAGTAGCTTAAAACTGTATTAACTTCCCAAGGCAGTTTTATATCTGGCTTTTACAGTTTTATTGAAGATGGAGCCCGCAAAATGTACATGTTAATGACTCAGCAGAAGAAAAGGCTGGCTCTTTCATAATTTTTTTCCTAAGTATCAAGCTCTTGAGAATTGATGGTTTACATCTGCATCCATACTAAAGTCTTGTGCTACCAGAACACTGCAAAAGAGCCTGTAATTTGTCCTATGTGGGCAGTAAAGTATTCCCCAATATGGGAGAATCCTCTGCTGGTATGAAATTGGTATAGGCTGCTTTACTGCAGCCCTAAATCCTGTAAGGCAAGTCAATAGCAGAAGGGGAGACAATGGAGCATGCTCCACAGTGGTGATCCTGGTCAGTATAATTGGTGCTAAGAGGGAATTAGTTTGATGAAATTCAGAAGCATCATTTGACTGCTTTGGTCCTAGTGAGCCTCAGAATCAGGCAAATACTTGATATGGTGTAGTTGAGAGTATAGCATAATATAGCTAAGTGGGGGGGGGATATAAATATTCCAGAATGAACTCTTCTTTTGTATGTGAGTAGATCAATTTTTTCTAATGCTGCTTATTCTTCAGGATAATTCTTTATATAATATTATAACTGTGGATTTTTGCCATTTAATTGGATTTGGTTAGAAACATAACATAGCCTAAGGTAATCTGATAAGTTTTTTTGAAACAGGTTTAAGTTAATTGCCAAGGAATTTCTGTCACATAATAAAGCATTAAAAGGTAGGATTTGTAGTAATAAAAATTAAAGGAAGATTTAGATAGTTTACTCTATATTGCTAAGTAAAAAGAGGGATCCTAAGAGACATATCTGTAACTAGAGAAATAAGGTCAGGCACTGACCTCTGAATGAACTTGCTCCTCCTCCCATCAGGAAAAAAAAAAGAAAAAAATCCACTAGCTCCACTCATGCCCCTCCCATCAGGGAAATGCCCAATACACCCACTAGAAGGGTAGAGCAAGACCTCTAGAGCTGTATAAAAGGAGCAGCATTTGCAGCTAGAATTTGGAGATCTTCTCCCTCCAGAGGGCACCCTAGCATCAGGCTTGTCCTGGTGGCCTTGAGCCTAGCTCGAAAGTCATGGGTGATGCATTACA
Organism: Podocnemis expansa; assembly: GCA_007922195.1. Lineage (NCBI taxonomy): Eukaryota > Metazoa > Chordata > Testudines > Podocnemididae > Podocnemis > Podocnemis expansa. Next base: position 16,374,476 of record ML682006.1, on the reverse strand, counting down.
ACTGAGCGCCTGAGCAGCACAGCTAACTGAGTCCTGCCTATATGCTCAGAGTCTCAGTGAGGGACGAAGGGCCCAGAGCACACAGCTAACTGAGTCCTACCTTAAGGTCTGACACTCTAAGTCTCACCATCTTTGGCAAGGCTGCGTGAAGGTCTCATTCCAATGGAGCTGTGCCAATCAGCTAACTGAGTCCTGACTTGAGGCACAGTATTCCTGAGGAAGTTCCATCTGGTGCGTGATGTTTTCATTCCAAAGGGGCCACTCCACTCAGCTAACTGAGTTCTGACTCTAGGTGTTGGTTCTAGAGGAAGCCTAAGATAAAGGGTGCAGACCACGCAGCTAACTAAGTACTACCTTAAGGTCTGTCACTCTAAGTCTCACTACCTTAACTCCGCATGCACGCTGAAGGGTCTGAGCCACGTGGCTAACTGAGTCCCACCTTAAGGCTCAGGCTCCTGAAGCTCTAACACTGCATTCACGCTGCTAAGTTCTTTTAGCTAGCTAGCAAGAGGTAAGTTATTTCAGAAAGCAGGATACCAGCAGAAGCAGTCATTCGAAGAAGTAGCATAACAGCCAGCAAAACAGCAGAGACAACCTAACCAGAGAAGCAGGCCACCTGAAGCCCAACCCTGATTGAACCAGCGTACTGTACCCATTCAAAGAGCAGGGGTGTTGTGAGTAAGCTCTCCCCATTCCATAAGTGACTGGCCCCCACTTGTGGAATGTTATATTTTAAGTGTTTAGGTAATTGTTAAGAAGTTGTGATGTTTTAATGTGTTTGTTTAGTGTATGTGCATGTGTAATTATGTGTATATAACTTTAAGTATTAGAACCCACTAAAGCAGCAGTCCATTGTAATTGTCAGCATTCCATTCTAACTGTCATTTTATATGGTGCTTAAATGATCTAGGATATAACTGTTAAGATCCATCATTTTCAGCTTGTGAATCTGTTAAGATTTAAATAAATTCCAAGGCCTGGTTTCAAGGAATTCATTGCTCCAAGCCTTTTTATTGCTTGGATCTGTTCTTGATCAGTGGGCTGTAGCTGTATTTTCCACTAGGGGTTTTTACCCATTTAGGCAGCACTGGTCCCACCCTCTTTATTCCAGGCTTGTTAAATATCAGGAAAAGACTGTTGGTCAATCAAGATTTTAAATTCTGGGGTAAAAGTGTCTTATCTGTGAAATAAGACAAAATGAAACATATCAGATGGTTAGAAAAAGCAGAAAACCAGCTTGGTTTGAATATGCTGATGATGAATGTCTCAAGTTGTCCAGTTGCTGCCACTCCAATTCTGACAAGCTTCTGCACTGGGACTGGCTTGTCCATAAACATGTGCATCAGTGTGTACAACCATTGTCCTTATAGTCACTGAAGAAGTAGAATGATGACGAATGCTTCCTTAGGGGCTTTTCAATTAAAGTAATTGAACAACAGATGTTGAAGCCTACATATGGGGGGGTAAAGGTGGAGGGAAATGACCAGGAGAATAAGTATCACATAAGTGTAGCATTAAAGCAGAATATTTTAGGGAAACAGTCTTATCTCCAGTGTTATTCTTCATAACATGTGGTACTGTGCCTGCTTTCTTTGATATGAGAGCTGCTGAAACCTAATACTTTGAAAAACTTCTGTCACATTTTCCTTCTAAATCAGTGCTCCAGTATGATTTCACATCTTCTTTTCTCTTCAAATAGGAAACAAAGCATTGTTTCTAATATACTGGTTTTAGTGCCATGTAGAAAGTCTGTCAAATATAATTTTCTATATTGTAGTTTATCTAATGTGTTTACACTGAGTTCTGTTGACTTACATATGCCAGATACGTCAGAACGTTCTCAGTAGCAGAGTAATAAAGCTTTCAGTCACCTGTTTCTACTACATTACTAGCAGAAATAGATAAATAAGAATGTGGAGGAAGAATTAATTTGATACCCACTGAGTATTAATGTTGAAGCATCAGGAGTCATTGATTCAACTTCAAATGGAAATTTCGCAGTAAAGCCATTTCAAACAGTAGATGGGGAAAATAAACAGTTAACTATCCCACTACAGTGCTAATTTTGTTTGTTGAGACAACCCAACTTCAGTATGTGGGAATTTTTGCCCTTGCCTTTAAAAGCTAAAATAGCCCCCCCCCCCGAAAATAAAGGTATTGAAGGAAAAATTGGAAGTAAAGAAGTGAAGATGCCATATTTGCCATTCACCTCCCCCATTCAGTACTTCATTCTATAAATTTGTTGTCTATTAATTAGATCTGCATAACTTATTTTTAATTCACTGAAGACTCTCAACCTTTAAGATTTTGAGTCAGTTATAACTTCTGTTCTCTGGACTAGAATGAAAAGAAATTATCTCAAGTTTATGTGTCAGTCAGCTTTGGTGTTGAGAGAAATATACTTAGTAAATTGCATTGGAATTTCAGGATATTTTGATATGACCCTGCCTTCGAAGTAAATCGATGACAGACTGACAGTCAGATTCCTTTGTAGATGTTATGCCATTGATAGAAATGCATTACATTTTCTTAAGACAACTGATAACCCCCAAAACATTTTTGTTTTTGTTTCTTCAGCTATTTAAACAGTACCCACCTCAGAAAAAATTGACAGAGCCAGACAGGTACCCATGACAAGCCCAAAAAGGAAAACAATAGAATGCCAGTGGTCATCACCTACAACCCCCAAGTCAAACCTCTCCAGCACATCATCCAGGATCTACATCTATTCTACAAGACAATCCCTCAGTCTCTCAGCCTTGGGAAGTAGACCACTCCTTGCTTACAGACAGTTCCACAACCTTAACGAAAGACTCATCAGCAACAACACACCATACAACACAAACACTGACAAATACCTATGTCTGCACCAAATCCCATTGCCAATTCAGCCTGCATATCTACTCAAGTGACATCATCATAGAATCTAACAAAATCAGTCACTCCATCTGGGGCTCATTCACGTACACATCTTCCAACGTACCAATGCCATCATGTGCCAACAATGCCCATCTGCCTTATATATTGGCCAAACTGGACTGTCTCTGTACAAAAGAATAAATGGACACAAGTCAGACATCCAGAGTGGTAACATTCAAAACTAATAGGGAAGCACATTAACATCCCCGAACATTCTGTAAAAGACATGACAGTTACAGTGCTTCAACAGAAAAACTTTAAAACCAGGTTCTGATGAGAAACTGGAATTCACAGGCAAATTTGATACCATCAGATTACGTTTGGATAGAGATCTGGAATGGCTAACTTGTTACCAATGATGATTCACATTTTTACCTCCTCATCTGCTATTCCACACTGTTTGAATCAAGACAACTTGCTTGGTTTGCTGAAAAAGTCTGAACTGACATTGTGACTTACCCTTTTCTGCATTTGTGTGTTCACCTAGATATTGTAGTTTCCATTTCATGCACCTGATCAAGTGGAATTGTGCCCATGAAAATTCATACAATAAATAAATTTAGTCTTTAAAAGTGCCTCAAGACTCCTTGTTTTATTCAAACTTAGAAACTCTTCCATTGCCAATTAGTACACTGCTGAGGACATGCTTAAGATATACTTAGGATAAATAGCATCTTTAAATAACATACTTTACTTATAAATTGTGTTTTAATTCTGAAAAGCAATTCTCTGCAACTGGCAACTTGCTACTAGTTCTACTCTTACTGTTTCAGTGACTCCAGATTGTATCAGGCCAGCTACAACACACACTTTGCTTCTCTACAGAGGAAAAAGGACATTAAACTATCTAAGCTCCTACATGCCAAAGAGACCACAACTGTGATACCCTTGACTCACTCAGCAATCTTGTAAATCTATCCAGCTATACACTTAACCCAGTAGAAGAGTCTGTCTTGTTTCGGGGACTCTTGTTCTGTGCTCCTCCCCCCCCCCACTCCATACAGTTCTGCAGTGACCAGGAAGCCTACTTTTGCCATCTCTGACCCAAGGAATATTTCCACCACACCACTGAACAACACACTAACCCAAAGATACATTCCTTCCAATGCAACAAGAAGAATTCTGCCTGGACTCCTCCTGTTCAGCCATAAACTATTCTTAAATGATGTGCATGGGGTGAGGTGATGGAATTGTATGTAGATGAAATAATCCTCTCACCATGAACATCTCAAAATAAGAAAATTGTTTGAATAAAATAATCAATTTCTCTTCATCTACACCATGAAGTCAATCTAGTTCAAAGTTTGAAAAATTTTGTAACAGATTTTTTTTTAAATATTTTTGTTGAAGTGTCAGACAAGACTGGAAGTAAGTGCTCAAATACCATATGGAAAGCTTATCTGGTAGCAGTTCTGGCAGAGAAAGATTTTTGGCCCGTTTTTTTAAGTTCAAGAAGTCTTGGATAAACTCCTGAGATTTAAAGACCTTGAGTGATTCATACTAAAACTTTCAACTTTTAAGGTTTCCCATTACATCTAATATAAAGCTGCTTCTGAATAAGAAATTGGTAGATCAGTCCAGTGGTTCTCAAACTTTTGCAGGTCATGACACAGTTGGCAGCACATTGAGACTCCAGAGGACACACTAGCCCACCCCCTCTGGGCCAAATCCAGCCATCTCACCAGCTCTCGGCAACACACTTAGTGCTGTGTGGCGACACAGTAATGTGTCCCAAGACAATGGTTCAGAACCACCAGCCTAGTAAGCATGTCCAAATAGCCATGTGTAGAAAGATGGATGTGCATCTGTTACATTATCTGATATTTGTATGGGTGCACATTTAACATGTTTTGGTCTGCTACTATTCTCTGTAACATTTTTGAAAGTTTTGGGAAGTACATCTTTATTTTTCCTTTTAAAGTTTTAGTCAATGAGGAATCTGAAAATATCCTGTGACCAACTATACTCCAACCAATAAATTGTCACAGTGAATGTTTCATTAACATCCCATAGTCTGACAATTATTTAACTTATTTGAATGTTTATGAATAATTAATTCTATGTATTATGACTGTGCCTAAAAACTTCAAGTGTGGCCCAGGATCCTATTGTGTTAGCCACTGTAGAAACACAAAACAAACGCAGTCTCTGCCCAAAGAGTTCATGGTGAACACCTACAGGAATGAGTCATAACCCCAGAATTGCCTAAATGCTTCATAATTTTGATTAGCCAAAGCAATCTCTTGTCTTTTTTTTTTTATGTGAAGAAAATTTCTATAATGAGACTTCTTCCAAGTTTATGATTTGGATACTTATATATTGAACCATCTTGATTAATTTCTTTAAAATGAGTTCCTTGCGTAAGGTCTCTTTCTGTCCCTTTTTCCATGTAGTTTATTCTAGTAAATAAGACTGGAAAAAGTTTTACACAGATAAAACAAAGGATAGCTCCATTGAAAGGCAGTTCAGTTAATTTAGAAGTTTATTAGGGAACTAAAATGATTGCCTCCAGTATCTGCTAGTAATAATGATGCTCTTTCAACACAGCAGCTCTAAATGCTCATAACTGAAGTCTTGTTGGGCCTGGTAAAAGAATTTATTTCTGGCTTTTAATATTATTTTTCAAAGAATTGCACTGCCAAGTTGTTCTGTGCAATCACACTTGTCTACAAAGAACTTTTATATCTTCTCAAGTTATTTTTTCATTGCTAGGTACACTTCTTCCCAACACAGGAAGTGGATGATGATATGAGAGAATTGACTGAATGTTTTGTTTTTAAATAGAAAGCATTTCTTTCTAGTGTGTGTTTTTTTCCAGACGCTATTCTAAATTAGCACCTTTTTTGTACTACAACAAATACATGCTATAAATAGAGAGGACAATTTCACATTGCTACAATTATTTTCTGAGGGCCTTGTTTTTTCACCTTTTTTATGTTAAGAATAATCATGAGTAGTCTCATTGAAATTCATTCATAGATTGCATTGGAGCTACTTGTAGAGAAAGGTGCTGCTGAGTTTAAATAAGGTTGGCAGAATGAGGCTCTGAATCTGCACCTGAAGTACACTGACAAATCTCTTCCTCACCTCATGTTTTTAAAAAGAAAAGAATTCCCCTCCAACAACATGAAGGCATGCAAGGCTTTAGCTAACATGTGAACATACTTACACTAGAATAGCTGCTGAGAAGGCAGTCTCTTTAAAAAAAAATCTTCATTTTCAGGCAATTAAAATTTTTTATGAACACTTCTTTCCTGAAAATGGACATGATACTTTCAGCATAAACCTCTTCTCCATGTATGGAAATATTCATAGCTTATAAGGCTAGAAGGCACCACTGTGATTATTTAGTCAGACCTCCTGCATAACACATTGCAAACAACTCCACTGAATTCCTGTATAAAATAGATCAGATCTTTTTAAAATCTAATCTTGATTTTAAATCGCTAATGGTGGAGAATACACCACAGTCTTTGGTAAATTGTTACAGTTGCTAATTATCCAAAAAATATATGCCTTATTTCCAGGCTGAATTTCTCTAGCTTCAACGTCAACCAGATTTTTTTCTGCTAGGCTGAAGAACCCATTATCAAACTTTGTTTGCCATGTACTTACTTACAAACTGTGACCAAGTCACCTTTAACCATCTTTTTGTTCAGCTAAGTAGACTGAGCTCCTTGAGTCTGCATGTTTTCCAAGTCTTTCAGCTTCCCTCTGAGTCTTCTCCCATATCCCTACCTCCCTCTATTTTGCACACCAGAACTGGACATAGTACCCCAGCAGTGGTCACATCAGTGGCAAATACAGAAGTACGGTGACTTCCCTACTCCTGTTTGAGGTTTATTGTTTATGCATCCAAAGATTACATTAGCCTTTTTGGACTCAGGCTTATACTGGAAGCTTGAGGGTTATGTTGGATAATCAGCTTAAACACAAGTCTTCTCTAGAGTCACTATTTCCTAGAACAGCCTCCCATGCTGGAAATACAACCTACATTCCTTATTTCTAGATGTATAACTTTTACATTTGACTTTATGAAAATGAATATTGTTTCTTTGCACCTTCCTTGCCAAGTGATTGCAATCGCTCTGCATCAATGACCTGTCCTTTTCGTTATTTACCATTCCTATGATCTTTATGTCTTCTGAAAGTGTTGTCTATGAAGATTTTGTTTTCTCTTAGTTTATTTATTGACATATTAAATAGCAGAGGGCTAAGAACCAGTCTCTGCAGGAACCCACTAGAAACTCATCAGCTCAGCGAAGAGTCCCTACTGGCAGTTACATTTTGAGACTTGTAAGCCAGGCTTTGGTCTGTTCAACATGTGTCGCATTGATGTTACATTATTCTTGTTTTAATAAAAATGCCTTGCAATACCAAGTCAAGTGTTTTACAGAAGTCTAAATATCAGCATATTGTGTATTCCTTTGACCAATTAAACTTGTAGTTTCATCAAAACAAAGATACCAACTTAGTCTGACAGGATCTGTTTTTCATAAATCCTCCTTAATTCTTTATTAATTGAGCTGAGTTTTGTTGTTGCTTTTGCCTATGTGTTAGTGTCAGGCTGATGGGCCTGTACTTATCCAGGTCTTCCTGTTTACGCTTTTAAAATATTGGAACAACAGTAGTTTTCTTTCATTCTTTTGGAATTTCTCCAGTGTTCTAAGATTTATTTAAATTAGCCATTAAATTTGGCTTAGTTTGAGTTGTAAGAGCAGTGTTTTTGATGGCCAGTGTTTTTGATGGAAGAGTTTCATAATGACTCAGATGCTTATCTTAACTTTCTAGAACTTTTCGCTATGGAAATGAGACTGTAAATCTGTCTGAGATAGGGACTGGCTGCCCAGAACTTGAGTTCTCTATTAGCTATGTCTTGCTTTGAGGCCCTGAGCAATTCACATATATTCTGCCATTTGTATAATTGGGTTTGCCTATTAAATAGGATTCCTGTACTCTGTGCAGATGCTTCATTACTGTTTAAAAAAAAAAAGATATTCCTTTGGCATAAATTTGTCCATATACAAATGTGTGGACAATATCATAGAAACACAAGAATTGCCATACTGGATCAAACCCAAAGATTTTTTAGTCCTATTTAATATTCTGTCTTTGCAGTGGCCCACACCAGATGAAGGTGAAAGAACCTTGCAGTAGAGAGATATGGAAAATTGAATCTCTGTATTAGGCATCATGCTAGTTGAAGTAGGGTAGTTACCCTGCTCTGATATTGAAGGGATTCAAAGCCCTGCAGAAGAGAGAGTGGCCAATGGAAGATGGTGAGTGTGGAGCCAATCAAGGCTGAGCAGCCCTGTATTTAAGCAGGCTGAGGCCCCAGCTCTTGATGCGGTCCTACTGTGGCTTGTGGGGAAGAATGGTGTGCTGGAGGCCTGGCTATGGGAAGTAGGCCCACATACAGTGGACTGCAGGTTCCTGGAGTTCAGGCAGAATGCAAACCTTGCTAAAAGGTGAAAAGACCCTGAGGAGGTGTGAATATGGCCAAAAGGACCTGATAAACTGAGGCGTGAGCTGGGGTGGGTGTTTAGGTGGTACTCAATTGGGGCACACAGTGTGCCTGGGCCTGGGCCTGGACAAGTGGGAGGACCCAAGTGCCTCTTGCCTCTCCCAGGCTGCCAGTGGGCTGGACTGAACTGGAGAGGACTCAGCTGGAGGACTGAGGTCTGGACTAAAGATAAAGAGACTATGAGAAAGACAGGGCACTGACCACTAGACTAGGCTACCACTTGATTAGTTCCCTAATACCATCATCAGAAGGCATCTATCTGGTGGGACATGTGCAGAGAACCTTCTACATTGGTATCTATGGGTATGTAGACTCAAATCATAGGGTTGGCCAGGACCTCATGAGATCATTGAGTCCAACCCCCTGGGGGTTGAACCCAGGACCTTCTGCATATTAAGCAGAGGTGTGAGCCACTACACTATTTGTAGATCTACACTTAGAGTTGAATTTATTGTCATCAATTCAAATTCTTTTAAGTGCATGAACACACTGGCTTTCCTCAGTTTGAACTGAGGAACTCCTCAGTTTGAATTGATGAAAGCTGACTTCAAATTGGGCAAACCTCATTTGACTTTGAAGTCAGGGTGAATTCAAACTGAGTAATTTGAATTGACCCAGTGTGACCATGTCAATTCAAACTCACTGTTAGTTTGAATTAGCCACAACTTGATTTTTGTTATACAATAGCACCCCCTACCTAATTTGAATTAGCAAGTCCTATTCATGGACATGCTCATTTGAATTGAATTTTCTAGTGTGTCCATGTCAATTTGAATTGACTGAATTTGAATTAATAATTAGTTCAAAGTGACAAATTCAAATTCAGTCATTTGAATTGAAACTCTTTAAGTATAGACATAGCCTATGGAGTATGTCTATGCTGAATTAGATATGCTTTGCCTGGCCCATGCCAGATGACTCAAGCTTCCGGGGCTCAAGCTAAGGGGCTTTTTAATTGTACTGTAGTCTTCAGGTTTGGGCTGGAGCTTGGATTCTAGGATGAGGGAGACTGAAGAGCCCAAAAGCTTGGCTGTAACCCAAGCCTGGAAGTCTGCATTGCAATTAAAAAGCCCCTAAGCCTGAGCGGCATGAGCCAGAATCACCTAGCATGTACTCGCCATGCATTTTTAATTGTGGTGTAGACATAGGCTGAAGCATTAGATTTACTGTCCCTCTCAAAAAATATAATTATTCCTTATGTCTTGCCCACCAAGAAAGATGGGGTAACAAATAGCTTGGCAGAACTAAACAGTAAATCAGTCTTCTTAAATTAGAGCAGATAGAACACGCAATAACAAAAAAAAAAAAAAAAACACCAAACCAAAAAAAAAGGGATAAAACATTTTGTGTATAATCCATGTATTTATAAAGACCATACCCCATCCACTGCACTCTTCCACAGTAAACAAAAGCAACATTTTACCATCTGGATGTATTATTTATTTATTTATAGAGACTTTGAGCCCTAGTCCTGGGCCAGGATCTAGCTGAGCTGTTGTACAAATACAGGAGAAGACTATTCCTGTCCCAAACCACTAACTATCTGGTTGCAATCTGGCACAACTCTAGCTAATGTCAGTGAAGGAATTAGGGGAGAAACTTTGTTCTTCGAAAGCATTATTGCATTCATAAGTATCAGAGCCTAGAATGCTAGACACTTGTATTTTTAGGGTCTGATCGCAGTGAAATCAAGGGAAGTTTTCCCACTTAACACAATGGACTTTAGCGCATATGCTACTGAGAGTCCTTTCCTTTGTTGTGGTAACCTTTTATTAATGTTTCCCATATAATGGAATGGCAAAAAAAGCAGTGAAACTCTTTTAAAAAAATTCACACCTTCATCATCATGTTTAGAAGCTTTTGATGCCCCTGAAAATTTCCTTCCTATCTCATTTCAGGTCCGCGGTTATTTTCCACTTTGGAAGATGCCAAATTGTGCCTTTTGATACAGGCATATTTTTCAAATTCAAGTGAAAGTAGTAGCCTAATGGTTGCCTCTGAAATTTCTCCTTTGTGTGGAGAGAGAGAGAAGGTAAATGCAACAGAATGTGAGGGAAATTCTGCTGTTACTATTATTTCAGAGCCTCTTTTATCTGTCAAAATTTTCTTTCAGAAAGCTTAACCTCCAGAAATTCCCACATATGTAACACTCATCACAGGTTTTGCATATCTGTAAATTTTTATCCACAAGTTTGCAAACGAGAATAGCAGTAAATAGTACAACAATCTATTTTTGCTTTCCCATTTAAGCAAATTGGCTTTGTATGGGGCAGCTAGAAAAATGTTCTTCAGGGGAAGATTTTTGGAATCCTCTCTTGATTCTGTGCTCATTGAATTCAGTGGGAAGACTCCCATTGACTTTATTGGTTTAAGATTATGGGTTCAGAGATCCTCTAAGCAAAATTGTCACAAGGTTATAGAGATTTGTGCCTAAACCTAGCCCAGGAAGTTCTTGCCAGGTTGTACTTAGGGCAAATACAGTGCTCAGGCTATTGGGAAAAATAAGTAAGGGACCAATTCTGCAGTTCTTATTACATCAAACTTCTGTTAAGCTACATAGGAGTCTTCCTTTATTAAAAACAGGAGAGAGGCTAGTTTATTTGACTGGCTTAGCAAGGGCACATGAAATGAGAAATCAGATTTATAGCCGCTATGTAGTTTTTCATCAACAGCAGTGCTACCACCAATGGTTTTTATAAGTGGAAAAAAATTGCCCTTTGTTATACAGAGACATTAATCCTCAATATGGGAACGCCCACTTTTTAACTATGGGCATGTTGTTTTGACAAAAATAGCTCCAAATGATTATCTTATAAATAAGATTAATGAACATAGAAAACTCTTTTGTGCTATGCGAAAAATGTATCTCTAATCCCGGGCTTCTTAACCTATGGGTCATGACCCAAAAATAGGTCACTAGGCCATTTAGGGTGGGCCGCCATTATCCTCTTTAATAAATTGAAAAACAAAATACATTATTAATTCAAAACTGAACCATGGGTTATGAAGCTGACTGCCTAATTTAATCTGAGTCCCAGCCAAAACAAAAGGTATATGATTGATCTAATTTAGGTGCGCAAGGAAGAGATGCATGTGATTGCTATGGGAGGTGAAATGAAAGAGAACTGAGGAAGGAGTCTAGGCTTTGGTATTTGTAAAGAGTTTTGTCTGTCCATAATCTGTTCTTGAGTTTATTTTTATATTCATTGTTTTAAAGTCCATAAAGACATTTTAGCTATTTAAGTTCTTTTAAAACTTTGGAATATTGAAAAAACTAGCTGTTTAAGATCAGAATAAAATTAAAAGCCATTCAAAATTGAGCTTTATATTGAGAAAAATATTCTCACAATGTGTTAAGAGCACAATACTGGAAATATTAATCACTTATGTATTTGATAGAATAACAATTTCTTGTTCTTTTTGGTTTCTTATTTTTAAATTACTTCAAGATACTTTAGAAATCTCAATATGCTACAGAATTCCACCTAAGGTATCTTGCCACAGTATTTAAGTCTAGCATCCTGCACAGTATTTAGGGTCTTAACAATTAACATTTCTATTACAGTCAATTCTTATCTTTTAAGTAACTTTTCTCTCCTTTTCTTCTTTCTTTCACATGAATAGATTACTCATTTCACAGACTAAATTGCTGGAATTACCTTAATCAACAGAGATGTAAGATAGATATTGCAAAGTAATTACCTATATTCCCTTTTCTGATCTTTCAGAAGCAATTTACTGGTATGCACATTTTAAGTCAGACTTGTACTCTACTAGAGAGATGCTATGTTGTGATTGAGTCTTTGCTGCATTAGAAGAATAAGGTGATGCCTAGATACTGGTGGTAAATAATTGATTTTTAACTTTACTGGATGTCCTGAAAAAAAAACAGAAAAAACAAAATTCAGATTGCATGCTTTGTGAAATTCTTGTATGGTCATTAGGCTAGGAAGAGAGACTGAGAAAGATTCTATAGTGATAGGGGCTAGGGAGCTCAAGTGGAAGATGGGAGACCCAAGTTCAAGCCCCTACTCCAAATAATATTATTTAAAGTGAAACAGCTTCAAAAGGAGACAGTGAGACTCCAGATACCATCCACAGTAGCATATAGGCTGAGGAGTAGGAAATTTCATCTGCGATGTGGAGACCCAGGTTTCAATTCCTGCTCTAGATTAATGATTTGAGTCCAGGTCTTCCCCCTCCCGAGCAAATGCTCAGACTATTGGGCAAAATGATAGAATGTGGGCAATGGCTCATTCTCTTCCTCCTTGAGCTATAATATGAATCTAGCCTGAAAAAAAATTGGGGTCTGAAACTATTTGGTGAATTCTTAACAAATTTATGAATAGTTTTGGATTGAAAAACTCCATTTCTTGGTGAATAAAGTATTCCTCTGATCAGTTTCACTAAGCTGTCTCATTTCTTAACAGCTGATTTTTAATAACCAGCCCAAGTGATTAGTGACCAAACGTTTTCATCATCCTGTCTGTGACGTGAATAGGTGGCCTCAGTTGACTAGTGGATAAGCGCCCACAATAAACCACCATGATAGCACTAACTGGCTTTTCTGGTTCCAGAGTCAGCAGCGAATCTGAAGACCAACTGGATAAGAGATTAAATTGAGCTCTCACCCTAGAAACAATTTTTATGGGTGAAATCTCTGTGACACATTTGGTTCTTGGATGAAGGCACATTGCCAAGAAGGTGTTGGAAAATTGCTGCTGTCCCTGTGTTGTGGATAACAAGAGGGCTTGCATTATCTGGGACAGAGGCTCTGGCACTTTTCACAAGTATTAAAATTTTCCTATTTCTACCCTAACTTTAAGAGATACAATTGGTATTGGTTAATGAGCTAAAAGATCTCCTTGTTTTGTTTTTGTGATCTCTGAGCTGATTTGACAGATCATCAGGCATAACTAGCTACATACTTGTGATAATAAGCAGTATTCAGATGACATTATGCTTGAAATGTTAATAAACTATACTCCAATATAAGTGAAATAGGAGATTCAGTGCTTGACAGCTTTTAGTGAAGTTACCTTACAAAAGCAGCTGATTTGTGAGTTACAAGAAGTACTTTTTCTTTGTGTTGCAGAAGAAACTTAATTGAATAAAGTGTTTTTTCCTATCATATTTTTAGATGTCTATCATAAGCAAGAGATCTGTATGAACTCTTAATTAAGTGATAATATTAATGGAATAATATTTTGCTTCCAGATAATAGGATCCAGCCAGAACATAAATGGAAAAGCATTAGCAAAGATATTTATCAAAATTAAACACGAGAAAAAGCAATTAGGATTATTTCATATAGTTTACTTTTAAAATAGATGTGCATGAAACAAACCCAGGAGCCCTACAGCAGGTTCTTATTGGAAATTGCAAGGAAAATAGAGTGAGCTTCCAATCTCCTACATGCACCCGGACCCTGAATCAAAACTTCCTGTGAAATCAGTGCAAATTTTACAATATGCAAAGAATGCAGGGTGGAATTTTGTGGGGCTCAGTTCAGCATCCTTTCACTGCCTTTGATGGCTTTTGGATCAGGACACTAATTAAACTAGATACTTTTATTTAAAAAAAAAAATCTCCATCATTCCAAACTAATGATAATAGGACGAATTTAAGGCCAGTTTTGAAGTCTTGGGGAGAGAGTGGGAGTTAGAAAAAGAGGATCTAAGTGCAGAGGCATTGCTGGCACTGGGCACGCTGGGGCACGTGCCCCGAGCCCCAGCGCCAGTGCCCCGGATCTCCGGCCCAATTGAGCTGGAGATCCAGGGCCCAGTTGCCGGCAGCTGCGGCGGCCCCATCCCTGGCCGGGGATCCAGGGCCTGGCTGCCCGCAGCCACAGCAGCCCCATCCCCAGCTGGGGATGCAGGGCCTGGCTGCTTCCGTCCCCGTCCCCGACCGGGGATGTGGGGCCTAGCTGCCTGTGGTGGCGCAGCGGCGCCTGGCCCTGGCCCTGTCCGGGAGCGGGGCCTGTGGACCAGGGGTGGGGCCTGTGGACTGGAGGCGGGGCCTGGGACCGTGCTCCGGGTCCCTCCCCCAGCCAGTGACGCCCCTGCCTAAAAGATTATCTAGTCTAGTTCTCACTCCAAAAATGCACATCTAGGATCCAGTCCTGTGACGTGCATCGAGCGCTGACCATGCACTGTTTGAAAAAGCACTCAAGTTCTACACAGCATTTTTAACTTGTGCAAAAGGGCCTATGTAGACCAATTATTGAGCAACACATTAGTGCTCTGTAGATATCACACCCCTGTGTTGTGCATTATCCCAGCTTCTAGACAAGCCCTTATTTGTATGTGACAAGATCACACAGCTGAGACAGCACATTTTCATATGGATAGCTTTAAAAGGAACTGTTCATTGTCCTGGATCAACTCAAGCATGACTCCAGCTGTGACACAGTTGGCATTTGAAGATTTCGCATAGATTTAATGTTTATTGGTGTATTATTTTATCATCTATGCTGCAATCTAGATTTTTGATGGCATGTTAAGTATGTTAATGAGTCTTCAGCAACCTTTTGCCATCTCATGTAACTCTAGGTGTTTAATTTTCCCTAGTGGTGTCAAAGTAGTTAGAATATTTATGTTGCTTTGTGCAATAATGTCAGAAATAACCTGTGACTTTTAGTGAACCATAAATTCCCGTATGTAAGAGAACAATACAGGCCATCTCATAGGAAGCAGTAATTTTGTTTCTGCAGCAAAATTTTCCTTCCCTGTTCTTCTGTGACAAGTAGTTCTTCTCTTTTCCTATAGATTGCTTTACAAACAGATAGTGAGCTACAAATCCAGGTTATGGAGTGAAGGGCTGCGTGTTGCAATGAAGACCTCTTCGTGGTTTTGTTCCTGCTGAGTTGGTCTTGATCTGTGTACAGTTATTCTAACATGTCATTTTCTTTTGTTTATATGACATGCAGCCAGAATTAGTGTGCAGTACCAGAAAGCTGAATATACAAAGTGCATATTCTAATGCAGTGTTTCTCAACTGGTGTTCCATGGACATAGTAAGGTGTTTCACAACCGGCCCAGACACTTCCCTGTTGGGGGTGGAAAGGAGGAAGGTGCAATTCTGCCGGAGGACATGTGCCTGGGAGATTTAAAACACCCCAGCTACAGCAAAACTTCCAGGTGTGTATTAGCATACACTGTCGTCTTGCTGCTTTGTATGGCTGGGGCGTTTTAAATTTCCTACCGCTGTTACTGCTGGCATCAAAATCACTTGGACATAACTTCCATTGTAACACATTCTTTGATTAATCTTATTCCAAGAATAGATGAACTTTGTTCATACATGCAGACCCAAAATTCTCATTAAAACTTGAGTAATATAATTTTCAGTTTTAAGGTGTGTGGATAATCATTATGTACCTATTTTTTAGAAATAAATGCAACATTATAGTCATAAAATTGTATTTAATTCTGTTAATGGAATTATTTTCATAGGACTGAGTAGTGCACAAATATTCCAAACTTTACAAATGGTATATACCAGTTTTCTCAAAAAGGTTTTCATTAGGTGTTCCACATAAAGTGATTAATACTTTTAGGTGTTCCCCAGACCACTAAGGCTGAGAACACTGTTCTAGTGCATCCTGACTGCTATGCAGCCCCTGGGATTCTAGGCAGAGCCAGAATCCCATTTCTGCAGACAAGACTGCAGGATTGGGTCCTGTGCACTGCAGGGTATTCTTAATGTTTTCAAAGCTAACTAAGGGAATTAGCCAGTCAACTCACATTAATTCTAGTGGGAGGCATGTGGTTAACTCAGTACGCTTTGAGAATAAACAAAAATAGTTTTTATGTGGGAAAATAAAATTAACTTTTGTATGAACCTAGTGTTTTTATCTTTTAATGTAGAGGGCAAAAAGATAAGATTAAAGCTGGGATAAGCCTGGGTGGTTTTAGCTTTGCCCTTATTCATGTTTTGTTTTCACAAGGCAGTAAGGGTGGGAGAGAAGACCTTGGTAAATCAAATTACTGCAATATTAGGCCCTGATTCTGCAACCTCCAATGGACTCTTCACATTAGTTCAGTTAAGCGCGCGCGCACACACACACACACACACACACACACACACACATTCTCATATCTTAGAGGATCAGGGCCTTCATTGTTTTTTTATTTTAATATAACTTTTTTTTTTCTGTAAATAACTTTGTGCTATTCTGCACTGACTAGATTCAACAAAAGAATTCTCTTCTGTACCTGCATACCATGAATCTGGTGCTTCCATTCCCAAGTTTGAAAATGGTCTAAGAGAATCTCCCTAATTTTTTAGACTTTGTTTTTATTTGGCATTTAAAATTCTACAAAAGCATTTTTTCTGAAGAGCTGTAATTTGTCTACATAAGGTCTAAGTCAGGGATCAGCAACACAGGCTGGCTCACTGAGTGCCCCATTCTGGCTCCCTGGCAATCTCTTCCAGGGAGCCAGGTGTGCTCCAGGGAATCCTGGCTGGCGCAGGCCCCCCACTTTTGAGACACCAGCATTGCCCCCACCATCCCGCCACAATCACATCAGCTGGAAGCTGCCCAGCGGCTGTGCTGCAGCCCCTAGCGCTGGCAGGGAGTGTGCGGGTGGCTCGTGCTCCCTCCATCCCTCCCTCCGCTGGTGGGGCAGAGCAGTGCTGCCCCGCCTACCCCCAGCCGGCCGTCCCTCCCAAGAGCAGCAGGCAGAGAGCTCCAGCTTGCAGAGGTGAGGCCCTGGAATGGCCCCTCCATGAAGTTCAGGCCGCTTCAACCCGGCCACTCCAGGCCTGAACAGAGGCCACCTCACCCCCAGGACCTTGATAGGGTCCATTCAAGGCTGGGGTGGCTGGTTTGAAGTAGCCTGAATTCTGCAGAGGGGCTGCTCCAGGGCCCCACCTCTGCAAGCTGCTGCTCTCCCCCATCTGCTCTTTGGAGGGATGGCTGGCACTGCCCGCACACTCCTTGCCAGCGCTCAGGGCGGTGGTGCAGCCGCTGGGCTGGCTCCAGCGCATGCAGTTGTGGTGAGACGAGAATGGCTCTTCTCCCCTTTTGGGTTGCTGACCCCTGGCCTAGCTCAGCTGTAAGTGGCCACTCTAAAAAGTAGTGCCTTGAGCTGCTATATCTGCACAGCTGCTGCACTCACTGGTAGCTGGTGCAAAGGTTTCTGGGGACATATCCCAGGATACATTATGCTGCCCCAACCCATGCTAGAAATTCATTCCCAATGAACTGTAGAAGAATTTGTTTATTCTTTTGCATGGCGGGAAATGGAAATGATATGAAAGACCTAGAGTAGCAGTAGCCTGGAGAGTGGTTGGGTAAGCAGCTGCTGAGTTGCTTTAACTTGGGCTTCAACCTATACCCCTGTTGCGCCAGTCAACTCAAGTTAAAGATACCACTGCCTTCCAGTCAACAGTTTTTACATGTGGATGGAACCTAAGGTAGGGGCAGTACTAGAGATATAAATTGTGACTCTTGCAGAGAAGACAAGCACATAAGCCTGGAGGAACAAAAGAAGTTATATGTTGTGATGCTGTGTCTAATTCCTAAGTCAGTTTCCAAAGGGATAGCCGTGTTAGTCTAGTCCAGCAAAAAAAACAAGGAATCGTGTGGCACTTTAAGACTAACAGATTTATTTTTTGCATGAGCTTTCGTGGGAGAAAATCCCACTTCGTCAGATGCTTCGAAGATGGGTGAACTTACAGAATGGAATGAAAATAAATGCAAGGGGGTGTAAAACATAGGATCAAGTCATACAGTAACAGCAGATCAGAGCAGTTGTTAGGTTCAAACCATGGGAAGCCTGAAGTCAAATTAATTACCTTTTGTAATGGGAAAAGAACCCATAGTCTCGATTGAGTCCTGCTTTCACAGAATTTAGCTTGCATACTAATTTGAGTTCAGCTGTTTCTCTTTGAAGTCTTGATGTCCCAGCCACATCTCTGACAACAGTCAACAAATCATTTATCGCGTGATTAGGAAGATGGAAGTGCTCAGCAACTGGTTTCTTTTTTCTGTGATTTCTGATATCAGTTCTGTGTTCATTTATCCTTTTGCACAGCGATCGTCCTGTTTGTCCAATGTTAAGGTGTTGGGGCATTTCTGGCACATGATGGCATAGACCACATTAGTAGACGAGCAGGTAAATGAGCCTTTGATGGAGTAGCAGGCTTGATTAGGGCCTATGATGGTATCTGTTGTGCAGATATGTGGGCAGACTTGGCAGCGTGGTTTGTTGAAAGGGTGTGTGCCTGCTTCAATGTTTCTGTTGTTAGATCTGTAGTTGCTGGTCAGTATCTGTTTAAGATTGGGTGGCTGTCTGTAGGCAAGGAGAGGTCTGTCTCCCACGGCTTGAGAGAGTGAGGGATCATCTTTTAGAATAGGCTGTAGGTCCTTAATGATCTGTTGAAGAGGTCTGACTTGAGGGTTGTATGTGGTGACTAGTGGTGTCCTGTTGTTTTCTTTCTTGGGCCTCTCCTGTAGTAGATGACTTTGGGGAACCCATCTAGCTCTGTCAATTTGTTCCCATCTTTGACACATCTGATGAAGTAGGATTTTCTCCCACGAAAGCTCATGCATAAAATAAATCTGTTAGTCTTAAAGTGCCACACCTCTCCTTGTTTTTTTTAATTCCTAAATACCTAGATAATCACAGTAACTCACAGACCCTGATCTACATGTCTAAACTCCTGTACAAGAATGGGGAGAAATGGGTGCTTTAGAGTGCTGGATGAGGAGCCACCTGTCAGCTGTTGGGAGATCAAGGGGAGAGAAAGATGTGTGCTACGCCTCACCCCTCTCACAAAGATCAGTTCCTCATGCTGCTAATGATTCACAGCTGGGCCCTCACTAGAGTTAAGCTGTTGCTGGTACCTTTATGTACACACAAGCAAAATACTCTCCAGTAGTTTAACATTATTTCCTAACTTATATTTTGCTCTTGTGATTTAAAATTGAAGCAATACCTTATATAACTCTGGTTTGTTTTCTATTCCAGTAAATAGAAAAAGTCATCAGCTGCTGTTGCCTGACCCATCTTCCACGATACATCCATTCTTCTGCGGACTATTCATAACACCCCTCTCTGGCTGGCAATGCAGTTTCCAGGTTGAGTTCTAATAGCAACCAATATCATTTGGAAACCTGCTAATATGTCACATTAATTACAGTCTTTTCAGCTTTGCATGTCCTTGAATTCCACAGCAGCCAGGTCTCTTGAATGTATATGCATAACTTGCATTAGTATAAAAAAGAGCCTTTTGAAGTGTTCTGTTGACCCTTTCATTCACATACAACATGCCCTGGTATATGTTTCAGGACTCCACTTGTATTTGCAGTTCAAGGTTTCTGGGGCCTGGAAATAAATTTTCAGTATTCTATGAAGTCTTCAAGTGTCGACCTGATCAATCTTGTGAGGAAGATAGAGTCAGGGCTGGTCCTACCATTAAGGTGACCAAGGCGGTCTCCTAGGGCACCGGACTTTGAGGGGCTCCAGGGGCTGCTGGGCTGGGTAGACTGTGTGGGTGGTTGGGCAGCCCCCATTGCATCCATGCAGGGAACATTGCCAGCTGTACATGGCAGGCAGCCGCAGCCCCTACCCAGCTGGCTGACATAGTGTTCCGGCTAGCAAGGAGCTGCCCTAGGCAGGGATTTTTTAAAACTCCTGCCCAGAGTGCGCTCAGGGTGGGAGCAGCAACCCATGGCGTGGCTGCTTTGGCAGCCAAGTAAGGGGGCCCTGGGTGGGGGGCAGGCCGGGGATGGCCACCCACTGGGGCACGAAGGGGGGGGGGGTGGTTCAGCCCTGGGAGTGCAGGGAGCTGGCAACAGAGCAGTTGGGTTAGGTAGGGGATTGGGGTGACTCTGGGGAGCACGGGAAGCTGGTGGCAGGGTGTGGGGAGGGAGGCCAGGGGAAGGGAAAATAGTGGGGAGAGGGGACTTCCCAAGCCTGGTGAGGGGAATGAGACCTGGCCTGCAGGGAGGTTCAATCCAGGATCCTGCAGAGTTTACTTTTGTTCTTTAAGAGTGTGCTTTTTCTTTTTCTGGCTAACTCGCTAGCAGCCACGCTTATATGTGAGCTTCAGCACATCAGAATCCGTCAGCATTGTAATGAAATGCCGGGATGCTTGCATCGTCTGCTAGTCAAGGGTGTCAATTGGTGCTCAGGTGTGTTAATTGACATTCAGGCATGCCAGGATGAGTGCTTTGCTACAAATTCCAAAGGCATATCCTTTAAAAGTGCCATGAGGCTCCTTCTTTGCTTTGCTACACTTTTGCATTTCTGATAGAGATTTATTTCATTTCCACAATTGTGTTGTATTGCCTAAACAGTCTGGGGAGCTCCACAAGGCATACATCATCATTTCTTGTGCTCCAGCTCCAAAGGGTAACCATGTTAATTTAGTTCAGAAGAACTAACAAACAGGCCTGTGACACTTTCAAAGATGAACAAATTTATTTATTGCATGAGCTTTCCTGGGAGAAAATCCCACTTTGTCAGATGCTTTAAAGATGGGGAAATTAAGATTCTGATGAAGTGGGACTTTTCTCTCATGAAAACTCATGTTATAAATAAATATGTTCATCTTTAAAAGTGCCATAGGATTCCTTGTTTATTCCTTGCGCTGTTTAACTTTAACTGTGCCGGT
Source organism: Podocnemis expansa (assembly GCA_007922195.1). Lineage (NCBI taxonomy): Eukaryota > Metazoa > Chordata > Testudines > Podocnemididae > Podocnemis > Podocnemis expansa. Next base: position 16,353,409 of record ML682006.1, on the reverse strand, counting down.
TGATATATTAGTTACTAGTTCACAATCTTTTAATTCATTATGCATAGCTCAGAATGAAGTGCACTAGGGCACTTAATCTATTTGTTTAATTTCATTACAAGTTTCTGCCTCAGTCTGTGTTTATGACAGCAGGTTCTAGGAGTGTGTGCACGCATGTGTGTACGTGTGTGAGAGAGAGAAAGAGAGAGACTTATGTTTTGTGCATCTCCTTAAGCTGCAGTGAAAGATACACGGATATCTTAATGCCCCAGGGGCTAGGTCTTGCAGCAAAGTCTTGTTTAACAGCAGCCAAACAATTGTGGGGGGCGGGCATGGGATGGTTTTCTTTTGTGATGGGTGGGTAGGGAATTTGTTGCCGTGAAACCATTTATGCTGGTGTGTGTTGCTACTGGAGCTAATTCATGACTTTCCTTTGAGTTAGAGTGTGGGAAAGATCTGGGAGGGGGAGAAAGGGAGGCTAACAACTGAAGAGGCAGCACATGGTCTTGGCAGAACAGGGGAAGAAGATGACACCTCCTGGAGGAGGTGCATCTCCTCTTGACAGCTTGTGCTTTACAAGGATGCTCCAGGAACAGGAGATTGTTCCCATCCCTCCGTGCATCCAGGGTCTCTGATGCTCGCTTCTCTTGCTCTCAGTGTTTAAACAGGGACAAAGATCTGTTCTTGTCCAAAGCATCATCTTCAGACATCCTGGAGCAGCCAGGTTATGGCTTGGTTAAATCACAGTCTCAGTCATTGCAGATATGTATCTTTCACCTTGTTTCTGGGAAGCTTGGTCGGCCAGTAGCAATTTGCTGAGGCTTGTTTAGCTGTCATTATGTAAAAATCTGGATATAGGGAAGATACTTAGGACTGAGGCCTGAGCTTTTAGAAAAATTATCTGTCTTTCCACTTTTTACAGATGGGGAATTTCAGCTCACTCTGATGTGCACTACAGATCTCTGATGTCATAACTGCCCATGCATTATAGCAATGGGGCAGAAAATGGGCTAGATAGAAGGCACTCTGCATATTAGTAAGGATGAGCTAATCAGGGGGCCTGAAATAGACAAGGTGTGTGTTGTTAAAATTCTACCCTCGCTGCTCATTATTTTATGCCAGGTGATGAGAACACATAGTACCATAAGAATTTTAATATACGTATAGATCTTTGTTAATATGTTTCATAGAGTCTCAATCAACTGGCTTTGGGAAATATTCCAGCCATAGTATTTTAAATTCCACTGCATTGCTGTCAAACTCTGAACTCTGTGCTCCTGTTTTAAAAGCCTGTGGTTGTTAAGATGTCCACAAATATACAATGTGTTGGTATCATCAGTGTTTGGGAAATAAAGGCCAATTTATTTTATAGATAACCAAAAGTGAGGGTTATTTCATACCTTTCTCTTAAATCTGAATTGTTTTAGAAACTTAGGCTGTCAAAAATCTGCTGCTTGTTGTTTTGTATTTCATTAATTTTCAGTGCTTTAAAAATGGGCTCCCTCTGCCAAGTCAACCTATAGTACAGCTATTATACTTCTGTTTCTACACTTCTTTAATTCTTATGTAGCATTTGTAGCACTGGGGTAGGGGGCTCACCTGGCCTGCTGGGGGCTTCTCAAGACTTGGGGGGGAGTGAGGGGCTGTGAATAATTATAGTGAATGACTTTTATTCTGAGATAAATGTAAAAGCAGTTCCTTATTCTTGGGCAAACATTCTAAATTTTCATCCAGATTAGGCCCTCCCCACAGACACTTTCTTAATTCACTGCAAGGAAGCAGCAACTGTCATGAATTGATGAAAGTGCATGGGTGAATTATGGATGCACCAATGAGGCCATTAGCTATTTTTTAGGAACTCCCAAACAGCCAGTGCTCCTAAACTTGAGCCCCTGCACGTGTTACCCCAGATGGAACCAATTTTTCCTATCTAGGCTGGGGTGGATCTCTCAATCTCTCCAGTTTCGAAGTTGTGCTGCTGTATATAATTATTAGAATTACTGATTAACCCATTCACCTAGGGTGTGGAATACCCAGTTTATGTCTCTTTTCCATGTCAAGCAAGGAGGGAATTGACCATAGTCCCCCACATCCCAGCACTTAACCACTGGAATAAAACTTAAGGGAAGAAACCACCACCACTGCCTATTCCTCTGGCCATTGTGGGTAGTATCAGTCACACTCTGAGAATGCCTATTGGATTGGACGCCATAAGTGAGATAGGCAGAGAATGTCCAGTTTGAGGATCTCTCTGGGGCTTAGGCATGAGACAGGTGTCCATGTGCCCACACTAAAGTGGCTGAGTTTACAGCCAGTAGCAGAAATGTAGGCACTTAGGAAACTTTATCAGTGGAAAATTAGTGGCCTAAGGACTTCTGGTGCCTAAAGAGTTAGGTGGCAATGGGGGGTTTGACTATCTTAGTAGTGCCTAAATGATCACTTAACTGCCCCTTTAGGCACCTAAGTCCTTTTGCTGAGCTCACTATTTGTGTTTTTTCTCCTTATTTCTTAGACAATTGAAATTTTTTAAATAAGGGAAGACCGAATAGAGAGAAAGTAGTCTTATTTCTCTTCTGCCATATTTTCTAATGCCAGGTGTGAAGAGGGAAGTGAGTGTATTAACATGCACTGAGAAGTGCAGAAAATAAGGTCATTGCCCAGGCTGTGCTCTAGGTTGCAGACATACTTGCAGCCTAACAGCCAAAGACTCATGTTCAGCCAAGAGGTACTAATATATTTACAACCAATAATTTTATATGGCTTTGTATGAAGCATTAGACCTTGTCAGCTGCTGTCCTTTAAAAATAAACAGTGCTGCCTTTCTTTTTTTCCCCACACAATATTCTTTGGGGGAGAAGTAGCTTTATTGATTTTTTTTTTCTTTTCTAATGTAGACAGTTCTCCAAACATGGTTGAGGAATTTGGTGTGTACTGCAACAAAATTAGGGTTACAAGTGATATGCGAACATGCAGCATATTACCATTGTTTGCTCCTTGCAGGAAATGCTATAACCCTTATTTGCATTATTACTTTAACTACTTCCAGGAGTGTTTTAAAGAAAAAGAAACAAAGGTGAAAATTATCTCAAAAATGTCTTTTAAAATCATGCTTATAATATTTGCCTTTCTATATGGCATTTGAACCTTCTGCCTGCTTTGCTACTATAAAACCTCCACCCCCACCCCCACCGCCAATCAGAGATTTACTGATACTGTTAAACTTAGCTTTGCAGAAATACAGACATTGGAAAACACAGAACAAAAGAATCAGATTTCAGCTGTAACACATTCAGGTTTATTAGGTGCAGGTCAGCTATTCCTACAGTCCGCCAGCATGCAATTAATTCCATAGGGAGGCAAGTGTGTTCTAAATTTGGAAAGTGTATCCCTTTGTGGATACAGTGCCTTCAGCTGTTTTAACTCTAAGCTATATTGCTCATGGATAGTTTCAGGTTACAAAGTGGAACGAAAGCTAATGTAACTATCATACATAATCCACTGCAAAGTGGAAAACTTGCTTATCTGTTTTAGGAAATAGAGTTATTAAAATACTGCTGGTATAGGGAGATTTTTTTTTCATCTTTTTTTCATATAGGAGCAAGAAGGAGACTTAACCTCCTGCCCTGTCTTCCTTTTTCCCAGTTTCCCTACTGCTTGATGCTAAAAACATTTCATCCTTTGGACCCTTGAGAATAGATTTGCTGATGAGCACTGGTCCATAAAGCAGATCTGAGAGCCACAGCTCTATGGAATTATTAATGAGTAGCTCTGAATTTCAAGTGATGTACCTATACTGCATCTGGGAGCGTGTCTTCACTCCCACTTGTGGTGGTGAGACATATGCTATGAAACTGCTATGTAGACACTGAGATTCAGGCTGGAACTTGAGCTCTCAAGGGCGAGGTGGTCTTGCCAATCCATGCTCCTGCTGCAGCCACAGCAGCTACACAGTTATTCTTAGCATGCTAGCCTGAGCTCCACCATCACAAGTCTGGAAGGTTCAGTCTCAGGTGCATTGTAGATGCACCCTGTATGAAAAGGAACAAAGGAAAATCCATAACTACTTAACTCTTGCAGAAGACTTGGTCCTACACTCCTAGCACAGGCAACATTTACCCTGAATTCTGTTCTCCCCTCCTGCATCACTAAATCGTTTTTCCACAGATGGCTGTTTACTTTGAAAACTATAGCATAGCAGCTGCAAGATGTACATGATTATTTCCTTTAACCAGTGGTTGTTTATGAAACATCTGTAACTTTGAAGTGGCTTTATTCAATTTTGTAATGTTTGTAATGTTTCTGTCCATTGTGCTGGAAATGATTTGGTAGTGTTTGTTGCAGGATATGCTCCTACAGCAATGACAGACTCTTACCATAATTATCAAGGTTTCACAGATTTTTCTGACACATCACTGCTATGCAATGTGTACACCACAAGTGAAGTGAAAGCATTTTCTAGATCACTGACTAGCAATCATAATACAAGTGAGAATTCCCCTTCCCAAACCTGTGATTATACAAGTCCACCAGATTCAGAACCATCAGCAACAAAAATGACAAGAGTCCCATAGCACCTTAAAAGACTAACATTTCTTTGGGCATAATCTTCTGTAGGCACCAACCCACTTCATCAGATGCATGAAGTGAAAACTACACTTGAGAGATCTATATACACATGCCGGGATGGAGGAGGGCAAGAGTTAGCAAAGTCAATTCAGAGGGCAGACATGGCCCATTCACACCAGTTGATTAGAGAGAGAAAATGCGTGAACAGGGTCAGTTACTTGTTGTAATGTGCTAATCATTCCAAGTTCCTATTCAGACCAGTTTGATTGTGTTAAGTTTGCAAATCAGCTCCAGCTCTGCAGTTTTAGGGTACTTAACCTGGCAGATCTTGTCCTAAAAATAACTGTTCTTGGGAAAACTTAAGGAATGTGCACAAGATGTCCTCATAGTTCTGAAGAGCTGTAACCTTCTTAACTGGCAGAAGAAAAGCTGTGACTTGCTTAAGTGTAGTACCCATCTCAAAAACATTTTATCTAAACTAATAGAAAGAGTTGAGACAGGTGACAAGTGGTTAGAAGCCTGGAAAGACTTCCATGTGAAAAGACTGAGACTGTTCACTTCAAAGAGGGGATTTGTTAGAGGTTCAGAAAACAATATCTATATAGATATAGATATATAGATTTATATCTCTGGTAAAACAAGAACAACGGACATTCAAAAACATGAGTGATGCAAACTTAAAACTGAAAAGGAAATACTATCTTTCGCACTGTGAGTAACCTGTTGAATTTACAGCCACAGAACATCATTGAGGACTGGGCTTTCTAAGATGAAATGTTTTAGAATTTAGATGTTTATGTGGATAATGAAAACATAAATATTTTACATGAGGCAGGTTATACAAATGGAGAAGGGACCCAAACTCTCATGTTCCAAGGCCTAAACCACTTGCTGATAGGAATTAAAAAGAAACTTCCTCTGCAGGTAGGTTATTCCCTAATTGTGTACCAGAGGATTATTTAGCCTTTCCTCTGAAATACCTGCTATTGCTCACTATCAGATACAGGTTATTGGATATAGGGAAGGGCTGGCCTGAGGAAATACTGCAATTTGTGTAATTTGCCCGCAGATCAAGGGATGTGATTATTGCCCTCTATTTGATCTGGTGAGGCCACATCTGGAATACTGTCCAGTTTTGGGCACCACACTGAAAAAAGGATGTGGACAAATTAGGAGTCCAGTGGAGGGCAACAAAAATGATCAAGGGGCTGGAGCACAAGACTTACAAAGAGAGACTGAAGGAACTAGGCTTATTTAGCCTGCAGAAGAGAAGACTGAGGGGGGCTTTGACAGCAACCTTCAACTACTTGAAGGGGTGCTCCAAGGCTGTTCTCAATCATAACAGAGAACAGAACAAGGAGCAATGGTTTCAAGTTACAGCTGGGGAGGTCGAGGTTGGATATTAGGAAAAATTTTCTCACTAGGAGGGTGGTGAAGCATTGGAATGGGTTGCCAAGGGAAGTGGTGGAATCTCCATCATTGGAGATATTTAAGGCTCAGTTAAACAACCCTGGCCGGGATGATTTAGTGAGAGTGGTCCTGCTTTTTTGCAGGGGTTTGGACTAGATGAGCTCATGAGGTGCCTTCTAACCCTATGATTCTATGATGAGCAGATTTAAAATGATGTTGTCTCACAGGCTAAACTAGTATGTGAGGTTAAACAGTGTCAGAAGTATGGACTAATTTCAAACCCTGTGCACAACTGGTGAATGGGATGTAAATCAGCATGGAATTTGCCCCCAAAAATATACTGGTGTAAGGCAATAATTGGTGAGACGATCTCTGCTGCTGCAAGAAGGTTCAACTTGTATCTCGCCATGCCAGCCAGAGTTGCTGCATCCGAGGGAGGCTTTGCTTCCTTGAGAGGCCAGGCTGTATTCCTCCAGAAGAAGGTTGCTGTGGTCTCTGCTGGGAGCACTCTAGGAATCGGTTCAGGGGAGGCTGTACTGGGGATGTGATGAGTGGCTGCTACTGCCTGTCAGGCAGTCTCCACGGTTAGGAGCACTCTGCCAGTTTCTGTTCACTTTCACCATTGCAGACCCCAGTGTAATGCTGGCCTATTGAATGGAGCTTTTGAAACATATATTTCATTAGCATAATGATTTCTATGGGTCCCATTTCAGTCATTCTCAGCTCACTTACAGTAACTGAGCTCAGGTAATGAGGTAGGCATACTGATAAAGTTTCTACGTGGTTTTTTACAGTGTCTCCTTAGTGTTGATTTCAGTCATTATTATCCTTGCTGGAAATAACCTTGAAGTGTCCTGGGATGTCATCTAAACAAAAGTGACATTAGTGTTCTTATGTGCAAAGAGGTCTAGCTCTAAATGTATACTATCTGACACTAAGAAATAACTTGTTCCAGAGGGGTAGCCATGTTAATCTGTATACAGCAAAGACAACATGAGTCCCATGGCACCTTAAAGACTAAACAATTCCTCTGGACATAAACTTTTGTGGGCTGCAATCCACTTCATTAGATGTTAGTCTTTAAGATGCCATGGGACTCTTGTCCAAGAAATGACTGTAAACCTAATGGATCCCTTAGTACCTTAAGCTTGGGCTTTCAGAACATAGATTCTGAGTTCCAAGACTGCATTTCAAGAACTCCCAGCTGAATGTTTGCATATTATAAAAAAAAACACTTGTGCATACATGTAGATTAAAAATTGTGTGGAAACAAGAGAACAGTTCCAGCAAATAACCCAGGATGTCTTTTTGCAATAATACTTTTTCTAGTGAAGAATGGAGATCAAATTTTCTCTTTTGGTAACAGCTCACCAACTTTCCCAACAGTGCTTAAAATACTGTAGGTATGCCAAAATTAGACAATAAACTAAAAAATGAGAAGCCTTAGAGCTGTGGAATCTTTATATAGCCATGATGTGTTATGCAGAGGTCAACTGCAGAGGTCTTATTCAACTACAGGAGCAATAAATTTCATAGCTAAGTAAGCAGAGATAAATCTTAATGGATTTTTCTGCTTATATCAGCCCCTGACAGAATAACCAAGCATATGATAGCTGCATAACCATGTAGCTTGGGCCAAAATATTTCTGAAAAAATTTACAAAAAATTGAAACATTTTCTATTGCATCATTTCCATCTACCTTGGTTGTCTCTCTTTCCTTACCAGTCTGCGGTACACGTTAAGTGCCTGATCCCACAGAATCATGAAGTGTGGTGAGTATTGCTTAATCACATAAAGTATGATCCAATAGAGATTGAAGTCAATGGAGAACCTCTGTAAAGCTGTGGACTCATCCACAGACACCTGCCAAACAGTTTAATGTGATATATGCCATCAGTCCCTGGGAGCTATCTCTTCCCTTTCCCCTCCCTACAGCTGCTGGTCCCAGACCTCACCCACCGAATCTGCACCACTCACCCCTAGCTTTTCAGTCTGGCCCATCCAGGTGCAGTGTTATTCCCCATCCCTGAGAGGGATCGTCGGTTGCCACAGGCAAAGTGAAGCCAGGCAGGACCAGCTACCCAGGAGCACGGGTGTGAAGCCCAATACAGAAGCCAGTCTCACAACAGTGGTGAACAGAAAAACCACTGGCCACCCCACTGTTCACTCAGGTTTGGCACCATAGCCCCTCCATCATAGCACTGTGACCCCTGTGCCCCAGGTCGCAATAGCACACACTCAGTTTTGGCTCTGCATGTGCTCCCCTGCCGACTGCATGATGGAGGACCAGCAGGGTCAAATGCGACTGAACAGCAGGGTGGCCAGTGCTGCTCCTTTTTGCCATGGCCAGTGGCATGTACCACATAATGTGCCTGTGGCTGTGGGTCCCACTGGACTCCCCACTAGCACATTGTCTCTTGACCAGAAGTGGGGCAGTAGCTGCCTTCCCATCATGTACCCTCTGAGATTGCTTGGGTATTTGGGCAGTTGGTTGGATTTGTGTTCTGCTTTTTTTCAAAACCAAGGGGGAAATGCACTGATCTCCTGGTAAGAGCAAGCACCCAGTTTTTCTGCAATGCCTTTTAGATAAGGGCATCTTTCAATAGGTGGAAAATCATAAGGGTTTAGTTTCTAGGAAAGAATCACCACAACCAATATGCTGGAACAGGAAAAAAATAGGTATGTGGCTAAATTATTCTCATAAGCAAATGAGAAACAAATTCTGGTTATAGCTTTGTGATCTGGCCACATAGGTGCTTCATCTGCAGAGAGAGATGCTCTTTGATACTACAGGATGAGCTCTGAGCATTCTCCTCTGCAGCCAGTCACCTCTGCTCACCTGTGCATAAAAGAGACTGCAAAATCTCATCACCATATTTTCAGGTAACTTGTACTTTGAGCAACACTACTCTGGCAGAGTCCTAAAGTTCCCATGTCTGCACCAGTGCTGCTCCATCCAGGTCAGAGGTTCAGGGAAGTGAGAGGGCTTCTTGTCTCATCCTGTGGCATCAGAAGTCTGACTCTTGTGTTGGACAGGTATGCAGGCACCTCTGCCTGTTAACTCTAATACAGGTTGTGGGTTCCCTGGCTGCAGAGTCATCCATTCTGCTGCCTCGGAGACATCCAGGAGGGAAAGTAGCAGTTGCTGGGTCTCTCCTATGGTCAGTGTCTTTGGTACTTCCTTTGTCCCCTCACACCAGAGCATGGAGGGGGGGAGACCCCTTTACAGATGAACGAACTGAAGAGCACTGGCAGGAGTGTGATAGACTCTTTTGACCCTGTTCACTGTACCTGGGCAAGTGGACCAGGCTGGTGTCTGCATGGCTCCAGGGGAGAAGTGAGTTCTGCTTCTTTTGTAGAATTCAAGCCCTGCATATAAAAGTGCCTTATATCAGTTTAGTCCACTCCTCTTTCTTTATGGCAAAAACTAAACTGCACTAAGCATGTCTACACCAGCATAACTATGTCCACACTAGGTGTTTATTACAGCATTTATACCAGCATAGACAAAATGGTGCAAATTTAGTGCACTAATAAGCCCTTGAAACGGTTTTTGCTCATAAACTACCTTTTAAGCTTTACTTCAGTATAAGTTCATGCTCCTTCTATGTATTCTCACAGTCTGCTTTTGTTAAATTGGTGATGAAACCAGAAAACCAGAGCATATTTTACTTCCATAAACTGTATTATTCTAATTTGTGATGAGCTTCCCTGAAAAAGCCTCTCTCAGTGGCTATCTTTCAGTATTAGCTGTCAATGGCTGTTATATTGCTCTCTTGAAGTCTGTGGAAGTTGTCAAAACCCCAACAATAGTACAGAACACAGTATGTCTCAGGATGTATATTTCCACACATTTAGGCCAGTGACATGATTGTTCAAGTGTAAAAGGCATTTCAACATTAGGTAACAAAAACACAAGGGAGCTGTCCACATGTATCAGGTTTTTCCTCCACACCAATCTTCATCAGTTATTCTGTCACTGAGAAGAGCACACATCACCTTGCACAGCCAGAAAGTAATTATCTCTTATCAGTTTGACTCAGTCAGCTTCATAAGCAAACAGCTGGTGGTGCTTACCCATCATAATTACTAAAATCTGCAAGACTGGCTACAGCATAGTGGCCCAGCAAGTGGGTATAAGGAGAACAGGCAATGCAAGAGAACCACAGACTACTTCTGTAGTCAGACAAACTCAGAAATACATGACTCTCAGTAAAAAGGCATTAGATCAGTCCCTAGTGACTAACAATAGCTTAGTCAAAAATCAAACCTATCCTGGGGAGGAAAAAAAAATGTTGCCCAATCATCCCTCTCTCAAGCATTTGAGTTTCATTTAACTTTTCTTTTTAATAGTTAAAAAAAAAAGTAAATCTTAGTAAAGAATTCATTTGCTAGAGTGATGATGTTGTCATCTGGGCATTATAATTAATCATTTGGAAATAAAATGTCAATTCTCTTAATCTGAGCATTGGAATAAAAAGTGATGGTTAAACTTTTATTGAACCATAGTGAAACTGAAAACTTGTTCTAGAAAAGGGGGGTTTGGTGATGAAAGAAAAGAAGGATTAATATTTACTGGCAAGAATGAAGAAAAATCTTGCCTTGGTGCTGCTGGAAATAAATCAGGGGAAGAAATCATGTACAATTTAAAAAGTGAGGGACTATAAAGGGCCCACTTTTTCAGCTGCTGTGTGTAATAACAACATAAAAAAGAGACCCTCTTACCATACACTCTTTCCACAGAAGTTACCTGTGTCCACACATTTCATATGCACTACAATGGAATCAAGTCCATGATTGTATTGAAAATTCAGTACATGATTGGAGGAGAAAAAGTCTCTGCTTTCTCAACTATGCTCAACTTGCTCACAATGGTCAAATCTTGAAATGGTCAAAATTCCCATTTAACTCAGATAAGCAGTTAATTTTAATAGCTCAGATTAATTTTCTAATTTTACTTTTCTGTTAAAGTGCCATGTAAGTTTGGATCACTACTAACCACTATTTGACACATCAGGTAACTAGGGTTTACTTTAGTACCCTGGACAAGAATCTGAATCTCTCTGTTGAAAAAAAGCCTCTAAACCCAAACCACAGGATGGGCTCAGATCCCAGTTTTGCAGACTTTATTTTGAACACATTAATAAAGGTTTTACACCAATATTACTTCTTTGATTTCAGTAAAACTGCAGCTGATTTATGCTGGAATGAAGAACTGGGACCTAAATTTCCACTTCATGAACAGTTCAATATGATTTTTTATTTAGAGTTCTAAGCACAAACTAGTTTACCAGGGGAATATTTCATTTATTCATTTAAAGGTAATGAAGCATATGCCTAGTTTAAATACATCAATAGGTTCATGACTTCAATAGGCCCATTGACTTCAGTTTATTCATGTGCTTAAATACTTTGCTGAATGGGGGCCAAAACCAAGCTATACTGCTTTACACCAACCAGTTAAACATCTGGACCAGCCTGTCTAAAGGGATTTTGTGTTGTAGCCAGATCCAAATAAAACAAACATCTTTTCATATTAACAAAAATCCACAGGGGATCAACCTCAAATTCTAACCTAACAGGACTAGATGTAAACAAAATAATTACTGTCTGGATGTTAGGGCATGGCAACAAAATAAGAGTCTAAAACAACCAATCACATATAATTAAAATGTCCTTAGTGACAGTTCATCAGAACTTATTTTGTCCAGTGATGTAGGATTCTGTGAAATAGTTAATGCCAGCCTCTGAAAAGTTTACAGAAAATGAGATAAAATATGCGTCACACATACTGATAAATGGTCTTTGGGGAAATGCTTCTTCCAAGACATTATCACATCTGTGCTTAATTTAATTTCTGTTGCTAGAGAAACACATTTGTATGTAGCTCTGAGTCATATAACGCTATGTTTTACATGTTTATTGGGATAAAACTCTCAGTGATAGTGATTTAGATCAAATATTGCCACAAGAGAAAAAAGTACAAGTCTTCATAGTTCTATGATACATCATGCAATCCATTTAATATATCCAGATTAAGGCAGAGATTTAAATAGGTACCCAACTGTAGTGGCTGGCACATCTGCTTAACATGCAGAAAGTCCTGGGTTCAATTCCCAGGGGGTTGGACTCGATGATCTCACGAGGTCCCTTCCAGCCCTATGATTTGATTGATTGATTGAACTTTATGCATGAAAGTAGTCACACTGAAGCCAATGGGACTTCTCAGGTGTTTGAAGTTAGGCAAGTGTTTAAGTAATTCACTGATTCCAAGCTTAAACTAGGAAAGTGATCTTGGGGTGTAATCTCTTAGGCTATGCCTGCACGCGCAAATTAGTCCGGATTAAGGAGGCTTAATCCGGACTAATTTGCTCCCAGTCTATACTAGGCTTTGCCTAGTTCAGACTAAAAATATTTTTAGTTTGATCTAAGCAAAGCTTAGTTTGAACTAGTCAGTTTAAACAGTAAGTTCGAACTAAGTGCTTAGTTTGAACTTAGTTCGAACTAAGTAAATTCAAACTAAGCAGTTAGTTCGAACTAACCTTGTTTCTTAGTTCCAACTAACTTTTAGTTCGAACTAGCTGTGCTTTTTAAATTCAAACTAAAAAGTTACTTCAAACTAAAAAAAGCACAGTTAGTTTGAACTAAAAAGCCACAGTTAGTTCACTCTAACTGTGCACTGCTTAGGTCGGACTAAGCAAGTCCAAACTAAGCTTTTAGATATACACATAGCCTTACAGTGTGATGTCCCAGTTGAGTCCTTTTGCAGGCTCAAACTCAGAGGAGTTGGGTTCAGATTAAGTTGCCTGCCTAATAAATGGCTACTAAATCAAGGCTGGGGCTCAACCCTGTGTCAAAACCTGGTGACTGTTGCCAATTACAGAAATTAATAGAGATTATGAGTTTCCTTAACAACAACTACAAAAAATTAAAACTGAACTTTTGTTGGTATTCAGAAATGGAGGACATCACTGGCACATTTCCTTGATTCTTGATGGTCTTTTTGTTGTAAGTCTGGTAGATATACAAAAAAAAAAAAAAAAAAAAAAAAAAAAAAAAAAAAAAGAATTTCTCAAGGATTGTGCTTCACCATATAGAATAAAACATATGCAGACAAAGACTACTGAATTACACTGTACTTGGATATACTCCAAGAAAAAATGCAAGGAGGTATATATAATAGAACTGAAAATCAAAATGACAAAGTAGGGCAATTGGCAGGGTATCTTAGGTGCCTATACACTAATGTGAAGAGCCTGGGAAATAAGCAAGAAGAATTGGTAGTACCAGCACAGACAAGGAACTGTGATATCTTAGGAATAATGGAGACGTGGTGGGATAGTCTGCATGACTGGAGCTCTGCCATGGATGGGTATAAACTGTTCAGGAAGGACAGGCAGGGAAGAAGAGGGGGAGGAGTAGCACTATATGTAAAAGAGCTCTATGACTGCTCAGAGCTCCATTATGGAAGTGGAGGCGTGCCAGTAGAAAGTCTGTGGGTTACATTGAGAGGGGAAAGCAACAAGGGGGATGTTGTGGTGGGGGTCTGCTATAGACCACCAGACCAGAAGCAGGAGGTGGATGAGGTGTTCTATGGACAACCAGCGGAAGCTTCTAGATCACAAGCCCTGGTGCTGATGGGGGACTTCAATTACCCTGACATCTGCTGGGAGGCCAATACAGCAGTGCATGGGCAATCCAGGAAGTTTTTAGAGTGTGTTGGGGACAACTTTCTAGTACAAATGTTAGAGGAATCAACTAGGGGCCTGGCACCTCTCGACCTGCTGCTCACAAACAGGGAAGAATTGATCAGGGAGGTAGAGGTAAATGGCAAGCTAGGCAGTAGTGACCATGACATGGTTGAGTTCAGGATGCTGATTAAAGGAAGGAAGGAAAGCAGCAAAACAAAAACCCTGGACTTCAAAAAAGCAGATTTTGGCTCCCTCAGGGAACTGATGGGCAGGATCCCTTCGGAAGCTAATCTGAAGGGGAAAGGAGTCCAAGAGAGTTGGTTATATTTTAAAGAAACCCTGCTAAGGGTACAGGAGGTTGCCATTCCAATTAGGAGAAAGAACAAACATGTGAGGCAGCCAGAATGGCTTAGCCAAGAACTCTGCTCTGCACTTAAACATAAAAAGGAAGCTTACAGGAAGTGGAAGCTTGGTCAGATGACCAAGGAGGCATATAAAGCTATTGCTAGGGACTGCAGGGATAAAATCAGAAGTCCAAAGGACAAATGGAGTTGCGGCTAGCGAGGGATGTAAAGGATAACAAGAAGGTGTTCTACAAGTATGTTAATAACAAGAAGAGGATCAGGGATGTTGTAGGTCCCTTGCTGAATGGGGCAGGCATCCTCGTGACAGCGGATGAGGGAAAAGCTGAAGTGCTCGATGCTTTTTTTGCTTCAGTTTTCACAGGCAGAGTCAGCTCCCAGCCCACTACCATGGGTATGGCAGATTGGAGAGAAGAAGAGAGGCCCTTGGTGACAGAAGGTCAGGTTAGGGACTGCTTAAAGAAACTGGATGTGCACAAGTCCATGGGGCCGGATGAACTGCATCCAAGGGTGCTAAGGGAATTGGCTGATGAGATAGCAGCACCACTGGCCATCATCTTTCAAAACTCATGGAGATCGGGGGAGGTGCCAGAGGATTGGAAAAAAGCAAATGTAGTGCTTATTTTCAAGAAAGAGAAAAAGGAGGATCTGGGGAATTACAGACCAGTCAGCCTCACCTCAGTCCCTGGAAAAATTATGGAGCAGGTTCTCAAAGAATCCATCCTCAAACACTTAGAGGAAAATAAAGTGATCAGGAACAGTCAGCATGGATTTACCAAGGGTAAATCATGCTTGACCAATCTCATCTCCTTCTATGGTCAGATGACTGGTTTTCTGGATGCAGGAAGAGCTGTTGATGTGATATACCTTGATTTTAGCAAGGCTCTTGATACAGTTTCACACAGCATTCTCATTGGCAAATTAAGGAAGTATGGATTGGATAGGTGGACTATAAGGTGGATAGAAAACTGGCTAGATCAACGGTTTCAACGTGTAGGAATCAATGGTTCCATGTCTAGCTGGCAACCAATAACGAGTGGTGTGTTCCAGGGGTCGGTCCTGGTTCCGGTTCTGTTCAACATTTTCATCAATGATCTAGATGATAGAATAGATTGTACTCTCAGTAAGTCCGCAGATGACACCAAACTAGGGGGAACAGTAGACACATTGGAGAGCAAGGACAGGATTCAGGGAGACCTAGATAAATTGGAACAGTGGGCCAATAGAAATCTTATGAGCTTCAATAAGGACAAGTGTAAAATCCTGCATGTGGGATGAAAAAATCCCATGCACCACTACAGGCTGGGAAACATTCAGCTAAGTAGCAGCAGTGTAGAAAAAGACCTGGGGCTCATGGTGGATGGGAAGCTGGATATGAGTCAGCAGTGTGCTCTTGCTGCCAAAAAGGCCAATGGCATACTGGGCTGCATCAAAAGAAGTATTACCAGCAGATCAAGGGATGGGATCATTCACCTCTATTCTGCACTGGTGAGGCCACCATCTAGAATACTGTGTTCAGTTTGGGGCTCCCCACTACAAAAAGGACAGGGACATGCTAGAGAGAGTTCAGAGGAGGGCAACCAAAATGATTAAAGGGCTGGAGCACAAGCCCTATGAGGAAAGACTGAAAGCATTAGGCTTATTTAGTCTGCAGAAGAGAAGATTGAGGGGGGATTTGATAGCAACCTTCAACTACTTGAAGGGATGCTCTAAGGAAGATGGAGCTCGACTGTTCTCGGTGGTAACAGAGGACAGAACTAGGAGCAATGGTCTCAAGTTGCAGTTAGGGAGGTCAAGGCTGGATATTAGAAAAAACTTTTTTACTAGGAGGGTGGTGAAGCCTTGGAATGAGCTGCTGAGGGAGGTGGTGAAATCTCCATCTTTGGAGGTGTTTAAGGCCCAGCTGGACAAAACTATAACTGGGATGGTTTAGTGGGAGTGGCCCTGCCTCTGGCAGGGGGTTGAACTAGATGACCTATGAGGTCCCTTCCAACCCTATGATACTCAGAGACACTTGAAAGAATTCACAAATGTTACTGAATGATGTAGTTATGGATGGTTGACTCCAGTCCTTGTTTGCTCCATATCTCTAGCATCTTTTTATTTCTGTTTGACCTTTCCATTTAAGCAAACTGTATTCAATTCAGCAAATGTATTTTTCCAAGTAAAATTACTGTGGATTGCATGTTAATTCCTGTAATATTTTAGAGGATGCATCATAATAGTCTTTATGGCTGAGAAATCATCCTGACAAAGTGATGATTTTAAAATCAGTGTCTTAAGCTATATCACATAGGGAGAGTGTATTGATACAAAAGTTCCAAAGGCATTGCCGAGTTAGTCTAGGTCAGCAAAACAAACAAGGAGTCCTGTTCTGATGAAGTGGGATTTTCTCCCACGAA